>OX336416.1:59554782-60768140 GCA_946903255.1 Schistosoma spindalis | reverse complement strand
AAACTTTTCGGGGGCCAGTCGGCGTGCTTTCGAAAAGACAGGTGGTCCTGTAGTCGTGATGCGATGTGTAACATTGCTGGTTACACACGGCAATTTCGGTTGCGATTGGTAAATGCCAGAATATTTATGGAGTAGTGGTTGGTAGAAGGGGTCTATAGTGTGCTTAATAGTGACTGGAGATAACCTGCAACCAGAAAAAGAAGTTAGGCAAACAGATAAATTAGTGTTTCCGTCTACTAACCTCCGTTTGCGCGTATCGATAATTAAGTTGTGGTGTTGTAGAAGGTCCATACCAATGATTGGCATAGAAACATCTGCAACAACAAAAATCCAGTGAATGGGTTTGCGTAAACCCACGTTAAGATAAACATACCTTTGTCCATACGTAGCGATAGGCTTTCCGTTTGCCGCCTGTAGATTTAAAACGGGCTCGTGTAGCCGGTCGTTGGAATTCGCTGGGAGAACGCTAACCTCTGCGCCAGTATCTACGAGGTAGCGAACTCTCGTTATCACATCAGTGACATATAAAAGACGGCTATGTTCGCCGGCTACGGTCGCCGTTAACGCGTGCCGGCTTGGAAGTTTCCCGAAACGTTCTTCGCGTCGACGGATTTCGCGTTGGGAAAATTGCAGGGTTTTCTGCAATTTCTGGCGGACTTTCCGTACTGGTTATGGTACCAGCACCAATCAGGATTATCCGTCTCTCAAGTTCTAGATACAGATCGCCTACGTGATGTGCTTCTCCGCGGGGTAAGTGATCGTTTACGGTCGTTACAGAGTTTGAGATAACGCGTAAGTGTATGACATAACTGTGTTATGTCATTCTGGGTCGTTTGAGGCTTTTCTTTGACTGAAAAAACCTCGGCGTTAGAAGACCCAGTGATTTCGAGAATGCGGTCGGCAGATGCAGCTAGCTCGTCTACGGCGTTGTTTTGGAACGAGACCAAAACAGCTTGCACCTGTTGAGGAAGTTTGGATAAGAAAATTTGTTTGAATAGGCCGTCATCGAAGGTTCTTTGGCCAATGACTTCTCGCATTCTTTGCAACATGTCTGTGGCAGAACCGTGTTGCAGGTCGATGTTGTTAAGGAGTTGGTCTAACCTTTGTCGATCGGCTAGATCTCCGCGTTTAAGGATGGCATGTTTCAGGGTTTGGTATGGATCAGAAACATCACTAGTAAACATACTAGGTGTTACGTACCTGTTAAATTCGCGCGGTAGTGCCTTGACTACTGCGAGGAATTGTGCACACGCATCGTTCACACCGTGCTCGAAGAAGTCGGCTTCTGCGTAACAAAACCAGGCTTCGATGTTGTCTGACCAGAAAGGCATAAGTTGGAAAGAGGGTGGGGACACAGTCTTTAACGTAAATACTTTAGGGGTCTGTTCAGTCATAGTAATATATCAAGTACGAAAAGTGAACGAGTGGCAAATATATATATGTACCCAAAAACACGGGAAAAAATATCACAATGTTAAAAAAATTAAAATAAGACAATGATATATAAAATCACAAAAAGGAACAGACTCACAGTTTACAATATGGTGTACCAGATCACGTCGGGCTCACCAATGAAGATGCCACAGGTATTCGGAGTTTGACAACGCTTTAACCAGTAACACCTTCTAATACGAAGCGCACCCACCAAGTAAAATCAAAAGACAGAAGTGGGGAGATCGAAGATATATTTGATAAGCTATCAATATATCGAGGATCGTTTGCACTAATCTGGCTAGCGATTGAGGCAGATGTTGAGCACGGCGTTCCCACACGTGATCTGGTGCGGATGCTTGACCGAGCGCCTTCAGCTAGATGAGTCCACTAAAACTGTGGTCAGCATCCAATGTCGAAAACTTACAGAGCTATTTGATTTTGGGGAATTATTTATCGCTACAACATCATTACACCTATAGCATTTTTCTAAACGTCTGTCAACAGCACACGCACGGTATAGCACCTTTGAGCGAGAATTACTAGCGATCCATTTTGACAGTAAAGCATTCCAGTTTCCCATTACAGGGTAGCAAATTTACGATAATGACCAATCATGAACCAATATGTTATCCCTTTAACACGTCATATGATCGACATTCACCACATGAAGTGTGACAGTTGGATTATATCTCACAATTTATAGCCGACATCCAGTTCATCAAAGGGCACTGCAACATCGTGGCTGATGCTTATTCTCGAAATGACATCCATACGCTGGCATAGAAACAAAATATCAATCTAGAAACTATACCTAAATTACAAGTAGACAATGCAAGTTTAAAAACCTGCAAAGAGAAGTCTGACTTGGTTCTCAAACCTATACCAATTACTTTCTCCGATTTATCTACTATCTGCGATGTTTCAACCATTAAAAACTGCCCTTTTGTCCTTAAAGCTCGTTGGTGACGTGTATTTCAACAACTAGACTAACTTCCACATCCTGGGATCCGAGCTACAGCAAAACTCATCACAGAACGTTTTGTCTAGCCAAAATTTTACTCGGATGTAAAAAGGTGGACACGAAACTGCATGCAATGCCCACGATTTAAAGTCAGCCCTTTTGGAACGTTTCCATTATATGATAGACGCTTCCAATACGTACATCTAGATATCGTTGTTCCTCTTCCCCCATCGAACTCTTTCACACATATCCTTGCTGCTGTGAATAGGCTTACCAGATGGAAAATGACATTCCTTGCCAAAAATACATCAATGTAGTCAATAGCATCAGTGTCCCTCGAACATTGGTTATCAAACTATGGGGTGCTTCTAACCATTGCCACGAACCACAGTTTTAATCTGTCCTACTTCAGTTCACCAGATGTTTAGGAGCAAATCACATTAAAACAACCAACCACCCAGCAGCAAATGGCTTAGTCGAGTGATTTCACCGCCAACCAAAAAGCTCGCTAATGTCACAGGCAACACGTCAAAATGGAGTGATGCCTTATTACTTGTCCTCCTTGGGATTCACTCAACAACCAAAGAAGATATCGGCTGCACATCAGCTGAATTAGTCTACGGTACAACTCTGGTCTTACCAGGACAACTGGTTAACTCGGATACAAAAGCACTGAATGATCCAACACGTTTCGCAAGCTGTTTATTGCAGACTGTACAGCGAATCAAAGTGATGCCTCCACGTTAACATAGTCGTCAGGTACAGCTTGACAAGCATCTAGAAACGTGCGAATTTATTTTTATCCGAGTCCACGCTGTTAGAAATCCGTTAAAGCGACCATAGGAAGGAACTTATCGAGTAATCAAACAGATAACCAAACACTTTATCATTGACAAAAATGGAAAGAAGAAAACTATCTATATAGATAGAATTGGACCTTCTTTCTACGGGGACAAACAAGACAAAGGAAATACTACCATAGATAAACAACCACTACTGTTAATTATTACAGAATCAGAGGATGATGAAAAACCCAAGCAATAATTCTACATGTTAAACATGTTCAGGCAAAACTGTGAAGAAGCCTAGATGTTATGTTCATTATATGGAATAAAGATAAGAAAATAATTGTTATATAATACACTACTAAACTCATTCGGTCTTCTAACAAAAACTACTGTTTTTCCACACAATTAGTTATACTTTCCACGTTTACTCGTTCTATTACACTTTTTTAATTTTTAACAATAATAAACAAGTGAATTTCCGATTTCTTTCCATTAATTATTAAAAAATAATCAAACAAAAATAAACAATTTAATTCTTTTGTAAGTTTACCAATAGTTCTGTACTTTATTATTATTAGCAACCTAAAACACCATTATTAACTGCATTTTCATTTCCGTTGTGTTCAACTACATTCATATAATCCTGTACATTAATACATTGCACATTACTAACGTGCATGTCATATATGCAGTTTACATCCATCTATTGCCAAAAGACTTTTCTCTTCCCTCAAAATATCATCGCATATTCATTTTTCTGTCTCGCTCGTTTTTATTTTTGCGCGTATGTATTCTCTCCCATTTGTTTCGCATATCAGTGTTACCTCCGGACACTCTGGGGAGAACTATGTGTGGATAGTTAACATAGACTCAGTTGTAATTGGTTTTTGCTATTATTTACATTCTTTTCATTAACTCTCATAATTTGTATAATTACCATTACCATCAGTAGAACTTTCTTCCGTTCAAAATAGTACGTTGGTCAACAAGTGGAACAATTCGCCGTAACGCATCATACTTATAACGTAGCCAAATAAACAGTCAGTTTACTTTATGACTATTAATGAAAATATGGAAAAAAATATTGAGCAGTTGCAAAACCATTTTATATTTATGACTGTAGTTTCGTCCTTAAGATCTTACTTTCGATGCTGTCTACTTTGTTTAAATATACTAAATATACATAAGTAATTGGGTTAAATGCACTTCGTTTGAGTTTACTTTAAGTCTAACAAAACTGAGGACTATCGAGCGAACATGTTTTTAAACTTTACATTAATACCGGTCTTTAAACAAGCCGATAGAGTGCATCAACAATTAAACTTTTTGAAACAATAAGTTGTTTAATGTAATAAAATTTTATTAAGAAACACATTTTTGTCTTAAGTGAAGAAAAGTTTACCAACAATGTTCCTAGAACCTTATCAGAAATATGAATTTCAATATTAAAAGACTAAACTATTAACTTTGATCAACATACAGAATATTCTCCTACGTAATCCGACCAGTTTGCAACTTGGAGGGTTTTCTTTGAATATCACCGATAAATTTCAAGCTGTCTAATATTTACAAATAAAATACATTGAGACGAAGAGAAACTTACGTCTAGCTTTGATTCAAGCACATTTTCATGTGTGTCACTTGTAATCCCATATTATACATATTCGTATATAATTGTACAATACTTAAAAGCCATGGAAGAAACATTTCATTTTAAACTTATCTAGTTTTGAAGTCTAGTGGAATATCCATGTATTGAACCACCAAAACTAAAAAATATCAGTAGTTCCTTGATCTACGTGTTATTAACATCATTAATAAGAATATTACAATAGGAATTAATTTTTTAGGACAGTTACTCTTAATAAATAAGAACTCGTTTTTCGTGAAACCAGCTCTAACCGATATCACTCACGGAAAATTATTTTCAAAGTTGTTGGAACATCTGTCGGCTAACTACAATTCGGCTCAAATAACCAGTAGTTAAAAAGAAGTGACAAATTGGTTGATGAATTTATGAATCATTACTGCTTAAGTTGGTTAGGAAATGTGTTACGTATGTCCACTCACCTCATATCATAACGGTAACTAGCGGCATTATAGGAGTAGTCTAGTTGAAAGTTAAGGAGGGGTCATCGAAACATGAAATTAGTTTATAGTCAGTGGCTATCGGTCTGAGCTTTGTTGGTCGATGCAGATTACTCAGTTGAGGTACACGCAATAATCATGACAAGTGGTTGAAGAATTCGAATGACTCGGCACAAAATTATTCATTATCACTACCACTACTTCGGCATTTGTCCTGACACTGTCGTTTCGCTGTGCTGAAGGGACACAACTTAGGCTGATGTACATACGTACCAGTTTTTACGCCGCGACTGAGTGACTGAATCATTCACAATGAAGCAGATGCTTTCCTCTCGATCTTGGATTCCGGTATTATTTGACATATGTATACACTCGGTCATTCTCAATGTTACAACAATTACATTATTTCGATCCTTTTTGCTGTTTATGTTGCTAGGTGCATCTCGTCGTGCTAATATGGTACCCCCAACGCATAACTGTGCTAGGTTGTATGTTGATGTTATCTGGTTGACTAATACAATTTCTAATTATCTCGAAACAAATGATAGAGCGCAATCAAATGTTCGCTTAATAACTTTCTGTCTAAACACACGGTAAGATTATATAGAAAACGAAATTAAGATTAAGAATTGAGGGATATCAGCTATGGTGCTAAGAGTTTAGAATGTAGCTCAGTTTCTTATAACTTATACCAGTAGTAATAAATATCGTGAAAGCGGTGGATAACTGTCTTATACTCGACACGATTGAACTCCATCGGTCACGGTTTCTCACTAGAACTCCCAAAACTCCCTCTTGAATCTCCCAGAAGCCGTGACCAGTTGAGTTCAACCGTGTCATGAAGTTAAGCATTAAAACCGTTGGATGTTGGCCCATTGGTCTAGCGGTTAAGCGTTCGAGAGCGAGACCGAAGTTCCTGGGCTTAAATTCCGCGTGCAGGATCGTGGGGGGCGCACTGCCGAAGAGCCCCACACTAGGATGAAATGACCGTCTAGTACTTCCAGGTTCTTAATAATAGTCTAATATTGATCGGTTCATGATTTCAATGAAATTCAACGATTTCCATGGCCCAAACTGAAAACTATGACATTCAGTTTTACTAATTGGCTGATAAGGCTTAATAACAGTTAGAATTTAATCATATGAATCTGGCACGTTTACACTGAGTGTTTTAAACAAAAATGGATATCAGTCAATTTATAGCCACAACAAAAAATAAAATTGAACAAAGTAGATCAAAAAAGTCAAGGTGTTGATGGGCGTTTGTTATATCCGATTTCATGACTTGTTTACACCCTCTGTTCCACTGGAAATCGCACGGTTAATCTGTTTGCAAGATTATCATACTATAAACACGAAATCTGTCCACATAATTTTCATATAAACATAAACAAGTGGTTGTAACCTTACATCTCCTCTGGTAATTTTCAAAGCAGTTTACGGTCTAGGGAAGTATGTTAACTTCCTATGCTTTCCGTATTGAATTATCCTCTTTTCTCTTTTATTCCCAATTATCCCCTTCAACCTTTATCAGTTTTCATATATAAGAGCTCTGAAAAGTATGTGATCAGACTATTAGAAACGTATGAAAATACATAACATTTCCGTCTTGCTATTGGTCTATCAAAAATCTGTAAGTGATTAATTGCTTTAGCGTGCATAAAGCGTTAAAAGTTTAAAATAGCCAAATGTTCTATACGTACTACAGAACGATTATTCAGAAGAGGATTCCCATCAATAATCTAAGTTGGTAGTGCGTTAAACCGATAACAAGGAAGAGAAATAAAAATCACTAAAGGCACAAAAGTATAAAAATACAATAAAAACATACCACACAAAATATTTCAAATTTTCACTAACACTCAACCACTTCTCCGTTACGACTGGTCACGGAACTTACAATTTTAAAGTTACCGGATCTCAAATTTTTACATCTTCATACACCTAACAGCGTAGTGAATCTGTCGATCAGTACCAACCAGATAGGAAGTGAACGACAGATAGAATATCCCACTTCTTGCTTAACACGAGTAACACACAAAACACTGTGTTGCGAACTTACCTAATGACTTAAAACAACAAAGAAATTGAGTTTTTTTTATTTCTTTTGTATAAAATAAGTCCTAGCGACCATATTAAACTGGTGTTTAAATTCATTTTTATCCTACATAACGAATCACTAAACAAAGCAAACATACTTGGCCATTAATCAATACGTTCTCAATTGATACGAATGATCGTTCATGGTGGCATACTTCAGGAGTGTCGACAAATATGATAGCCGAAGGCTCTTTTCTTGTGTCGACATACACTAGTTGAGTAATACAACTGCTTCATGATAACCCGAAAAATTACAGTGACATGTTTCTCCAATAAATGTCTTATAAATTCCCTGTCAGAAAACGGATACTCTGCACACAAACGCCTTATATATATGCAACTAAATATAATTAGAATGTACTGAAAATGGATGAAAATGAACAGAAGTTGGTTTATGAGTCACTACATATAACTTGTATACCAGCCTGGAATTTTTCGAGTTATCAACACTTAAGACAAATCGTCTGCGTCATCAAATTTATAAACATGTACGTTCTAGTCAAATCTATTTGCAATAAAACGGTTGATATAAATATAGCCTAGATAACTTCACAATTCAAGGTCCTCTTACACTCATTAATGAGTACAAAGCCCTCGCATCATCACTACGACTAGAAAACTATTCGAGGATGCCACATGTTTTTTCCTTCTTAGAATTATTCTAAGCCCACTCTTAAATGACCACGAATGTTTGATATGAAACAACGGAGACAGTAAACACAGGGAGAATATCGACCGAATATTTATGAATATATGTATATTTAACCGATTCCTAAGGATGAGGTACAAATATAGATGACTTCCCGAGTACACATTAGCATCAACTGATATCAAAGCTCGCTATATCACTCTGAAGAGGTATATGAAGGGAGTTGATCGAATGAAGTACCAAGCTCTCGGTTTCGTTTTATAGCATACAAAGAGTAGACATCTAAATGCTCTTTAAGGAATTAAGCGAAAGGTTGATTATACAAATACCCACTACTAGTGATTTACTTGCAAACCTATATATGTACTAATAATAAATGAACTAATGAATACTAAATATCTCACCACATTGTATGCAGGATTTATTCACCCAGAACTCGAGTGTTCCGTATGAATAATCTCATTCTTTTCAAAAAAGATAGCAAGCTGCCCAAAACGTTAAAGAAATCACAACCGAACTGGTTGTCAGAATATTATGTTTACTAAATTACGAGAGACTAGCTATAGTAAACCTGTTTAGCCTAATACACGGAAGAACTCGAGGTGAAATAATCAGTCAATAAACTGCTTAATAAATTCGTATTTGACATGAACTCGTTTTTTTCTCGCCTTTCGGAAAACAACATTCACGAGTGCACTCCGAGCAAGCTTACAAGGCCAGGATGACGTGCGTATTATATGACTAACGACATTCCTATCGAACCATCAACAAATGGTTTCAGCTCCTGTAGACCGATTCCAAGAAGGGCTGTACTGACAAAAACTCATCGCGTGAGATAGTCTTACCAGCATTTTATTTTCTTCAAACGGAAACCAGGAAGCCCAAAATTCCATTTTGGGTTGGTGAATAATATCTAGAGCCTAGCTGAAGCGCTCAACTATTGTCCAAAACGTCTTCTCTTAGCGACAGAAGCTCGAAAATATTGCAAGGATTATCTGACTGTAAAAAGCCTGGACAACAACCAATGGCTAAGGTTGATAACATTCCGCATACACGAAACGGTGCTAAAAGCATAAACAATGATGTTCATCAGCTCCATTACTGAACGAGAAGCGTCTGAAAATCGGACATCACACGTGGTTTTATCTGAACATTTTATATTTGAGTTGCATAATACGGTGAAGCTCAAGTTCATTATTAAACATGATAATTGCTGCAAAAATGGAAATAGTTTACCATAGTCACTATAGCCTGAAACATATATTTCAGGCTCCTTATAGGAAATAATATTATTTCCTATAAGGAGTAACGTTACTAATGCAGACACTTTAACTATATCTGAACAATATTGTAACATAAAACTTTACGAAATCACAGATAACCTATAACTAGGTGCAGGTTAATAGGATGCTTGGTGTTGTGGAGTTATTGACTGAGGACGATTTTACGTCCCGATGAGTTATGTGAAAGAAGTTTAGCTCTTAAGCACTAAATCATTTGACCGTTACAAAGAATACGCAACTGGTTTCTTTGATAGTAATATATATAGACAATTACAACTAACTTTTGCGTATGTTTTATCAAAATTAAAGGATACAACTTGCACAAGCAAAACCAAATGCGACTAGTGCAATCTTAGACGCTTTCCTCTTAGTTGCTTGAACAATGATCGACCTTCTTACATTTGATTTCTCAGTATGTTTGATAAAATGCTGCAAAACATCGTCCGACTTATTCTCACTCATAGTTGAGTAACACAATTCTCAAATATCCCTCCGTTTACAGATTATTCAAATGGTTCAAATAGTTGTGGACGGAATAGAAGAAGCTTTCGCTTAACAGGCTTCCGTGTCTAATAGCAGCGGATCACCAATACCTCCAGGCAAGAACATAGGTATAGGTAAAAGAGAAAAAAAAAAGAAATTGGTAAATCATAGTAAGATACTATCCTTAGTCCTTAAGAATAGATCAAGTCGCCTCTTAAAGAACTCCTGAGAAGTTGCTTGGACTAGCTCGGCCAGCAGCAATTTCCAGCATTTGACAACTCTTAAGGAGTAGAAATTGTGTCTGCAGTCCGTTCTACTATGTTGTATCTCCAGTTTCTGGGTGTTACCCCTTAGGTTAGTGTTGAGACTAAGCTTAAGTAGGTGTTTAAGAGGGTGTCCAGGTGTGTTAAGGATACTGTAAGCCATTAGAATATCACCTCTAAGACGCTTATACTCTAATGGGTAAAGGTCGAGTGATTAGAGGCGCTCATCGTAAGGTTTAAATTTGAGTCCCCGAACTGATTTCGTGGCTCACCGTTGGATACGCTCCAGAGTGTCCTTATCCTTTTGGAGTGTAGGAGGGAATACTATGTTCCCGTACTCTAAATGGGGACGAATGAAACTATTGAAGATTATGTGGAAAGTTCTCCCGTCAAACTGACCAAAAATGCGCTTCAATGTTACTAGTGCAAGGTTTGCTCGAAAGGCATTTTTGTCACAGTTGGCGTAAGACTTTGAGTCGTAGGACACCAGAACTCCTAAATCCTTTTCGACTCGGGATACTATCAGAGAGGAGTTTCCTAAGTTGTAACTGTAATCTGCGACGTGTCGCAGATGGACTACTTTACACTTTGAAGTGTTAAAGGTAAGTTCGTTATCATCTGCCCAACTTTGAAGTCGAGTCAAATCCTCCCGAAGTGCATGTATATCCTCTTGGTTGCGTATCTCTCTCCAAAGTTTTACGTCATCGGCAAAGAGCAGTGTGTCTGACGTTACCTGTTGAGGAAGATCATTTATATAAATCAGGAAGAGGAAGAGGTCCCAGTACTGAGCTCTGGAAGACCCCACTAGGACATTCCATAGCCTGTGATAAACTGAAGTTTACCCTGACCTTAAAATGTCGATTTGTCGGATATGAACTGAGCCAGTCAATTAAAGGTAGTTTGATACTCAATTGTCTGAGCTTGTTGATAAGACATATATGATTAGCCCTATCAAAAGCTTTAGAGAAATCAAGGTAAATAATATCTACCTTCCCCTTGCGATCAACGATGCTTGTCCATCTGTCCACCGCGGTCAGCAGGTTCGTCATACAGAAATAACCCTTCCTGAAACCATGCTGTTGGGGTGAGAAGAAATTTAAGGACAGCAGATAGTCATGTATATCATCGTATATCAGGGACTCCATGATCTTTGAAGGTATAGAAAGCAGAGCCACCGGTCGGTAACTTGAGGGTTTGCTGCGTCGACCTCCTTTGAAGATTGTTGTGATATGAGCCAGCTTGCAATTTTCCGGCAGTTTGCCTTGACTTAGCGAGTGTGAGAGCATCACGCTAAGTGATGTTGCCAAGATTGAAGCTGCTTCTCTCAGTATAGCAGAGTGGACCATATCTGGACCAGGAGAAGTGTCTGTTCTTGGGTGCTGCAGTTTTCGGAACACCAAGTCTTGTTACGTTACAGATGAAGCTGTCATCAGTGTAGTTGATGTGGGTCGGTTGAAATGTCCGGGAGTATTGCTCAGCCAGAAGGTTAGCGGCGTCACCGTCATTATCTGTCGGGCCGTTAGGACCTAGCAGTTGAGAAACTCCAGTTTTGGATTGACGAAGAGAGGCTGCGTAACGGAATAAGCTTTTCGGATTGGAAATAAATTTATCCATAAGCTTTAACTGGTACTGAAGCCTGTCTTCTCTTATAGCCTCCGTGCATATGTTCCTTATATGTTTGTATTGCCTGTACTCACTGTTGTTGTCGGTTTGTTTGTATTCTGCCCAACAGTGCCTTTTACGGCTTAACAAACGAAGAGTGCGGTTTTTGATGATCGTAGGTTGCATGTGGCTTTTGGGGACCGATTGAGGGACTGACTGCTTAGTAGCACATAAGAATAGTTGATTTAAAAACAGAAAGAAGGCCTACGGCTTAAGTTATTCCTTTTCTAGTATTCTTCTGTGAGTGTCCAGCCTTCTCTTGAATGAGTCAATTGAAGGTGCGGACACCACTGCTTCGGGTAATATGTTCAAAGAATTGATAACTCGATGTCAAAACCTGTATACCATTGGTATTTTGTTCGTTCTTGACTCCTCTGCTCGCCTGTGAACCGAATAGAAAAAATTTCACTTAACAGGCTACTGTGTGGGAACTAGATCAAATATTGGCAAATAGTTATGAAATACTGTCTTGGGTTTTTGAAAATATATCACGTTTCCGAATAAATAGCTAGTTTGAAAATGCCAGAAGTATGAACATGCGCTTTAAGGAAAAGTCAGGATTGTTAAGTGAATAATTAACAAGGTCAAAACGTGACTCAAGCGGAATGGGTAAATTGGCCTGTCCAGAAGCTGGAATAAGTTATGTGGGCTTAAGCGACACTACAACACATAAGGAGTGGAGGGTGCATTTACAGGCCAGTTTACTATATCGTTCATCTAGTCTCTGGATGTTTTCATCTAAAGATGCCGCATGCATTCAGAGGTGCATCTATTCATCGTATTCCCTAAAGTCTGGGATTCTAAATTCCTCAACTGCACCTATTATTGCTAACAGGGTATGGAAACTTCAGGCGATGTACATACGTACAGCTTCAGCGTTGTGACTGGCTGACTGCTCCTACCCCTAACATTTAGATTCGAAGATTCTCTAACTATCAACTTGAATGACTTCTAGTTCATTTTCTCACAGTTAAAACGTATAAATATCCCAACTTTATTGGCGTTCAGACGTATTATACTTCTACCTGCTTATTGTGTAAAGATATCACAGGTATTTGGAGTTCGACAATGCCTTCATGTATATCACTTTTATATTCGAAGTATACCAAGCCAGTGAAATCAGGAGTTTGAAGTGAAGGAGTTCGAAGATATATTTGAAAGACTACCGACATGTCGGAATGCGTTTGGTCTAGTCCGGAAAGCAGTTGCAAGGAAAGTGTGGCGTGACGTACCGGCGTGTGACCTGGTGTGAATGCGTAAACGAACGCCCCCAACAAGATGTGTTCAATAAAACAAGTGAGGTCAGCGTCAACGTTGAAGAATTAAGTATTTTGGGGGGTTGTTTACCGCTACTGTCCAATCACTCCCTAGTGGAGTAGTAATAACCGCAAGAGGTTTAAACCCAACCATTTATAAACACTTTTCTGATAGCTTGCTATGTTCAACAGCATCTGGTTGTCTTTCCTTAATATGAGAGGCCATGTGGTACATTGTTGTAACAAGAAACAAGTACAGTGAAAATTCTGATTCATCGCAAACTTCGTCTGCCTTTCATCATATCCAATCGTCCAAGAATGTGTAAGTATCTGTCGAATTACACTCGTATCTGCGTAAAGACACAAAACAGGCAAAAAGGTAAGTAAGCTAGTATACATATACTTCGTTTACTTGTTACGAGAAAACTGAAGACATTTAGCTGATTAAAACCTTTAAACTAAATATTATTAATTTCACTGTTTTTTTGGATGTACTTGTTTTACTCAACTCCTGAACTTGTTTGTTTATATCGTTACTTTCAGACAGTCTGCTCCCTCTTTTTTTGGTTTGATATTCGGGGACTTTTGCTCCGGGAACCTACAAAATTAAAGGTTTGTTTTGTAATTATTATGTGTTGTCGTGTCGGTTAAGCCCACATAACTTATTCCAGCTTCTGGACAGGCCAATTTACCCATTCCGCTTGAGTCACGTTTTGACCTTGTTAATTATTCACTTAACAATCCCGACTTTTCCTTAAAGCGCATGTTCATACTTCTGGCATTTTCAAACTAGCTATTTATTCGGAAACGTGATATATTTTGAAGGACAATTAGATCGACTTATTGTAAATTGCGAATAAACATTGGTACCTAAATTGGAGTTTGGTTCTATTGTTAATTTAGGTTCGTAAATTGCAAATAGATAGATATACCGTACTTCAACAACAGGAAGGAGCAAAAACTTTGACGTACCATAAAGTTCTTCAATTTTTGTTTCTGTGTTCATACCTTAAATTTGTCCAGACATTTTGTGTCCAATTTTCTGGTCCTATTGGTCGATTTCGTTCGGATTAATCCAGTTTTGTTTTGGTAACCCGTTCTTTGAATCAAAGGCATAAGATGGAAACGCAAAGCCAAAAACCGAAGGACAATGACGAAATGGGTGGTAAAATTTCTAAAGCTGTTTGTGGTATGTTTGGTGTTAATAATGATAAACGTGATGATGTTAGTATTAATAGTATGTCCTCTGGTCAGTTTATTACTTCTAGATTAAAGTTAGGTAAGGCATTACTAAGGAAGAACAATTTGGAAAAGAGACTCGAGTTAGAAAGGAAGCTTGAGATTTTGGATCTCCAAGAAGAGGTTGATATTGCTGAATTAGAATGTAAGGACATAGTAGACGACGACGAGCTGTCCATAGACAAGTGTGAGATAAATGCTAAGGTGTGAAGCTACTTGGATTATGATACTGGCTGTAATAATCATTCAATGGAGATATTTGGTATCTCAAAGGGCGATTAAGCTGATGAGTTGAAGGATACTGTAGGGCCAGTGAAATTCCACTGAGCCCTAGCCATTGAATATCGAACAAAATCATCAATCCTCGTCGAGGTCAAGGACAACCAACGCGCATCAGTTAATCGTACACCATGGACTGGCCCATGCGGCAGTGGTCTTACCTTCGCTTGTATCTACTTTAACTAATATATTTCTGTAATAACGTCCTTTGTGTTGTACAGTCTTCAAAGCATCTATAGTACCTTGATACGTCAATGGGGTAATCTATGTAAGGTGCAGACCGCGAAGTGTGACTTCGACGTCAGCTAGTTTGTCACACCACTCACGTCTAACTCGAGTAAGCCTCCAATCATTTCGACATAGATCATCCACGTTGGTGATCTACACTGGTGAGCAAGACTGCGAATAACGCAACCTATCATTATAGTCTTTACTGTTGCAATCTATACTTATTCTTTTCCATTTTTATCATCGCCTATGTTAATCTGTTACTGTGAACTTTCGTTGCTTCATGTCAATGTTGATTAGTATTTAAACTCAAATAACTAGTTCAATAGGTAGAACTAACTAATCAACTACGGTTATAATCGGCTATCGTGGTTCTTTAACAAGCATTAGCAGCATGTAAATGCTCCTGTGTAATATGTCTGTTAAAATATCAACCACTCGTGGGTATAGCCACAAGGCAACACGAACGCACATCGGTTTGTAACTTATCCACTAGTTTATGCGAGAAAAGATTAACTGTCAACTTTAAATTCGTCTTCCTGCTTAACCTCTATCCACTAGAATATTTCTATTTTTGACCACCGCCTGCCTAATTTCCAATTGCCGAGTTCCATGGCCAAACAGAGGATACAAATGCTAGAAATTTACGGTGAGTTCGAACTATAAATGTTCTGCAATCTTAGATCTCGGTTAGACTTCGTCAGGCAATGCTACCTATTTGGCTTGAATTTATTCTGGACTTGTTCTAATTCAGTCTACAACGCTGTGTTAATCGAAGAATCTAATCAACAGTACCTCGTATATAATCCAGATTTCAACTACTGTCCACTTCGTATCTTCATTACTTGGAAGCAAGAGTAACACAGGCGAGTTTCATAAAATCATTAGATTATTTCGTACTATCTTTATGATGCGTGATAACATTTCGTAGTTGCTTTCATGTTAAGTAGTCATATATTCTGTCACTTCCGTTAAGTGTTAGTCGAAATAATGTACATTTGTGACTCGTTAATCGACATACTATGGTAAAACATATTGCATGTACACGAACAATCTTATTTCATGTCCTGAGTAGACACTTTGTTGTACGTAATATGTCACTTAACGATAGGTAACAAGCTCTTTGCATCAGCCTTGTACGAAATGGCCACGTTACCTGAACCCTCTAAACTTTAGTTACATTGGTGTTTACCATTTTAATTAATGTTTACTATACTCCTTGTATTTGCTATTATTTCACACGGTAAATCATGGCTCGATCTCCTTATTACACGACAGTCATTTTAATTCCATTTTCGATTTACTTGTATGCAATAATGGTTTGTAAAGTATCTAAACGTCCTCGAAAATTCTCCACGAACCCAACCATAGTTTTCTTATATACTTTTCTCCAAACGTCCAAATGTTACGCTGATAATACCCAAACGAACGTTCAGCGCAACTATCAGTATACGTAAGAATGGTGTTATTTAAATTTGACTTTATAATACATAAGAACTATTGTACTTATTCTACTTCGATATCGTACTTTATATTATGAAGTATTTCCTCGTGTCTGTTATCTAAAAGATGATTTCGGTACATCGATCGGCTGCTCAACTATTCGACGATTTAAAACCTGTCCAGTTCAATTGGTGATCTGACGACATTATCATCTGCGCGAATCATCAGTTTGTGCAGTCGAGCGAATCTCCTGCACACTGAAAACGACATTGTCGCCTCTATCCCAACACTGACAGCGTTTTTCACTGGTATCATTGACATGAGTCCAGAGTAACACTCTTGGTTTCACATGGTCTTTTCGATATTTTTCTATTCGCTAATCGAACAAACAAGCAGCAAGCACTGTTTACCATCTTTTGGAGACTCCACAGTGCCGTCTTCGCTCTGGATTTGTAGCCTTCGACCCTTACTGACTGTAACAGCAGTCACCGACTTTCAAAACTGACTACAAGTGGATTAGTAGCCTCGCATGACGAAATCACGATTACTCTTCACGACTATACTTCTGTACTTAGTTAGTCTGTTAAATATAGATATAGCTAGAAGTTGTCAACGACACTGTCTGACATTCATCTTTAAATCAATGGCAGTATAAACATCCGTATCGATTGATAATACACTTATCCTACTATCGCTATAGCATCATTGCTCTTGCGGCAAAGTTAATTTTTCTCATCTGAGAAACTCAATTACTTGTCAAAGCTATATACTTCAGTGCGAAGTTATGTTCTTTTTATTACTTCTATGGTTAATGGCTTTACGTTCAACCAACGTTCTACTAACATATTATTACTTGCTGTTTCTCGATCAGTTTCTGCCGCCTCGTTTCCATTTGTTTTGCAGCTCGGCAATACCCAGAGGATTCAAATTAATCGTTTGGCAATCTCCGGCGCGCGACTACCGACATGTTTGGTACCGATTCAAACGGCCGTTGAATCTGGTGGGGGAGTATTGTAGGGCCATTGAAATTCCACTGAGCCCTAGCCATTGAATATCGAACAAAATCATCAATCCTTGATTCACCATCAAGCGCGCTTTTCGAACGGGAAGATTATTCCTAACATGGTTTGCATTTCTCAAACTTTTGCTGTGTTCTTACGCAACAAAAGTACCATTTCTGATTTAAACAATCTATTCTGAGCTATAAGTTCGGTAGATTACTTTTTTTTGAGTTTCACCCAATCTAATAGTTAACTGCGGTTTTGCCTCAGCTTACTGTTCGGTTTATTTTCAGTTTTTCACGTAAAGGCTATTTCATTTTATCTCATCTGTTTTTATACATTTTTCCCGTTTTAGTGTTGTTTTTAGTGTATTTTTAACGTCTTAAGCTTTGATACTACCTCTAGCATAGTTTACGTCAATACAGCCATAAAAAATTCATGTAAAAGACCTGGATGCCGTTTCGCTGTTACATGTGGCATGCAGTGTGACAACTGCAAAGGTTGGTTTCACGAAACGTGCACAGATCTTACGGCAACGGCTTACAAGAGACTCAGCAAATCTGACCGTAAGTGGGTGTGCGTTACGTGCAACACGGACGCTGTAGTACTGCTGAGCAACATCATTGTTCTACTGACAGGTCTGCGGAATAAATTGGCAGCAAACATGGAAACAGATAGCCATAAAATAGGTAGGCAAACGAGGGCGCGTAACGAAAATAAGAACAGGGATGTTGACAAGTCAACCATCGATGGAACGCGCATTAGCACTAATGATGACATGTTGAAACTCAGCACCATCATTACGCCGACAATAATTGATTCCCACACTAAAATTGGATCTCCCATTTCAGGGTCCTTAAACGCAACAGTGGTTCCTAAAAACTCTGCAGGTGACTGTACCCACGCCAACAGAGCTAATAAGGACCAGGTGTCACCGTCCAAGGTTGACATCCCAAGTGTTGTACGGAGATCAACTGGTGCTTTGATCGCTCAGTCTACCCCCAAAAATGTCCGCCCGGTTATTAAAAAGTCTACGACTCAAAAACCTGCTTCGACCTCCAAACAACAACGTACTGAACCTGAACGCACTGGAAAAGCTGGGAAAACAACAACAGTCCGTGACGACTCCCTCATAATCATGAACCTCATAGACAATCCTGACCTTCCTCTCAGTTTGCAGGACAAAAATGACAGGATGCTCTGGGGTGAACTGAACAAAAAGCTCGAACTCCCTAGAATAGAGCCTTTGACGGTCACACGGCTCACTCGGGGAAAGGATTCTAAACATCAAAATCACCCGAGACTACTCCGTGTAACACTCAAGAATGCTACCGAAGTAGAGGATGTCCTGCTAGCCAGTCATCTACTGAAATCCGATGGGAACGTCAGAATACTGCCTGACATACCATATTCTGAGCGCAATCTCATCCGAAACGTCCCTAAAGATTCTCGAGAGAAGATTTTTTGCGGAAGAAATATCATCGTACAAGGTGTACCGGAAAACATGGACCCTACTCAAGCAAACTCTGACATTCGGGAATGGAAATTCATCAAACAGTCCTTGATGCTTAAAAACATACTGTCTCAGCATGTGATGAGACTAGCCAAGAAGGACGGGGGTCCTATACCCCGACTAAGAGGATAACTTTTCCATCCTCCCGTATGGCGGCTGCAACTCTGGAAGCATTTCGTGTCAACAGAACTCGGTTGCCAACTGGAATCCATATGCACCCGGATAGGCCATACGACGCCAGGATCAAGCACAAAGGCAAGCTGGAGCTGACCATTCCACTTGTGGACTGTCTTCAAGACAAAAAAAACGTGTAAAGGACAGGGCCTACCAATTTGACAAAACTTATATAGGTGGGTTACCTGTCCACTCACGCAAGGCTCTCACAGATAAACAGGAAGAAGCTCACGCGTTTCAAATTGAAAGCATTAACTGCTTATACATGAACGCCGCGAGTCTACCAAATAAAATGGATGAACTAAGCGAACTTAGCAACGCTAATAAGATTCATCTGATAGGAATATCTGAAACTTGGATATCTCCTCAGTATTCGGACCAGGAGCTAGCAATACCTGGGATGTCTCTGTTTCTCAACGACAGAAAAACAGGAATTGGGGGTGGAGTAGCCCTATACATAAGATCTGGCCTGGAGGTACACCAAATCCACAACCACGAGTTTGACAATCTTGAGGAATCCATATGGTGCTCTATGAGATTGTCCACTACTTCGAGGTGCCTAGTCGGAGTCATATATAGGAAGCCCACTGCCGACATCGAGTATGACAGTCGCATGCTGGAAGGACTATCCCGCTCTACGCGTCTCGGCTTCACTCATATCCTGATCCTAGGGGACTTCAATCTCCCTAGAGTCAACTTCGCGGAACATACGTATACTGGAGGTGAAAATTCAATCGAAGCTCGGTCCTTCAACCTCACTGAGGATTTGGGACTACTCGAAAATGTGAAGTTGGCTACTCGTTGGAGGAACGGTCAGACACCGTCGCGCTTAGACTGTGTTTTTACAAATGAAGAATTTCTAGTCGACAACCTCTCAATTCTGGCTTCCCTGGGGAAAAGCGATCACGCCGTTTTAGCCTTCAGTTTCGTCAGCAAAACAGAGCTAAGATATCCCGACAACAACAGGCGCTGGAACTTCAAACGGTTGAATGCGTCAGCTCTACAGGACTATCTACAACAGGTGGATTGAGATGTTCACCTTCAACTTGATGTGGATGCTCATTGGGACTCCTTACTGCACACGCTCTCATGTGCTACTAAGCAGTCAGTCCCTCAATCGGTCCCCAAAAGCCACATGCAACCTACGATCATCGAAAACCGCACTCTTCGTTTGTTAAGCCGTAAAAGGCACTGTTGGGCAGAAGACAAACAAACCGACAACAACAGTGAGTACAGGCAATACAAACATATAAGGAACATATGCACGGAGGCTATAAGAGAAGACAGGCTTCAGTACCAGTTAAAGCTTATGGATAAATTTATTTCCAATCCGAAAAGCTTATTCCGTTACGCAGCCTCTCTTCGTCAAGCCAAAACTGGAGTTTCTCAACTGCTAGGTCCTAACGGCCCGACAGATAATGACGGTGACGCCGCTAACCTTCTGGCTGAGCAATACTCCCGGACATTTCAACCGACCCACATCAACTACACTGATGACAGCTTCATCTGTAACGTAACAAGACTTGGTGTTCCGAAAACTGCAGCACCCAAGAACAGACACTTCTCCTGGTCCAGATATGGTCCACTCTGCTATACTGAGAGAAGCAGCTTCAATCTTGGCAACATCACTTAGCGTGATGCTCTCACACTCGCTAAGTCAAGGCAAACTGCCGGAAAATTGCAAGCTGGCTCATATCACAACAATCTTCAAAGGAGGTCGACGCAGCAAACCCTCAAGTTACCGACCGGTGGCTCTGCTTTCTATACCTTCAAAGATCATGGAGTCCCTGATATACGATGATATACATGACTATCTGCTGTCCTTAAATTTCTTCTCACCCCAACAGCATGGTTTCAGGAAGGGTTATTTCTGTATGACGAACCTGCTGACCGCGGTGGACAGATGGACAAGCATCGTTGATCGCAAGGGGAAGGTAGATATTATTTACCTTGATTTCTCTAAAGCTTTTGATAGGGCTAATCATATATGTCTTATCAACAAGCTCAGACAATTGAGTACCAAACTACCTTTAATTGACTGGCTCAGTTCATATCCGACAAATCGACATTTTAAGGTCAGGGTAAACTTCAGTTTATCACAGGCTATGGAATGTCCTAGTGGGGTCTTCCAGAGCTCAGTACTGGGACCTCTTCTCTTCCTGATTTATATAAATGATCTTCCTCAACAGGTAACGTCAGACACACTGCTCTTTGCCGATGACGTAAAACTTTGGAGAGAGATACGCAACCAAGAGGATATACATGCACTTCGGGAGGATTTGACTCGACTTCAAAGTTGGGCAGATGATAACGAACTTACCTTTAACACTTCAAAGTGTAAAGTAGTCCATCTGCGACACGTCGCAGATTACAGTTACAACTTAGGAAACTCCTCTCTGATAGTATCCCGAGTCGAAAAGGATTTAGGAGTTCTGGTGTCCTACGACTCAAAGTCTTACGCCAACTGTGACAAAAATGCCTTTCGAGCAAACCTTGCACTAGTAACATTGAAGCGCATTTTTGGTCAGTTTGACGGGAGAACTTTCCACATAATCTTCAATAGTTTCATTCGTCCCCATTTAGAGTACGGGAACATAGTATTCCCTCCTACACTCCAAAAGGATAAGGACACTCTGGAGCGTATCCAACGGTGAGCCACGAAATCAGTTCGGGGACTCAAATTTAAACCTTACGATGAGCGCCTCTAATCACTCGACCTTTACCCATTAGAGTATAAGCGTCTTAGAGGTGATATTCTAATGGCTTACAGTATCCTTAACACACCTGGACACCCTCTTAAACACCTACTTAAGCTTAGTCTCAACACTAACCTAAGGGGTAACACCCAGAAACTGGAGATACAACATAGTAGAACGGACTGCAGACACAATTTCTACTCCTTAAGAGTTGTCAAATGCTGGAAATTGCTGCTGGCCGAGCTAGTCCAAGCAACTTCTCAGGAGTTCTTTAAGAGGCGACTTGATCTATTCTTAAGGACTAAGGATAGTATCTTACTATGATTTACTAGACACGGAAGCCTGTTAAGCGAAAGCTTCTTCTATTCCGTCCGCAACCATTTGAACCATTTGAGGTCAAGGACATCCGACGAGCATCAGTTAATCGTACGCCATGGACTGGCCCATGCGACAGTGGTCTTACCTTCGCTTGTATCTACTTTAACTAATATATTTCTGTAATAACGTCCTTTGTGTTGTACAGTCTTCAAAGCATCTATAGTACCTTGATACGTCAATGGGGTAATCTATGTAAGGTGCAGACCGCGAAGTGTGACTTCGACGTCAGCTAGTTTGTCACACCACTCACGTCTAACTCGAGTAAGCCTCCAATCATTTCGACATAGATCATCCACGCTGGTGATGTACACTGGTGAGCAAAACTGCGAATAACGCAACCTATCATTATAGTCTTTATTATTGCAATCTACGCTGGTGATCTACAATACGTTACACACTATAGTTAATAATATGGTCTTACCTAAGATTGATATGATGCATTTTGATGGACGACCGAGTTAGTACCACTGTCGTATTAGTCAATTTACTAGTATTATCGAGAGTAAACTGTCCGATAAGTGCCAATTGTTGTCATATTTGTTATACTATTGTAAAGGAAAGGCCAGGATGGCTATTGAGGCTTGCATCTCTTCGCCTAGTCATTTGGGTTATAATAAAGCTAGACAAATTTTGTATGATATATTTGGTAAGGATTGCCTTGTCGCTCGATATCTGATTACTGAATTACTGTGGTGTTTAAATGAACTAATGACTCCTTTGTGCTTGCTGAATGTTTGATTTCGAATTCTAAATACAGTACATTCGTTAGTGCTTGTGTAGTACTTCTTGTTTCAATTGCGTTATCTCTGGGATTATTAGTTCATACTATAATTCAAATACTTCTAATTATCATATTGGCGTCGCGATGGGGCCTGCGATGGAACAGTTAGATATTCATTCAACTTCTGAAGCTTTTGAGGACTATTTGGAAAGTTTTGAAATTTGGAGCATGACCAAGAAAGATGATGAGTATATTAATATTGTGGCACATTTTCTCACATTCATTGGAAAAGAAGCATATGGCTTATTAAAAATTTTGGCTTCACCGGAAAAGCCTATTTCTCTTCCTTATACAACTCTCAAGGAATTACTTCTAGACTATGCAAAGTATACAAATTTCGAATGCGGTAAAGGGGGATTACGTAAAATAATTTATAAGGATATAAAAAATTCCACTACATTACGTCACCCCATCCCAGTGCATACTCAAGGTTGTGCAGTTCACGAAGATGGGCACAAGTTTAGTCAATGTTTTTCTTGTGGCAAGTTCCACCCTTTTAATTCATGTGAATTTCGTAATTGTAAGTGCTTTAAATGTAGTGATGTTGGACATATTCAGTCAGTTTGTAATACTACTGTTCATCTCGCTGCAACTAATATTAAGTCTTGTGATTCTGATTCTAATAATTTGAATATTTATAATGATCATTTATCTTTATCGACGATTTCAAAAGACAGTTTAGAGTCATGTAGCAGTTCACAGTTAAATGAAACTCAGGATCCTTGCGAGAAAACAATTCCTAATCAATCAACTTATCAGATTTCTCATGTTATTGTACCAGATATGATTTTTCCTAATGATTCACATATTTCTGATGAAATTTCTTACAAATCTGATGAGAATATTTCGGATGAACCTAATCATGATCGAAAATCTGATGAAGTTTTCGTTGATGCTGATTTTTCTAATGATCCTTTACTCTGCAATGACATTCTTAATAAATTTGAGGAAACTATTTCAGAAGAACCAAATCTTGATGTCATATCAAATGTTATTTGTCCTCATGATGCATTTGTTTCTTGTGAGAAACTTGTTCGATGCGAAACACAGGTATTAAATGAGCTCGATTCTGATTACAATTCAGATAATTCCATATCAACTTTTGTTTGTCCTTATCATAAATTCACTTCCAATGTTTACTCTAGTCAAATTGAGAAAGATATTTTAAATGAAGCCACATTATTCGTAACTTGGGGATATGAAGATCCGACATTATTTCGTGGGGGAGGATAGTCTATGGTTCATATCCTAGGTAGTATTTTCAGTATTCAACCGGCATGGTGATTGTTCACAATCCCAGAAATCAAATAATACAGAGTCTTTATCCAATACATTGTCGGACAGACACAGTATGAGACTTCCCGACCGTAGCTGCTACCTTGACGTGGTGGTCGGGCTTGCCTATCGTGATGACCCAAACGAGCTATATTGGCTGGAACACATGTTCCTGCAGGTTCCACCATGCCAGGCAGGTCGATTGGAGAACGGTAAGACTAAAAGCAGCAACTGAAGGTCTGAGGGCGAAGTCGTACTGCTGACTGTACAGAGGTGTGACAGCAGTAAGGTGTTTCCCTCGGACAACCAGCATCTGCAGCGATGCTGTCTTCTCATAATGAAGGAAGGGGTTAGAAAAGGTTGACCCTAAAAATGTCACACCTCACCTTACCCCACGGATTTCCATCTCCGGCGGTAAGGCCCTTTGAAGAACGGAGCTAACACATTAAAAACCTCCCACAAAAAGGCCGTGCGCGACCGGCCTCAAGCAGTTGTCCCTTGGGCTCTGCGGTCACGCACCCAGGTCTTTAAGACCACCACTAACCCGATTTCCTTATCAGGTTCCTCAAGAAATACCCTTCCACGGTGTGGGTAGCCGGGAAGTGATATCAGCCCTCATACCCGTGACAACACACGAGACCAAGTTGGTCACATTCAAATCCCTCCTACACCTCCTAATAACTCTCTTATCTCCACGACCAACCCTTCTCACGTCCCTTCATCACCTCGCCCCGCTAGTGCGAACGATTCGAGTACGCGGAATGTTATTCCTGGTCTCCTGAAACCACGCTCCAAACTACATGTAAGAGCTTTCAACGTCCGAACACTGTGCCAAATAGGACAACAGGCTTCCTTAGCTAGAACTTTAGAATCTCGCTCCATCGATGTGTGCTGCGTCTCCGAAACGCGCACACAGGATCCAAGTAGTGTCATTCATTCGACCACACCATGTCAAAGTAACGAACCAACTGGATTTACGCTTCGTGTATCTGGAAGCCTTGACGCTGCTTCCCGTGGCCTTGCTGGCGTAGGCATAGCATTGAGTCCTAGGGCAGAACTAGCTCTCTTAGACTGGATCCCAGTAGACAGTCGTTTGTGTGCTGTCCGACTAAACGGAACAGTAAGGACTCGAAAAGATAGGGACACTCGTCGTTGCCTGTTCGTCGTCTCTGTCTACTCTCCCACTGACTGCAGCTCAGATAATGTAAAAAATGAGTTTTACAGAAAGCTTTCCGACGTTCTCCGAAAAGCTAGGCGTTCAGATGTAGTAATAGTGACTGGTGACTTTAATGCTCAAATAAGTAAACTAAGAGAAAGGGAAAGGCACCTGGGTGGATCTTATGGTGTCGCGGCTCAAAGAACAGAGAATGGCGACTGTCTGTTGCAGCTATGCTCAGATAACCGCCTGTTTCTTGCAAACACTAACTGTAAGCATAAGGAAAAACATCTTTTAACATGGCGACCCCCTAATTCGTCCCAACGCTGAACCCGAATATATCACATCGCTATCAGCCACCAATGGAGGGGCTCGATAGAAGACTGTCGCTCATTCTGGAGCACATGCTTAGACTCAGATGATGCTCTAGTGCGAGCGCGTATTTGTCTACGTCTTACTGGACGTAGGAAAGATGGTGCAAGGAAACACTTTAGGGTCCTGCTTAATGATGGTCAAGCTAAGAGTATATTTCAGGAACAACTAGAAAAACAGTTAGGCAGCCATGTAAGTGATGCCCACCCCGAGGCAGCGTGGAATGACATCCGAAAAGCTGTAGAAACAGCAGTGATAACGCAAGTACAGTAAACCATAAGGTTAGGGAGAAACACTGGATCTCTGCAGCGTCTACTGCCCTGATAGATGCTCGTAAACTCATTCCATCTGGCTCTGAATATAAAGAAGAGCGGAGTCAGCTTAAGCGTAAGCTAACTACAAGCCTACGCAATGATCGTGAACAATGGTGGGTAGCGAAAGCAAGAGATGGAAAAGGCAGTGGCAATAGGTAACAACAGGCAACTGTTCAGACTTGTTAAGAAAACCGGTATTAGGAACCCAACTGTTAGCGAAACAATCTCCGAGAAAGATGGACATATTATTCATTCTCAATCCAGGAGATTGGACCGATGAGCAGAATACTTTAGGGATCAGTTCAACTGGCCTTCAGCCACACTTCGGTTTCCCACGATCTCCAGTCGACCTGAATGGCAAATTGATGTAGGTCCTCCGACTCTTTACGAAGTTGAAAAAGCTATAGGAAATCTGAAGCGTGGGAGAGCAGCAGGCCCTGACAGGTTTACCCCTGAGATTTTTAAAGATGGCGGTCCAGTATTAGCAGTGAGATTGACTGAGGTCTTGGGTAGAATCTGGGAACTGGACGTAATCCCATCTGACTGGTCTCAATCACTGATTGTGCCAGTCTATAAGAAAGGACAAAAGTCCTCCTGTGACAATCACAGAGGAATTAGTTTGACTAATATAGTGTATAAAATGTTGGCTTCAATAATACTTCGACGTCTAACCAAAGCTCATGAAGAGCAGACTAGAGAAAACCAGGCTGGTTTTCGACCTGGACGTGGTTGTATAGATCAAATATTCACACTACGTCAGATCCTAGAACATAGACACACGTTCAGACGCCCCACAATGATATTATTTCTCGATCTTAAGGCGGCATTTGACTCTGTTGATCGTGAGGTTCTATGGCAGTGTTTGTCACTGAAAGGAGTACCAAAGAAGTACATTAATCTTATGAAGGCTCTCTACTCGAACACAACTGGTCGAGTGAGAGCTTATGGCGAACTGTCATCAGAACTGATTACCTCAAGTGGTGTTTGTCAGGACTGTCCACTCTCTCCATTCTTGTTTAACGTTGTCGTTGACGTGCTTTTAGAAATAACACCTTCCACATCTGACTTTCCAGGGCTTGAACTTCTACCGAAAGATTCACTTGTTGACTTAGAGTATGCCGATGACATAGTTCTATTTAGTGAAGACGCTGATAAAATTCAGAGTTTGCTGACCACTCTAAGCAACAATGCAAGCATGTTCGGCATGCGATTTTCTCCCTCGAAACGCAAAATGTTGCTTCAGGATTGGGGTGCATCGACACCCGAACTAGTGATAGGGAGTGAAGTAGTTGAGCGTGTCGACCGCTTCACTTATCTTGGAAGTCTCATCAGCCCTTGTGGCTTGGTGTGTGACGAAATCTCAGCACGGATACAAAGGGCTCGACCAGCTTTTGCCAACTTGCGTCATTTGTGGTGTAGGCGAGATATCCGCCTCTCAACCAAAGGACGTGTTTACTGCGCAGCAGTTCGTTCCGTCCTACTTTATGGCAGTGAAACATGGCCAGTAAGAGTAGAGGATATTCGTAGGTTACTAGTATTTGATCATAGGTGTCTTCAAAACATTGCTCGTATATCCTGGGACCACTGAGTAAGCAACTCAGTTGTTAGGAAACGGATACTAGGTAAGGATGGCAAATCAATTGAGGAAGTAGTGAAACTTAATCATTCGAGATGGCTGGGACATGTGTTGCGCATGCACGACGTGCGATGTTTTATGGTGTAGGAGTAGGATGGAAGAAAGCTAGGGGCGGCCAGACCAAAACATGGCACAAATCCATGAAGTCACTGACAAGTGGACTGAGCCATGTTGGTAGATGTAGGCTACTTGGTTGGGGACAGCGTGATGATAGCGACCGATGGTTAGAGACGTTGAATGACATTGCTCAAAATCGTTTGCAATGACGCAGATGCATCCACTCTTTGTGTTCTCTCAAACTCTAATCTTCTGAATACTTCATTTCCTTTATTTTCTTTCTAAATCTGTTCCACTGGACTATACTCCTTTAATAACATCATCAAACCTCAATGTCCCCTATCTCTACTTATACTTTCAGTACCTCTACCACTATGGGATTTGAATCGATAACTGAATCTCTGTGCTAATGTGGTATGGCAACTCGAACTGATGTACGTACGTACGAAGTTCCACGTTGTTACTGACTGACTGACTGAATTTGAGCTGTGGCGGATGTGGTGTTTGAATGAACTAATAACTCCTTTGTACTTGTTGAATGTTTGATTTCGAATTCTAAATACAGTACATTCGTTAGTGCTTGTGTAGTACTTCTTGTTTCAATTGCGTTATCTCTGGGATTCTTAGTTCATACCATGATTCAATTACTCCTAATTATTTTAATTACTTAGCCTCAAATCTGTTAAAGGGTCAGTCGACGACTTAACTGACTTCGCGATTAAGCTACGTAATGTATGCATAACATTGAAATAAATAGGGTATTTGTCTGATGTGAATTCTACGGCTAATTTGGAAATAATTGTATCATGTTAACCACTAGAACTACAGAACAAGTGGGAGGAAGTTGCTGATAAGATCATGATTGCCGGGATTGACCTGATCTTTGAAGAATTGGTGATGTTTGTAGAAGAAAGAGCCAGGTTTGCTCGAACACGTTTTGGTAGATTGGTACATTGTAACTTAAAGTTCCGCAAAAGCAATTATGAAGGCCAAGTTGATAAGAGATCACGCTTTAATGTAGTTAAGCGGGAACCAAGCAGCTCATTCAAGGCTCTAAGTTGCGAAGCTTGCTTTGATAGATCACAAAGAGACAGATTGTACGAAGTTATTGAAAAGGAATGTTGCAGAAAGGAGACACGAAGTAAGAAGTCATGGCCTATGTTACCTGTGTTTAAGGAAGGGTCACATAGCCAAGTCATGAAACTCGAACATCAAGTGTGACGTTGATAATTTCAAGATTCAGCATAATTCATTGCTAAATATTGATGGTATTAATAACCATGCAGTGAACTTAGTTAAGGATTGGAACTCGTCGAAGGTTTGTTTGGGTATCATTCCGATCAGATTGAATAGTCCGAAGGGAACTTTAGAAACTTGCCCTTTTGGATAGTGGTTCAGACACTTCTCTTGTATGTGAAGAGTTAATTAATCAGTTCGGTCTCAAAGGTAAGGAGATTTCGATAAAAGTGACGACAGTGAATGGAACTACTACTTGTGAATGTCTGGAAGTAAATTTAGAGATATTTTGATTAGATGAACAGGGTTCTGTGAAGATCAATAAGGCCTATACGACTAAAGAGTTCCCGATAGATTATGTAGAATCTTTAACCAAGGAACAACTGGGATCGTGGAAGCATTTGAAAAACATCACCCTTCCGACGATGCAAAGTAATCTGGTAGGACTTTTGATTGGGTGTGACACTCCAGACGTACATTGGCTTCTGGAACATCGTCTGGGAGACCGGGAACATCCGTTTGGTGTGCGTACGCCTCTAGGTTGGATGGCTTCAAGTCTAAGGAGTCCTATAGGTCCGTAAATCCAGCACAGCGTTGTCATTCTCATGATGTTTCGCCGGATCTAGAAAGATTATATAGTTGAGTTCAAGGATGCAGACCATATTGGTAAACATCGTTCGCTTGAATCAAAAGTTTCTGTAACATTGGAAATAAACTAGGAATTGTTTTTGGAAAATTCACTTAATAAACGGCAATACAATGATAGAGTTGATGGGTCTCGTAATGAAACTTACGGAAAAGTGGTTGACAACTCATTTGTATTCACAAGAGATCTGATGTTTATATTGGATTTACGTGGCAACACTACGAAGCAATGGTTCATACGGTTTAATTTGTGGCCAATGATCATGGGAAAAAGGGCATTATGTTCTGTGGACTTGAATAGCTGTTCGTGTGTGAATATGCAATTGTGCCTTAAACCATGTGTTATGTTTATCCATCTCCTAAAGGAACTGAAAGAGTCTAATAATCTTTCAATTTGGAATCAGAATGAAGAGTTCGCAGTAAATAAACGAATTAATGGCTTGATACTTTATACGGGTTTACATATTCCTGTTTACGTTACCTTACATGAACTTCTATGAAGGATAGAGCATTTTGTTAGATGGTCGGTAATGTGGTTGTTTATGTTGGAACAAATATTTTCGGTGTTTTACTGTAAGCAGTGTA
This sequence comes from Schistosoma spindalis, assembly GCA_946903255.1. Classification (NCBI taxonomy): domain Eukaryota; kingdom Metazoa; phylum Platyhelminthes; class Trematoda; order Strigeidida; family Schistosomatidae; genus Schistosoma; species Schistosoma spindalis. The sequence goes on along the minus strand of OX336416.1, from coordinate 60,738,165 downwards.
TAGGCGTTGTTTCTCACTCTGTAGACCGAGTCATGGATCATGATGAAGATCCATTCATTTGGATAGATCATAGAAACAAGAGAAGATCGCCGCAACGATCACAATACAAATCATAGAGCAGGTCACAAAGGCCTGAACAATGTGGATAGTTTTGTTGGAATCACTGGACGTCTGGTGTCAAATGAACCAGATACAAACAAAGATGAACCTGGCCTAGACAGATTCCGAAGAATATAGGAAACGAACAACCCATTCATAGGTCACGATGACCGAGGAGAATTACCCAAACAGTTACTTGTCTTATGTTGAAGAGAGAAATTCAGGACTGTACTTCTTAGTATCATTCCTCGGAACATAAGTGTGCTAGATCAAAAAACTTCCCCAGTTACACTTCAAGCTGCCAAGAAAACCGAAGTCGCTACGTTTAGGCTGTGAATGTTGACATTAGGTTTGCGGTTTAGAAGATAATTCCCTTGGGTTTTCACAGTAGCCGATTTAGATCTGATAATACGCCTTTGATATTTCAGAAAGGTTTATAATTGTTTGCTAGAAGTCTATTAAATTTGTCACCTGGTGAACACTATCAATAGGCATAGGATAATGTGCCAACGTTGAAGCCTTTAGCTGATGGGTTTTACATTTACTGCACTACTTCTTGATGCAAACAACACTGTGCTTCGCCTAATTTTATTCTTGACCACTGGTTGCTTGTCGCAACGCAACCTTAATAAAGAGCGCTCACTTTTATATATAACATCCGAGCTTCACTTACTTTATTCATACTCTTATGTACGTAAATTTGTTTCTCTGTTGCTGCGAGCGACGAGTCGCACATATTATAGTTCTAAAAAGTTGATCTACTCAGTAACAAAGAAACGCTCCAAAGATATTGAAAAAATAACAAAATATCAACTCAACTGTAAAATTTGGTTAGGGCTTGTTCATATTTTCTTGAAAATAACGATAAATTAGGTGTTTACTCCAAAAATTAGGAACAAACGTTTCTCTGTCCCTTTTATAACGACAAAACGTTTGCAGGATGGATATATTAAAGATGAAAAGGCGAATAAGAAACCAATAGATATTTCTCTGAGTGTCTAAGCTACCAAACGTTTCGACTAATCTCAACATATTCAATCATTCATATTGAAAACTCCCAACATTTACTCATTATCGCATATATTTAAATACTGCGTGCAATATTCGATAATTCATTTAATCTCTCTATAATTGTGAGTTCGCCCGTTCACTTAACCGTTATTAAACAAAATTTCAACAATCCTTCTCTAACCAGTTGGCATGACAGGAAGTGAGTATTAATTATAGTGTTTTCCATATATGAACCCGGTTGTTCAATTATTAAAAGTTGGAATAGTTTGGTGACTTAATAGTTCGTTCGACTTCGTAAATGGTAAAAGCGATGACAGATTCGTTTAGACCTCAAAAATCACTCCTAGTTAAATGATATAAAAGGGCAAACAACTTACCAAAAACACCAGAAAATAAATATTAAATCCTACACCCTCGGAACCTGAGTGATTGTGGAAGACCAACCTTGATAATAGGTCAGGCTATATTGTGTTAAGAACCCGAATTGTAAGAAAAAGATCTGAGATAGGTTGCCTTCAGTACCACTAAAGCCAAAGTGAACAGACTCTAACAAAGTTTCCACTGATATCCTACAGCTAAGTGACGTCCTCTTTACTTGAGTATTAGAATGTACTAATGAAGAAAGGGATTGTACAAAAAAACCCTGGTCTTCAGTGTTCGTATAGAAATCCCATATGAGAGTGAACTGACCATTAACATAACGTAGTTATTCATTCGAAAACAACAAAACAGTTGATTTTTAAGTTTTTAAATTTTGCACACAAAAATGTGAAATTCCAACACCGACTTGGTCATTAACCTCAAAATTTAATTTCGTACGAATAGGAAATTAACCATTTTTATAAGCTAAAAATCTTAGTGTCCTGACAGAATTTATTTTAAATCAACCAACCGGAAATTAAAGCAATTACGAAGAAGTGGGTAAAAGACTAACAGAGCTTGATGTATATGTGCGAAAAGCGTAGCACAACAAAGTTTCATTTGTTTTCTTTCACACAGAAAAAAGAATAATATATGTTAGTAAATAATAATACAAAAGAATTATTACTCCATAAGGTAAATGCAAAAATAAACATATACAAAATCTGACAGCGAAAATATTATTAAGTTGAATACCATTTATTTTTTTGAAAATGGACACGACCGATTTGTTTCAAAAACTCAAATCCACACAGTGGATTGATGAAAAAGTACAATTATATTATGGAGTTAAAAATTTAAGTGGATGAAAGTCATGCTATTAAATAAGTTTACAAGTACGATTCATGTCTCCCATAGAAGTAAACCACAAAAATAAGGAATAAAGAATATAGAAAGTCAGGAGCATACCCAAAAAGGTCACATATACACAGTTGTTTATATATAAACAGGAGACAAATGAAAACATAAATTACACATATTACAATTAACCATCCACCCAAAAATTAAATCACGAATAAAACGAATCACAAGTGTAATATTATCATTGAATGTCACATAAGAAAATACTATTAGAACATAGATAAATGAATGTATTAGCACTTGGGTTAAAACTGGATAATAGTAATTCCTAATGGGAAATGAGAGTATCACATACACAGTGAAATGGTTCAAAACGAAGTATCACCTTAAACATACGGTGACATGAACCACCTCATGAAAGATGAAAAATTGTAGTAGTAAACTTCATTAGATGATACTTTAAGATAATTCTATCACAGGTGGCCAAGTTACATGAAAAGGGCCTTTGGATTCATTGAACTTCGAATAGTATTTAGAATCTGTTGAGTTAGGTGACAGAGTGAGCATTAAATCTCTTTCGATGTCATCAAAAAGCTGAAGTTCTGTTATGGGTAGATCATCGTTTCGACCACAAATTTGATGTTTGGATGATGTTGGATTTCCGAATAAATAAGACCAAAAAGAATGTCCAGGACCACAGTCTTCCAACTCGCTTGCTTCCCCGAGAAGTCTCGAACGCTGAACTGAAAGTTAATGAAAAGCAACACAAAATAACTAATACCCTATAATAAACTCGAATACTAACATTTGTTATACAGATTTATTTATTTATTTGAACACATAAATATTGGTACAGAGGGGCACCAAATATATATGCGCCACACAAAACAATGATAATTTGAAGAGAAGGAGGAAAGAAAAAAAAAGGTAATGAACGTGGGGAATTATAAAAAAAAAAGGGAGAGAGAGAGAACAATGGTGGGGGAAACGGAAAGGTACAATCAGAAGAGATCTTTCAGTTAAGGAAGATATAAACACTTTTTATGAAGAAAGTAAGAGGTTACAGCACGATCGCCACTGGCTTCTATTCTTAGCCATATCTGATAACGTCTCTAGCCACTGCGTTACACCGTCTCTCGGACCCCAACCAGGGAGTCATGAAGGACCAACAGAAGCTAGCCCTTTGCAGCTTTCTTTCATACCACGACACCATGTCATATACTGACCACCTCTCCGCTTTTTCCAAACAGTCCCAGAGTCGGCAAATAATGCACGACGTGGAATTCTCTGGGACGACATTCGTAGAACATGTCCAAGCCACCGAAGTCGGTGTTTCAAGATGGTGACACCAATTTCATTATCGTCTCTGTGACCGAACACTCGATGCCGAACCTCTGCATTACTGACATGGTGTTGCCACTGGATGCCAGCAATCCTTCGGAGACAACGATGATCGAACACAGAGAGTCGTCTAACATCCTCAACTCGGAGAGGCCAGGTTTCACAAGCATAGAGCAAAACTGCTCTCACCGTCGCGTTGTAGATCCGACCTTTTACAGCCAGACTAACATCACGAAGGCGCCAAAGGTGGCCCAGATTGGCATAAGCCGCTCTGGCTTTCACTATACGAGCATTGATCTCATCACTCACACCACCACCAGCACTTATGCAGCTACCTAGATACACGAACTTCTCGACTACTTCAATCTGCTCACCATCCAGAGTGAGTACAGGATTAGAATCCTGCCAGTCTTGTAGAAGTACTTTGCACTTCGAAGGTGCAAAGCACATACCATACCTACGGACATTGATTGCCAACTGATTAAGTGCGGATTGCATAGCTTGGGCATTCTCGCACAGTAAGACAATATCATCCGCATACTCAAGGTCGAGAAGTCTTTCTCCAGGCAACAGATCCACACCACCATTACTTACATCCATCAGAGCTGTTTCCAGAATGTCATCGATGGCAAAGTTGAAGAGGAATGGTGAGATTGGGCAACCCTGCCTAACTCCACTGCTCGAATGGAATAACGGAGAAAGGTGGTTGTATGCCCTCACTCTGCCTGAGGTGTTTGTGTATAGGGCTTTTAGGATGTTAATAAACTTCTCAGGCACACCCTTCTTCAATAGACAATCCCAGAGAACAGTTCTGTCCAACGAATCGAAGGCAGCCCTGATATCAAGAAACACTACGATTGTTGGCCTTTGATAAGTATGGCGGTGTTCTAACACTTGGCGGAGGGTGAAGATATGATCAATACATCCTCGACCAGAACGAAACCCAGCCTGCTCCTCGCGAGTCAATCCTTCTCGGGTCCTGAACAACCTACGAAGTATGACGGAAGCCAATAGCTTGGACGCAATCGGAAGTAGACTTATCCCCCGATAGTTGTTACAGGAAAAACGTGAACCCTTTTTAAAGATAGGGACAACTATCGACTCATTGTAACGTTTCAAGAGTTGGAGTTCCTTGCGGACTTCCGCCTCATTTGGTGGATCAGTCGTCACCGGCCATGGAGGGCAGAACAGTCTGACCGATGTTGCCGGAGAAGCAGGCCAGTTGAACTGCCCTTCAAAGAATTCTGCCCATCGTCCAAGACGTCGATGGATGTTAGTGATTGGCGTTCCGTCATCCTCGCAGATTGTTTCGCTCACACCAAACTTCTTGCTGCCAGTGGCTCGGATGAGTTGGAAGAGCTTCCGGTAATTACCAGATGCAGCTGCTTCTTCCAACTCACTGGCACGCTCCGACCACCAGGCTTCTCGGTCCTTACGCAAGCTTTGCCCGATTTCATTACGTAACATCCTTCGTCTGTGGTCAAACTCACGGTCACCCAGAGTAGACCGACGGGCTTCAATCAGTTGTAAGGAACCAGAAGAAACCCAGTGCTTGTAAGCGGGACGTTTCGCAAACCCACAACAGACTTTACCCGCCATTTTCATGGCGTCATGCAATTGCAACCAATGCTCATCTATACTTTTCGGTGGAATGGTAGCTAGCCTAGAAGCTAGCTCGGTTCGGTATTTACTAGCAACAGAAGTTGCAGCCAGCTTGCTAACATCAATCCTTTTGTGGCGGTCACTTCGTTGTCCACTGAAAAGTAAGGTAAGATTGGCGCAGACCAGAGCATGATCAGATTCCAGATAGGTACTCCAAAAGGAGCGGCAGTCTTGTACACAACCGCGCCAGCGGTAGCTGATCGCGATGTGATCAATCTGAGTCCAGGCTTGAGATGCAGAAGGAGGACGCCAGGTGGCACATAGGCGATGACTGTGCCGAAAGTTAGTGCTAGCCAGAAACAGGTTGTGGTCTGTGCATAGTTGCAGTAGACGTTCCCCGTTATCTGTCCTGCGACCAACGAGTCCCCATCGGCCACCTAAACGACTCTCTTCTGTGCCTAGACGCCCGACCTGAGCATTCAAGTCTCCAGCTAGTACTACAATATCTGTCGAACGCACTTTCTGGAGAAGAACAGTTAGCTGATGGTAGAACTCTTCCTTGATTGCATCCGGGCGGAGATGACGAAAAGACATCGTTTCTCACGCCGATTTCTTCTCACTTTGATGGAACTTTCTAATCTAACAGCACATAACCGACTGTTAATGGGGATCCAGTCGACTAGTGCTGCCTCAGCTCTTGCGCTTAGTGCGACACCAACGCCAGCAAGACCAGACGAAGATGCCACAGGGTCCCCGGATAAACGCACATAAAACAAGCTTTTTGAAGTGACAGATGGAGAGCGAACTTGTAGTACTTCATCAGAGTCTTGAATACGGGTCTCGGATAGACAACACACATCAATATTAAGACTTTCCAAAGACATAGCCAGTCCTATCTGTTGTCCGACCTGCATAAGTGTGCGAACGTTGAAGGTAGCCAGTTTGAATGGTGCACGTGGTTTCAGAAAAACTGCTTCAGTACTCATGTTCGGTAGTAACATACAATTTTCAACCAGGCAGTGACTCGGGCACGTTTAGATAAAGCTGAATTTTCACCATAGGTGAGCTGCTGTCTAGGTCGAAACACATATATAAAGTAGGAATAAGAGAGGGTGAATAAATGACGTGGTAGAGTAATAATAGTAATAATAATAATAATAATAGTACGAGTTATTTCTATGTTAATCAGATAGAAAGGAATATTTTCCATAAGCAAATTGTTCATCATAGTTTTAGTGAGTGGGCTGGGATACTGCCCGGGTGCCCAGACCGAAGCAGGTGGTTTTCTTAGGGGGCCACACCCCGAGCCTTTGACCTAAAGGTCTAGTCCACAAGGCAGTGGAGCATCGTGAGGAGATGCAGTCCCATGGAAGCCGGTGACCAAAAGTTGGTTCATACGCCATTTGTTCCCGCAGGATACTGGAGCCCATGTGCACCATAGAATTGGGATCCGGTTATAGCGCCGGACATTCGCTTTTCGTCCTCTCATTTTCGTAAACAACACCCCCGCCACGAGAAGGCAGTGAGTAGAACTTCCCTGGCAGAGGCTGTATACGCGTGGCCGTGTGAGAGTATTTCGAGAGGGAGGGCAAACCCTCCCCGCTCTCGGCCATACCAGGGCATTTGGGGGCTTGTTATACAGAAGAAATAGCTTTTGGATGTGATATATATATATCATAGACGGTCAGAACAAAATAATCAAAAATTGTACAACACCAAATATGAACTTCATGATGATCGGAAAATAAAAACAAACGCAATGACTTAAAGTACGTAACTTCCACATAGATCAAAATAATTCGATTTGTATGACAAATTTACTTACTAATGAGTTGTTTAATCTCCTAAATATCACAAAACGTATGGCTTTAAAGTACAAAACGATTTCAGCATATACCAATTCGTAATCTATGTAACAAATGGTATAATCAGAAATGTTTGAAGGCCTTATATTTGACTCCAGTTGGATTGTTTCTGATTACCATTGAGATAAACATGTCGCCAATCCTCGTACATAATTATCGACTTAATTCGAGTTAGTGAATAACAGGATTAAACAAGCCAAATACAATAATGGGTTTTTGAATACATATATTTTGTACACTTATTGACCTGGACAGATAATCCGAAGGACGAAGCAAAGTGAAATGATGTGCAGTGGAGAAGGCGTGTGAGCCAACTCGAATTAATCAGACATTAATCGATATTTGTGGTCAGATAAAAATAAGACATGTGATGAGTAAGATAAGAAATGCATACACATACGCTTGTATAAAAACAGTCAAGGTTGATAGGCGAATAATTAACAAGGTCAAAATGTGACTTAAGATGAATGAATAAATTGGCTAGTCCAGAAGCTAGAATAAGCTATACGACTTTAAAATAGTAACCGACACAACAAGTGTCTCGTAGCTTACTTGAATTATGACATGAATATCGAGCATAAAAGGTCAGATCATATAGGAACAGTATGCATTATCAGCTCAAAAAATCAATAAAATTTAGTGTTTAACCCAACAGACATCAACAAACAGCAGCTAAAATGTCAAGTGATGGTTAAAAAATTTTTAGTATTTAAAGAAAAAAACATACATTCGGGATGAAAAATATTTACAATATTTAAGGGATTTTACTACGAATTGGAAAAGAACATGCAAAACTAAGAAAATGAAACGAAAATGGTAATGAGGCAATAGTACAAAGTTGTTTGAAGAAGGCAGTTTTTAATGAAATCATATATATTACAGAATATGTTGGGACGGCTCTCGAGAAGCATGATGGAGCATCCAGAGGCCCTAAAGGAGCCGAAGAGTTTCCACCCAATCAGAGCCTTGTGGAACCTTCTAGAATATTAACGTGGCATGCTACGATTGGACAGTAGTAACTTGCCTCATTAAGGATTGGCTGAATTATGATGTTATAGCCAACGCTAAAAACTATAAATACACGCATTTTTCTGTATATTTTTAGTTCTTACACAACAATCACTTCTCCTGCCTTCTGATCTGTAATTATGGGGGTTTTATATGTTTGAGTACTGTTAGTTGTAAATCATATTCTGCGCTAATCAAGTGATGAACGTAACGGAATGCACAGCAATTAATAGGTAGAATCAGGCCGATATAAAATGAGGGAACATTTGAAAAGATATGACTTTAATAAACTTTTTTGATAAGAAATTAGTGATAGAAAAGGTAGTGATATGATCAGTGTAGAATAAGTAATGATACCATTTTACAATACACCATAGTGGGCGGAAAATACACTGCAAGTTATAAATTTTGTAAGGCTAGCGTCATTGTTACTAGTTTACGTTATACGTTTTCAAATTAAAAACACATGGAATACAGATGATTTTATCTGGGTTTAGAAGTGATCTCTACATTTTTAAGCACTCAGTTACATTCTCGCAAATAACGAAGTATAAATAAAAGTATGATTTCTATAGAACCAATAAAGACGATAAACACTCGTAGATAATCCACCCATTGACAACTTTGATTTTTCGAGTTAGGATTCAGTTAGCTTAAAAATTAAGGGACAATCTAGGAGCTTTGAAAGACTGTATTCAGTTGATGAGTTAAAAACCCCCAACTACATTACAAAACAGCAGCAAAAACTAGGATTTCCGAACAGGTTATCACTAGTTTATTTTTATCACCTTTGCCATATACAAAGCATTTCTAAATCTAGGTATTATTCACTTAAATAATCTTGTCAGTAGTTAAGTGAACAAACTAAGAATATTCATTCAATGAATTCTTGAAGTGAAATTAGAAATTGGATAGTATTGGCACATAGGTATAGGTGAACTATTTAGCAACTAAATATGGTATCACAGTAATCCAAATCTACTTTTAACTTTATCAACTGGAACAACTGGAAGTAAAGCGATTTGATTTGTTAAAATATTGTGATGCGTGCAACAGTTGTAACTCCGCCTGGAGTCCCTTTCCGGGGGCTACTGCCGGTCCCAAGCCCGGATAAAGGAGGAGGGTTGGGCATGGGGTTAGCGACCCCATCCCGTAGAAAACTAACTCGCTAAAAAAACGCTAACCAGAAATAATTATTCAAACCATTTAAACTCTGCCCTGGGAGTCAGGAGGTCTTCGTTTAGAAGAATTATGACGCCTCATGATGAAAGCCGAGTTTCTTCGGAAGTCACGAGGCCGATGCCCCTTCTGACAACCAGAGCGACCATTTATTTAGGTACATGGAATGCTCGCACAATGTGGGAGACTGGGAGAGTTTTCCAAATTGCTGCAGAAATGAGGAGATACAATTTAGAGGTGCTTGGGATCAGTGAAACACATTGGACGCAAGTTGGACAACAACGACTAGCTTCAGGGGAGCTGCTGTTATACTCCGGACATGAACAAGAAAATGCCCCACATACACAAGGAGTTGCATTGATGCTGTCCAAACAAGCACAAAATGCACTTATAGGATGGGAATCTCATGGACCAAGGATCATCAAAGCCTCCTTCAAAACAAAGAAAACGGGGATTACAATGAACGTCATCCAATGCTACGCGCCTACCAATGACTACAATGAAGACGCTAAAGATCAATTCTACGATAGGCTGAAGTCAATCGTCGAGAAGTGCCCAACAAAAGACCTGACTATTCTGATGGGAGACCTAAATGCCAAGGTTGGAATTGACAACACCGGATATGAAGAGATCATGGGACGACACGGACTGGGAGAAAGGAACGAAAATGGTGAGAGATTTGCAAATCTATGTGCCTTCAATAAACTGGTCATAGGCGGGACTATATTCCCACATAAACGCATACACAAAACCACATGGACTTCACCGGATCACAGCACACAGAACCAAATCGACCATATCTGCATCAACAAAAAGTTCAGGAGGACGATGGAGGACGTGAGAACAAAGAGAGGAGCTGATATAGCATCAGATCATCACTTGCTGGTCGCCAAGATGAAATTGAAACTCAAGAGGCACTGGACAACGGGGAGGACAATATCACAAAAATTTAATACGGCTCTTCTTCGGGATAATGACAAACTCAATAAATTCAAGATAACCCTCAGCAATAAGTTCCAAGCCTTTCATGATCTACTCAATGGAGAAGGAACTACTATGGAGAGCAACTGGAAAGAGACAAAAGAGGCAATCACTTCAACATGTCATGAGGTTCTGGGCCAAAAGAAGCACCATCACAAGGATTGGATCACGGTCGATACACTGGATAAGATTCAAGAAAGGAGGAACAAGAAAGTAGCAATCAATACCAGTCGAACAAGAGCAGAAAAAGTCAAGGCACAAGCTGAATACACAGAAGTAAACAAGCAAGTGAAAAGGAGCATCAGAACCGACAAACGTAAATATGTGGAAGATTTGGCAATGACGGCGGAAAAGGCTGCCAGAGAAAGAAACATGAGACAACTGTATGAAACAACAAAGAAACTCTCCGGAAATCACCGTAAACCAGAACGACCAGTGAAAAGCAAGGAAGGCAAGATAATCACCAACATTGAAGAACAACGAAACAGATGGGTAGAACACTTCAAAGAACTCTTGAATCGACCAGCCCCACTGAACCCACCCAACATCGAAGCAGCACTCACGGGCCTCCCAATTGATGTTGGCGCACCGACAATTGAAGAAATCAGCATGGCTATCAGACAAATCAAGAGTGGCAAAGCAGCAGGACTAGACAGCATTCCAGCAGAGGCACTGAAAGCAGACGTAGCGGCAACTGCAAGGATACTCCAAACTCTCTTCAAAAAGATCTGGGATGAGGAACAGGTACCAAAAGACTGGAAAGAAGGACTTCTAGTCAAAATACCAAACAAAGGCGATCTCAGCAACTGTGACAACTACAGGGGAATCACTCTTCTTTCAATACCGGGAAAAGTCTTCAACAGGGTATTGTTAAACAGGATGAAGGACGACGTAGACGCCCAACTTCGAGACCAACAGGCAGGATTCCGTAAGGATAGATCGTGCACAGACCAAATCGCAACTCTACGGATCATTGTGGAACAATCAATTGAATGGAATTCATCACTCTATATCAACTTCATCGACTGCGAAAAAGCATTTGCTAGCGTGGACAGAACAACCCTATGGAAGCTTCTTCGACACTACGGCGTGCCTCAGAAGATAGTCATTATCATATGGAATTCCTATGATGGATTAAACTGCAAAATCGTACATGGAGGACAGTTGACAAAGTCGTTCGAAGTAAAGACCGGTGTCAGGCAAGGTTGCGTACTCTCACCTTTTCTCTTTCTCCTGCTAATCGACTAGATCATGAAGACATCAACATTTGAAGGGAAACACGGGATACAGTGGACAACTAGGATGCAATTGGATGATCTAGACTTCGCAGATGATCTGGCTCTTCTATCGCACACGCAACAACAAATTCAGGAGAAGACGACCAGTGTAGCAGCAACCTCAGCAGCAATAGGTCTCAATATACACAAAGGGAAAAGCAAGATTCTCCGATACAACACAGCATGCAACAATCCTATCACAATTGACGGAGAAGATTTGGAAGATGTAAAAACCTTTACATATTTGGGCAGCATCATCGATGAACACAGTGGATCTGATGCAGATGTGAAAGCACGGATCGGCAAAGCAAGAGCAGCATATTTACAACTGAAGAATATCTGGAACTGAAAACAATTGGCAACCAACATCAAAGTCAGAAGTTTCAATACAAATGTGAAGACAGTTCTGCTGTATCGGTCAGAAACTTGGAGAACTACCAAAGCCATCCTCCAGAAGATATAGGTGTTTATTAACAGTTGTCTACGCAAAATACTTCGAATCCTTTTGGCCAGACACTATTAGCAACAACCTACTGTGGGAGAGAACAAATCAGATCCCAGTGGAGGAAGAAATCAGGAAGAAGCGCTGGAATTGGATAGGACACACATTGAGGAAAGCACCGAACTGCGTCACAAGACAAGCCCTCATATGGAACCCTCAAGGTCGAAGGAAGAGAGGAAGACCAAAGAATACATTACGCCGAGAAATGGAGATAGATATGAGAAAAATGAACAAGAATTGGATGGAACTTGAAAAGAAGGCCCAGGACAGAGTGGGTTGGAGAATGCTGGTCGGCGGCCTATGCTCCATTGGGAGTAACAGGCGTAAGTAAGTAAGTAAGTAAGCAACAGTTGTAAAATATAAACACACTTTGATACAAGTCTACTTTTATCTAACCAGGTAAAAACCTAGTAAGTAAATGTGTCGCTTTAACCCCATTAATCATTAACTCTTCGAAAAATCTGTCTGAACGTTTGAATCAGTTACCTAAGCTTTTCTATAACCCCAGGTCAAATCTACACAAGAAAGAGCGAAATGTGGAAAAAGTGCCTTACTCTAAGGTTAACTTATGTACAGAAAATCGAGAGTATTTATGGCATTTCAGATGACCTTGAGATTCTAGAACCATAGTAAATAAAGTATCAGGATAAGTAATCATACGATCAGAAGTGTGACACTTGATTCACCACTTTCCAGATGTTCCTGAGAAACGTCCATTCAACGCTGATTAGATAAAATGTTTTTCAGCGTTTACAAGGCCCTTATGAACTTTTTAAGGAATTATTCGGGTCTTCCCAACATCTACAAAATAAAACTTCAGCTTGAGGTCTACATCACATTATATATATATATATATATATATATATATATATATATATATATATACCTATTTATTATATTCCATGCACGGATATGGATAAAAGTCAACAATTCACTCTAGGATTTACTTGACAAGTCAATCCACGTAATACAGCAACTGATCAGATCATTATATTAACTCATTCAAAATACACAATATATGCAATTCTCACTTCCTACAAACAGTGTACATTTGAGTTTCTGAATATATTTTATGAAACACATCAATTCTCAAATTGAATTGTCAAATGAATCTAGTTATAAGATGAAACCAATCTAAAGAATATGCGAAATTATTAGGCATCAGGATTTATAATCATTGGAATTGGACAGTACAAAACTACATAACAGTAGTTATAAAAGGCATCTACAAGTTGACTTCAAATGAATACATCTTAGCTAGAATAAAAATGAATGGGAACTAACCATGAAATTTCTGAGTAGCTGAAGAATGTAGAGGGAACTGACTGACTACTTTTGATGTTTGTTCATGTGGTGAATAATGCGCCACAAACTGGGTGTCATATGACTTCTTTACACCAAAATTATCGGGATTACTATGTTTATACCCACTAAACTGAGGTTGTTTTGAGAATGAGTAACCAATCTAGAATTAGAAAATTATGAAAAGATCAATAGGCTACTTACATATATAAGCATACAGTTATTATACTAATTAAAACTTACCATCAAGTTCATGTTGTTTTGATGAATATATGTGCTGACCGTGCACAAAAAACACTAACAATCATTAGGAATGCACAATGGATTGAAGAGTATTATAAGATCGATGAAATATATAGAAACTGTCCAAAGTATATTTACCAATTTAATTAAATTCATCATATACTATGTACTAGTTTGAAAATAACATCCAGAGAATATATAATTCATGTAAGTAATACTTACAAACATTAAAATTAATGGAAATGATTGATTTATTATTTATTGGTGATAAAAAATTTCAGAATTTAATAAATCAAATGCATTTATATAAATATGGTTACACAAAACTTTTATAAAAAAAGAAAACTAAGCCATCTGAAGTTGATGTATTACCTGGGATAGTGAACCAGATACTAGACGCTGTGGAACTTGTGATACCCATAAATTGAAGGAATTTTGAGGACTCAAAGTAAAGCTTAAACCAGAGTTCAGTGCGTTTTGACTGCCATTTCCCGAAGGTTGCCCAATCCATAAGGCAGCAAAACATAAAGCAAAGACCATTAAACAAGTGGAAGGTGAACCATTACTATGAGTAATTCGAGTCACACAATCAACAGAACCATTGCCATTCGTATTCAGATGATTTGTTTGAATTCCAGTTTTGTTTGAATCATTGGAGCATGTCGAAGTTGAAGTGTTACTAGATTTGGATTTACTGACAAGTTGCTGTAATAGACGCAATTGACCTAACAAAGAACGATTTGTACTTTCTAAGCCATCCACACGACGTTTTAAATCAATATTTTCTTGTGAATAAATACTGACTCTAAATAATAAAAATATACATATCCACAATTACGAGAATAAAAGAAATGAGATACAATCATGAAATAGTAAGTAGTGAATTTTTAAAATGAATACAAGCCAATAGACGTTAGGTAAAATGATCAAGGTACTCGCTAAAGAAATTAAAGACTTTAAAAACTATTGATTTTACTGCTTGCTATGTTACCCATGTACTTTGGATAAAAGCTTGAAATTATACTAATTTTTGAAGGAGTCATGCAAGCTATTAGATTGCATAAATCGATGAACGGACAGTAAGTTTATAAAACTCAAATAAATCACTGAGAGATAAGCGCTTTATTCAGTGAATGAACGGACGATTATACATTTTCTTATAATACCCATATATTAAACTCTTTCCAAAAAAAACGGTTGAGAGAACAGAAACTGACTAATAATTAAAGAATGAATTAAACAGTTGGTTTAAGGATACAATAATCAATCAAAAAGCCATACTTTCACTAAGAGAAGAACTGAATTGTTACTGAGTCAGAAAATTAGTAAATCTTAGTGTCTCAAACAAGAAGCTGTAAAAAGAGAGAACTCCGGATTAAATTGAACTTTTAATTAAAATATCTAGTCTGGTTAACACATTATTGATTGCTATGGATAATGACATATGTAACAAGAAAAAAAATGAGAGAACAGTACTCGAGTTACAAAAACTCAATTATTGATTAGTGTAAATTAAAAAGTTAACTTAATTACGCCAAAGAATATGGTTAATAGTCGATTTATACGTAGAGAGTAATAATAATAATACAAAGAAAAAATGTGACAAATGATGAGTGAAATAGACGATGAATTATGCTCTTGGCTATAAAGGAAAGAGTTCCAGTAAGAGTTAATTAACAAT
This sequence comes from Schistosoma spindalis, assembly GCA_946903255.1. Taxonomy (NCBI): domain Eukaryota; kingdom Metazoa; phylum Platyhelminthes; class Trematoda; order Strigeidida; family Schistosomatidae; genus Schistosoma; species Schistosoma spindalis. Next base: position 60,722,853 of record OX336416.1, on the reverse strand, counting down.
ATGCTAAACAAGATAAAATGCACTTGCTAAACTAAACATGATTTTCAGAAGCATATAAACGAGTGTGTAAAAAATAATAATCACTTAATTTAAGAACGTACAATAATATATTGGTATATAGAATGAATCGACTATTCATAGTAATAATCTTAGACCTTATTTTATTCCCAATTAAACCAATAATAATCAGAAAATAAGACTACATATATCTATTGTCAAAAAATTACTTCTAGTTGGACAATGTATATTGATTAAACACAAAAGGAATAAAAATAAAAAGAACAATAAGACATAAACAACTAACACACAAGAGTTGAGAATTAAATCTAAATTATTTGGAGGTACAAATACACCTTTACCTTTCCGTCTGCATATATCTATCCTAATAATTAGGGTGTTATGTATGTTGCTGAAATAAAAGGTCAGATCGATACAAGAGACCACTTAAAAATGTCAAGGACAATCTCAGGATACGATATCACATAGACATAAATAAATGAACATCAACACGGGCGTACAAATGTTCAATCAGCTAAACTTCTCAATACCAGACAGAAATATATAATTTATAATCCCGTTTATTTCCAATAACGGGGATTTCTAAAAAAAACATTATGTATAATGACACAATTTATGTACATTGATAGATGAAAACTGACGTTAAAAAGTCTTCTCAGAACACCTAATGGGACGGCTGGAATTAATTATAATGTTATCATTAGCTTTCGAATGAAAGCTTAAACATTAGGTTCACAGTACAGACTAGCAGGAAAATAAATTGACATTTTCTCCTCAGTGAAGCGGTCGACGCACTTAACTGCATCTACAGTTGGGACATTTTCTCCTACTTAGTGGAAGTGGCGTGGTGGTTGTGCAAACTGAAAACTTAATATTCGTTTATGCACTTTCGGGTTGGAACTTTGATTCATTTAGTTTTGAACGATTGGTAGTTCAAACCAATGGTACATACTTGACAGATGAGTTACATGATAAAATGGAGCCTTGATGTTTTGAAAAGATTGTACACGAGTTTGTGAAACAGTATCCTGAGAACCATATTATACAGCTGTGTTTCTTAATGTTTGCACTTTGATGTTGAGAAGGTACATTTTGATAGAATTTAACCATATTATGTTAATTATTCCGTTAATAATCACAATTATCAGATATTGATGTAACGTAAGCGGGCTGACAAGAAAATAAACGAGTTTACTTTTTACCAAGCAATTTTGTTTGTTGTTTAATTGTGCATAAAATGATTTTTAAACATAAATGGTACATTAGGAAATAATATGGCTGACATTTATTGCACGGTTATTTTGATTCCTGACCCCTAATGCTGAAATTGTGATTGGTTAAATTGTTTTTGAAAATGTGTGCTCATGTGTTGAGGAACATTGTTGCGAATGGAACGCTACCAGATACAACGTAGTTAACAACATGTTATCGGTGCCCGTGACAACGTTCGAAACAATACAGTCAGTATTTTGTAAGTTATTTACGCCCATGGTTTGGAGAAAAGGTGATCAGTCGAAGAATAGTTACATTTTATATCAATTTTCAGAGATTAATAACTAATAATTACCATTTTGAAACCAATCACTTCAATGGACAAAATAAGATGAAAAAATACAAAACTAACCGTGCGATAGTCCAATATCATCCTATCATTTTAAATTTATCTGAGTTCATGAGCATACATTATTGTAATGACTCAGTCAATTGTTGTCATACACAACGTAGAACTTGGCACATACATGCATTAATTAAAATTCTCATACCCACTCATCACGGTGAGATACTGAAGTAGCACGAGTAGGAGTAGTATTAGCGGCAGTAGAAAAAATTAGACACAAAAGATATGATTTGAGAAGAAAGATTCATCGAATCGAAAGATTTACAAAAACGATTAAGCTTAGAATACTAGGAAAGACAAAGTATGAATGCATTTGTGTCATTGCGAATAATTCTAAACTATGTCACTGAAGGTCTCCAAGCATTGTTTAAGGTGATCGCGGAGATCCCAGCCACGTAGTCTGAGTCAACATACACGGATCAGTCCAACTGTTTATGACTAAGTGGGTTGTCGCGAATTTATCTGACCATCCATGGCTTTCATCATACGCCTTCTCGAAGATGAGTAATGAAAATCCCAATCACACTAATTGACGAAGTTTAGCAACCTCATCAATTAACTTGATATACTTGCCTAATAACTTGTGTTTTACCACAGCAATGATCACTTGCAGATTCCAAAATACACAAGCAATGAGATAAAGGCATTTGGTATGGAATGGTAATAACATACGAGTATTCTTTATTTTTAAAGGACACAAACTAAAACAGCGAACCGTTGTGCAGTATACTGGTCCTTTGGTCGACATACGGACATATTTTTTAAGCCACGATAGATAAAAGTTGGCAAAAGCCAATCACGAGCTTTAATTATGCATTGAATCATTATAGAGGTTAATAACATAGACACCATATTAGTCAAACTGATACCTTTCCTTTACTATAAACTCAACCGATCAGCAACGGCAACCAGTTAGGTATATCACGTTCAGTCCTCAGACTAATTTTTGGTGGACTAATATTTTAGTTAAAATCTGGGAGTTGAACGTAATCCCATCTGACTGGTCACAATCACTTATCGTCCCAATATTTAAGAAAGGGTCAAAATCATCCTGTGACAACCATAGAGGGATTAGTTTGACTAATATAGTATCTAAAATACTAGCCTCGATAATTATCGGGCGCCTAACTAAGACTCGTGAACTACAAACATGAGAAAATCAAGCTGGCTTCAAACCTGGTCGTGGCTGCATCGACCACATATTCACAGTTCGTCAGGTTCTAGAACACAGGCATACTTATCGGCGTCCGACAATGGTGGTTTTTCTTGACTTAAAAGCAGAATTTGACTATGTAGACCGAAAGGTTCTGTGGCAGTGTCGGCTATTGAAAGGTGTACCTCAGAAGTATGTAACCCTTGTGAAGGCTCTTTACTCGAACACTACTAGTCAAGTGAGAGCTTATGGCGAACTGTCATCTGATTTCGCAACCTCAAGTAGTGTCCGACCTGATCATAGACACGCTGATGGAAATAACATTCTCGTCGACTGAATTCTCGGGTATTGATCTCCTACCAGGACGCCCATTTATCGACTTAGAATACGCAGATGACATAGTTCTGTTTGGTGAAGACGCTGATAAAATGCAGTCTTTTGGTAGCACTAAGCAACAACGCCAGAGGTATGAATACAGTGGTCTTGAGTGCTGTTAGAATTATGAGGGCAGTTATCACTTCCCGGTCGCCCTCACCGTGGAAGGGTTCTGCTGAAGGTACCTGAAAATGAAATTGGGTTAAAGGTGGTTATAGTGACCTGAGAGCGTAACCGCAGTGCCCAAGGGACAGCTGCTTGTGGTAGGTCACACACGATTTTTTTATGAGTAGTTTTTGTGTTAGATCCGTACATGTTGAGACCTTACCGCCGGAGACGGATATCCGTGGGATAAGGCGAGGTGTGCATTTTTAGGGTCAACCTTTTCTAACCCCACCCCTCCTTGTGGGAAGGCAGCATCGCTGTTATGCTGGCTGTCTGAAGGAAACACCTTACTGCTGTCACACCTCTGTACGGTCAGCAGTACGACTTCAGACCTTGGATTTGTTGCTTTTAGTCTTACCGCTCTTCAACCGACCTGTCTGGCATGGTAGGACCTTGAGGAACGGTTGTTCTAGCCAGTATAGCTCAGTTGCTTCATCACGATATGCAAGCTCGACCACCACGTCAAGGTAGCAACAACGCCAGAATGTTTGGAATGCGCTTCTCTCCCTCTAAATGCAAGTTGTTGCTTCAGGACTGGTCTGCGTCAACACCTGAACTAAGGATAGGAAGTCTGATCAGCCCTAATGGGTTGGTGTCTGACGAAATCTCAGCACGGATTCGAAAAGCTCGTTTGGCTTTCGCCAACTTATGTCACCTATGGCGCAGACGAGATATCCGTCTATCAATAGAAAGACGAGTATACTGCGCGGCAGTTCGTTCCGTTCTACTATACGGCTGCGAAACATGGCCGTTAAGAGTAGAAGATACTCGTTAGCTACAAGTATTTGACCATAGATGCCTTAGAAGTATTGCTCGCAGCTGCTGGAATCAACGGGTAAGTAATAGTGAGGTTAGACGCAGAGTATTAGGAAATGATGGTAAATCAGTTGATGAGGTTATGAATCTTCATCGACTGAGATGGTTGGGCCATGTGTTGCGTATGCCTGAACACCGATTACCACGACGCGCAATGCTCACTGGTGTTAGGGATAATTGGAAGAAAGTTAGGGGCGGCCAAACCAAAACGTGGCATCAGTGCTTGAAGATATAACTTCTGGTCTGAGCCATGTTGGTAGATGCAGACTGCCTGGTTGGGGTCCGCGTGACTATCGTAACCAATGGTTGGAGACTCTTGGTGACATGGCTCAGAATCGATCACAATGGCGTCGGTGTATACACTCTCTGCCTTCCTTTAAATTAAGAGATTAAAACCGTTTCATATCTTTTTTTTCTATGTACTGAATCTTTCTTCCTGTACTATATCCTTATATGCAATCTTTCTTCTATATATTACCACCACTGACCTAACTACTCCCATGAATTCGGTGTTCATCTTGCTGTGCTAATGCGGTGCGGCAACTTGGACCGATGCATATATGTGCCTGGTCCTACGTTGTAGTTGACTGACTGAGCAAGCCACAATCAGGAGTTTTATAATATTTATGAAACTATGATGACGATGCACAAATTCGGAAAAAGAAAACTAAACTATTCACAATTATGAAATACGTTTATTTAAGAAATCCAGTTATACTGACAACTAATTTTCCTAGTTTACAATTTGAGTAGACAACTACTGCTTTAAAACTGTGCATGATGCATCATTACTTAAGGGCATTTCAGTCATCTAACCTAACAGCAATGTATATAAAATAGCGTTCCTACTTCGCTAAAAATAATGTACAAAGCTTACCTATCATTCAAGAAAAGTTTACGGAGATGAGAGGTCAGTTTTTAAGGAATGCATAAAATATCATTGATAGAAACCATATTTTATGATATTATTCAGCATGCAGAAAATTCAATCAATAAAGTAATGATCAGCAAGTAAAACAACCATTTATGAATGACATACAGCTAAAAGGCATAAATTAATTAAACACTTTGTTGGATTTTTTAAACGATAAAATCTACATCCAATATGTTGACACTATTATGGAATGTGAAACATAAATAACTAGAGCAGAAACAAGCAAAATTTATTTAGAAATTTACTGACAAAGAGAGAAAAAGTTTAGAGATCACATCATCAAAACCCATACATACGAGCTGAAGAGATTATCTGATGAAAAAGTGGCATAATCTTTGTTAAAAGTATGAAAAGACGACTTTGACACAATTACCCCAGTTTGTAGTCGGTGATTGAGTATGCATACTTACTACTGATTTACAATGCGAATGTCAGATATCATTCAAATGATAAAATGGCACGAAGTGACAAGGATTAAAATGATTATTAACGCGAAAATAAGATATGTATTTAGATGTTTCGGAAAATGTTTGGATACTGACTCGTTTGTATTATCGTATCTGTTCTGATCATTCTATTATCATAAGTAATTTCTGTTACCTGTTCAGAAACATAATCATACAATTCAATCCAATATTCGTTAGAATGTGTACAGAACCCTTCAATACGCTCTTATTTTAAGTAATCTCTCTATCGATATCATTTTACAACTGAAATAACGATAGGCTTTGTTTACTGTTTACGAAAACAAATACCACTTATTCTAAAATTAATGTGTTTGCTCATGTATAAAGTATGAAGTGTGTACGAAATTTCTGGAACTTGAATTTCACTTGATGCAAGTATACAAAAAAGTCGACAAACACTTATCGATCAATAGTTTAAAAACTTTTATGATATATTACTGTATACTTAAACAAAAACGTAGAATACAAGTATATCAAAGAAAAGAATGTTGAACAGCAAGATTTAACTGTTGAGGATGCTAGATCCACAGAAATCACTTGGTAAAAGTCTTATTTTTGTAATTTTAACTTGGAAATTTAAACCTCTCGTTTTCGCGCTAAAAGTGCCCTCTATTACCTTCAGATTGTATTTCCCACTTGGAAGAACCCTAAATATAATTGGTTTGTTCCCTCTTTTAATACGCTATATTGTGACGTTTCTCAAGGACTTTTCTGGCTGCTTGCGGAATATGATTTCCTTTATCTGAGCCTGAAATCCCCATATAGTTAGCGGGGCTGTGACGCATTGAAATAGCTTAGTTTTTCTTTTCGTTGATCCTTCGTTCCGTTGGCTGATTTAAGGTGATTTCTTCACGCATGGGATTAACTAAGAAAATAGCTACACAGCAACCCAATTAACACCGGTCATTAGGATGGTTTAAATAGCAATTCATTTAGTGTATGACACAAACAAAAGCTTAATACAATAAAAACAATGTACCTCCTACATAGGTGTTAATGTTTAGCTAATGTGACAGAAATCAATATATCATTATTATCAATGATTAATTTATTCCGCAATGTTTAGTTTTATGTATTTTTAAACAACTGATGATCATGCAAAGTGCATATATAAATTTATATCGAAGAAAAAATTAGTGAACTATGAGTACATTTTAATGCACTACTAAAAAATACCGGTAGTAATAAGTACCTCCCTACTCAATAAACATGTTCAGATTCTAAAATATTCTGTTTGCTTAAAACTTAGAGAAATATGATACATGTATGTATGGATTTTTATAGAAGCCATTAACAACGTAGTAGATGTTATGACCGTAGCATTCAAATCAATATATCTAAATTGACGGGAAACAAATTATTTAAGCAGATATTCTTCTCTTTTTACAGAGTGGGCAGTGGATTCACATAAATAATCTATGTATACATGTACATTCTAATTAATTTTAACAATAAAAACACTGACAGAATTGATGAGTTGAAAGAAAATAAACAAATAGAATACTCTATAGATGCATACAACTTAGTTTTCATAGTGTGTTCGTTATGATGAGTAGAAAATTCTCTATTATCAAGTCCACTGCATAACTAATCACCTTTGTCTTAATTTCTCTAACGTCAGTGACACTATTTACCTATCCTATTAAGCAGACAATTTATGTTGAGCAACACAAGGAGTTTTCTTCGATAAAGAAAGCTGTATATAAATATGCATTAATGTAAGTACGTAGTATAACTATACATACATAAGCACAATTATTAATTCTGGGCGTATTTTTAAAAAAAGAACAAAGAAAACAAATGAATTCAGATAGGCCAATACAATATGCATATTCTATCAAAGAATAAATGAACACAAGCTTTAAATGCAAACACCATTAGTACACAAATAAATAAAATCTTGTTTGTTTACAATGACATTGAAATGTCAGTAATGAAAAATTGAGAAAAAAATCAATGTGAACATTAGAATCTTCTAAAATGACATGTAAAATTAGTTAATATCGAATAACAAAAATTACACTATTTTTATTATTAAGAAAAAAAATTGAGCCAGTTGAACGAAGAAAATCCTCTTTAGAATGATATCGCTTACTAAAACTACTTCTACCGATTAATATTACAAATTATTTCATTAAAAAAATATGTCAGCATTAGTTCACTAAGAAGGTGCTAGTGAATTACAAATAGTGGTTAGATAATAATTTAAAAGGGTAGTGGAATTACACATGCCATTTAATATTACGATATCGTACAATCTCTATGACTGTGTGAAGAACTTTATACGGAGATGAAATCATAAAAAGGACAATGAAAATGAAACGAGCAAAGAATAGATACGAGGGAAAAAAAGTATAATAACATATATAAGGAAACAAAATTGTTTTCGTTTAGATCCTCATCAGGCTTTACTCCAATATACAGTAATATTTATATGCATACAAGAAATTATCAAACCAATCAAGGTAGTTTATGAGTCAATGATAACAATGAAAGAGATTAAATAATAAGTGAAAAGTACAAATTGATAATGTGATGACAGGTGTACTAATTTTGATAAGAATTATAAAGGCTTAAATCAATGTTACATGTTACGTAATCCCAGCTGACTGGTCTCAATCACTGATTGTGCCAGTCTATAAGAAAGGACAAAAGTCCTCCTGTGACAATCACAGAGGAATTAGTTTGACTAATATAGTGTATAAAATGTTGGCTTCAATAATACTTCGACGTCTAACCAAAGCTCATGAAGAGCAGACTAGAGAAAACCAGGCTGGTTTTCGACCTGGACGTGGTTGTATAGATCAAATATTCACACTACGTCAGATCCTAGAACATAGACACACGTTCAGACGCCCCACAATGATATTATTTCTCGATCTTAAGGCGGCATTTGACTCTGTTGATCGTGAGGTTCTATGGCAGTGTTTGTCACTGAAAGGAGTACCAAAGAAGTACATTAATCTTATGAAGGCTCTCTACTCGAACACAACTGGTCGAGTGAGAGCTTATGGCGAACTGTCATCAGAACTGATTACCTCAAGTGGTGTTTGTCAGGACTGTCCACTCTCTCCATTCTTGTTTAACGTTGTCGTTGACGTGCTTTTAGAAATAACACCTTCCACATCTGACTTTCCAGGGCTTGAACTTCTACCGAAAGATTCACTTGTTGACTTAGAGTATGCCGATGACATAGTTCTATTTAGTGAAGACGCTGATAAAATTCAGAGTTTGCTGACCACTCTAAGCAACAATGCAAGCATGTTCGGCATGCGATTTTCTCCCTCGAAACGCAAAATGTTGCTTCAGGATTGGGGTGCATCGACACCCGAACTAGTGATAGGGAGTGAAGTAGTTGAGCGTGTCGACCGCTTCACTTATCTTGGAAGTCTCATCAGCCCTTGTGGCTTGGTGTGTGACGAAATCTCAGCACGGATACAAAGGGCTCGACCAGCTTTTGCCAACTTGCGTCATTTGTGGTGTAGGCGAGATATCCGCCTCTCAACCAAAGGACGTGTTTACTGCGCAGCAGTTCGTTCCGTCCTACTTTATGGCAGTGAAACATGGCCAGTAAGAGTAGAGGATATTCGTAGGTTACTAGTATTTGATCATAGGTGTCTTCAAAACATTGCTCGTATATCCTGGGACCACTGAGTAAGCAACTCAGTTGTTAGGAAACGGATACTAGGTAAGGATGGCAAATCAATTGATGATGTAGTGAAACTTAATCAGTTGAGATGGCTGGGACATGTATTGCGCATGCACGACGTGCGATGTTTTATGGTGTAGGAGTAGGATGGAAGAAAGCTAGGGGCGGCCAGACCAAAACATGGCACAAATCCATGAAGTCACTGACAAGTGGACTGAGCCATGTTGGTAGATGTAGGCTACTTGGTTGGGGACAGCGTGATGATAGCGACCGATGGTTAGAGACGTTGAATGACATTGCTCAAAATCGTTTGCAATGACGCAGATGCATCCACTCTTTGTGTTCTCTCAAACTCTAATCTTCTGAATACTTCATTTCCTTTATTTTCTTTCTAAATCTGTTCCACTGGACTATACTCCTTAAATAACATCATCAAACCCTAATGTTCCCTATCACTACCTCTACCACTACGGGATTTGAATCGATAACTGAATCTCTGTGCTAATGTGGTGTGGCAACTCGAACTGATGTACGTACGTACGAAGTTCCACGTTGTTACTGACTGACATATTCGGAAATAGGTCAATGATTAGAAAAAATATAGGCAGTGAGATAACATTTATAAAAATTATAAGATTACGTAATAAAGTGCTCAGATAATTAGACAATATTGTTCGAAATTTACAATATGGGAATTTTTTAAATTTTAAAAGTTTAATAATTAGACGCTGTAGATTTAGTAGAGGTTAGAAACTGAATATTAAATCAAAATCTCCTTGATGTATGATAAAATTCATTGCTTATCAATTTGCGAATGTTGATCTTTTCATCTATCAACTAAAACGATGTAATTAACACGGTTAACTAATTTTATTATCCCTTTTGAAGTTTAGAATAATTGTTTTAAAGTGACCATACTATCTCGGGCTCGAATACAGCTAAATAAGTGTTATTAGGCTAATTATTTGATAAAAGGTTCAAAGAGTAACGTGGGTAGTTTGGAAGGTGCTTCTTAATAAATTTTAATAGGCACTACCTAATAAACAGAAACCTTGCTGTACTTGTACGTAAATGAATCCGCTGTTCATCTTGCTGTGCTAATGCGGTATGGCAAATTGGACCGATGCATATATGTGCCTGATCCTACGTTGTAGCTGACTGACTTGTACGTAAAAATTTCTTTCCAGAACTCAAATAAAGTAGTCTGAATATGAAGATTTCAGTAATACGAAGTACTGTTTTGTTAGCCCTAAGTATTTTAAGATATTGACGATGAAAGTCTGATCAATAACAGAATGCTTTAAAAATACTATTGAAAACATTCGAATTGTAAAGGAGATAAAAACTTAACAGTAACACTCTAAGAGTAGTAAACTGGTAGTTAATCAGTTTAATCAACAAACTGACTCTGCTAAACAACATTTAATGGGAACTTAAACTTTAGTGAGAAAGGTTTTAGAAAAAAAATTGTTAAATATTTCTTTAAATTTTATTATCGAGAGTACAAAAATAGACGATACAGTACTTTTTAATGAGAACACCTTTCTGAATATATGTACAACTTGGATATGGTGCACAACAAATAAGTAAAATGTACACAAAAAAAGGAATAAGATCTTTCATTTTGTTTAAAACACTGTGTTTTAAAAGGAAAAACATACAGAAAAAAAGACAAGCACACTTTAAGTGACCTCAGTCAACATACTACTAAATAAAAAGTTCATTATAAGACGAATACAATTAGCAACCTTTCTTAAATATTCTATTGTATGAACAAGCTAGTAAATAATTATATTCATTTACAGTTTATTAGAACCAAAAGGTTTTTATTTACAAATACTTCAACATAATTATTGTGAACAAGAAAATAATAAAATCATTATATATATATATATATATATATATATATATATATATATATATATATATATATGCTATAATTAAAATACACCCGAGTACGCTTTTAGTGAAAAAAAAGGGTAGACGGATGGAAAAAACGTGTATTCATGCTTTTACGGAGATACTCCGATAAAACTCTAGAATCTTCTTATAAAATATCTCTATCGAAAAAATAATCATATTTTTATTTGAACTATAACAGGAATGGATATATGTTCATAACATACAAAACATGAGTTTACTGATCCAATAGCTAAGTTAATTTACTATTGTTTGTTTATCAGAAGGGGTTTTGTGAAGATTGTAGTAATTTCAACAGTTGAGATCATGAGTCAATTGTTTTTTGTCTAGAATCTCTACACATATGACATAACAGTCTTTACTTTAAACCTGAGATGTACTCTTTATAACGTGAAATCATTTGCTTTTGACACTAGTACATACAACCAATTGATCAATTAGTTACGTTACTTTTCCATATTAACCATAATCTAGATTTTTATACATACTAACCCTCAAGCCGGTTTCTTTAGAGTTAATTATGACAAATACATTCGAGTGCAAATATTAAATTTTATATCAAGTGTCGAAATTTCTCACGAAACGTTGGTTACTCACAGTAAAAAAGTGCATGGAAACAAAGATGGCAAATTATTTTTTATAAAAATGAGAGGAATATGTTCACTTTAACAGAGAATATAAAGTATACAATGTGATTTTCAAAATCACGAAAGCATGAGTTCCAAAGTAAACACGATGGAAATACAAGTGTTTTTGAAATGGAAAAAAGTGTAAATATTTGCACAGATTTTATACCCAATTTTAGTAAATAAAGATTTATGACTAAGAAATAGTTGTTTTACAGGAAAAAAAATGAAATACTACGCTGGTGACTTACTTTCTTTCTAGTGCTTCTAGATATTCTTTTTTCTTTCGGCGACTTTCTTGTGCACTTATCTTATTTTTAATTTTTCGTCGAACCTTCTTAAGGTTTCGTTCATCTTGTTTAGACAAAGGTAAACGCGTTGGGATGGAATAACCCTCTGCAATTAAAGTCCGTTTTTCTTCCTCAGTAAGTACTAACATATGAGGATGATTGATCTAGAAAAACATTAAGATTACATTATTTATAAATAATGAGGACTAATCAAAACAGGAATCAAGTGGCATTATTTCTTCACAAAAACGTATTGGAACATGCCAACCCAGAGTTGTTAACTTAATACCACGGAAAATGCTCTTGTACGGTGTTGTTAGGGTGTATCTTCAATAGCAAGAAAGAGAAAGTTTTGATAATTGACCTATATAACGTGTTTGAATAACTGAAAGACTTTTAATGGATTTAAGACACACATTTGTGATGAGTGTCAACCCAAGGGGAAATTAAACTAACTTAAAATTAGACTGAAATGATATTGAGTAGAGGGCAACGAAAGCAAAATAAATGGACAAGGTGAAGGCGATAGGTAATAATTAACATATTCTCAAAACTATCAAAGAAATAAGCACCGAAAATGCAAGTGTTAGTGAGACAATATGCGGAAGAGAGATTATGATCTACGTGGCATCAGTTTGAGCGAGCTGTGTTAGTAGGTGAAATATCTGGTTGAGATCCGAGCGATTATTTCAGCTAATGATTAGAAAATTTGGGTGACAAGACTCAAAATCGGTTCTAACAGATCAGATGCATTGAAATTATCTTCTATTGTTTACATAATCTCACGAATTCATTATTTTCGATTCATATTGTCTGTGTCTAGCCTTTTCTCATACTGTCGATGCTATTACTATTCCCACTATCAAGGCATTTGTTTTCCATAATTTTATCTCTCTAGGCTGATCTAGCATGACAACTTGAACTGAAGCACATATCTAATAAGCTTTACCTTGCTTATGATTGACTGACTGAATTATTAAGCTTAAAATTTTAGAATTAAGCTTAAATGCATAACAATTTCTAGTAACATAATCAAGAAATTAAATTGGATTTTATTAATGAATTATAATTAATACTTAGTACATGATAAGAAATTGCTTGGCAGCCGAAAACATATTTACAGAGAATTTAGCAAACGGCCTAGATATTAGTACAATGAACATTATGGAAACTAAATAACAGTTGGATTATATATCATAAACAACGAACGAATGTCTACCAACTTAAGTTACTACATTTTCTGTTGACATGGTGCAATAAAAATAACAATATGAAGAGCAAGGTAAGGTTAAATATGGTGTTTAGAAGTGGTATAAAAAACGGCAAAGAGGAAGTGAAACAGGGAAGCAAAAAGTGTAGTGACACAACAGTTTAGGAATTAAGAGACAGAATGAATACATGTTTATCAATGCAATCGAGTCGAGTGCCATGCCACCTAGGGTCTTCAACCATCATCATCAGGTAGATCCTAGTCAGGGAGTGGTTTGGTCAATCAGCTTATTGATTGAAGCTATGTTTTCAACTAACCGCTCTTAGACAAATTTCATTCTAATCCTACGGAGGCTAGTGTTGCGCGTCATGGTAGTAAGTATATGGGCAGATATAACAGTTTTAATGATCTTGGCTAATAGAGCTTCATTATCTTATCATTTTTGCCTAGATCGCCATGTGTGACCCTATGATTACTAATTTCAGGTCTTACCATTCGTAACTAATGCTTTGAAGACAATTATGTTTAAATACATGAGGTTCATGAGTATCGATTACTGACAAAATGTTTTTTAGGGCTTAAGAGAATTACGACCAGCTAATCAAAAGACTATTGAATATCATGAAATAGAACGAATTGCAGGGTTCATTCTGATTAGAATGGACATATAGTGCATTGAAACAACCGACTAGTTTCATAATTAAAACAAACTAGTGATAAGTGGGTAGTTAAAATTTAACTAATAACATTAAACTGCATTACCCCTTATTTGTACGTCTAACAATCTATAATGCTTTAAGTATACCCTACACACTTAAATTGTTGCTATTCAATATGTGCAAATGTTAACATTAAACAAAAGCTATGTTAACTTTATGTATCACGTTTTATTAACAACGATTACTTTTGAAAAATATTATTGCTGATGGGGCAGTACTATCTATTAAAACATTAATGCACCGAACATGAAAAATATATTATTAGACTTGGGATTTGATTTTGTATGAGACTGATTATTATCTCAGGAGTAGTTAGTTAAAATATAATCGTACACCAAGTAATATGTATATTTCCAATCAAATCGATAAAACATGTTTAGTGTGTACCAACTAAAATAATAGGAACGATTCTGACAATCAGCGTCATCATTTAAAAGCAAAACATTGATGTCAATCACAAACGACATCAGCTCTGCCACAAATGTGTTTCAGTTCAAGTTGGCATATAATGTTACAATGACGGGATGAAGTTAAAAAGATGAGCAGTAACAGCATCATGGTATCTAAATGTGCACACGAAAAAAGTTATATTTACTGTTTTCAAGTAATTCAAACATTCGCACAACAGGAATAAAGAGCTACTTTACAACCCCATCAGTTAAATCCCTGTACATGAAACTCTAAAATGAACTCAGACAACCATTAGCTTAAGATCGATTGCACGAGTGACATAGCTTTTCCGCGCAGTATGTGTGTTATAATTCTCTCTTATTACAACCCAGCTATTCCTATTGCTGAGTATTCTCGGACACAGATTCACTCGACAAGTCCCCAAATCAGGACACGGTTAAACAGGAAAGAGATTATATTCCAAATAACAAGGTTAGATGGAAGTAAGAAGCACAATAGGGAAAACGTTAGTGTATTTATAATTTTTACGTGAGAATATTTTTAGAGTATTCTCCAGGTGTCGACTAGCACTGATTCGGCAAGAATTAGCCAATCAGCGTGCACCAAAGCAATCGTGCATTGAGCATGCTTTAATCCAATCTATGTCCTGCTAACAATGTGAAAATCCATTATGTACACTACAAAATTACTTGCTTCCAGTTAATCATCAGAAATAAGCTCTTTCCACACTAAGAAACAATAACTTTTTGGCATACACTTATCGTAATTTTAATTGTCAATTAACCCAATAGCTCAGTTGACTAAAGTTTCGCTCAATCTAGACAATCCTAAACAGCTAAACATTTGTTTCCCGACAATGTCCAAATACCGACATATCCATGTACCGAAATGGTCAAACGAGGATAGGTAGATATGAGGAATGTAGAGTGGGCAACATATATGTACTGGTTTCAGTTGTTATACTTTGCATCAGTACAGAAAGAGATTAACAAAATGAGAAACAAAGTGAGAACAGTAATAAAGGAAAATAGTAATACCAAAAGCTCCGTAGGACTGATCAAATCTGGAAGTGATTTTTTGTTTATGAATTAGAGGGTGTTATAACAACTCACGTGCTATTGTGCTTGTTCACATTTAATTCGGTCAAGTCATTTTATTAACCTATTAACGAACTGAGTCATCCGTACAACAACTTATCTATATCATTGTATCCTTATTACTGTTGCGAATGTATGAACATGTATGCCCGGCAAACCTTACCGCCTATGCATTTATTCACGCTACTAGCCTTACTATTAACCAGTTAACTGATTCGATGATTTATTCATTTCACTATGTATATATATGTCCATGTTATTCATATTCATTACTCGCTGGATCTCTCTCTCTCTCGCCCGCTTGCCTGCCTGCCTTTCGGCACAACTATCTCATGCTTGCTTAACTCATTTGTAATTTTAGATATCTGTGTGTGGTCCCATAATAAACGTAATTAACACTTCGTATTTGCCTTCTGATTAATATACCGTTGGAGCGTTATTTAGTGACGGTTACCGAGACGAACTGTATACGGAGTTTAAGGAATATATCGAACACCGACCACCACAGAATTGATCCCAACGTGCGAGCAAGAAACAATCTTCGACCAGTCAGAGGGGATTTATGTCCAACTCCCAGATTTTAACTAAAATATTAGTCAACCTAGTCGCTAAAATTGAACCACCTTCCTTAAAAACCTCTGGAGCCAATCCATCTGGACCATCTGCCCTTCCTCGTTTTAGATTAACTATAGCCTTTTGAACTTCAGCTAGAGTTGGAGGACCTACTTCAATGTTCCATTCACACTGTCTGGGAATGGAGGATAGTTGTAGATTAGTTAAAGACCAACTGAACTGCACCTTAAAGTGTTCCGTCTACACCTACAAACATGGCTCAGTCCACTTGTCAGTGACTTCATGGATTTGTGCCATGTTTTGGTCTGGCCGCCCCTAGCTTTCTTCCATCCTACTCCTACACCATAAAACATCGCACGTCGTGCATGCGCAATACATGCCCCAGCCATCTCAACTGATTAAGTTTCACTACATCATCAATTGATTTGCCATCCTTACCTAGTATCCGTTTCCTAACAACTGAGTTGCTTACTCAGTGGTCCCAGGATATACGAGCAATGTTTTGAAGACACCTATGATCAAATACTAGTAACCTACGAATATCCTCTACTCTTACTGGCCATGTTTCACTGCCATAAAGTAGGACGGAACGAACTGCTGCGCAGTAAACACGTCCTTTGGTTGAGAGGCGGATATCTCGCCTACACCGCAAATGACGCAAGTTGGCAAAAGCTAATATTTATTATTATTTATTTATTTTAACACATAAGTATAGGTACAGGGAGGCACCAAATACATATGCGCCACACAAATCTCAATTGAATTGTGTGAGGGCTGTGATACTGCCCGGGTGCCCAAACCGAAGCAGGTGGATTTCTTAGGGGGCCACACCCCGAGCCTTTGACCTGAACGTCTGACCCACAAGGCAGTGGAGCATCGTGGGGAGATGTAGTCCCATGGTAGCCGGTGACCAACGATTGGTTCATACGCCATTTGTCGCTTCAGGATACTGGAGCCCATGTGCACCATTGGTTTGAGGTCCGGTTAAAGCGCCAGACATTCGCTTTTCGTCCTCTCATTTTTGTAAACAACTCCCCCGCCACGAGAAGGCAGTGAGTAGAACTTCCCTGGCAGAGGCTATATACTCATGGCCATGTGAGAGCATTTCGAGAGGGAGAGCGGACTCTCCCCACTCTCGGCCGTACCAGGGGATTTGGCAAAAGCTAGTCGAGCCTTTTGTATCCGTGCTGAGATTTCGTCACACACCAAGCCACAAGGGCTGATGAGACTTCCAAGATAAGTGAAGCGGTCGACACGCTCAACTACTTCACTCCCTATCACTAGTTCGGGTGTCGATGCACCCCAATCCTGAAGCAACATTTTGCGTTTCGAGGGAGAAAATCGCATGCCGAACATGCTTGCATTGTTGCTTAGAGTGGTCAGCAAACTCTGAATTTTATCAGCGTCTTCACTAAATAGAACTATGTCATCGGCATACTCTAAGTCAACAAGTGAATCTTTCGGTAGAAGTTCAAGCCCTGGAAAGTCAGATGTGGAAGGTGTTATTTCTAAAAGCACGTCAACGACAACGTTAAACAAGAATGGAGAGAGTGGACAGTCCTGACAAACACCACTTGAGGTAATCAGTTCTGATGACAGTTCGCCATAAGCTCTCACTCGACCAGTTGTGTTCGAGTAGAGAGCCTTCATAAGATTAATGTACTTCTTTGGTACTCCTTTCAGTGACAAACACTGCCATAGAACCTCACGATCAACAGAGTCAAATGCCGCCTTAAGATCGAGAAATAATATCATTGTGGGGCGTCTGAACGTGTGTCTATGTTCTAGGATCTGACGTAGTGTGAATATTTGATCTATACAACCACGTCCAGGTCGAAAACCAGCCTGGTTTTCTCTAGTCTGCTCTTCATGAGCTTTGGTTAGACGTCGAAGTATTATTGAAGCCAACATTTTATACACTATATTAGTCAAACTAATTCCTCTGTGATTGTCACAGGAGGACTTTTGTCCTTTCTTATAGACTGGCACAATCAGTGATTGAGACCAGTCAGCTGGGATTACGTCCAGTTCCCAGATTCTACCCAAGACCTCAGTCAATCTCACTGCTAATACTGGACCGCCATCTTTAAAAATCTCAGGAGTAAACCTGTCAGGGCCTGCTGCTCTCCCACGCTTCAGATTTCCTATAGCTTTTTCAACTTCGTAAAGAGTCGGAGGACCTACATCAATTTGCCATTCAGGTCGACTGGAGATCGTGGGAAACCGAAGTATGGCTGAAGGCCAGTTGAACTGATCCCTAAAGTATTCTGCTCATCGGTCCAATCTCCTGGATTGAGAATGAATAATATGTCCATCTTTCTCGGAGATTGTTTCGCTAACAGTTGGGTTCCTAATACCGGTTTTCTTAACAAGTCTGAACAGTTGCCTGTTGTTACCTATTGCCACTGCCTTTTCCATCTCTTGCTTTCGCTACCCACCATTGTTCACGATCATTGCGTAGGCTTGTAGTTAGCTTACGCTTAAGCTGACTCCGCTCTTCTTTATATTCAGAGCCAGATGGAATGAGTTTACGAGCATCTATCAGGGCAGTAGACGCTGCAGAGATCCAGTGTTTCTCCCTAACCTTATGGTTTACTGTACTTGCGTTATCACTGCTGTTTCTACAGCTTTTCGGATGTCATTCCACGCTGCCTCGGGGTGGGCATCACTTACATGGCTGCCTAACTGTTTTTCTAGTTGTTCCTGAAATATACTCTTAGCTTGACCATCATTAAGCAGGACCCTAAAGTGTTTCCTTGCACCATCTTTCCTACGTCCAGTAAGACGTAGACAAATACGCGCTCGCACTAGAGCATCATCTGAGTCTAAGCATGTGCTCCAGAATGAGCGACAGTCTTCTATCGAGCCCCTCCATTGGTGGCTGATAGCGATGTGATATATTCGGGTTCAGCGTTGGGACGAATTAGGGGGTCGCCATGTTAAAAGATGTTTTTCCTTATGCTTACAGTTAGTGTTTGCAAGAAACAGGCGGTTATCTGAGCATAGCTGCAACAGACAGTCGCCATTCTCTGTTCTTTGAGCCGCGACACCATAAGATCCACCCAGGTGCCTTTCCCTTTCTCTTAGTTTACTTATTTGAGCATTAAAGTCACCAGTCACTATTACTACATCTGAACGCCTAGCTTTTCGGAGAACGTCGGAAAGCTTTCTGTAAAACTCATTTTTTACATTATCTGAGCTGCAGTCAGTGGGAGAGTAGACAGAGACGACGAACAGGCAACGACGAGTGTCCCTATCTTTTCGAGTCCTTACTGTTCCGTTTAGTCGGACAGCACACAAACGACTGTCTACTGGGATCCAGTCTAAGAGAGCTAGTTCTGCCCTAGGACTCAATGCTATGCCTACGCCAGCAAGGCCACGGGAAGCAGCGTCAAGGCTTCCAGATACACGAAGCGTAAATCCAGTTGGTTCGTTACTTTGACATGGTGTGGTCGAATGAATGACACTACTTGGATCCTGTGTGCGCGTTTCGGAGACGCAGCACACATCGATGGAGCGAGATTCTAAAGTTCTAGCTAAGGAAGCCTGTTGTCCTATTTGGCACAGTGTTCGGACGTTGAAAGCTCTTACATGTAGTTTGGAGCGTGGTTTCAGGAGACCAGGAATAACATTCCGCGTACTCGAATCGTTCGCACTAGCGGGGCGAGGTGATGAAGGGACGTGAGAAGGGTTGGTCGTGGAGATAAGAGAGTTATTAGGAGGTGTAGGAGGGATTTGAATGTGACCAACTTGGTCTCGTGTGTTGTCACGGGTATGAGGGCTGATATCACTTCCCGGCTACCCACACCGTGGAAGGGTATTTCTTGAGGAACCTGATAAGGAAATCGGGTTAGTGGTGGTCTTAAAGACCTGGGTGCGTGACCGCAGAGCCCAAGGGACAACTGCTTGAGGCCGGTCGCGCACGGCCTTTTTGTGGGAGGTTTTTAATGTGTTAGCTCCGTTCTTCAAAGGGCCTTACCGCCGGAGATGGAAATCCGTGGGGTAAGGTGAGGTGTGACATTTTTAGGGTCAACCTTTTCTAACCCCTTCCTTCATTATGAGAAGACAGCATCGCTGCAAATGCTGGTTGTTCGAGGGAAACACCTTACTGCTGTCACATCTCTGTACAGTCAGCAGTACGATTCACGCGATGGCCTGTGGCAGTGCCTATAAAAGACATTACAGACGAAACTATATCAAAAACCCTAGTAGAGCATTGGATTTTATATTATGGCGTGCCTACTAGGATTACAACCGATAGAGGAGTTCAATTTGAGAGCCGCCTCTTCCAACAACTCACCGAGCTCCTCGGAATCAAACGAATTCGCACAACATCCTACCATCCGATGTCAAATGATATGGTAGAGAGATTACATCGACAGCTTAAAGCCTCACTTACAGCTGTCATTAGCAATAATGATTGGGCCAGCAAGCTTCCATTAGTCATGTTGAGTTTAAGATCAACAATCAAGCAAGATATAGGATGCTGCCCAGCAGAATTGGTTTATGGAACTACTCTAAGTCTACCAGGAGAGTTTTTCACCTCAGGTAAAAGTGTTCCAACTTATATAGCCAACTATGTACAACGTCTAAAGCAGCATATGAGTAATCTGAGGATAACGCTTCCGAAGCAACATCATGATAGTTTTGGACGTTGATATATTTAAATCCTGAAAGAACATCCACTAGATAGTGTGAAACTAACCCTTTAAATACCATAGGTAGCAACCTAGGCGAAAAACATTTAGATCAGAGAATATATTAAGTATTACTGTAGACTATCTGAACAGAACGGGACATCCTAATCAAATAATAAAAACTTAAGTACTATAAACAAAAATAGACGGTAGTTAGTAGTGGAATCCAGGACGTGAGTTTCGTCCTCCCTGGAACTCATCAGTTGGATGTATCTGCGTTCCAAAGTGAACATCAGTTCTAGGATTCAGGTACATCTAGCTGGCGAGTCCCAAACAACACGAAACATGCGTCCCAGATTTCACTGCTAGCCACTACCTGTCTTTGTTCATAATGCTTGTGACTTAAGGCCATATCGAAGCAATCCGCACAGGATACACATGTTTTATTTATTTATTTGAGCAAATAAATATTGGTACAAGATGGCACCAAATATATATGCGCCACACACAAACGGAAACGTATATGACAGTAAGAGGCCAATTAATTGCAATCTTAAACGCCAATCGGAAGATTCAAACAACCAATACAAAATGAATCAAATACCTTAATGCTTTTCACCGAATGAAAGTCGCATAACGCGGACTTGGTAAGAGCATAGTATCAAAGTCAATAACTAATCATTGATCAGTAACACTTATAAGATTACGTTGTGCTGACCAACTTAAATCATCGGTTAAGCATAACCATAAAACGTTTTCTGATACATAAAATCAAATAATATAAAAGTAAATCACATCATATTAGTCCATCTCAAATGCTAAGGGTTAAAATCACAGCGATCATGGCTAGACCATCATTACAAGGCTGAAAGCACAGGACAGATGTTCCGTCAAAACATGACTCATCAGCAAACAGTTAGATAACATTTAGCTACATTAGATTAATGAACTAAATTTGGTAACTACATATGTACTTACGTCAGACTGCCCAATCCGTGTGGTACCACGAATACGAGAGTACATCTATAGTAATGAAATAATAGGAAAGATGAAGGCTTAGAACGAGAAAATAATGGATACAAAATTATGAAAGTCAACTTTCATTGGACATAGATGCTGAAGTCAAAACTACGAAAATGGTTGGTAGAATATGCTTTCGAAAGCTAAATGGTCACAGATGCTTTTTAACTTGATATGAATATTCAAATAGCCAGTATATAACATAAATAGTAATGATGGCTGGTCTTAAGCTAATACAGACTTGCACAAAAGTCTAACTAAAAAAACTGTCAACCACCAATTTATTAGTAGGCATGTACGAAGCATATTGTGGTGAGAATCAAAATCCCAGTTGTATCCATGTATTATACATAAACCAAATTACTAAATGTGTTAACAGTTGAATTTTTAGTTCGTGGAGAAAATATTGTTTTCAGTATAAATATTACAGAAACGTTTGTTTGTTTTGTTGTATCCACTACCTGAAGGACTTGGCAACCTTTTCTTGTATATCCTCGTTCTTTCCTATTAGTCTCGGCATCGTCAAATATTTAATGTGGGGTTCTCTGAGCCAATATACGTAAAATGTCCCAAAGTCATGAAAGCCGATGTTTTAAGTTAGTGACAACTGAACTGTCGTCAGTGTCTGAACTTCTGCACTACTAATATGATGATGCTACTGAATGTCAGCAACCTTTCTGCACACGATGGTCGAGCACAGATTTCTTTTACATCCTTAACTAGGAGGCTATATTTAAAGGCAGAGACTGAAAGTGCTCTCACTGACTTGTAGACTCAACACCGAGTGATCGTCGTCCACGTCAATTTCCAGATTGCAACATATTACAACAAACATTTTGACGTGAATGCCAAGAACATCGTGGGCTTAAGAGTTTTAAGATTTATATCCTTAACAAATCAAACTGACATTCACATCCTACTCGGCTTTTGAGACTATTTGAAAATACAACTTCGCCTACACCAGAATAAAAATCTTGATTTCGGAATTCTGCATTTTAAATAGCTGTATAATTCAAAAAAGGATTTACTAAGAGACTGAAAGTTATGACAAATGTAGACCATACGCTTAGTCTATCAACATTTAAATGCTGTTGCCTACTTAATAACACATAACTAACCTGATCATGGAAAAATCGCTGCTGTGTGATCTTCGTTGACTGTGAATAATCACTGGATGAACCGTCATCATAGAATGGAGTATCAATATCAGGCAGTCTAGAGAAGCCTTTACTGGTACCAGCATTCCTAGAATGAGTGCTCAGGTTTTGATGACTGAGTAGCGACTTCTTGAAACCGGTCTGGTCGAGTGGACTTTGATTGAGATTTTCGTGGTCAAAAAAAAGTTCTTGGCATGGCATGTCATCGTCGTAAACATCTCTACAATCAGACTCCGAACTGGATTGGGATCCGCATGGCGTTAAAGATTCTACACCATTTCGATCATATACTGACTCTCCTTCAATTTTATTGACGTGCGAGAATTTATATGAACCTTTAGTATCTGTAAAGAATAATAGATGAAAACTGATATCCTGCAACATACTGGTTAGATATGAGTGCTCATTTAAGTAAGAGAGCTTTTCTGAAGATTTGTTCTCAAGGCTTATCTCATTTAAAGATACTGTTTTATGAGATGAATCTGAGGGTAAAGGTCTTAATATGAAGTGGACACGATTGGGTTTGTTATCAAGCTTAAGAGAAGATTTATGTAAAACTGCTTGAACGGTAGAGTTGTTTTGCAGAGGACTGATACGCGTCACATGGATTTTATGAGGTGAGCTAGCAGTAAAGGACTTTGTATCTGACGTTGGGACTATACGAAGAGTTGTAGGGAGTAAAGACTCATTATTCGTATGGATCACGTTTGGAGAACAGTTGTTCGAAGATTGAACACAAGATGCATAACCACTAGATTCGTCAGAATTAGCTGTATCATCTAAGAATGAGGAGACCAACGAAGTGGATTCTCTTATTTCAATCTCATCACCGACTAAGAAGTCATCTGCAACAGCTACGTAATTAGCACGCTGAAAAACTTACTCTCCGTTTTCAGAATATCACAGAGAGGAGTATCCAACTTAATTTTTATTTCTTCAGGAATATTTTCTAATATCAAATCATCATGAGTGATTTGTTGATCATCTAGAGTTTCAAAGATGTCAGTCATCCAAGACTGAGTGGACTGGACAGAGTCCTACATCATCAACTTTAGAAACGGGTTAACTTACAAATTCATTTGTACTGAAGTCTGTGAAAAAATCACCTAAAATCAGCTCCCCGGCCATGGTTTAGACAATACTTGAATGTGCTACTGAGTTCTGAAGTAATTGAATGAAGCAATAAAACAATCATTCTAAATCATTGCGTTTTGCTTTCCATCCACAATTAATTAAATTTTCAGAAATTTATTAAATCGTAGGTAAAAGTATCGTTAGATTATTCTTACGTCAATGTTGTCTTATTGAACTGATAGTACTAGATTAAACATTGAAGCTTCTCGCTCCGATGAAGTTGTCGAATGATGACTATCGCTTTTTATGTCTGACGCAAGACAAAAGAAACCACGAGTGCGGTTGGCTTTTAGTGGCCCAGGATGCAGACGTAGCCGAAGATTACTGTGCGTTATGGTCACCTCGCCGAGCATTCAAATGCCTCGAATTTTATCTCCCACCTATGTAAGACCGCACTTAGAGTACTGTATCCAAGCAACTAGCTCACGTCTGACTAAGGATACTAACTTTCTTAGTGTGTGTTTAGCGTGTGGGAACGAAGTTAGTGAGGTGTCTTTCTAAACTCCTTTACGATGAGCGCTTAAAATGCCTAAAACTTTTCCCCATGTCGTATCGTCGTAGGCGAGGCGGCCTTATGCTGTCATTTCATAACTTTAATTACGATTTGGGTGTTAGTATGTCTTGTCTTCTCGCTCTCTTTAGCACTAATAATCTCCAAGGGTGTAGCAATAAGGTTAACAAAACTCTATCTAATAAACTTAAAGTGGGGTTCCGTTTTTCTCATCGAGTAGTCAATGACTGGAACGCCTTACCCAAACAAGTGATATCAGCCTCATCAGTGGACATTTTCAAGGAGATTCTGGACCTTCACTGGAAGGCGATGTCATGATTTACACTGGTCCACCAACCTACTATCCTTATTACTGAAGACTAATTTGATCGTTCGACGCTTGTTATTGAAATATAAATGTCACCAATCCTTGTATATAGTCCTCGACTTAATTCGCGTTGTTTATTAACGGAATTAAATAACTGAAATTCAACAACGGATTTTTGAGTACGCATATTTCGTGCTATCGTTGATCCTGAGGCGAAGAATGACAAAATGATGCTCAGTGGAGTAGGTGAGTGAGAAAACCCAATTTAATCGGGCGTTAATCAATATTTATAGTCAGACCAAAAATAAGTTACAGACATGTGATGAATAAGATAAGAAATGCACTCATATATGCTTACATAAAAACAATCAGGATTGGTAAACCAATAAGTGATAGAGTAAAGTGTGGCTTGGGAAGAATGAATGGATTGATCTGTCCAGAGGCTAAGATAACCTTCGTGGGCTTGTAATAAGTCCTACACTGTCGGGATAGAGAAACTAAAACCCATCTAATGTGCGTCTTTTTTGGACACTCCTGATGAGGTGAGTTCAACTGTACGATGTATAGAGAGCGAAACTCTAGGACAACAAAATCCGGACATTATAAATGGACGGATTTGTCCGAAAGACAAATAAAAGCTACCAGTGAGTACCAAGAGGTGGTAAGTCGATCAAAGCCTTGAAACTATTTGCGAAGAAGTCACATCCGTCCCTGGTTTATTAATTTTAAATCTGGAGGACACAAAAGAAAATCAAACTATTAAAAAATATTCACAAGACCTGAAGTTGGTACAATCTGCCATCAGAAATGTACTCCCAGAAGAAGTTATAGGACGCAGTACGTGGGTTTGAGGAAATACTGAACCAAAAGGAATCTTAGAGTTAGTATGTAGAATGATGGTCTACTATGATATTAGTACTGCTCTAATAATAGACCTAATCCCAAAATTGTAGATCTATTATGATATAACTGCCTAATCTATAAGATCTTATGCGGAAGTAACATCATCGTCTACACCAACTCACTGCATCGTAACAAATACCAATACATGATGATGAACAACCTTAGGCTAGAGATAGAACAATATATTTAATATGAATAAGAAATAAGGTAACATTCAGTAGGGACCACGCCTGAATGGTTGAGCCATGCCATCCGACCCACTCGAATTCACTCAATTCATTATTCTCGCCTTTCTCATCGTCGGGTTTTTCTCCGCGTTAAATGTTGAATATTTATTTCCCATATTGTCTCGTGTTCAGCTTTGAGGATTGTGTGGTTAGGGCTCAATGCCACTACAAGTACTCGGAAGTTATGGGGGAAATTACGCTTTACCAAGTAATGTATACAAAACAGATGATTCAGATATCAGTATCCGGCCAGATTGACCACTTAATGACCGAATCAAGTGTAAGAATGTTCTTACTAAGTTAAGAACTCGAAAGAAAATAGAGAAACACCCTTTCAGACTCATGGTTTTTGGGTAATCAGGCTAAGAATTTAATGGTTATGTGACCTGTATACGTAGAACTAGGGATTCTCAAAACATCTTAAATGTGTGCTACACAAATACTCGCATTGTCCGAGATAATCTTGATGATGAATGAGTGAAATCTCGACATAATTATTGTTATAGGAACTTATCTCATTGTAGATGAAGATTGTTCTCCAGCTATTTCAGGATACATCTGTATTAACCGTGACATAGATATGAATGGCGATTGGGGAGGCTTGGTATTATATGTTAGGGATCACTTCATGTACAATCGGGCACGCCTTAGACGCACGATAGTGGTACATGTGAGGTAGCTTATAATAAAATTAAATCTAGACATGGGTTAGTGACTATCAGAGAAATATACCGTAGCCCACATGGCACTGCTGACATTTCCAAAATTTATGTCTGTCCGAGTGAGGCTGATTGTTGCCTCACAGTTGGAGATTTCAACGCGCTACATATCAACTAGATAAAGCGTACAACTTCAGATAGATATTCAGACGACAGCCTACTGACAACTGCTATTCAATACTCACAAAATCAACAAATCTTGAATTGGAACTTAGACCGTCAATACAGAACCTTGTCCCTGTCTCTCTCATTGCAGTAATGTCACTGGCATTCATTGACTCCCCTCACTAGTGAACAGTGATCACGTTGCACCGTACCTTGTCCTTTCGACACAATATACTGTAAGCATTTGCCCCATCCTATCCCAGTATGTAGTGAGCTAACATTCCGGCAAGGAGGCTAATGCAGGAATTCTTTTTGAACCACGTCATATGTCAGCGCAGAAAATGATCTTAAACAGTTTTTTAGTCAGGTTGTTTAATGTTCTGAAAAAAATAATCAGACAGAGTATACTTTTTCAGTTCCAGAAAGCCAATGAAAAGGCATACTCAGCAACAAACGGGATGATGCCAATGCCCTGTTCTGTAGGGGATAGTTTAGTACTGTAACTCCTCAAAAACCTCTGAGTGACAAGAGCATTATTAATCCCATTCATTAGCATACCATATTTGATAGCAATGTGTGAGAGGAAGTTTCTACTATTATTATTAGTCACAAACAGCTTATTGGTACATAAGTGTGGTGGAGAAACCATTTCAAGTTTCTTCAGAAATGCAATACAAAGGTCTTAATAATGTTAGCATAACATTTGTCATATTAAAAAACAGGTTATATGTAATTAAGAAGAATAGTGAGTTGAATTTAAAGAAGGAAAGCGGGAAAATAAGGGAACAGCAATGAAGGAAACATGAAATACGTACGTGTTTATGAACACAGAACAAAATAAACGATTATTTATGTATCGCCAAATGAATAACAAAAATGATTAAAAATAAATACGAAAATAACTTTTCATTGCAGTAAGATTTGACGGTATAATGAGTGCATGTACGGTAATAGTTTGGAGTGCTGTTGGGAAAGTCACAATTAATTGCAAAGGGTAATCAAACATTAAATTGCATGAGTCATATATACGTGTTAAAAATAAAATGAGTTTGAGAAGCTGATTTATTTAATATTTTATCTCAATTACAAACTTCGGATACTTAAGAATAATATTTATTTAGAAGAAATAGAATGGGGTATAAGAGAACCGAAAAACTAGTGACAGGATTCAACAGTGATAATAAGAATGTAATGAATATCAACCTCTGAAGTAAACCACTATATTTTTAAACTTTTCAGTGCACTCGGGTAAATACAAGTAACTTATGTAATGGGATTCAGAGTAAAACTTGATATTAGTATGAACTTTTGTGCAATAATAACTTGAAATAATGCCATGAATGTCACAATTAATTGCAAAAGATAATTAAATATCAATATGCATGAGTGATTTATACGTGCTGAAGATAAAATGAATTTGTGAAGTTAATTTGTCCAAGTGTAAAAAAAGATAATTTGCCTTTAGTTGGAGACTTTGGTTGTTTACGAATAAAATATATTTAGAAGGAAAAGAAGGAACAAAAAGAATACCTAATGCATCGACGGACCAATCATGATACTAATAACAATAATAGTTATAAATGTGATCATAAGCAGACTTCAGATACTAAGATGAATAGAAAGAGGACAAAATAAAATGAAGGACAAAGGTTTCAAAGGTTCTGCTTTGCATTTCAGTCAGTTGGATGGATGACGGACCCCATTTGTATAGATCATTGTCAAACAGAATGATATTCAATAGATAACACAATCCAATCTCGCAAGGAAAATCATCAAGAAGACTTCTGAACATTATTTGAACAGCCTCAATTTCAATGATGTCATTGTACCTGCAACTACTGTAGACTAAAATACCATATTCAAGAATGAGCAAGATACATTTTCTATATAATAACCTCGATTTGATATTACTGAAGTTTATCATTATGAATACAATGGGCTTTCGAGCTTTCGGTACTTGGGATGCAACTTGCTCGGAAAAGTTCAAACTGTCGTCATTTCTCAAACCCAATCACGAACGGTGTTGAAAGGCTTCAGTATATGCTTGTGTATTGCTAGATTTAGGTTAAGGCAGCGACCAATGTGAATAAATCTACCAATTAGAGACTGTTTTGTTGAACGTCGATAATTTCAGTTTGTTTTTAGATGTATTTGTTTTACTCAACTTCTGAACTTGTTTGCTTATATCTTTGATTTCTGACATTTTTGTTTCTTTTTGTCTTTGGTTTAGTATATAGTAGTTTTTGAAGGTTTGTTTCGCAATTGCTATACTTGTTAGTAGAACAATATTTGAGTCGACTATTTTTAATTTAAAATAAACTTTGGTATGTGAATAGAAGTTTGGTCCTATTGTTATTTTGGGTTCATAAGCTACAAGTATATCGACATACCGTGCTTCAATAGTGAAAGAGAGCAAAAACCTGGGCGCAACAAGAAAGGTTTACGGTATTGAAATGGTGAACTCACGTCATTGATGGAAAAACGGTAGAGTAATAGGCCAATGACACTTCTTGTTATAACTCCACTGGTTACATTCACAGGTTTAGAGCAGCGAGATCCAAAGTGAACGTTTTGGCTAAGTTCTGCTAATCAATATTTGAGCCCGAATAATAGTTATAATAAATTATACTCAAATAACATTTTGTTACATGAGGCATGTCAGTTTACAGGCAAGATCAAATTGTTACAAATGATACAATTTCCAACCGTAGTAAATTACTCAGCTGGGTCGATAATTTATAAGATATGAATGTAGAATGGTTGTAGACAGTATCACAGTTGGCGCGCTTCATGAAAGTTGCGTTGCGACGTGCAACTGAGGGTCGATAATAGATTCATGTGCAGTTGAGGGATTCTAGAAATCGCAATCTTATATCCCTTTGGAATATTTGAGGCTTTAAGGATGGTGCAGGACCAGGCCACCCTTTCCGTATCTCAAGGGGGCTGAAAAATGGTGCAAGAAAAACAAAAAAAGGACGAGAAGCCGAGCAGACAATGTTCATGAAGAAATAGTTAAGGTATGACTACTTAGTCTGATTCTCTTTTATTAAAGTATTTAGTAAGCAGGAGCATCCTAATAAGTTAAAGAAAATAAGTGTAAACAAGGTGTGAGGGGATAAATAACTGACAAATGGAGGTGGTTCAGAAAGAAACTGAGAGTATGGGGATATGCGTAGTTATAAAATAAAGTGTTAAAAACAGTGTTATGATACACAAATGGCTGTCTCCCTTTTTTATCGACGCTATTTGAGCCTCTTTTAGATTTTATAGGGTCTTGATAGGCTTCGATATTTCATCGGATTGTCGAGCTTGCTTATAAGAGGATTACTGCGTAGGAAGTGAGACAAATTAAACGTTCAAAACACGATTCAATGAAGTATTTAGCATGATAAATCAGCGTCAATACCACTAGTTCGTGACATTCCACTAGACCATAAGGAGTCGTAATTTAGCAAAACGTTCTGCCCTACAGACATGGGTGGATTGAAGTTATCTCCCAGCCATCATGTTTGCTGGTCAGTAACGCCACCCTCCCTCCTTTTGTGATGTTAGGATCTCTTGCGTTTGTGGTAAGTATACATACTGCTTTAATCAAAGCACATAGTTGGAATACACTGTCTCTACTAGTTCCGTGTTACAAGCAAATCAGATAGTTAAAGCGTTTGTATTATGGGTTAGATGTCCATTTAGTATATCACACTGCTATGAAGATAACTAATGGTGAAAAATTAAAAAACAGGTTAGATTATATGTGGTGTAAAGATAGTGAGACTAATAGCAAATCAAAGGATATGAAAGAGTATAAAATTGTAAAATTTTTAGGGTGAGAAAAATAAAACATTGAACAACTCACAAGACTTTATGATCGATTTTGAGCTTCGTATGATCAGTCATAGTAGATCTGGGTCGTCAACAGTGCTTCCGTTAAACATGGTTGTGTCAAAAGAACTCGATTTCACACCGGATTTGAATAGCCGAAGTATTGATGGCTCTTGGCCTTTTTCTCCCCGGTCATAAAATGAATCATTTCCGTCGGTAAAGTTAAGTATACTCTGAAGGGCATATACGTCATGACACTTGTGGTAATTGTGTCTCAGTTTTCTCATCTTTCTCTAAAGATTTTAGGATTATTTTGGCCTTTTGTTATCAACATAAGCCACATGGCAGATAATTTAAGCAGTGAGGTCAAGGCAATATATAAGGTTGGTGTATAAGTCGGAAAGCGCAGTTTCAGCATTACTTATAGTGAGATAAGATAACCATGGTAAGCATCGAATAATAGTTTCAACGCGCTTCTAGGTTTGTTGGTCAAACTGCCTGCTCTAGTACATTCTTTCAGCTTTAGGGTACAATTGTATGGTATTTAGAGAACGAATGATGATCAATACGACTCTATGATCACTCGTACAAATTTATGACTGATTTGTACTGAGATACAGTCGCAGTTGATTGCAAATAATAAATGGAGTATATTATTCCCCCTGGTCGGTTATCCGACTTGTTGGACCCATTGGCAACTCATTTTTCGACTAACTTTTTATATAGACCTAGTACCGAAGCCGAACTTCACGTAATGTTAGGCAGATTAAAATCACTTCCTATGAATAAAGTGGTTTTCGGGTAAATGTGTTGTGTCATTCAACAGGATTTTAATAGGCTTTATAACGATAGCTTTCATGATGTGAACATACTTAACCAAATGACTCGTCAGTGAAGTTTTTTAAAACTCCACTGGTTAGTCGTATCTTGCTTAGTTTTGGCCAAGCTGGCAAATAAATGACTGAACCGGATATAGTTTAACAATAATAAAATTGTGCTAGACGATACTGACTCGTCCATTCTCTTTTGGTTATCTGTGCAACAGTTTCTACATTGGTTCGATTTATCATAAGTTGTTAAAAATGTGGTCTGAAGAGTTATTTACTACGTACCGAATTAAGAATCTATTTACGCGAAATGCTCAAACAGAGTAATAGAAACATCAGACTTCGTACATTTCTTAACAATCTTATTTTCCGTCTAGGTTTATCCACAAACATTTGACGAAAACTAGGGTCTAGATTGATACGCTTCATGGAAATGCGTCAACATGCAGTGGAATATTCTTAGAAAGCATTTAAGATTACTAGCTTCGCCTTAAATTTCACTACTACAGTTATTGTTAAGATAATGGACCTGAATACGTTCATATATATGTCAGCGAATGACAAGAATTTCTTCTTCAGTATTTCCTGTCTGCAGATATGTTGGCTGGCAAGAGTCTTACCCGAGGAGATAAATCCAACTGTTGAAACCTACTAAAGTAAAAAAAAGTTGAAAAAGTAATGTTTCTTATTATCGATTAAACTCTTAAACATGAGACGGCGGTAGTCTGTCATGGACGTTCTTGGTTTGGATTGCACATTAGTTGTTTAGTTTTATACATTCAAATAAAACGAAAAGTCAAACATGAAGCATCAAGTTCAACATTTGCGCTCCCACGAAGCATAAAATAAATTTACGCAAACTACAGTGAATACATTTGCAAATACACCAAACTAAATGGGTGTAAGTACCGCACACCACCCGCTTTTCTAACGTAAAATTAGCAATTTTGAAAAGCTCACAACATGATTATCATTTGGTGTGCTACTTTAAATTGTCCGTTTATACTCGGCAGTTATCGTGCAGGCGACAAGTTGAAAATTACAGAAATACGGAGGTAGTTCACAAAGGGGCTTTAGGAATGTATTATGATCAGAGTTACTTTCCAGGGTTCTAATTGTTAGGGCTGGGACCCACATAGTAAAAGACAGTTTGGCTTTGTCTTATAGTTAATTTAAATATTGGGCGCCAATTACTAGACTTCTCAAGTCAGATATTAGGCACCACCTCCTAGAAAAATTAATAGCTGAGAAAAATTCTATATTTGTCATAACATAGCACTGTAGATTCAACGTTTGTCAAAATTTCTTCCTACTTAAGTTTTTCGTTATTTGCAGTGCACTAACGGTGTGATACGTAGAAAAACACAATGAGCTACTTCGATTATGCAAGAAATAGACCTTTGGATGACTCGTAGATACTAGATAAGCTGGAAGTGTACTCAGACTCTAGTAGTTCTTAAGATATACTTGGCCCAGTTGATGTGTGAAATATTCTTGCAAAACGCATCAATATATAATTTCGTGCCACTAGTCTCCTTCTTGAAAAAACTTTTTTAGAAGGCTGACACATACTTCGTCCGAAATCTGTATTGTAGCGGTAAATAAATCCCCAAAATAAATAGCTCTGTAAGTTTTCGATATTGGATGCTGACCACATTAGTTTATTGGACTCATCTAGCTGAAGGCGCTCGGTCATGCATCCGCATCAGATCACGTGTGGAAACGCCGTGCTCAACATCTGCCTCAGTCGCTAGCCAGATTAGTTCAGACGATCCTCGATAAATTGATAGCTTATCAAATATATTTTCGAACCTCCTCACTTCTGTCTTTTGATTTCACTTGGTGGGTACGATTCATATTAGAAGGTGTTACTGGTTAAAGCGTTGTCAAACTCCGAATACCTGTGCATCTTCAAAATAATGTATGACAGCAACAGTACCAAAAGCACTTTTCCCTATTTTTAGTCAGAACAGACGATAAAAGATATAGTTATTAGAGTCGCTGAACACGTTTCTCTCTTTGGATGCACCTTCTATTCTGTTAAACGGCGTTCCTTATTTAAACCTCGACTTTACTTCCATCATTTAACCCAGTCCACCTTGATGCATAACACAACTCATTTTTCTTCATTGCTGTATCCTCTTATCTAAAGACTTCAAACACATTTTATTATAGCGACAACAGCTATTATCAGTTTCATTCGCCAATTTATCGTAATTTTTTACGTGCCGTTAGAAATTGCTAATCAGTGTTTAGGGTTCAATACAAATACATTTCTGCTCTTAAAAATGACACAAGTATTTGAAATTTGACAACACTTTAACCAGTAACGTCTATAATCAAGACATGAGAACCCAGCAAAATCAGAAGTCAGAGGGGAAGAGCTGGATGTAATTAAAGACAACTGGATTTCGTAATCCTGTCAGTTTTCTCAGCGACCAATCAGAATGAAGCGGGAATTATTGTAAGATCCAAACTAGGGTTTGGATTGAAGAATAGCTGTATAGGTGGGTTAGATACACGCCCTTGCCCGTTCGAAACCAAAACAAGGCAATCGCGTAAGATGACGGTTCTATAATTCATTATACGTTTAAGTGTACATCGTTACCTAAACAAATATAATCACCCAGCTATCCAACCAATAATAGTTCAATTAATCAAATCTAAATTACAATAAACAAGGAAGTTGAAAAAGGATGCTAGAAAATTACCAATAGCAACAAATAAATGTTATTCTATCCTGTCTGGATAGATCACGCACAGATTCGTTCAAAAGATAATATTTGGAAGAGTGCTTCAATTCAAAATCAACAAATGCACAATTCCAGTCAATACAAGCAACACAATCAAAGGGAGGAACAGACCATTACGGCTGCCGCCAAGAATAAGTATCAAACGAAACACAACATGAAGGAAGTTCAAGAAGAAACATGGAAACTTAGTGAAAGCGTAATAAAAATAAAAACTATGATAAAATATAAATGTTATCAACTCAAATGTAATGTAAAACACTGACAAAAACGTACAACTAAAAGAATCAATAGGAATAAACTGCAGTTGTATACATGGAGGGATTTTCACACAGAAAACATTCAAAATGGATCTTACATTATTATATCCTCCATCTTTGTGAATAGTGATGGTCGACTTTCCTCTTTCCGCGGTTTTTACGCTATTTCTTCTGCGCTGAAATTCCGAGGTTAGTGTAAAGCTCTAAGCGTTGTCACAAATATCCATTGAATCAGTTTTGTTTTGAGGTTTTTGCTGCCTCTACTCAAGTCAATATACTTCGCTAGACAAGCTCAATTGTTTTATGTTATATAATGTTAGTCTGTTTTCTTTTGAAAATTGTATTGTAGATGTTGAAAATCAGAGTTTTGTTTAGCTAAAATAAGTGCTTCTGTCGCCTAGGAGTCTAACTGTCCATATGTTTGTTCTTAACTGTTATTTATGATGTCATCGGAAGTAATGGAAGACAACGATATCCGGGTTTTATTTCAGTATTATAGACAACCCTATCACATTAACGAGTCAAACTAATACTGAGTGCCAAGCAGTAGGAGATATCAATAATGTTTTTGAAAGGACCCAAGCAACTGACAACTATAGACGAAGTCAGAGATGCTATCGCAGAGGGTTTGTTATTAAAAATATACCATATAGCAGTAACATCTGGATTGTACTCATTATGTCGTGAGTGAGAGCAAGCTTAACAT
Source organism: Schistosoma spindalis (assembly GCA_946903255.1). Classification (NCBI taxonomy): domain Eukaryota; kingdom Metazoa; phylum Platyhelminthes; class Trematoda; order Strigeidida; family Schistosomatidae; genus Schistosoma; species Schistosoma spindalis. The sequence continues at coordinate 60,687,730 of OX336416.1, read as the reverse complement.
CGAAAAGCCGGAAATCCGTATATAAGAAAGGACAAAGTCCTCTTGTGACAATCACAGAGGAATCACTTTGACTAGTATGATGTCTAAAATATTGACTTCAATAATACTTCGACGCCTAACCAACGCTCGTGTAGAGCAGATTAGAGAAAACCGGGCTGGTTTGACAAAAGTTAGACGTGGTCATATCAAACCATAACATGTTCTTAGTGTGTACATTGTTCTGCCACCCAGAGGATGAGTTTACTGTGCAACAGTCCGTTCCGTCCTACTTTATGGCAGTGAAACATGGCCAGTAAGACTAGAGGATATTCGTAGGTTACTAGTATTTGATCATAGGTGTCTTCAAAACATTGCTCGTATATCCTGGGACCACTGAGTAAGCAACTCAGTTGTTAGGAAACGGATACTAGGTAAGGATGGCAAATCAATTGATGATGTAGTGAAACTTAATCAGTTGAGATGGCTGGGACATGTGCCAGTTAACCGATAAGAACCCTAGTAGGCCAAATATCAGAAGGCAGTTGATGGCTGTAGTCGAGATGTATTGCTGGCGATCTCGTGGTATCGAAAGAATACCGAGATCATGCCAGATTACAAGCAGGGTTACTGAGCGTAACCGAATCCATACGAGGTCACAATCAACGGAAGAAAGAAAAACTTTGGTACAGTTAAACAAACAAGTACAGTAAAACAATCACTGGTACGGTTGGTTATAATAGTAATTGTTTCCATTACACCAACCGCGTTTTCTTGATAAAAGTAGGTCACTACAGGATAGACAACATTGTTTCGAGACTAAACACAACATTCACCTACTCACAAAAGCATAATCCACAGCAAAACCATTTTTTACGATAATATTAGTCATTGAAGTGATCAATCTAAACTGATTAGCAGTTGTAGGAGATGTGGACCACTCGTGATCTGGTGCGGATGTGTGACCGAGTACTTCCTGCTAATCAAAACTAATGCGGTCAGAATCAAATGTCGAAGACTTACAGAGCTACTGATTTTGAGGATTGATTTGCCGCTACATCTATTTCAATAAACTAACCACAGTCAGGAAAACCCGACTGATGTTATAATCACGTGCTATACACGCAAAGAGACTTACTATTCAGTTGCTAACGATAATAAGAATGGCTTCTAGTATAGTGATATTGGTTCCTGACCAGGTGATCTTTAGATTTGAAGGCGTAATTCCTCGGGAGATTTACACTCAACATGTAAAACCGGTAAAAGGTCAAATAAGTGGTGAACGCAGGAACAATTAATCGAAATGGCATAGCTCGGTCGTGCAGGCGCGGTTATTCTGAATAATCTCTTGCTTTTTGTGTCAAATATCTTACTCTCCTCCCAGCTTAAACGTTTTCATCAGAAGTGATAGACGTTACACTGCTTATTGTCACAATATGGCGAGTCAGTTTAGAGAATGATGTGTCTCACAAGCAAATTGTTACGGATGAGGTAGTCACATCATGACAAGTCTACCATTTTTGGTTTAAGTCTATTATTATGGTAATAAAAGTAAATGCACTAATACTGAATCAAACTATAATTATACTCTAGCTACCCTCATCTAGTCAACACTGACCCAAATTGCTCAGGTGATTTTACTTCTTAATAAAGGAAACCAATAAATCGATGCTTATTAGCAAACAACCAATCTCCAATACTTTAGGCCTTGAAGATGGCTGACATTTACTTATTCCGTCGGCTATTCAAAAAAGATCACACTTAAGCGCCCGATAATGTCAGAAACCGAGCTTTCTTGATTGTGTCGTTTGTGCTACTTATGTTGACAGAACTAAGTGGTATGTAACACCATTCAGAAGTAAAACGTCTGTCAGTAGAAAATTAGAGATCGAATTGAAGAGAACAAGAATGTAAACAGAGTTAATGTAATAAGAAGATTAATGGGAGAATCATGGAGCATGTGAAGTACGACCGATGAAAGGTGTGCAAATCATGTATTTAGTGTATGGTATTCAAATTTTACGAAAGCATTCTGTAATTTTGCGTTAACAAACAAATTAGATATCCCCACCTGATCGATTTTTTTACTCATTTTGAAATAACTGCTCTACAATTTAATTTTTTGGTCCCTATTATCACAACAATTGCATTTCATACCCGGTAATATCATAGCTGTTAGTTTCTTTCACGTCATCTCTCTAAAACAAATGCTCCCATTTGTCCTCAAGAAATTTTAACCTCAATTAGACACCAAGTTCAATGAAATGAGTCAAAACAAGTAGTCATGCTATCTGTATCATACAATATTAAAGACTTTAAACCACTCCATTATATCAAGAGGTGAGTTCGAAGAAATCAGTTAGTTTAATCAGGGCTGTCACAAAGATACTAGATATTCGATTGCCGTTACACAAACTATTAACATTGTTTCTTCTATTTATTCTGCTAAGTTACATTCTTTTCATGACCTAATAATTTAATGTCATATTGTAGGAAAAAATTTTGTTGATCATTTATTGATGATTGAACAGCGGATCATGTATTTATCTACACAAACGAATTCGGATACATAGAAAGACGAGACATTTTTCAACTTTCAACACCTGTTTTCGTTTGGAGATGAGAGAAGTTCAAACTGAGGTACGTATAAGATTTTCGTTTCAGATTAAAAAGCGGATTTGTATTTCACCGCTTTGACAAGTACAATATATACCTTGTTACACTTGTCATTGCTAAGAACACAGGTAATGTTGAAATACCAAGGAAATAATACTAATTCTTGTAAGTGATGTAAGCGATTTTAATGAGTTCTTTAAATCGGATGGAGGACATCATATTAAATGTGAAACTCTACTGTATTTTGGTATTTTCAGACTATCTGTGTTACTTTACACCTGAATTCGTGTTTACACACATAACAGCAGTTAACTTGTGTATGTTATCACAATTAGCCATGAGACTAGCGTCACAAACATTCTTGGGTAATAAAATCTTTGAAAAGTGACTAGTATCCTCACACTTAGTGCAGTAGCTTAATCATTACTTCTTATCTATTTGACTGTAGACCACCAGACATTTCAATTTTCACAAACGAATATCTGTGTTCACGGTGTAGAAAAATTATTATAGTCGCCTCATTTTCGTCAGATAGAAATGATGGGCAGAATATTCCATGGAATCTAAGATAGATAATTGTTTGATAAATGTGGGAAAATTTGAGTGTTTTTTCTTGACCCTATGAGCAATCTGGCAAATGACGATAAAATAAATACATGTGGCATAGTTTGCTAAACAGATATCCATGAAGTAGACAGATAATGAAATGTTGTCAAGGCCCGTCAAACATAAAAATATGTTCAAGCGGCATAAAATAAACCTATTGAATGTGTAATCTTCCATCGAGGCGATATTTTATCTATTAAGACAAATGCGAATGTGTAGTCCGTGATATGCTCGGGCAATAAACACAAAGATTAAAAACTCTGATTGACTTTAGTGTTGTGATATGATTGTTTCTTTTGTGACCAATCTCCCTACATAACTTTCTATTTGTTCACTTTGGGGTGAACATAATTTGTAAATCTTCTCTTAATCTTCAGTTTGCCAATGCCGAAAAGCAATCAGCATGTAATATCTTGTTGGTCTAGATATTAGGTAACGGCTAAAAGCATTTACTAAACCTTGTGTGTCTAGCTTTCGTCTAAAAACAATAAAAAAATTTTCTGTTTACTGATCGTAGAATTTGTTTGCTCTATAAAGCACCTCATAGTTTAAGATAAAGAATGAACTGGTGAATAGATTTGTCCAAATCAATTACAAAGTTGCCATCTCAAAATACTACTGTATTAACTGTTTTTTGAGTTTTCACGCATTCCGTTTGCGAACTTTGTAAAGATCTTTGAAATTTCGTGAGGCAAAGAAACCAAGGGTTTTTCTAGCATAAGGCCTAAAAATTAACTCTGTTGTACTGGTCAATCAACATATTATTCATTCGAGTCGATCTGCTTACGGTATTTATAAAGGTGTGCTGTTTTGTAATATCCCTCAGAAATAAAGACAAAAACGATATTCGCTTTCAGCAAATCATTCAGTGCTACCATGGAATTTTATAGGATACTTATTTGAGAATTAAAAACGTCCCTTATCTGATGAAACTACGAAACGACTGAAGAATATGAGCGATTCATGATTCAATAGTTTTAACGTTTTGTATATCGGAACTTTTCTCCATAATTCTTGTATACGACTTGTGAAAATGTAAAAACATTTCTCTGCATGATGTTAATCAACGCCTTCAAAAAGCGCTAAATTTTATAATCTTTTTTATTACTTTGATTTAAGAATAACAATTCATTCACAATTGTAAACTTGTTTACTTTATTTCATGTACTTTCCCTTACAGTTGATAGTGTTCCTGTTTCTTTGATGTTTTGCGATTATTTGATGTATTGACTGTAGTGATACATGAAATATAGTTTCTGCTTACTGATATCAAGTGTTAGGGTTCATCTCTTTTATGTTATATTTTTCATCTATACTAAACATTCTGATTGCTGACATCAAATAATGAACTACGAATTAGCTACTTTTTAAATAACCCTCTGACCACAAAAATAACTAGCATTTAAATTTTAGTTCGTGTTTAATGTCGTTGAGGATCGTGATTTGATAAAGAACTAATTAGCAAACTGAAATTCTGTTAAACAAAACAATTTTTATAACGTCAATTCATATCATTTAATATGGTTAAGTTTGGCACGCAGTGAATTTATTGTTTTTCTCACAATACGTGCACATTTGCCTGAGGACCTATGTTAATATCACTAAATCCGAATGAAGGCTCATAATATACTGTGTTTCTTATTTAGTCACTTGAGTTTTTAAATTATCATGGGTAGTATATTGATAATATTATGTTATTTTATTAACTCTATATAGAGTGTCTTTACTAAGGCGATCAGCGTAAACTTTATTTGTTACATCTAAAAGTTCAGTTCAAGTTGCTACAAGTTCGTTTACAAAACCTAAAGTCATATTCCTTGTTATGTAACCATAGGAAGAATTAGAACAGGCTATCAAAGAAAGTGAAACAAGACTGATGATACTGGATTTTTTTGCGGATTGGTGTGGACCTTGCAAAAGAGTTGCTCCAGAACTAGACAAAATTTGTGAAGAATGGGAAGATGTATTATTCGTAAAATTAAATGTAGATGAGTTGGAGGTAGGTGTTATGAATCTCAGAATTGTTGTTAAATATGATCAAATATTCTTTTCATAATTACTTCCCAAACGAAAGTATCAGAAAAATCGCTTTAATCTATTCAGAGTCGCTATCTTATAAATTATGCCTATTTCTGAGTATACAGAATGTCATCTATCCAAACACAAAATTATTAATTTAAGTACGTTTATTGTATTCACAGATCAAGCAGATTAGGCTTAAAACTTATTCTGCCGTCTACGTTTATAGTTAAATATGGCTTTTAGCTTGATAAGTGGTGTAGATGTTAAAACTTATTCTTCTTTCTGAAGCAATACCGACAGTAATATTTAGAAAGATAATGAAAGGTTAGTGGCTAAACCATCCAGATATGGGATGAAAAGTCTCTAAAATTTTTCCATTTTGATGCAAAATTTTCTTCGTTGTCTCAATTCGTCTTGTTAAAGATTATTTTAGTGATAAATCTGATCAACTGATTTTGGCACCTAATTTTTACCAATAAATTATAGTTTTTAATTGGTTCTAGGGACTTTTGTTTATTTATCCTTTCAACCAAGTAAAATATGTATTTATAGTTATTATTTCAAGATATGTGTAGTTGGTTAACATTTGTGCCATCCTTCTGACACTTAGGTAAAAAGTTGCAGTGTTTATATCTTAGCGGGAGCACATCCACTGATGTTTAGATTTTATTCAGACAAAAAGTTCTAGATGTGATAAAGAGTATACAGTTGACTTTAGTACTGATCAATAGCTTAATAACATTAAAGATGTTGAGCAATAACATTGTTGTATCCAAACAAAAGATTGAGCGTTAAATTAGCATGTCAAGTTTGTTGCAGTCAACTTACAACGTTATTAAACTTGATCGAGTAATTACATGTGGTTCCAATTTTTAGTGAAGCTTCAGAAAGTAATTCTTATTATTGCGGACATGGTTTATAACATTTTGATATCTAGACGAATGGGATGTCATTTTTATCCTGCAGTGATGATTTTTGATACATTTTATACTGTGAACTAAAGCTGTGGTGCACAGTCAAATGGATTAGGATTCCCTTTATTAGAATCTGAGTTTTATTCATAAAAGCTGATCTTCCATTATTGTTACTAGCAGGATAATAAAAGCTCATAAAAGAATGTTTCTACCTAAATTACTACTTTGAAAATAGGAGATTAGTAGAACTGAAAAGATTATCGGGCTGGTCGGATGGACTCCTATGATTAATATCCTTGAAAAACACAATATTTTCGGTATTTATTGTTATTGACAGTTAAAGTTTTTCCTAGGAATCATCCTTACCTGTACTTTTATTTTTAGTCTGCAGCCGAAACGTATGCTATAGCTGCAATGCCTACATTTATTGCATTTAAAGGTGGCGAAAAAGTGGACGAAGTTGTTGGTGCGAATTTAGACAAGCTGAGAGAGATGATTGAAAAGTATAAGTAAATAAACCACAGAGGCTAATGAAAAAATCATTTCACTGAACATCTTTCTGTATCACGATTAGTCATATATTGCACTTAGTTACTATTATATATAAAAGATATTTATGAATTGAGTGACATTTAACCTTTCTTTAATTAAAATTGATGATATATGTCTGTTAACGCATATATAAGAAGCGATAATTCAGTTTTCATTAAATATATTCATTAAACAAATATTATATTTCACTGCAGCTGATTTGGTTATTTTTTACTTGTTGAGCTGTATTCGTCTGTTCTTGTGGAGTAACTTGACTGACAATAGAACTGTAAGCATCAGTAACAACATCGTATTATTTTTATTCTCAGAAAGGAATATATAGAGGCTACACAATATACAGTCACTCATCTTTAAAATAACGACTAGAAATGCTAATTCACCAGATTATATGAAGTGTGTCAACAAAAAGAATACCATTAAGGTAGATAACTAGTTTTGATGTTTAATTAAAGATAAACGGGAGAAAAAGCTGATTCCAGTGATTCTTGTCAATCGCCTTTCAAACATTCGAGTGAATCTGTCACTGATCATTAAAAGGGTATCATGCATTTAAGAAAATCTATTATAGAACAGATTAGCTTAATGACTGTGCAATTTATCCTTACGGTATTGTGTAGTTTAATATGAACTACCCATCATGCATCATCGTTGAACAATCAATTGTATGAGACGCGTCACTGTATACCAAATCTCTTGATTATGAAAAGGCGTTTGATAGTGTGGATAATAGAACATCATGGAAACATCTTCGACACTACGGTGTACCTGAGAAAATCGTCAACATCATACGGAATTTATATGACAGACAACATTGCAAATTCGTGCATGGGAACTAGCTGACAGACGCATTCCAAGTAAGGATTGAAGTCAGACAAGGCTGTCTACTCTCCCCCTCCATCTTCTGGTCGTCAACAGGATTATGAAGACCTCGACATCTGACAGGAAGCACGGAGTGATAGACGATTTGGATGTGGTCTAGTGAGAGAGTTTGTTTATGATACAGCTACAAACGATGGGGCATCTGGAAAAGACGGTGCGATGCTTAGAGTTATAAAAAGTTTCCTTCAAGCATTCTTCAAACTTTCTTCAGTAGTATTTCCTTTGAACTGAATGATTAGCAATAGAGTCTTCTTAGGGACCGTATGAGTTCTTGTAGACGGCAATTTAGGTTTAATGTCTTACTCAATAAACCTGCAAAGATAACTGTTTTTGACGAATGTCTATCAAGGTTGTGTAGTTCGTCGTCTATCGTATCTCCCTACCGTATCCACATAGCCTTCGATGATAAAGATTAAGTTTCTGCCTAAGGGTTTTCAGCTGTGGAAATACGTGTATTGTCCATTTCAAGTTTGTGTTAGGTTTATAGACCTTTGCAATGTACCATGTTGCCTTCTAGAGAGTGGGATATTGAGAAAACGAAATTTTGAGTTTGATTCCTATTCCATTGTAAATTTGATGGATTGACGACGATAACTGAACTTATCCAGGATGAAGTTGAGGTCACTGTTTTCCTCATAAAAATGAAAGTTTCATCCATATGCCTCCTGTATAAGTGAAAGTTGTCAGTGTTCGGTCGAAATACTGTGTTTTCACGATTGTTCAAGAAACAATCTTCAAGAAGAGAACCAAACAGTAAACCCATAGCGGCGTTATCAGTTTGTCTGTTAAACACATTCTTAGATCGAAACTGAACTCTGACGGTGCATCGTAGCAATACTTCCTTTAGATAATGCTTTTGAGCACTAATATCGAGGTTGTTGTCTTCATTATAATCAAAAGAGATTTATGTTCTCTGTTAGCGAAAATGGATGCCACATCTAAAGATGCTATTCTTATTGCAGTTACACCGACATATATATTTATTCAAATAGCTTGAAACCGTAATGCTTATAATCAACGACGTTAAAACGTTTTTTCCTCGGTTCATTCAGATGTTTACTACACAACTATACAAGGACTACGTACAAATAAATTGAGGATTATGGAAACTGTTATTTATTTTCTGAATAAGCGACTGACACTAAGCTATGAGACGTCAGAGATTCAGTTTCCTACTCACTGGAGTATCACAAAGTAATCATTATTTTTGTTATTAAATATAAGGTAGTTTACAAAAGGGTATAAACTTAAAAATATAAAAATTCCATGATTAACTGAAAATGTTTCTAGTTGTACTGATATTTTGAGTAACATCTAGCTTTGATACTTCAGTAATTACTTCAAACCGTACACTTGAAATATAATGCTGAAAAGTATTTATTTATCTTGCTAAATTGAGTGAATTTTGACTAGATATTCATTTTTGGTGATAATACATGAGAAATAAAATAATCCACAGGCAGACATCATCAATATAGAGCCTAGGATAGATGTACGTCTACCCAAGTTGTCAAACCTGATTAGCAAGATGAGGTGAAATCGACAGAAGCGATCGAAATAATTTGGTAAAAATTGTGTAGATCTTCAGAAAATGATTTGGAAAGACAGTGTGAAGAGGTATGAATGAAGGGATAATGGGATTCAAGCTAGAGGGAAAGATAAAGGGCGATTATATCTGGGTCACTCCAAGCTGTTCTGAGTTACGTCACTCACTCCTCAACGCCTGATTGCGGTTATCACGCAGACATCAACCAGGTAGTTTGACTTTACTTACATGATTCAAGCCGACAATCATTGATTTTATGGACTGATGACAAGTTTTTATTTAGCAGCCCCTAGATTTCTTCCAACTTACTCTTGCACTGACAAGAATAAAAGTATAAAAGAAAGAGCTAAATTGAAAAAAAGAGAATAATGTGTTTAAAAGGTTGCTACACTTTTTTTTGATACTCTTTTGCCTTTTTATTAAAAATTTGCCTTGTCAGAACTATGTCTTCTTATAACATTATCGAAATTTATCAAAGGGACTAATTGCTTTAAATTTGCCTTGTGATAAATACAAATTTAATTTTGATTTTCTTATTCTGCAACTAACATAAAAGTAGTCTATGAATTCTGTAAATTTTTTGACCACAGGAGCCATTTTATTGATAGGAGTAATCACTTTGGAAATGTCTGCTGCATGAAAACGATGAAAATTTCTTTTTTAATGTGAAAATCATTGGGAACAGTCTCTAATAACATCTGTTTCAGATTAGTAACAATTCAGATTTTAAAGGGGTTAATATGGTGAATTACTTTTCATCCTGAAAAACGTTTTCATGTTATACGGATGGACATGATCCCCAGAAAGCACTTACCAGAGCCATGCTATTTGCTATTCCTTATTTGTCAGGCACATGGATGATTTTTTTAGGCGGACGGGGATCCTTCGTAATAGTTATTTGTTGTCAGATATAACCCTAGCCACTATGATACTTCTTCTACTTCATTTCGTCTAGATTCGTCGTTTTACTTTGGGTCAGACAGAAAGTTAACATATATAGCGTATTTAAGAAGAAGGAGAATGTTAATAGAGCCGGAAAAATAGAATACTATTTTAGTGTAGAATGACTTTAAAATAAACTATTAAGAAAGTTAGACAGTTTATTCGCTTGATGGAAGAATAGTGATCGGACGAGTCAGTCTATCAAAATTAAACAATTAAAACAAGTAGAATCCATTACAAAAGTAGGAGGAGGAAACTTTATTATCATTGTGTATTTAGAAAACTAATAAATAATATAAAAATAGTGAAAGTATGTTTGTAACTGTATGAGGAGATTCATTAAAATTGAAACACCGATATCATTGGCAATAAAAGTGGTTTATCTTCCATTAAAATATTGTATAAAACTAATTAGATCAACAATAATTTTGAGTGTAAAATGAATAAGGAATGAAAACTAAATTATTGTTAAGCAGATCTCAAATAAAGTCTATATGTTAAACGGGAGTTGATCATTCTCTAATTCTCAGTATTTTACCTCTCTTGCAGTTAACTCAACAGGTATAAAAGTTTAAAATTTCCGTAAAACATTCGGAAAATGAAAAAAATGTGTCTAACAACTGATTGTTTTGTATGTTCTGTGATGAATTTCAAACCACTGAGATTGAATTGAAGGCCTCAATAAGTACCTAAAGTATATTCTAAACATCACAGATATCAAAGTATTCTAGTATCCTTATGTTCTTGTTATTTTGAATTATTTTAAAATATTAACATTTGTATGTAAAGAACTAAATCATAGATGTGATCATATTTTCCATATAACTGTAAATCATTTGAAAATACATAAGAAGACGATCACTGATCTTTTCTGTTTTTTGATCTCATATGTATCAGTACAAATGTGTGGACTGATGTAGATTAAAACAAAATGTTTATAATTATTAACTGATTTAGGATACACCTTAATGTATACAAAGGAAATGATTTCATTTCTGAATAAATCTTTGGTATAGCATCATCTTTAATAAGTAATATTTATTAGTAAGTGAAGATTCATCTAAATAATCAATTTAATTCTATTGGTTTAAATTGTATCGAAATAAGTTATTCGACTTTTCATAACGAAGGTTAAATACTTTAAAGTCATTCCTGGGCGATAAATCCACATCAGTTCGTTCCGATGCAAATTAAGTAATCATTTGATTTTCAAGTTGCTATAGACTTTTACTCATATAAAAGGTTTCGTAAGTGATAAAGATTCTTATTATATTTATTCTATTGATGTAGTGGGCATAATACTTTATAAATAAATGAATCTCTTTAATTATCCCTATAATTAAAAAAATAAACAATTATATTTCTATAAATGAAAACACCACCCAATGCACGAGATTTTTCCATTCAAATAAATTTTTTTCATTTTTATTGACGCCCTACACGTTAATCACAAATCTATATTTATTAAATTTATCAGTTCTACAACAAACAATATAATTATTTTTCAAAAATCTACATTTCATATGATTAGATTAGTTGAAATACTACATATTAATGAGACAAGAGTGAAATGTTTCTACCATAGTTAAATAAACCTTTTTCTAGCAAAAAGTAAAAAAAAAAAGAATGTACAGAACTAGAGAAGGAAGGAAAACTTAGCAAAGTAAATGCTAAAAAACAAATAGTCTATTGATTTATATTGTACCATAATAATCTAGTTTTAATAATAAAAAAACGAGAAGAGTAGCATCATTCATATAATTCAATATAGAATATATATGTATATAGTAATGAGTAGTATCACTTAATTTGAACCGACAGAATTTTATGAAATCATATAAACAACATAATTGTTTCAACCAATCCACGAAATTGCGCTACCGTACACCATTGTCTTCAGTGAGCTGATATCTTACGACAGACCTAGTTGAACTCTACTGGTAACGGCTTCTCACTAAAACTCCACGTTTTCCATGATGGTTCAGCTTCAATTAACTCATTATTTCAACTACTGAAATTACTAAAATCTCCACAAAACCTCTTCTGATAATTTAACTGTTATTGTTTTATATTTTGATATAATGTTCAGTATACTAATATAATCAGTTTGCATTGTTTTTAATGGATTAGAAACTAATAACTTGAAGATATGAAAGTTTACTATGCAACTGTGAATTTGAGAACACTGTCTTTAAAAGCGTTAATTATGTATATACATGTAACTTATATCTTTATTTGAATAAAGTTTCAACTTAATTTATTTTCCTTTGGTTATGAAGTATTTAGAGGCTGGATTTGAATTTCGTCAACCATGAAGGAATGTTTGATAACTGCTTAATACTTGTACAGGGACGTTAGTATAAATTAATCTCCATAGATCTTTCAATAAAATGCTAATTGTATGTTCATTTCGAAGAAAATTTCCGAAGTTCTAATGAGAAACCACGACCGATGGAGTTCAGTCATGTCGAAATGAGGCAGTAGTGGCGTAATATCACGAATTGATTGGGTTTAGAAGTGTAAATCGCTGGATAAAAGTCAAGTGCTCCCCATAAGATCTGGGGTGCTTTCGATCAAGTATAACTAATGACTTCTAATTTACATTACCCAGTTTCATATTCCATGGAAGTAGCTGTTCAGTGCTCCTTGGTTTACAATTAGTCTTCGGTTCAGATTAACTGTTGACAGAATTCAAGTTAAACTTCAATTACTCTTATCTATAGTACTGTACTAAACAATGAAAACTAACCAAATTCTTTAAGAATTTGTACGACTTGTAATTTAACTTCTGAACAATGTTCAATCAAACTGAAAGCTAAGTGGAAGCATAAAGGCACATTCTGTGCCCAACTACGTTCCATATATTCTATGGCTATGTCGAGGCAGACCGCGTTGGGTGCACATATGCTAACCAAGACTCATCAAATTTCAGTCAAATATCAACAACGGGATATTTCAATCCATTTCCAACTGAATTAGAATAACATTAGTTGTTTACTTTATATCTCAAAACATTTTATAAAATATCAAATGGGAATTTGATATCTACAGAGAATATGAAATAATTCTAGTAATTGAAACTTCAGAAGAGTCCAAAATCCAAATCATTTCAAAATAAATTATAAAAGGATAAAAAGTATAATAGGAGTAGATGGAAGATGATTGTGTGGTGTCATGAAATGACTAAAGTTAGACATTAAAAGTGTCAAATGCTGGCTCAGAAGTCCAGACGTTGAGCCTACGCTTTCCTCCTTCGAGGTCATGAGTGCGCGCTGCTGAGGACTTTCATACTAGGCCTAGATTGCCTCACAGTACCTCCAGGCTTCAAAAAGAACACTACAAAATTACAATCTTCATTTAAGTTTTTCATAGTTTTGAAATATTTAGATTAAGAAAACTGTCTCCATTACTATTTATTGATGTAAATTGATTGAAAAAATCAACACAAAATAAAATCTGTTGAATGTGATTTGGATAAGTTTATATATTTGTAATTGTGAAAACTATTTATGAGCAGAATGAAATTTAGATAATTTGTCTTAAGTGCTAATTTCTTTTAAAGCATCTCTCGACAGAATGAACTGAGTAATCCAAGGGATAGAAAGTTGTCAGACAAAATTTGATTAAACACAATAGAAAAAATGATGTTGCGCTAATTTTTTTGGCTATGATTGGATTAATTCACTTGGTATTGTTTTACTTGAATCTTCCCATTGATGTTTAGGACAGCAATCGATCAGTCTCTTATTGGCATATGCACATACTGTGCGTATTGCCTCGATATTGACTTAATTATTATGATTGAATTATTTATTGATCATTTTGAAAATGATTATTATCACGATTTTATGCCTAATGTTTACGAGGTAACGCTTAAGTGAATTATCAACACTCGTGTAGCCTCTGAGATATAGACTTACTAGAATATGTTCAGCTACACTGTGTTAATGTTTAGTGTTCTATGTTAAACCAATTGTTCATGTATATGCACATAAATCGCTATACATATTTAGAATGATTCATTCAAATTTCCGAATGAAATCAATGCCCAAATTACCCTTTTAAATTACAGATCACGAGCGTTACACATTAGTTGTTAAGATTTTATACAAAAATCTAACTAAATAGCATAGACTAAGAGACATATGACAAGAGATATAAATATATGCAGACAATTAATATTGAATCTTTATAGTTAATCAAGATCCTGAAAGAAGCACACATAAGATATAAATAGTTTTAATGTGGAAAAGAATACATTCATACATTACTGAAGTATTTGAAATGAAACTCATTCATTATTCATTAATAATAAGAATATAAAAGAAGTTTGAAAATAGACGAAAAAATAATTTTCATTATATATTTAGCATAAATATTAAGATTAAATGATGAGGTAATTAAAATGTTAAATGAAGATGATTCGAAGAACAAATAGAAATTTCGAAAGGTGAAAGTCTTCACCAAGAAATCAATCAGTATATAAAGAAATACAGATTAACATAAAAGATAACAGATGGATTGTTTAATAGGAATAGTAAATTGTGGTGTTTAAATGAACTAATGATTCCTTTGTACTTGTTAAATGCTTGATTTCGAATTTTAAATACAGTACATTCGTTTGTGCTTATATAGTACTTCTTGATCCAATTGCATTATTTCTGGGATTCTTAGTTCGTACTATAATTAAAATACTCCCAATTATTATATAAATATTGGTGATTACAAAAAAAAAACAATATAAGAATATACAATGATATTTCTTTCCGAATCCAGCATACCATAATCATTATGTTGAATATTATACTCAAACTTTACTACAGCTAGTGACTACAGTTACATGATTAAATGACAATTTCTTGTCTATGAAATCTGAATAAAATTCTTGAGTAAATGAATGAATTTAGTCGGTTGATAATAATTTGCTTTAAGATTATCATTATTCGTATTCAACTGTGCTGTTAAAAAACAAAGCTTAATAATGTTATTGAAGATAAGTATTAATATGTTCAATGACTAACAGATAATTTAGGTCTGTGGGTATTTGTTGTAGAAGTGCAAAACTAGTTATTCGTTTGAAAAACGTTCAAACTTTAAAATTTAAACTGTGAAGAAATTCTAAATATTGATTGTGTGTTGATTTTTATGAACAACCCTAACTTAGTTTTTGCTGTTATCTTGAAATTAGTTTATCAAACCTTCTACAATATCAAGCTTCAGTCGAAAACACAGTTTAATGATTCATACTACTTCCTATAAGGTGATGTTATAAGATAAATTCATTAAAATTAATATGGTGCATAATAAGTTAAGATTAATTTATTAATAAAGAGAAAAACAAATAGTCAGGTGATTTAAGAAAGCGGAAGTAAATCATACATCTACGGTTATTCCGTAATAAGAATGGAATGGGGAATTTATAGTCTCCTTATTATCTCACAGTTTTAATATTTAAATATGTATTTCAAATATATCTCAATATGTATACATGAAATATTAAACTGAATGAATAAGTGAAAACCTAATTTATAATGGACCATTTAATGAAAATAGATAGAATTAATTTATGTACAGAGTAAGTACATAAATTACGTTGGATGAGAAAATAAAATGAATTTTGGCGAGACTATAATTTATGGACGAACCAATCAGGTATAAGTTAACAGGTCTCCTAACCTTAACCATCAACTGTAAATCAAAATTTCTAACCCTTATTTGGTCCTAGTTATTAGGTGGACACTCTCAAGGTCAGTCTAGCGCTGCTCAAACGTCATCCATAAATTATAGTCTCATACGAATTTTCAGTTCACTTACTCTATACTTGTTATACTTGTTGGAAAATAAGAAAAGTTGAACAAATATCGAACTGTGCAAATGTCTACTTTAGTTTGTTCCATAAGGTAGAACAGAACTATTTTCAGTAACATATACCGTTTCAGGAATTAATTATATAATTCATCCGGTACAATGCTAATTTCAAATATTTGGAAATATATCAGGTTGGTAATTCATTAATATCTGCAACTCTCCTAAAACCATTAACAACCGATTTTACCTATTCAACTATTTCTTTGAATACAGATAAGTTCTGGTTTACTTTCCTGTGGCTGGAGTATTTTCTTTGAAAAGCTTAATGACGTTTAAATTTATGCAATGAGATTTATTTTAGACATACATTTTGACTAATTAAATTTATTCAGTAGTTCAGTTGTTATACATAAAATTAAAAGGGAAGTAATTTTAAAAGGTTGGATGTAAATTAACTCTGTCATTTTGACTTGATTATCTAAAATATTTCGGTTGTAAGTTTTGATAAACATGGCAAGCAATGTTGAGTTAAATCCAGGAGCCATCGAGATATACGATTAATCTAAATAATAAATCAATATTTGATAGTAGTAAAACATAAAGAGGAAGAATGTATTTGTAAAATCTCAGCGAAAGAATTTGAAGTAAATTCAACGTTTCGTATGGCAATCTGGTCCAAGCTTTTTCAATGAATTTCGCTGAGATTTTACAAATACACACTTTATTTTTGAGAACATTTAATCTATTGTAGTCCGTAGATA
Source organism: Schistosoma spindalis (assembly GCA_946903255.1). Classification (NCBI taxonomy): domain Eukaryota; kingdom Metazoa; phylum Platyhelminthes; class Trematoda; order Strigeidida; family Schistosomatidae; genus Schistosoma; species Schistosoma spindalis. Next base: position 60,671,108 of record OX336416.1, on the reverse strand, counting down.
GCACGCTTACTATATAGGAAGTCATGATGATGATAATAATTATAACAAATTATTACGAGTTCTTATGTGTTTTGTTATTAGTTCCCAAAGATTTGATTCATGTAGTTGAAAGAGAAAAAGAATTTATTCTTCATTGTCAAGGAGAAGACCAATATCCTCGAATGACATAAAAATCGACTAACTAATTCAACTCTGACAAGTGCTGATTATATTCATCTGTAGAAACTTCAAATCAGAACTAAATTCTGAATGATCACCAATAGTTCAAAGAAAAACTTTTCGGAAATATCGAATTAAAAGGAGATATCACTTAGGGATTCACGAATAGATGAATTTTGAAATCTCCGAGAAAAACTTCCTACTCAATAAGGCTTCGCGTTGTTTCCTCTACACTACTCAAGTTAAATTTTAACAATATAGTTGAATTATTGCCGATTTATTTTTACATATTACTTCATGAGGATTTTTTATGGCATTTTCTCCTCAGCGAGATTATCGACGGTATTTGCCTTAATCTCTTAGTTAACCTGTTTGTTAGTGCATTTATTCTTGATGAATTTATCCTGGATTTTGTATAGTAAGAGATTTTTTTACTAAGACTCTTGCTATTATTATTGGTTTTAGCAGATTTTTATAAATATTCGACATAGTATCTTTATAGTAATATTTTTAAAAATAGCGGACTTTCATATTATTGGGTTTTAAAAGTTGATGATCAAAACTTCCTGCAAAAGATACGATAAACTGAATTATATAGATCTATTCATATTGAAAATGACGGAATTTTTCCATCAGCCTAACTCGAGCAGTGTATAAAAATGTTTATTATTTTCTAATATGTAACTAGGTCAGTATTGTTTCGTTTGAATTGCCACTCAGTTTGAAGTTTTATTGATAGGGCTATGACTAATAGACAACATTTGAGCAATGATATTTTGACTTTGCGAAGACTCACCTATCAACTAGGGTCTAAAGAGCGTGAAAAATCAGAATCAGGGTTTAGAGATAATAGTTAGGGCTAAGAATTAGAATTAGGGTTTTTATAACGAACTGACATTAGCTGTCATTCCAAAATTCTATTTAGTCATATGGATAAATGAATTTCTCACCAAAATCCACCACATGCTACCCTAAATCTGATTGGTTTATCCATAAATTATAATCTTACTTGTTTATTTGATAAAAATATTTTTAGTTGCAGAAATAATGTTCACATTCCTGTTGGTCTGTTAATAGTCTTGGCACTATAATTAGGGTAACCTTTGTTGAACTTTCCTAATCATGATATGTCAGGATTTTGAAGATAACAGTTAACAAGAAATCGCTATATTACATTCAAAGCGATTCAATTTCCCATAAAATAAATCAAAAACTGTTTAGATTAATTTCAAGTAATGTGAATATATAAAATATATTGTTGAAGGGCAATGAGACTAAGATAATGACCAGCAAATCAAAATAATTACTTTATTTATTCTAATATTCTACTAAAAAAGTGGATTGGTAAAGCAAGGGCCGCATTCCTACAATCGAAGAACATATGGAACTCAAAACAGTTGTCAAAAAATATCAAACTCACAATCTTTAATACGAACGTAAAAACAGTTCTACTATACGGAGCTGAAATTTAGAGAACTACTACAATCATCATCAAGAAGGTATAAGTATTTATGAATAGTTGTCTATACAAGATACTCAACATCCATTGGCCGGATACCATCAGTAACAGCCTACTGTGGGGGAGAACAAATCAGCTTTCAGCTGAAGAGGAAATTAGGAAAAGACGATGGAAATAGATAGGACATACATCACTCAAACCATCAAACTGCATCACGAAGTAGGCCCTAACTTGGAATCCTGGAGGGAAGCGGAAAATAGGAAAGCCAAATAACATATTATGTCGGGAAATAAAATCAGATGTGAAAAGGATGAATAACAACTGGAAAGCATTGCCCATGACAGGGTTGGATGGCGAGTGCAAGTGGGCGACCTACGCTCCTTCACGATGAGTAACAGGCGTAAGTAAATAAGTACTAAAAAAAGGTGAATAAATCAGCCTATGCGTATTGAATTGACATTATATAAACAAATAATAACTTCAAAGAATACCCGGAATTACATTGAATTTATCAATTTATCATAAACAATTTAGATGATATTTAAATAGCTAACATATAATATCTAACTTATTTAAATGACTGTGAATATTAAAACAAATTATAACTGATAAATATTAATATTTGTATTATAATAAACAAGATAATAAAACAAATTGATATGTAAACTATCATTAAATAGTGTTTATATTTATTGCGTATATAAGTTGACATTTTTATCCAATCATATATATATATATATATATATATATATATATATATATATATATATATATATATATATATATATATAATTAGAATAAAGTCCAACTTTAAAGAATATATTTCATGTATAGATATTTAATAATTAGGAATTAGACATTTTCGGTAAGTTACAGAATATTAGTACCAAAGTTATTATTTATTTATTATTGTTTATGTTAAGAATTTTCTCTTTCACATAACTAAAAGTAGATGGTTTTATTTTATGATTTATTTCATGGTACAGTAAGACCTATTGTATCCTTGTTAGAAAAAAAAGCCTGTCTACATCACCTTACCATTCAAATAGCCTTTTATTGAAACAAATGCTTAAATCAGTCAATAACAAAACATGTTTCTCAACAAAGATCATTATCAATGAAAGAACAAGGTGCATGCTTCATCCAAAACTTAAAAGACATGAAAACGATTGTCTCATCCCACTGTGTTTACCAATTTAAATGTGTGTGTGGTCACACATACATAGGAAGAAGCAATCGTGATCTCAAAATTAGGGTGTGTGAACATGTACCGAAATGGTTGCAGAAACAAATAGAATCATGTGACCTAATAAGAGTAGGGGACAAACATTCATCATCCTCTATTGATAAGCATATAATCGAAATAGGCCATAAGATTGATCTTAACCCGGCTTTTGTGGTGTTGTATAAAAGTGTAAAAGGGCGTATACTAATGTTTATTGAAGCCTTAGTCATACGAACATTCAAACCGCCTTTGTGGATTCAAAAAGAGTTTGTTCTTATCTTAAAACTACCGTGGTAATATTGGCTTATTATCCAGAGTGATTAAGTTTCAAATTGTGTTCACATTATTATTATTATTATTATTATTATTATTATTATTATTATTATTATTATCCTTGTCTGCTCTTACCTCGTTTCCAGTCTAGTTGATCTTTTATTTTTATAAATAAATGTTTTTAACAAGTATATTTGTGATTGTTCGGAATGTACGACGCTAATATATCATCATATAGTTCTAATAATCTTCGTCTTATTACATTATCGAAATTTTTTCGAAGGTAATTTTCATCACGAACAGTTTTAAGTCGAAGTAATAAATAGTTAATGCAAATTGTCTTTGTAACTGGAAAACATTGTTACAAAATCACCTTATTTTAATGAAGTTTTGTTCTCTGAACTGGATGGTTTATTCATGGAACTTTCATTGTTCTTTTGAACGATATCATCGTCAGCAGAAACTTCAGGTAGAAGTTTCAAGTTGATGAAAGCTCCACGATCCAGCTTAGAGAACCAAACTCCATCAAAATTATCCACTTGAGCTACAAATTCTCTCCATCATCTTATTTAATTTGTTTCCGTTAATATGATTATAAATTGTTATTGTTACTTCTGTTCAGAGTTAAATAGATTAAATTCGTCGTTGTTACTAAATTATTAATCAAGCAAATATATTAATTAACTTAAAAATTTATAGATATTAACATGAAATGAATTTGTATCCATGTTAAGCTTCAGACTAATATCATTGATCCAAATAGGTTATGGTCGCGCAGGTTAACAAATTGATTAAAGTACAAAATATAAATGAATGCATGCCACATCAGTGGATTAGAAGTAATACACTCAGTGAAGCTAAATATCCCGCCGTCAGTCCATAGAGTAGTCGTATATATATATATATATATATATATATATATACGGCGGCCTGCTTGAATATCCAGGCTACCTGTTTCTGCCATCTAGTTATTTCAACAAGTTATCTGTTTTTCATTTTGTTTTAACGTCTCATTATGTCCATTAATCGCATAACATATACAGGCGCGTTTATGAAAAGCCTACGACCTTTCGCTGCAAAGTTACAAAAAACTACAATAGAAGACATCGTGGTGGTTGGCAATATGCGTTGAAGAAAATGAACATTAATCGTATGTCGATTCCCGAGTTGCTAAATTCTAACTGCCGATCATCAATTAACAAGATAGACTATCTTCAATTCCTACTAAGTCAAAATATGTATCGTAATTGTGGTGTCATCACAATTCAAGAATCTTGGTTAAACGATTTACAGGACGACTGCCTAGTATCTTTACGTGATTTCAAAATTTATCGTCAGGATCGATCAAACGATAAAAAGAGGTGTGGCGGCGGTGTAGCTACTTTTGTAAACGTGAACTGGTGTCGACCTACGTTTGAGTGTTTCAAGTTTTCAAATGACTTTATCAACTATCTAACTCTAAGATGCCGTCCAAAACATCTGAATAAATACAAATATGTTTGTGTTACCAATATCTATGTGACCCCAGACTGCACATCATCTGCGCTATCTGTATTCGCTGATGAATTCACTGAATTCGCCGTTACTGCTTTCAGTGATTCACTTTCAGTTGTATGTGGTGATTTCAATTCATGTGACTGTAGCTTCCTTACATCGCTAGGTCACCAAAATGTAGTAGATTTTCCTACTCGGTTGGATGCTCATTTAGACTTCGTTTTCATTAATGATGTAGGTATATATGTGACTCGTAAACGTGCCCCATTGTCTAGCTCAGATCACTGTATAATTCGTGTTTTACCTAAAGTATATGGAAAGCATGGGAAGAGTACACTATTAAATCAAACTAAGAAAGTCAAATATAGGAATTACTCAGAAGAAAATATCCGAAATCTGCAAAACATGTTTCATACGACTAACTGGGAATTATTTACAGATGACTCACTGGAAATCACTTCTGATGTTATCACCTGTTACCTTAAATTCTGTTTTGATATTTGTTGTCCCACTGGAACTATTTTTGTAATTGTTGATCGACTTACATCTTCACAACTAAAACGACTACGGAGGGTGAAAGAAAGAATGTACTAGGTGAAAAACTCTAGTGAAGTTCGTAAGCTAAATGGTCTGATAAACCTCGAGATTCGTCGTCTCAACACTATGTTTGCTCAAAAACTCTTGTCTTGTAAAAACTCTTCAAGTATGTGGAAACTCTTTACAGAACTTACAGGTGACAAGTAGATTAGGACCGATAAGCAGCTGGATGTTTGTGACTTAAATAAATCTTTTTTACGTCAGTCATCTGATGTGATGCTCTCTTTATTCACGGGTTTAAAAAATAGCTGTGTTCCTAGTTTCACCGAAAATGATGTCCGAAAATGTCTCCAGTCACTAAATTCATTCCGATGTTTGGGACCTGATGGTATCCCAAACCTCCATTTCAAAAAGTGTGCTGACGTCCTATGCTATCCATTCACTACTATCTTTAATAGATCCTTCTCTTCCAATCTCATACCGAAAATGTGGAGAAAGATGAAGATAATCGCTATACCCAAGAAAGCATCTGGTGATAAGAATGTGAAATTCAGACCCATTGCAATAACTTCACCCTTCCTCAAAACAATGGAAAAACTATTGACACTTTCACTTCAGCCTGCGATAAAAGAGCACATTGACCAGTATCAGTTTGCTTACAGATGCAAAAGAAGCACCTTAGATGCTGTTGCTGTTCTGCATCATAATATAATGTTCAACCTAGAAAAGGGTAAGAAGTATGTTCGATGCGCTTTCCTGGACTATACTTCTGCTTTTGATTCTATATCAAGACAACGTTCACTTAACAAGTTAATCAGCGTCAACACTGACAGCTGGATAACCAGCTGGCTATGTTCCTACCTCTCTGGAAGGGAACAGTACACAGTGTTTGGAGGAAAGTGTTCAGAGTCTCTAGTGTCTTATGAAGGTGTACCACAAGGAGCTGTTCTTTCACCTCTTCTTTTCTCTTTTTTTCTGCATGATCTGTCATCTTCCGCAGTAAACACCTTCGTGAAATATGCAGATGATCTCACTGTTTGTATGCCTATCTCTTCCTATTTACATCCTATAGAAATGAATGAGTTTTTATCTCGTATTGATAGTTGGTCTGTTGTTAATGGTCTCATACTTAATCCGTCTAAATGTCAGGCTGTTAACTTTAGCATGAGACATGATCGGCATTTAAACACCTTTTTAAGATCTCATAATGCTTGTGCCATTGGCGACTCTTTGATAAACACAGTGTCGACTGTCAATTATCTTGGTGTTACCTTTTCCTCTGATCTCTCTTGGTCATCTAACGTTTCATTGTTATCGAAAAAGGTTCTCCGTCTGACTTACTACATTAAGAGATTGCATGCTCTTGGGATCACTCGTCATTTACTCTTACAATTTGTCAATTCTTGCATATTACCTATTATTCTTTACTGTTCTCCGTTATTCTTTCCCGGGCTTTTGAGAAAAGACTTTTCTGTACTGCGGAGAGTGCTGAAGGCAGTTAGCAAGGTATGTGGTGAATCTTTCGAGACCATAATTAATATGGTTGTGAATAGACATCTAAAGTCATGCAAACTCCTGGCAGGTGTTATTTTATCAGATACTAACCATCCCCTTCACTCATATCTTCCTCCTTGTATACCTTCTGGTAGAACGAGACGAAATTACATTAAAATCCAAGCACGCAAGCAAAAGTACAAACGTTCTATAATACCGTACCTAGCAAATATACTCTGTGACGAACAGGTTGTTAGAGTTAACCTAGTCAATAATCTGCATTCTTAACATGACTAATTGAGAAGTTGTACAGTTTTTACAGATTTTTTTATTATCAACCTTTTTTTCTGTAAAAGAAACTTGTTGAAATATTTTTTGTGCTGAGAATTCTATATTGTACCAAAATATAATATTGAATAAAGCCATAAATAAATAAAAATAAAAAATAAAAATATGATCAGTAGATTGTTAGTTCAATATTAGGATACGAAAACTGGCCAGTACTTTCTAGTTTTCAATGATCGTTCATCTAAAGTCTGTATGTGGTAGTGATTATTTTCAACTACATAACATTATCATTGAAATAAATAACTGATAAGGTCCAAAGATTTAAACAAACTTATGAAAAAATTAGTCGTCTTTTGTTTTTTTTTTTATGTTTTAAGTAGTATACAAGAATGTGTTCATTTTGATACTCAAAATTATTATTTCTGGTTATTGAAGTTCATAAAAGAAAACAGGAAAGCGAAATTCCAAACTGAAAATAAATCAATGACCCTTGGACTATGGTTGTGCAAAAGAGCACAGAATTTCAACATTTTACTAAACTTTACCGACAGTATGCATCATTTTAAGTAGAAAGAAAGGATTCATAGTGTATAGAGAAGGAATATTCAATTTTTTTAAAATAGATTTTTTAAATAAATTGATGGTTTTTAAAGTACAGTATCGAAGAGTTATTTCAACAAACATCAAAAATGATTTTTTTTTAATTAACAGCCATTATATATATATTTTTGTAATGAAATGTAAAGAACATACTTCGATGAGTTTACTTGTTTATAAAATAAAAACATGATTGATATATTAAGAAATAAGTATATGCATTTTATGAGATGTAATAAGCGTTCGTGCACGAGACCGATATGTCCTGGGTTCGAGTCTCGCGATGTAGGATCGTGGTTGCGCACTGCTAAGGAGTCCCACAATAGGACGAAATGGCCGTCCAGTGCTTCCAGGTTTTCCATGGTGGTCTAGCTCCAATTGATTTGTGATCTCAACTATTAAAAATTTATGTGTAAGAAGATGATAAACTACCAAGAAATACAAAGAAGACTACTAGGAACCAATGGAAACAGTTTAAGTAAAAACTCATCTAAGATTGATTTCATTTACCTTCAAGGAATAATAGAAATAAGCAATTACCTCAAAATTTCTACCTGCTCTTGGTAGGCGTGACATTTAATAACGCATTGAGCTGTATGATCTCTGAAAACTTATTTAGGAATTCACGACGAAGTCAAGAATACTGAATCAAGAAAGTATCTTTTCCTTCATGACAGTATGCCATGAAATAAACACATTTTTACGTTTGCTACTTAACTTCAATCTAGGTTAAATATACTTATTGACATGTGTAGTACAAATTCATTTCAAAACTTTTCTTTATGATTTAATTACCGAAGGATCTTTAAAACAATTAGTCCTTTTGATAAATTTCGATAATGCAATGAGAAGACGAAGTCTATCAGAATTATGTGATATATTTGCGCAATACATTTCGAACAATCTGATTACACATATACTTGTTAAGAACATTTATATAAAAATAAATAAAAGGTCAACTAGACAGGTTAATTGTAAGTCATAACAAGGGAAAAATATTAAAGTACACAAAAACAAATGTGATTACCACTCTGGATAATAAATCAGTATTACCAGGGTAGGTTAAGTGTAGGGACAACTTGTTTTTTGAACACATAAAGGGGGTTTGAATTTCCGTATAGCCAAGGCTTCAATAGACCTTAGTATACGTCCTTGAAGGCTTTTGTATAACACTACAAATGCTAATTTGATGTCAACCTTATGACCCGTCTCAATCAAATGTTTCACAATGGAGGATGATGTCTGTCTATCCTGTGATCTTATTTGACCATCGGAATCCATTTACTTTTCTCTATTAACTTTACATTAAGATAAAGCAGGAAATCATGAACGCGATCGCAAATGATTATACTTCATAGACATGTAATTGTTTTAGTTACGAATAAGCATCCCTGCTTTTGGTCAGAAACGGTAGAAATTTGACCAACAGAGAATGAAAAAACAATAAAATTGAAGGATTCTTAATTTTTGACATTAATGTGCATTGTTACTTTTCAAAGAAAGCTATAAATTTATCATCCATTGTGATTTCGTATGGAAATCAAGTTATTTAAATGAAGAGATGATCGAGAGATTTGGAAATGTTTTGTTGCAACAAAGCAAACTAGTCCATATATATTATTAATTATAACTAATCGATTTATTCTCAGTACTTGTAGAATGCCGTATTCACGATAATCTTGACAAATGATCAAAGCCTAAGACAGCCTTTTGATGCCAAGTTTAAAACAAATAAAGCATCAAAGAAATTATAAACAAATTAACTCAAAATTCCGTCATGTAAATGTTCTCGTAGGCGTCCACTGCAAAGGAATCTTATACAAGAATGAAAAATATACAGTGTAAGGTGGCATTTGGGGGTAGTCGACAAGAAACCCTGAACTAGGGCTTCCTAGACTAGTATTAACGTATGTTAACTTGATCGACATAATTCGATCTGTACTAAGAAGAACTTGATACACATAATATTTGTCACTACCCAGTGATCAATTAATTACTACACAGTGTTCCTGGTTTTCACTGATCATCTAATTAGGGTTAGTCCGCAAGATTGTAATGGTTGACAGTCTTGATTATTAATCGACTAATGATATGAGTAATTTTTGTACCAATTTTAAACGACATTACTGATTTCATTTACTGATTTTATAAAAGCGTATTATTTCGTGATCCCTTAAATACTTTTTGTAAAGTAACATTCATTCACAAAATCTCTACATTATGTATAAACCAGTTGTCCTCACCCAAGTTTTCGGCCATCAACGTAATTATAGTTCAATAGTTTTATGATTCAAAATAACATACTACAACAGATCAGTGATAAGTCTACTAAAAATGACTATCAATATAAAATAATTTATACCAGAAGGGGTTTTGTGGAGATTGTAGTAATTTCAATGGTAAAGATCATGAGTCAATTGAAGCTAGACCACCATGGAAAACCTGGAAGCGCACTGCCGAGGAGTCCCACAATAGGACGAAACGGCCGTCCAGTGCTTCCAGTTTTTCCATGGCGGTCTAGCTTCAATTGACTCATGATCTTAACCATTGAAATAAAATGATTTAATTGTAAAAATTCATTGGTGATTACATTATCACTATTTTAGACTACAATACAATATAAACACTATGAATTAGAATGATACTGACATGAGTTTATTGATAAGACTTAAAATGTTTTGTTTTATAACTATGTGTTGAAATAAACTGAGTTACTAAGGTCACTGCTAGTTTATATGCTTACTAACCATTTTTGAGTAGTAAAGAAATTTCCAATAAAATAATACATTTACGTTTTTACTGTTTATCAATGAATTTTATAAACGTTAATAGTTTGTTGATCCTATCAACCAAAGATTATTGGGGTGAATGTACATATGGCAAACAAAATTGGATGACATTATAATTTGTTTTTATGAAGTAATGAGGAATTATTTAATTCAGTGGTTTCGGTTGAAGAAAGTTTGTGTTATGAAATGATATTAGCTAAATAACTGTCAGATACAAAGAAGTAATGGACAGATATTATGTCTTACTTTCAAACTCTTTATATGTATCAACACGAAATAAACCAAACTCAAAAAGTGTATGTCAATTATGACAACTCTGTTATCCTTTATCTAAACCCTTCGTTTTAATTAGATAACAAAGAAGAATCATTTCTCAAGCCAGTAAAACTTTACAGAGAGATAACTCGAGGAAACCTAAGTGGATGTCAAATTATAAAATAAATCATATTGAAAAAGTTTTACTAGTGCTCATAGAAGGTATTCATAAGAGTTTGATTTTTCTGGTTATTGACATTTTAAGGACTGCAGTTGACCAGTTTCAATCATCATGTGTGTATCCTAAGTGGATTGTCTCGGTTTTGTCTTTAATAAAATCTTACTTGCCACTCGCCAAATGATATATTAGGCAAAACTTGATATATACACGGAAGCTCCAATCCGATCTTTAATGCTTCAAATATCATTGGGCTTTCCATTAAATCGCTGAGTTCAGAAAACAGTCCTTGATATATAAAAAATTTAAGTTACTACATATAGCATCATACCACTTTTACAATCCAAAGTCTGTCTGAAGTCAATAGCCTAATGAATAATAGGTTAGCGTTTGAAGCAATAGGGACTGTGTTTGAATCTTAATCTGAAAATTTGCCTAATGATATTCAAAAAGAATGAAACGTTCAACTTACATTCTACTGACAGTCACAATTCATATAAACTAATTTTAATTAATGTATGACATAAGCTATACTTGGATTAAGTCCAGTCTCTTAGTTATATATAAGCTATACACTGATATTTAGCAAAATATATTGTTATTTTTGTTATTATCCTTTTCGTTCAACACTAAAGTGTCCTAATCATAAAAAATGTTTATGAGGTGACGGTAATCTAAAATTTCAGTTAAATAACATTATGGTACTTATAAAAGATAAACAGCAGTCGTCTGAAACTAAAAATCAAACTAATTTTTAACATATATGAAAAATGTATATAAATTCATTTTTGTCAAAAATATAAGACAGAAATCATAACGAAACAATCTCTACACACTAATATAGAAGACTTTAAGTAAATATAGTGGAAAACAATTTTACATTGTACAATAGTCTAATCATTTTCAAATGATGTTTATTATTTATAGTCTGAATATAAGATGATTAATATGAAATAAATCAATTAATGTAACCCCAGTCACAAGACAGGGTCTACAATATAATATAAACAATATATATATATATATATATATATATATATATATATATATGCGCAACATGTCACAAGTGAAATGATTCATATTTGAACTGATATGAAAGACTTAAATGTTCAAGACTGATTGAATAATTATGAAGATAGAATTATATTTTAATATAATTATTCTTGTTAAATTTGGTTTGAATTATTAGCCTTAAATTACTTGGGATTGATTATAGGAAAAAAATGTTGACATTTTAAAATTTGATAGATAGATAATTCATATTTAAACATTAAAAAAATGAAGTTCGGCCAAGGGATCTGTTTTCAACGAATTAATTATCAAGCTGTACAATAGTATATATATATATATATATATATATATATATATATATATATATATATATATATATATATGAACATGTTTTCCAGCAGTTTAAAAGTCCCCATGGAATATTCAAAAATAAAGAATATTTGAGCGAACAATTGTTTTCAATAACTTCATCATCAGGCTCTACAGTTATAAGTTCATAATTATTGTGAATTTTACAAAGGCCAAAAATAAAGCATGTATTAATGAAATTTGACAATGTTATGTGTAGCAGATGCAAAAGTGCACCAATTTTTTAACACAACATTGTCAAATTTCATTAATACATGCCTTAGTTTTGGCCTTTGTAAAATATCACAATAATTATGGACTTATAACTGTAGAGCCTGATGATGAAGTTATTGAAAACAATTGTTCGCTCAAATATTCTTCATTTTTGAAAATGTTTTTGCTAAATTACTAGTTCCGTGAGGAAATATGGACAAGAAATAATCAAGATCATGTAATGGGAAGATTGCAATACTAGATTACGTAATGTGAATAGTAACAATAGACTTAATAAGTTCGTAACGAATTATAACGCGAATGTAATAAGATGATTGATTGAAGTTAGAAATTGACATCGTTGGATGCCGACTCAGTGGTCTAGAGGACAGGCGTTCGCGCGTGAGACTGTTAGATCATGAGTTCGAATTAAGCGTACGGAACCGTAAATGCGCACTGCTGAAGAGTCCCATACTGGGACGAAACGGACGTATAGTGCTCCAAGTTTTTCATGGTGGTCTAGCTTTGATTGATTCATGAATTCAGCTATTAAAATGACCTTGTTACAATAATTGTAGGTAATTAAAGGTAATAGAGGTGCGAAACACATGAAGTGATATCATGAGCAATTATGAATAAAGTAATGAGAATATGAGACATAAGCAAAGTGAGAAATGCAGTAATAATGATACTTCAACATTTAATCGACTCTAATCATTCTACTGATCTGCAGTTTGATTTTAAGGTTATATATATATATATATATATATATATATATATATATTTCATCCAAATCTAACTAGATTTCTTCGTATCCAGCTCTCGAAAATAGCCGGAGCTCTTACCATCTATGGGCTCAAGCCAGAACTATGCGTACAAAAGAAGTACATCCTATTGTTATCGTTACCTTGGCCTCAATTTATTATTATTTCTTCCTTTAACTTATGTCTTCTATTCTCATCATTTTATACATAAGAGATCCCTTGGCTGAACTTCATGTTTTCATCTTTTAAATTTCACTTTCAGATACTTTGACCTATATAATTTAAGTTTAATCTATATTCATTTATTCAATAGATTAATTTTATTAAAATATTTGTGTAAATTTTGACAAAAGTTCATTTACAGGTCAAATATGCAAAAAACGTCTATATTGTATTAGTATCAGAGGGTTTTGTGGAGATTGTAGTAAATTCAACAGTTGAGGTCATAAGTCAATTGAAGCCGTTTCGTCCTAGTATGGGACTCCTCAGCAGTGCGCATCCACGACACCGCCCCCCCGCCGTCCAGTGCTTCCAGGTTTTCCATGGTTGTCTAGCTTCAATTTATTCATGATCTCAACTGTTGAAATTATATTGCACTAGATTAATATTGTCTCATATTTTATCAGATTCTTAGAGCTTTAGTTTGTAGTCACAGTTAAACAAATCCGACTATAGGGTATTATAAATTATACAAACAATTATAAAATGCATATTTTAATTAGTACATTAATCAGATAGGGGTTTTGTGGATATTATGGTAATTTAATAGTTGAATTCTTGATTCAATTGAAGTTAGACCATCATGGAAAACCTGGAGGCACTGGACGGTTATTTCATCCCAGCACGAGACTCCTCAACAGTACGCACCCACTGACAATGGTGGACGGTGGGGCAATTTCGTGGATTCATCGAAGTTAAAGATTAACATCGTTGGCCACTCGCTTATTGGTCTAGATTTTGAGTGCCCGCGCGCGAGACCGATAAGTCCTGGGTCCGAATCTCACGTGTGGTATCTTGAATACTCATTGCTGAGGAGCCCCATAATAGGATGAAACAGCCGTTCATTGCTTTCAGGTTTTCCATGGTGGTCTAGCTTCAATTAACTTATGAATTCAACTATTAAATTAGTACATTAATCATTAACTTGATCAATCTCATAAATTACCTTTATGTGTAATGTTATTTATTGACAATTTAACTAAATTTTCTTTAAATGAGTTAACCTGGATAGCATGAGAGTAAGATAATGATATATTCAATATGTCCTGGATGACAGTTGAAAATGTTCATAGGACAATAGTTAAAAATAATGATTACCACATATAATAGACAAATGAAAATATATTGCATAATATTATATTTCTGAAGCTGTGAAATTGTAATCATGCTCACTAATAAAATATATTTATTAAAAAAGTTTCTGAAAGATTGAATAAAATATTATTATCCCTAGATAATGCATTAATTAACTTCAAAAAAATACCTGTAAAATATTGTAACAAGATGATGGTAAGCTAAGAATTAAGAAAGCCATATGTAACATCTGAGTTTTAAAATACTAAGGAGGCCTGCATGAATATTTGGGAGACCTGTTACTGCCATCTAGATATTTCAACAAGTTATCTGTTTCCTTGTTTGTTTTAACAGATCATTATGTCAATTAATTGAATAACTTATTCAGGTGTGTTTGTGAAAAGTTTACAACATTTCACTGTACAAGTTACAAAAACGTACAATCGGAGACATTGTGATGGCTGGCAATATGTATTGAAAAGAATGAATATTATTAAGATGTCGACTTCTGAAATGCTAATATCTAAACGGCGATCACTCAATGTTTTTCATCAATATCGATCAAGAAAGAAAAAAACAGAAACTTGCTGAAATACTTTGTACTGAGAATTCTATATTGTACCAGAAATATAATATTGAATAAAGCTAATAATAAATAAATAAATAAATGTTTGCCATAATCAAATGAGTGAGATGACTAATTCAGCAAAAGTATAGTCTAAAAAAGAATCAATCTCAATTAGGAAATTGACGTTTAATCTTTTACTCAAAAAACCCAAAAATAAATGAGTGTTAAGTTATATCACGTAAAATCAGCAGTTCAAATACCTTGGAAGGTTTGAAATGATAAAGAAAAGTTGAATTTTGATACCACAGAGTTATAATGATAGCGATGAATGCATCATATTCTATGTATATTGCATATAACGGGGATGTCAATAATAACCTCAATCCCTAGCTCTAGACACGGTAATAACAAAATTTATGACCGCACTAATCACATATGGGATAGTACCTCTTGGACTTTTAATTAGATTTCGTTCATTCACATTCATATGGTTATAAAATAGTTTGCATTATAGCTGATATCAGATCTCAATAAAAATCCTAACCCTGACCAAGAACAATGTAGGAACTATTAATAATCCAACTGGGTCCTTATAAGGGTTTGAGATGGACAACCTACACACATACAGACGGATTTAAATATTATTGTTGTTTTCGACTTATAGGTAGAGTAACCTGTGGAACATTTTGCTAGCTTTATTTATGACATAAAATATGTCTTTTCTAATGTGATATTTTTGTTCGATTATCCACAAACTATACACTAACAGAAGTCGTTTTCCGATCGATTTAGAACTGGCTAAAAATTTATCTCTGATCGATTTAAATATTATTAAGAGATTTCGTTCAATATTGTTGACTAATGGAAAATAACAAAGGTTTAACATTTAGAAGTAGATACTTATAATCTTCGATGACAGTAAGAGTTCTTTGACTAAAGTTGAAAGTAGGAACACCTGGATTTTTACTCAATGGTTTAAATTTACATTACCTCGAAGAGTAGAAATTCCTCATATTTATCGTATGTAAAACTGTAGGTGTACATTCCTATAGAGTACCTAATAAGAAAAAACAACTATTTCATGCTTTCTAATTTTCGATAATTTTCTAGATAAAATCAGCCACTGATGGAAACTATCTTCAAATCACTAGGATTATGAATTCTTTATTAATTTCCATACAACTTACAATTGTTAATCAGTATCACTACTACTGTATATCGTGGTAGCGTATTAGTATATTCTCTTACCAATCCAAATGTTTATCTAACTAGACGAGTTTATTTATTATCATGTACAACCGGTTATATTCTTTTTCTAATTTATTTGTCAAATTTTTGTTTAGTTTTATTGATTTAACTACTGTTACTCAAAGATTTTGCTTTATTATTAATGGTTATCCACTAATTGCATAGTTGGATGTTATTTTTTCTCTTTAAACTATTTGTTTTTTAACATTTCTGTTTATTGACATGAAATAGTACTTTCATGAAAAGCATGGTTTTCTTCAATGCTTATCATTAATAATTTTTCCTCAGTAATTTCCTTATTATCAGTATTATTATTGGGCAAAGATGGATAGTGGCTAGCAGTGGAATGCAGGACTCCGGTTTCGTTCTATTTGGGACTGATCAGCTGGATGTACCTGGATCCCAGAGTTAATGGTCACCCCGTGAATCTAGCGCAGTGCCGTTTGCTTCAAACGCCATCGTATTCTCCACTGAGTCCTGATAGCAATGGGGTGAAGTTGAAATTCACTTGATGATATTTTACTTGTATCTTCCCATTATTATTTAGGACTGCAGTTGATGAGTCTCTTGTTGGCATTTGTGCATCCTGTGCGGATTATCTTGATATTGCCTAATTTACAAGCATTATGTGAAAATATGAATAGAGGCTTGCGGTGAAATCCCGGACACGCGTTTCGTTCTGCAGCGAACGGTACTGGGTTCGAGCCCAAAAGTGAACATCAACTGTGAGTTGCAGGCACATTCAGCTAACGAGTCCCATATAGGACGAAACGTGAGTTCTGGATTCCACTGCTGGCCACTACCTATATTCGCTTATAAAGCTTGTGAATCAAGGCAATATCGAGGCATACGCACAGTATGCACATATGCCAATAACATACTGATCAATTGCAGTACTAAACATCAATCGGAAGATTCAAGTAAACAACACCAAGTGAATTTGGTAATTAGTTGTTTCAAAGATATCGAAATAAAATATCGTTATTTCGTTAGTGAAACTCTCTTTCTATATATCTATATAATGTTTAGTGAAATGGTTTCAACAGTTCATAAATAATAATAACACACTAAAAGTCTATTTTGTAGATGATGTTTATGAAAAGTATATATTTGAAATCTCAATGTTTATCGTTGTATGTTATCCTAATAGAATAACTTTTTGAAGAAAAGATATACATTGAATAGAGA
Organism: Schistosoma spindalis; assembly: GCA_946903255.1. Classification (NCBI taxonomy): domain Eukaryota; kingdom Metazoa; phylum Platyhelminthes; class Trematoda; order Strigeidida; family Schistosomatidae; genus Schistosoma; species Schistosoma spindalis. The sequence continues at coordinate 60,653,727 of OX336416.1, read as the reverse complement.
ATGTTAAACATGGATATATGAAAATTAAACTAAAAATCAGTTTCGGTATTATACTTGTCTAGTGTCTGAAAACTTCTGAATGACAGATGATGAAAGTAAATATAAGACATTTTCAAAAGTACACGTAATTAAACTACACATATAATCAATAATCTATGTATCTATTTACACTGTATTACCCAGTGGCATATATTGTATATGTATACATAGATGAACAGTCTATTTTCACATTGCATTATTACCAAATATTAAATATCTAAAGTAATACAAAATGTTACGTCTAGGTTAAACTTCATAAATTAGTGAATAGTAATTTGAATCTAACATTCAATTGTATTTAGTGGTAGTTATTAGCCGAATAAACTATCACAGAAACATGGTTTATACTCATACTTACTCGAGGGAATGAATATTATGAATAACAAAACTTAAAATGTACAGTTTCTAATGTTTTGAATTTCGACATTCTGATTATTCAACTAAAAGAAATTAAACATTCAACAAATACAACTATTGATTGTTCAAAAATCTTAGTTTCCACATGTATCATATTTATCAAGGATTTCGAGAATCTTTACTAAATGAAATACTATTGGTAGTTTGTCTGTGTAGGAAAACAATATATCAAATTAGGTGCTTTTATTTACGATCTCTCTTCAATGAACTCTTTCTATTTTAAATCTGATTCAATACGTGGACAAATCAAAATTTGCGAAATAAGAATTCCACTGAACACTCTTCCAGTATCGGTGTAATAGTATCATTTGATAAGAATATATATATCAACTTTTTTTAATAACTAAACTAAAAAATATATGTTTCCCCATTGTGTTGAATTGTTTCTTAAAGAGTGGCTTTCTAGAACTAGATAATAAATGTTCGAACGATTGATAGAATATTAATCATACTGACCAATACAAACAAGGAAACCTGAAATAGTTATGGATTATGTGGTGGAATCACCTTTTTATAATATTATTCACTTTGTGACACTACTGCAAACTGATATTAAATGGGTAATCAAAGTAACGTAAGAAGGGTTTTTAAAAAAAGAAAACAGTGTTTTCGAATTGTAGTTGATTATAACTAAACTACAAAAGGTAATATTCAATAACTTCATATTTATTTATAGTTTAAATTACATGATTTTCAGTGACCTATAGCTTATTAGTTAAAATATCAAAATTTTAAACACGAAGTTACAAGCATAAATCTTATTTATGCAATCATCTAATGTTAATGATCTTCATGTAAGATTTATCGTTTATTAAAGAAAAAAACAAACTATAATTTTAAAAGAATTAAGGAAGGAACGAAATGAGCGAAGAAATTTTTTCACAATTAGTTTTTCATCATGGCTGTACACTAATATATATATATATATATATATATATATATATATATATATATATATATATGATTTACAGTAATGAAACACTCATCGAGTGGATATGTTACGTAATAATTACATAATGACATTTCAATTATAAATAAATATTAATTAATTAGAAGAGGATTAATAATAATCAAAGTAATTTATGGTATTCAACTAGCGACTACCTGGCAAATATTCGTTGACAAGTAATTTGAACTCTCTTTTTATCGTTATTTTGACTGAATTCAATGGGCTTTTAGCAATACAATTATGTATTTAATGATTCTTATATTTGACATGCAAATCGGTGATTCAGAAAAAATTTTTCCAACCTTGAAATTGAACATTTATTTATCTATTCCTTCATATATAACATATTAACACCGAATATCAATAATTAATCTCACACATACATACATACCAACAAACTCACACACAACGTATCCACTCGATGGGTATTATTTCATTATTGTAAATCACATATATCGAAATTTCTGTGATATTCTAAAAACCCTTCTGATATTATTCAACATATGTACACAAGAGGTATATCCTGGAGTTCTAGTAAGAAGCAGTGACCAGCGGAGTTAAACCAGGTCTATCGTGAGATATCAGCTCACTGAAGACAATCGTGTACGGTGGAGCAATTTCATGAATTGGTTGAAGTTAGACATTAACACCGTTGGATGCCGGCCGGTTCAGTCGTCTAGTGGTTAAGCGTTGGCGCGAGAGTGATATGTCCTGTGTTTGAATATCACGAGGGGGCGGTATTTTGGATGCGCACTGCTGAGGAGGACCACAATAGGACGAAACGGCCTTCCAGGTTTTCCATGGTGGTCTAACTTCAACTGACTCATGATCTTAACCATCGAAACATATATATATATATATATATATCGGTGTAGAGCCATGATGAAAAAATAATTGTAAAGAAGTTTCTTCACTCGTTTCGTTCTTTCTTTATTTACCAAATGTTAAAATGAGAATTTTTACTATATTTAAAAGAAAATTGTTTTGATATTTCTTTGATTTCATATAATTTGAATGTTTATATTTTAGAAATTCTAGACAAATTCATTAATCACCAAAACTATTATCAACATTGAAGAATGTATAATAATATTTATTCAATATTAATAATTCATTTAATTATATTTATTATATGTAAAGGAATTATTGTTACAGAGAAAAATCGTGAAAATTTAGTAGGTTGTTTACAATTATGTCAATATGCATTTATGACATGTGAATATAAATGTTTTAAAATGAATTTTTGTAAAAATATTTGTGATAAAACTCATTATAAATGTGAAAAATCATGTTACATTGAAGTATTTAATACTAATGAAACATTTTGACTTTTAATAAAAACTTTTAATGTGATTTTATTATTCATTTGAAAACAAAAAATAAAGGGGGAATACATTGTTATTAGATAGAAAATATTTTATAACGATCGACTTTTTTTTAGTTGTTCAGGTGGTGGAGGATGGCTGTGGTGTTAGTGATTATTTTTCATTTGGTATACTAGTAACGGAATTTATGAGTTAAAAGTTTTGAAAATATTAAAGGTTTCAATTTTTTCTTCATTAAAAAATAGTATTTTACCGTTGGTTTCGTGACAGTAAGTAATTTTACAGACTAATTGAATAATGAAGGTTTGTAAACTTGAAGATATATGTAACTGTAGGAACCAATATAGCTAATCAAGTGCAGTTTTAAATTGCATGGAAGGATATGTACCTAAAACTATGAATTACAGTCAAACTTAGAGGTGATAAGTTAAAAAAGACCTATAAAATGTTGGTAAATATAATGGTTGTTATACGAAAATACTGAAGTAATAAAGTATTTAAGAAATTAGTAAATTTTGAAAATTGAGGAATTAGAGAACATATAGTTTGAAAAGGATATCAAAGATAGTGTTGATTTGAGTGACATTATTTTCTTCCGCAGAGATGGATTTCCTAAAAGGGATTTCTGAAGCATACTTGTAAATTTTATAAACCCAAAGTTTGATGATTCATCATAATTTACTATTGCACTAGACTCACTTATCAAAAAATTACTTGATGGATATGACCAACGAATAATGTTTAGTTAGATAGAATTGGAGCCTTTATTTTTGAAAGCTCGCAGAAAATATGTTTTCAATGCTTGTAGTTTATGTATTAAATCGTATTATGTAGAAATACTTCAAGTTCAAACCATTAAGGCCAGTTTAGATCAAATGGGAAGACTTTCCTCATAAAATTGTTATCTGTAATCTTGCTTTTAAACGATTACATAACTGAGTTTATAGAAATGAGAGACCCAGAAACTTGGTGAACGCCGATCATTTTTTCAGCAATAAATAAACATCAGACTTGTTATGCCTGTTGTGGAGATTACCGTCAAACGTTCCCGATTTGACTTTTGTATACTGTTGAAATGTAGAATGAATCTTTCTTTAGTTACAATTATTTTGAAAATCTATCTTCCGAAAAACATCACTTGGTTCACATCGTTAAAATTATTGCATTTTAAGTAAAAGTTATACTTTTTATTAAAATAATGTCTATTTATGGAAGTTGCAAATAACATGATAAAGCTATTAAATAAAATACAAACATTTCATAGTTTATATGCAAACTTCTTATTAGAATAATTACTCATTTTATTTATTTATTGACTATTGTCGAATGTTATCATTTTCACTGTGATTATTCTTACTAATAAAAATATATGATAGAAAATGCATTGTTAGAAGATGGTTGTTGGATATTTAAATAATAGCATGTTCAACAGCATGTTGACAAGATTTTCCAACTTTTCACGATTGGATAAAGGAACAATTCGTACAAAATAATAGTATAATGTACTGTAGTGGGAACTAAGAGCTATAGCAAGTATTTAACTTTTATCCAACTACACATCAAGTTGTGTCATTTCTGTTAGTCTATTCTATGTGAGGACAAAAAACTGTGTCTTATTCTTTTAGATTCAATAATACTTGATAAAATGATCAATTACCTGTTGCTTCACCTTCCTAAACTAATAAGTGTACGCAACATTTACAATTATTTTTTTGCTTTAAATGTTACAATGTTAAACTTCGAGAAAAGATTTGTTGAAGATACCAAAAGATAACTCAATTAAGTTTACAATTATTATTTTTAAGTACAGTTACAAGTTCTTCAAGAGTACAGTCAGAATTATGATAATAAGAGAGGTATAAATGAAAAAAACAGCATAAACTGGTTTAAACTTGAAAGAAATAACAGAATACTTTGGTGAAGAAAATATAAATTCAAAACACAACTTATTTTTACTAAAAAGCAAATATTAAGTTATTTTTGTACAGATACATACTTCAGAAATCATTGTCAAATGAATAATTAAAAAAAACTGTTGTCTACACAACTCACAAAATACATGAAGGAAATTCAATCGATTGTTCACAATCAATTATAAATGTGCCCTTAAATTATAAACTTTGATTTTAGTAAAGTTTTATCACACTATTCATTTTGCATTTTTAACAAGCTATTGCAGTTATCTAATAGTCATGTAAAATAATTTTTACTTATTTCATGACAAATTTCACATTCAACTGAAAGGTTGCTGGAAACCAAGTGAAAATAGTCAAGGATCTGATGCACCAAATGTATCAAGAGTTGGAATTCCTCGGTCTGACTGTAATTTAGTACAGACTACTTAATGCTAAAAGTGTTATCTGATAAATTAAACAACCATTCAATTCCATTGTGTTTTTATTATTGTTTTGAATACTATCAGTCAACAAACCATTGCGTTGGATATTTTTATTTGTTGTTGATGAAATAATATGACAAAAGAAATTCTATTATACCTTCACTTAAGAATATTAATATATACGTATCAAAAGTCAGCTTCAAGTTATGATGTTTAGTAAACATTCACTGAAATTTGCAAAAGTTATATTTCTTAATTAAATATAGGTATTGATACTAATCAGTTGTTATGGACATATCCAACAAGCCAGCTCCAATCATGATGGAAAATGAAGTCTGAATTTTACTGCTATCCAAAACAACCATGATCTATATTTTCGAATCCCGAATTATTTCTTGTATTAAGTTGTTGCTCAAGAGAAAATAATATAATGAAACTGTAATAACAGATAGCTTATGAATAATGAAATATTATTTTAACATGAATTTATCATTACTTAAGCATAATTACTTTGTAAATGTTCTACAACACTGTTAACAGTGTTGTAGAACATGGTAAATTCATGTTAAGATATTCATCGTTCTAGTATAAAAATATGAATAATTAAATATATAATACTTTATTTCGAAAATATCATGATTACATAATTGTCATCAAACTCGGTCACATCAATAATTAAGTTCAAAAGCATTAAAAATTTGTGTCATTAAAATGATAATATATAAATTTATCGTCATATTGTAATAAACGTAAACTTGAGTAGGGTAAAAACCACTTGTTGTACAAATTAAATCATACAGTGGATTTGTAAAATAGGAAAATAATACATTGAATACACTATTTACACATCTTCCTTGATTTGTCTCCTACATGCACCATCTTTCTTTTTTTCCTGTTGCTATTTAGACTGCTTTTGCTTTTCTTTTACTTTTCCTCATGTTCTTCATCTGTCATTGAAAATTCTACTTCTAAATCTTGATACATAGTACGTATATCTATTTCATACACATAGTCCCCTTTATTGTTTTCGATTTTGATTTCTTTAATATACCTATTTGTTTGACTACCATACACCATAATATCACACATAAACTTCATTTCAGAAATTAGCATAAGGATTTGAAAAATATTCGAAATTAGCACAGCTCACAAACAAGTACTACCAGTTTATTCTACCTTACGCAAACCGAAGGATATAAAAATAAAATATCATTAACAAAATGTGTAGCAGTAAGCGCTAAAAGAACAAAATAGGGATGTCCTTTCCTTGGACTTTATGGAAAGTTTATTCAATGTGAAATGATACTATATATCACTATTAATATCACTGCATATAGATAAAAGTGGATATGACTTTGACAGGAAATCTAAGGAATTTCAGATAGTTTACAATAGGACATGATTCAGGTCAATCCGTAATCAGTCAGTAAATGGACACAGATTAGTTCATACGGAACAGGTCCATTAATTATTTAGCCATCAATAGCTTAACAAAACAACAAAAGTCTAAAGACTCATAATAAAAACAGAGCCTCAAAGTAAACAACCACAAAGTTCTTTACAACAAACTTTACTTCGCTTTTAAGTAACTATTTACAGAAAAATAGAAGTTCTATAAAGTGAAATGATTTCTCACTTGTAGTGTACAATTAATTTTACAATAAGACCACAGCTATTGATTAATAAAACACCTGAGTAATTGACATGAAAATAGAACACATATTTACATCTTGATTTCCTGATAAGAAAAAGATTATAACAATAAGAACATGGATTGCTATTAAATGTCAATCATTTATTCAACCAAATTTATAAGTTAAATAATTTTTCGAAATGTGAGTTTAGTTAACATGCCAACTTTATGTATTATTTCTTAATGTAATTTTATAACAATTTTTTCTTATTTACAACTCAGTATGTTGGTGTAAACTAATATTTGTATGTCTTTAATCATTTAACCAAAGTCAAGTTTTCAGTAAGTTTTTCTTTATCTTTTGTTTACATGTGCACTAATTTATAAACATTATTTTAATTTCCGTAGTCTACATTGTGATGTGGGCTACTTATGTAGACATAAGTAGTATGTGACGTGAGTCGTAAACAGAATGTCTGGCAGAAGAGGGACGACAAAATCGAACAGTAAAGAATGAAGACAGAATACAATTAGTATGAAAACGCATGAAAAATGAAATGTCAGACAAACAATTGATGTTTGCAGCAGGAACAGTCCAGTTTAATATGATGGATTAATATTCTGCAAATTAACGACTTACTATATGGTTATTAGATTTTAGTAACTAGTTCTGTAATTTGTTACCTAATACATTCGATCGTCCCCCATTTGTGTTCGTGTTCACTACAATATCACGGACTGAATTTAAGTAGATCATCACCGATAAAAAGGATGTTCTGGATCGTTATTTCGTCTTAGGATGGGATTGTTTAATAGCAATCATTCATGACTTCAAAGGACATTGGATCCAGGACCTCCAGTTTAGTAGTGAGCGTTTAAGCTCTAGACCGTTGAGTTGGAGTCCAATGGTTAACATGTCAAAGTGAAGTTAATTCTCGATATTGAGCAACTATTTACAATTGTTTGAGGTGGATAGTTGTCTCTTACCTACTATTGTTAAACTCCAACTGTAGTGGTTTCTCACTTGAACTCTTGGAATCGTATGTGGAAGTTAATCACCAATGTACACAAGATCACTATTAATATTATTTTGCTCAAAATTTATTAGTTATTATTTTTCATCTACTACATATTGACAATAATCAAAAGTTTTCTATACATACTATCTTTCAAAAGAATAAAGGAAAAAATGCTGTTAAGCAATTATTTTATTGATTGTGTTAACATTTTTCACTTAGTTTAACGTTAGATAGTTGTCCTTTCGTCATACTGTAGGGGCTGATACTATGTCAAGCTCACATAGATTACTACAGCCTCTGAACAGATCAATCTATTCATATATATATATATATATATATATATATATATATATATATATATATATATATATATATATATATATATATATATATATATATATATATATATATATATATATATATATATGCATATTGACTACAAACAGCAAACGATCTATATAGAGTTAGATATACCAGGGCCATTAAAATATATCTCAGTACGAACCTAATTAAAATTAAAAGCCACAATATCATTGTAAATTTATCATATTCACGAGTATTCATTTCTCCTAAAATGAAAATTTCTTATCTAAAAACCTACATTGATGTTAATAATGTTATTTATAATACTGTCTTTAAAACAGGCGTGAATTAAACATAATGTCAAATAGCTTAAAATAACAGATATATATCGTGACAGTAATATACCAGTCAGAAGAACAAATGTATGACATGAGTAACAATACTTATTATTAAAATATTTCACACAGAACAATTACACTTTACATCTGAGTCAAAATGATCATATTATTTCAGTGAGTTGATAAGTGGCTTCTTTTTTAAATGACCGAATAAATGAAATAGTTTAACTTCGGATGCCATTTTCTATAGAATTAGTGTACATATATACATATTATATGTATTTGTTTGGCAGCTGGTCTGTATCATTTTCATATGGTCATAATTGTAATTTTGTATTAAACATATTAAACGTTATTATATTTCTTAATCATTAATCAACTACAGTAAATCAATGAACTTACATCAAAATCTTGTTAATTTTATATATAAAATCACGTACGTTTTCCGGTCAGAATTACTCAAAATGATGCAAGGCATTTAACTTCACTTTTCAGTGTTCTGATTAATGGTTTGAGAAAATTGAGAATATTGAGTGGACAACTGACTGTCACTAGTGTATACAATGGCTGCATTAATGAGGTAATTTTTAGTGAATATAAAAAATTCTTGACAGCTTTGAATAAAAAGTGTAATAGATTTATACATATGAAACTTAAATATTGAATGCCATTACTTAAGTCATTTGTATACACTTACTACTTATAACATTTTAGTCACTTTCGATTTTTTCGTACATTAACGTAAACATTAAATAAGTTATAGTTTATCTCACTGAAAAATCAGTAATTTTGGGACGTACTTATTAACTTAACCTTTTTAAATGATATGGTAAAACATAACTGGTTAAGACTATTAGGGTTTTACATTTATACGTAATTGTTACCTGTCATTTTCAAAAAAAATAATACGACAAAGTAGATACTAGTATAAATAAACTTCTATCAATTTTATGAATTATACATAATTATTGGCTTGATTAAGCAAGGTCGGCAAGATAATTTTCTTTATATAGAATTTTACAGCTCAAAATTTCATTCATCCTTATAAACAATATACAATCAAAATACATACGTATTCACGTGTTGTGCAACTGTATGCCAAAAATTAGTTGTCTCAAGATATTTAAAAATAGAATAACAGATGCTACCGACCAAGAATTCGCCTTATCTATCGTATATCATAAATGCTTAATAATGAATTGAAAACAAACAGAATTTTATTTAAGAAAGTGATTTAGATAGGTTGTTGCTTTAGAATTACAAGATAATTTAAATTTGGTAAAATATAAACTGTTAGTAAGGGGCTGTTGAAATTGTTGAGTTTCGTTGAAATCGTGTACCGACCAATTTTAAACCACTGTCGGAAATCCGAAAGCATTAGAAAGCAGTCTAGTCCTTGTATAAGATTCCTCCTTAGAGCGCGTCCATGATCCCGCACGTGGAACTCGAATCCAAGATATCCGATTTCTCACGCGAACGCTTAACTTCATGATCACTTAGTTAACATCCGACGGTGTTAATGTCTAACTCCAACCAATCTGTGATACTGCGTAACCACTTTCCATTTTCTTCGGTTGGTCACTACCTTACACCCGACACGGTGACTAGCATCGAGAAGTGATTCTCATAGTTCTAGTGAGAAGCTGTGACCGATGGGGTTCAACTGTGCCTAGTGTTTTTATTCTCGGGTTGATTTATCCGACTTTTCGGGTTTCGTATCTAATTCAGAAGTAGAAATGTGTTTCAAAAATAAGATGAAAGTGATACTTATAAAAGCTCAATCAAAAACCAGTCAATTCATAGTATCCTTAAGGGTTTTTATTTTGAATATTTTTATCGTTGGAAAACAACTAGCTAACAGGTGCTTAAAACTAAGCATACTATCACTGAATACAAATTTGACAGTTTATTATCTGATTTTTGATAATTTTACGTTCTTTGAGTCACGTTGTTTGATTTCCAAACTTTCAATATTATTCTGGACAAAATCAACCTTGATAATAAGATTTCTGATTATTCCGTGAGCGTTATGTTCTAATGTTCGTGTTGCCGACAGACTATCTTATATTATTATCTTCAAATGTCCTTGTGTTTCTGTAGATTATTTTGTTTGATTGATTCCTCAACATGAAACGGGTCGGTATTTCACACACCTACGTCCCTGTTGATTGGAATCCCACGCTTCCAGAAATTCTCTAATATTCTTGTAATTTCCTGTATCCAGAATTTCAACATTTTCCCAATCATATATTTGTTCATAGTTTTCTGTAAGCAATGATATAAACGATATCACGTCATATCTTTTTACCGATAGTCTGTGTTGATGTATAATTTGGTAAGATGAGGGTATCCACCTTTACCATTGTAGAATGCAATTCCAGAAGATTCGCCTACTTGGGCTACAAATTATTCTATTAATTATCAATTCCACAGTGAAAACCAACCTCTATTGTTTAAGCAGAATTAGGGATACCATTAGAATCAGCAAAACAAAACAACAGTATACTTGTAAATTGTAGAATATTGTAAGAATATCATTTGTATATTTCCCCAAATTCGCTTATTAAAAAATAGGTAGTTTGCAAATAGTGCCATATGATGTTCACCTGATAAAATTAATGAACGATAACAAAGTGTAACTCATTAATGGTAGACCAAAACGCATTAAATTCAGTACATAATTTCAGTAACAATCTTTTCTCTACAAGTCCTGAATGTATACAAAAGTTATAAGTAAGATGGAAGGTTTTTTGGAAGAATTCAATCTCTAGATAGTTGATTGTCTATCACCAACTAATGTTAAACATTTCTTTTAAATAGATAAATGAAACTGATAACAGGATTTAAGTTTTAAAATGCATACTGTTCTCGAATTGTTTTGGTGTTTCTGTTGTAAATGATTATGTACCAGAAGTTGAAATGTAACGCAGGCGGATTTACTGTAAGGTACACCACGGTTGACCGTCCGTAATAATAATCTAAGAACATTATCCAATAACTAAATAATATTTAAATCTATATTATTTAGATTTGATTGCTGTTTGGGTTTTAGCTATTCTAGCTCAGTCAATAAAGGGAGGAAATTTTATTATGTGGTTATAGTAAATTATCATAGTTCTCTGGCCATCAGTGTTTTAAACATTATAATTGCAACATAATACGATAATTTCATAGCTTATAAATTTAAAATAGACCTATAAATGTTTTTAACTAACACTCCAATTAAATCCTGTAATAATTAAGTTGAATAAACATAAAGTATCACTTCCGGAAATGAAGGGAAAAATAGACAAATAACAGTGACCATCATTAGTTTAATAAGATTCCTTATTTTGGACATTATTGTCATTCTGAGCTATCTTAACATCTCTCTCTCTCTCTCTCTCTCTCTCTCTTTATATATATATATATATATATATATATATATATATATATATATATATATATATATATATAAGCTCTCTTTCATGTTTGCGGTAAAAGTAAGTACATAATTGATAATATGCTAAAATTTCTGAATAATCTCCTTTTGACTGTAGTGATCGAATCCACAGTTAAGTGAATTATCTGAACTGAAAATTCTTCCTAAACTAACGATTCATGATTATTCTACCTTGTTGTGAATTATATTGTATATATGATTTGAAGTTATAATAAATATCCTTGTAATCAATTTGGATTTTATAAACATATTATATATATTGAAACTTCAGTACAAATACTTCTATATAAGACAACAGTTAAATTTTTATAATAACGTATTAATTTCTTTATATCTATAGGTATCTCATCATCCAATCATTGATTTTTTGTTGGGTTTCTTTTTCCCCTAAATATAAACTGACCTGACAATCAAACATAAAACGATGGATTTTATATTAAGGTTTAATAAAGAGTACACATTTAGTATAGATTATTAACACATACTAATTTAGAGGTAGAAAATGGTAAACTGACCATTACTTGATAATGTTTTTTTTTGTATTATAAAGTGAAAAATATATTGATCAGTTATATAAATTACCTTGTACTACCATTTACTTTTATACTATTTTATCATTTACAAACTTTAGTAATATTTAAAGGTTTCATGCACTTAAAAGAACAGACCAATTTATTTCTTTTTAAATTAGTGAAAGAAAAAACGTAGAGATGAAACTTAGATTTAATAAAATGTACGAATGATGTTTATTTAAAAATCTCTCTTGATATATAATTAGAAATATTTTAAATTTAGATTAAAAGTACATCCATAGATAATTATTTATCAAAGGTACCTTTTTTATAACTAAGCAATTTAATATTGGTTTCTAGAAACTTATTTTCATGATGAGCTGTAAAATCCAAGACGCGCGTTTCATCTTATTTGAGACTCATCAGCTGGATGTACCTGCATCTCACAGTTGATGCTCACTCTGTTACTCGAACCCAATACCATTCGCTTCATACGCCATCGCGTTATTCACTCAGCTACTGAGTCCTGATAGTCACTTGCTTGTGCAATGGGGTGAATTTAAATCCACTTGGTATTGCTTTGCGATGGTATTTGAAGTGAATGGTACTGAGTTCGAGTCCCAGAGTGCACGTCAACTGTGAGATGCAGGTACATCCAGCTGACGAGTCTTAAATAGGACGAAACGCGCGTCTTGGATTCTACTGCTAGCTACTATCCATCTTTGCTCATAAAAGCTTGTGAATTAAGACAATATCGAGGCAATACGCACAGTATGCACATATGCCATTAACAGACTGATAAATTGCAGTCTTAAACTTCAATGGGAAGATACAATCCAAACAATACCAAAGGAATATATTTTCATGGTTATTTTACTATGCATCATTTCTATCAAAGTTCGTATCACAGTGTTGTTTAAGTCATTGTATCATACGATCATAAAATGTAGTTTTATATTAAAAAGTGCAAATATAACAAGTTGCCTTATCAGGATTACTTGATTATTATAATTAGTGACTTTATTCAATATTTTATTTTTCTGGTATAATATAGAATTTTCAGCATAAACTATTTCAAAAAAGTTTCTGTTTTTATCAGAACGGGTTTTGTGGAGATTTTTAGAAATTTCACTTAGTTGAAATCACGAGTTAATTGAAGCTAGACTATCACGGAAAAACTGAAAGCACTGAACGCCCGTTTCGTCCTTGTATGGGACTTCTGAGCAGTGGATACGGGTCCGGTGGTCTAGTGGTTAAGCGCTTTTAGGTTTTCCATTGTTGCCTAGCTTCAATTGATTCATAATTTCAACTATTGAAATTTCTAAAATCTCCACAATATCCCTTCTGATAATAATCATCTACTCACTAGTGACTCACTTCAAGAGACATTTTCTGAGGTTCTAGCGACAAGCCGTGACCAGTGGAGTTCAATCAGGTCTGTTGTGAGATATCAGCCCATTGAAGACAATGGTGTACGGTGGCGCAATGTCATGAATTGGTTGACTTACTTACTTACTTACTTACGCCTGTTACTCCCAATGGAGCATAGGCCGCCGACCAGCATTCTCCAACCCACTCTGTCCTGGGCCTTCTTTTCAAGTTCCATCCAATTCTTGTTCATTTTTCTCATATCTATCTCCATTTCTCGGCGTAATGTATTCTTTGGTCTTCCTCTCTTCCTTCGACCTTGAGGGTTCCATATGAGGGCTTGTCTTGTGACGCAGTTCGGTGCTTTCCTCAATGTGTGTCCTATCCAATTCCAGCGCTTCTTCCTGATTTCTTCCTCCACTGGGATCTGATTTGTTCTCTCCCACAGTAGGTTGTTGCTTATAGTGTCCGGCCAGCGGATCTGAAGTATTTTGCGTAGACAACTGTTAATAAACACCTGTATCTTTTGGACGATGGATTTCGTAGTTCTCCAGGTTTCCGCGCCATACAGTAGAACTGTCTTGACATTTGTATTGAAAATTCTGACTTTGGTGTTGGTTGCTAATTGTTTTGAGTCCCAGATATTCTTCAGTTGTAGATATGCTGCTCTTGCTTTGCCAATCCGTGCCTTCACATCTGCATCAGATCCACCGTGTTCATCGATGATACTGCCCAAATATGTAAAGGTTTTTACATCTTCCAAAGCTTCTCCGTCAATTGTGAATAATTTTTTCTGGTTAGCGTTTTTTTAGCGAGTTAGTTTTCTACGGGATGGGGTCGCTAACCCCATGCCCAACCCTCCTCCTTTATCCGGGCTTGGGACCGGCAGTAGCCCCTGGAAAGGGACTCCAGGCGGAGTTAGACAATAACCCCGTTGGATGCCGGCCGGTTCAGTGGTCTAGTGGTTAAGCGTTGGCGCGAGAGTGATATGTCCTGTGTTCGAATCTCGCGGAGGGGGAGCGGTATCTTGGATCACACTGTTGAGTAGTCCCACAATAAAACAAAACGGCCGTCCAGTGCTTACAAGTTTCTGTTTGTCATTTTTTTATCGACCCTTATGATAAATATTGAGTGGTCACCAGATTAGAAATCGACATCTGATTATAGTATATTGTTTTTGATGAATATTGCCAGCAACCACGATGTCTCTAATTGTGATCTTTCCTATCTTGTACAGCGAAATGTCGTAAATGTCTCACAAACGCACTGGAATGGGTTATGCGACTAATAGAAATAATGATGTGTTAAAATAAACAATAAAACAGATAACTTGTTGAAATACCCGAATGGCAGGAGCCGATAGCTCAGATATTCAAGCAGGTCGCCTATCGTTTAAACTAGTTTTTGCTATAAACTATATGAAATAAATAACAGGAAAAATTGTTATACCTAACAAATATGCAAAACACATGACGTAATAGTTATTTTAGTTAAAACTGATATTGTTAAACTTGATATTAAATGATGGTGTGTGTATTTAATTTTACAAAACTGTCAATTTATTGAATCATTTTTTAATGATAAGTGTCAAATTAATGTCATGTTTATATTTTGGCAAATACTTGGATATCTTTGATTTGTTATAAGTACATTCTAGTTAAGTAAAATTCAATATTTCATAATTGTTCAACTTCTTGAATAATGGTTGTTTTTACTAATAATAACAATTGACATCTTTATGATCTTCCATATGTAATTGATCACATCTTATTGGTAAAATATTTTAATTCTTGAAAAAAAGATCTTTACGATTGGTTATCTTTATCTGAATCATGACAGCTTTCAATTTACAAGATCGAATCAAATTTTTTCTGTTTTTTTACTGTGATACAAACAAGCTTCATGATTTTTGTGGTATGAATAGTAAAACCTAAATAAGTATATAGAGGAAAGAAATTTCTTTTCTCTTTTTTTTGGTTTTTAATTGATTAGAAGCATGAGACTGATTAACCTTAGTGTTATCTCTAATTAACCAGTTCTTTGATACTATTGAAATAATTTATGTGTTTGTTGCTGCAAAGTTATCTGATATATATGGTCACATAAATTTCCATTGAAATTATGTTTATGATGACAGCTTTTTAAGATAGGTAATATATGTCATGAACTAAGGTTGTTAGATAGATACAAATCATTACGTGATAATACAATGAACTATTAATTTGACTTATTCAGATGAAGATTAAGCTGATATCTTGGTTTTTCGTTAGAAATTTTTATGAATTTATTTTATTAACTGAACAAACGATTAGTGGAAATCATGAGATAGTTACTGGTTTCGTATGATTATTTTAATGAGCATTATGCAGACAAATTTAAAGTATGTAATGTATAAGTTTACGATAATTTGAGTTGAAGTTACAAAATGTTCTGTTGGATACTTGAAATATATCATGAATTTATGTATTGAGATAAGAATCATACTTATTATTTGGAAGTTGAAAAGATATAACTTAGTTGTCTAAACAAAAGTAAAACAGTTTGGCATTCGAACTTATGCCAGTGATGTCTAATGAAAAATATAATTATTTTGACCTTATAACATATTATTACAATTAAGTTTACACGAAATATTATCCTAGTTTGATATGTGTCTCTTTTCAATATTCAATTCAAAAACATTATGAAACTTTAGTAAATAGATTTCAATCCATTAAACAAGATAGCTGAACATAGGGTCATGAATAATATTTGTCAGGTAATTTGTGTTGAGAAAATTATACGAGCTGTCAGCGTAAACTACAGTGTTCTGCAAAAAGATTATTAATCTTGAAGCAAATGGAAATTTTGTTTAAGTTGCATTCATTGATATTCAGTCAAAAGAAGTCTAAGTTACTGATCCTTTATTCATTTAGTTTCGATTGACAGATGTAACCGTTTTGATGCTGCATACATTATTTCTATTAAAAATACTGGTATCAGGTATTTTTATATTCTCTAATTAAATGGTATCCCACTAGAGACTTTGAGCTCTATCAGCTGATTAGTCTAAGACTGTACTACTGAACTTTTGGGCAACAGCTATATGTTTTACTGACGAATCTCACGCAGAACAAAAGTAAGGTTTAAGATATTCAGTCGATTTTCTTTAACCATTTATATCAGAATTGGTATTATTTTAACTTCAATATTAATTAAATCGAATCTGATAAAAGTTAGGTGATATCAGAAAGCTTTATGTTTGATTTGATACCATACCTAATGAGTTTCTTTCAAATATAGCTTTCAGAACATTTTATTTACAGAATCTACTTCATAATTAAGACGCTTATCGTGTAAACACAATGATAATGTATTACCACTAGTTAAACGTAAAAAAACATAGCAATATTGGGAAGCATACAATAAAGTCCTGCTTTTGTTATAGTAATTCTATTAAATATTTATAAATTACTGTTCTATTAAACGATTATTGTTAGCAATAATGAATAATTTGATTTATTCGGTTGTTTGAAGGCCAGTTTAGCTTAACAGAACAGATTTCAGTTACTTGTAATGGGTCACAAATACTGTGTTTGTTAATTATTTCAGAATATGTTTAATAGTTGATTTACTGAAAGTATTGATGTCATTCATTTTATAGAGACTAAATTCTATTTTAAGCTCCAAGGTGAATAGACGTTTGTTAAATTATTCATTACTAGTTTAAACACAGAATTACGAACTTACATTTTACTAAAATAGAATTTTTAATATATGAACTTAATCACTCACGGTAAGTACTTTGAATGATGTAAATACTTGTTCACTCGTACCTTGTCTTGTTATATGTGGTAAAAAAAAACATTAAGCCCAACCGCAAATGCTAGTATATTAAATTCAATTGTTGTTTACTTGTTGTTGTAACTTCCCATTGTTATTTAGGACTGCAATTGATCAGTCTCTTGTTGACGCATGTGCATCCTGTGCGGGCTGTCTCGATCTTGCTTTAGGTCATAGGCTTTATAAGCAAAGATGAATACTGGTTAGCAGTGGAATCTAGAGTGAATTTCAACTCTGAGATGCAGGTACATCTGGCCGACGAGTCCCGAATGTGACGAAACGTGCATCCTGGATTCCATTGCTAGTCACTACCCATCTTTGCCTCGAAATACTAGCATAGTTTGATAAATATATAAAAAGATGGTTATTTATATATTTTGTAAAGAAAAAAATTTTAAACTAGAAAATAGACATATTATTTCTATTAGAATGAAAAGACGATTACAATGGTAAATTAAAAGATTAACTTTCTTGATACACAAAAATTAAAGTACTATTTAATTGCCTTCAGTTCATTCTTAGATATGAGTAGTAGTATGAGTAGTCATTTATATGAATTGTCATTCAAATCAGTACACATTTAAAATGAGTACCACAATGTAGCTTTTATTTTAATAAAAAAGATGTTAATTTAACTGAGACCAAATAAGATTGTAGAAACAAAAACAAAAACAGGATGTTAATTTTATCTGATTATACAATTGATTTCCTATAAGATGTTTACTTCATTTTAGTTTAATTCATCATGGTAATAAAGAGGTTTTCTTAAAACAATTCCATTGACATTATTTAATTTTGTAGAACAGTTTTATTTAAATAGGTTTGACAAACATCTATCATGTATGATATAACAATGTGGTTAACATTAATAAATCCCACTATAAATTTGTAACTAGTGTTTCTTTATAAACCAAAATAGTAAAACGCCTTGCTTTTAGTATAAAATTCGACATCAGGATTAATAGTATGCTCTTTTGGAGTTCACAGATAATTCGATGAGAAGAAACGCAATCTGTAGGATACACTATCAGTTATAAGTAAGTAGACTAAATAGAAGTTGGTTCATAATTAGCTTATTTGCTTGAAAGAGACTGAAATATTTATTTCAAACTTGTAACTTTTTATCCATTTTCATCCTGGTATGTTGCATACTACTTTTAAAAATCCTATCTGGTTTTAAATTTTAATATAATTTGTGCGATAGAGTAACTACTATATGGTATTACTTCTAAAAACGTATCTGTGTAATCGAAAGACAGTCGCTTAGTGTTAATCTAAAAGATTCATTCGATTTTGAGGGTCCATCACTAAAAAATTTGTCCTACATCTTTTTAAAAACAATCAGTTTACTTATATATGACTAACAGCATCTTTATACCTTCCTTGAAGCACTTTTAGTAAAAGGTTTAATAGTTTACTTTCTCTGATTAGATCAAACTATAAGGAATATGTGTATTTATTAATAAGCTTATTACACTGTTTATTACAACAGTGAAAATACTACAATCTCCACAAGTCACCATACTGATATCAATCATGTGCCTACTATTGACTAGCTAAGGGATGTAATTCCTGAAGTTTTGGTGAGAAGCCATAACCAGTGAAGTCCAATATGTGTCTGGTGTGAGACAGTTATACATTAAAGAAAACGAATGAGCGGTTGCATAAGATCATGGATTAATTGAAATTAGATATTAACACCGCTGAATGTTGGCTCAGTGGTCTGAAGGTTAAGCGATCGCACACGAGACCGAAGATCCGGGTTTGGGTCCCGTCCTCGGAAACGTGTGTGTACACTACGGAGTCCCATGCCAAGACAAAACAACTGGCTAGTGCTTTCAGACTTTCAGTGGTGATCTAGCTTAGATGGACTCGTGATTTTAAATGTGCAAATATATTGTACCATCGAATATATTACAATGTACTTTGTTTTTCATATTTCTATTAGACTGTTTAGAAACAATAACTTTGTTTCAATCAAACCAAAAGAATATCATATAACAAAGCTTTTGGATAGACGATAGCATCCTTAAATTCATAGGGAATCTTTGCTTTTATAATAGCATTAAACTACAAAAGTGCTAAAGTATTCAATTTTCCTGTCGTAGCTGCATGTTTTAGAATGTTAAAAACACTGAATTCTGTAGCATCAGGAAAAATACTAGTATGACATTAATTAATACCCAATGATCGATCAATGAAAATATCTTAACACAACAGCCACTAAATCATGGCTTAAAAACCTCTTTTATTGTATCTAGCTACGACAATGACTGATGTAAGTATTGATTTCCTCAAAACTGCAGAGACACTGCTGACAGCTGCTAATGAACCTGAAATTTAGGTTTAGGTCTTATTCGCGACTATCTTTCACTATCTAACAGAATAACAATTAATATGCTTCTTAACAAACTGGAAATTACTCTGATATTTTCCGAAAACTCAATTCCAGAGAAAGCATAAGGAAAGTAACGTTGACAGAATATTTTACGACAATTCAAACTGTTTTATAAGTAAAATAAGGGTAAGTTCATAATTAATTTTTATTTGTATAATTTACTTATAAAATGTTCTTCTTGGTTATATTAATTCAAGTATATTGATTTTTTAATATATCAATATAATATTAATAATACTTTGATATTCATAGGTTATTCCTGTGCTACTTATTATTATGCTCACTTCCCAATCAATTATAAGTGATGTAATGCCACCAAGGATATATTGCATAAATGATTGTTGGAAAATTGGAGAAAATTGCAAACAGAAATGTCATCGAGATTCTCAAGAATTCAAATGTAAATCTAATTGTCAAACTGATATAAAAAAATGTCAACGTAGTTGTTAATTGTTTCTTGTTTATTATTATTAATAATAATAATGATGAATAACTTTAATATTCAAAAAGTTCTATATAATGTGTTCATCTTAATTCAATTCGTTTCCATAGTTTTTATTTAGCCTATTAAACTATACATTCATTTTACAATTAAATTGATGTTATTTCATTATTCAGATTATTTCTAACCTCAAATCAAATGTTCTTAAGAATATAGAAGAAAGGCTTAATGTTGTTATTTAATATTTACTCCATATAATTTTCTTTAAAAGAATTCATATCTTGAAATTTTAACTATTACCAATAACACAGATGGTGGTAAATGAGAAATTTCAATACAATTGAAAATTCTTTTCAATAATTTCTCATCAGGTTCTACAATTATAAATCCAAATTAATAATCCATAAAATTGGCCAAATTTAAGGCAGAGTACATCATTTGGAAATTGTAATATGTAAATTAAGGATTGTTGTTTGTTATATAAAATCATATCAGATCGTTAATGTTGGAGCTGACTAATATCATTCTACATATTACGTGATTTCCGATTTTTATTCCATTATTTTCTCTCACCCCATGTTGACCATATTTATTCTGATCATTTATCGCACATTTTCATCTCGCTTATAAACTGATTCAAGTTAACACTTCATATTAGTCAACCGCAACATTAACGATCTGATTTGATTTTATATAACAAACAACAATCCTTAATTCATATATTACAATTTTAAATGATGTAATCTGCCTTAGATTTGGCCAATTTTATGGATTATTAATTTGGATTTATAATTGTAGAACCTGATGAGGAATTATTGAAAAGAATATTCTTCGTTCATATAACTGTGTTACAATTGAAAATTGATAACAGTGTTTTGTGAAATCATATATGATATTAATTTTTTTGTCATTTTAAAAAATAAATGATGTAAAGTGATTGCATTGTCAGAATGAGGGTTTATAGAGTTTGTAGTAATGTAATGGTTGAATTCGTGAGTCGATTTAAGCTAGACCACCATTAAAAACCTGGAATCAATGGAAGGCCGTTTTGCTTTAGTATGGGACTATTCAGCAGTGCACACTCACGATCTCGCATGCATGATTCGAACTCAGGATTTTCGGTCTCGTGTGAGAACACCTAACCTTTCTACCACTGAGCCGACATTCGACGGTAGTATTTATTATATATACAATTGAATAAGTAGTCGCACAAATAGGGTTAAACTAATAGATATATTATCTCTAATCTGCAGCTGTTGTAATGTTTCGGCTGACATGCAATTAAGTATAAAAATTTCTTTTGACACCGATATAATGGTCTACGTATGCTTAAATGTTTAGCATCAAATTAGCATTCGATTAACTGGGTAGCTTAATTTATTACTTTTTTAAATTTTAATACTAATAGCTTTATTCAATACAATATTTTCGGTACAATATAGAGTTCTTAGCAAAAACTGTTTCAAGAAGTTTCCGTTTCCTATTTCACGATCGATTCTGACGAAAAATATTGAGTGATCTCCAATTAGATGTTAGCAGTTCAGGAATCGACATCTGTTTAGTGTGTATTCGTTTTGATGTATATTGCCAGCAACCACGATGTCTCCAACTGTGCTCTTTACTAACTAAATAAATCGTCCAATTAATTCACATAATAATCTGATAAAATAAAGAAAAGACAGATAACTTGCTGAAATATCTAGATGGCAGGAACAGGTAGCCCAGATATTCAAGCTTGCAGCCTTTATTCTGCCGTGAATCGCATACACTCATCAAGAGTTTTACTATAGAGCCTTTCGATTTCGGAATATCTGAAGTTTGATTGTCATAAATCATTGACATTCGCCAATATAAGCAAACTCAATAGCATACCACTTTAGTAAGAAATGAGATAATTCATTAAAATAACATTGATTATTCGTGTTCAAATTATTTCAAACTGTCTTTTAAAGTTTCAGAAACAACAATGGTGATTCAGTTACTATAAAAATATTGTTAAATATATATTTTACACTACTTCATCTTAAACTACATAATACATAAATTAGATAATAATTAGTTTATTCGATCTAACTAAACGATATAGTAGACTTGAAAGATTAGTAAGAATTAGTGGAATAGGTACAAATAAAAGTATTTTGTATCGTTTTGGATAAAGATATGACTGAAGAAAAAAGCAGAAACTAATCAACCATAATACACAAAACTAATGATAGATCAGTCAGCTACAACGTAGGATCAGGCACATATATACATCGGTTCAAGTAGTCATACCTCATTAGCACAACAATGATACTGATAGTGTGAATGTGATTTTCGCTCCAATGAATGTTCAACGTTCTCATGGCTCAATTAATTTCAGAATTCGGCAAATTAAGTTGAATACAACACATTAGCAAATAATGAGATAATAACAGGTAAATAGATTGTATAATTTTGTAGGAGTTAATTATTTTACCATTATCGATATAAGGATAGAATTTGTTTGATTTTTGTTAAAATATGTAAACCATAAGTGAATACTTCGGTGTTGAATATAAACTAGGGCTAGGAGTGAATTCAATTACACACGTTTCTTCCGACTTCAAACACATCAGCCAGAATAACAGTATTTATGTTCGCTTTTGATATTTTACACTCATCATGACATTTTAGTGTTGATAACTACTTCATCATTTCAAATTGCTTTCCAGCCAACTACTGTTTCTAATGAAACAATCATTAAGTCTTACACATTTGAAATATTAAATATTTATATTAATCCCTATAAAATCAACATTGATTTTAGAAATATTCCTTGTTCACAGAATTCGATTTTCCATCAGAATAGCAGTGATAGACATTTTACACAAATACTATTGTATAACGAATGTAAGTAGTATAGAGTTAGTCTAGCGAAATATTGTAAATATAATTGAAATGTATTTAGAAAACTTTTCATTTGTACATTACAATCATTACTGGTATATCATACATTGTTAAGTAATTAACACTGTATTCCGCTTCTTGAAATTTATGTTAAACATTCTGAGTGAAATGTTAAAATCGTGAGATTTTCAAATGTGAATACTTTCTGCAGTTAAAGGAACAGTTTATCAAACACCCAATATTATTAAATGTTAAACAGAATAATTTCAGTGAATCGATAAGAATATATTTCTAAGATATTACAACAAAAAAAACATCTAAACAATGGTTTAAACCATAAATCCATTAGTGGTATTTCAGCTACTGAATATCTTTTAACAAATTTTTCACTAAACCACAAAATTAGTAGGAAGAAAATGCGAGTATAGTTTACTGTAGTAATTGTAATTCATCTGTCAACGATAGTTTATTCTAAGAGTTCAACTCTCCAAATGATACAATTTTCATAGATGCACATATGCAGTTCACCATGCTGAATAAATATAATTTTGTTTTGAAGCATCAAATTACTGGTTAATAAACAAATACTTAATGATATCACAAGGTATTTCAACTATCTGACTGATCATAGAATATCATGTAGGTAAAACAAAAATTTCAATAGTTGAAATCATGAGTCAATTAAAACCAGACCACCATGGAAAAGCCGGAAGCACTCGACAGCCGTTTCGTTTTATTGTGGGACTACTCAACAGTGTGATCCAAGATACCGCTCCCCCTCCGCGAGATTCGAACACAGGACATATCACTCTCGCGCCAACGCTTAACCACTAGACCACTGAACCGGCCGGCATCCAACGGGGTTATTGTCTAACTTCAACCAATTCATGACATTGCGCCACCGTACACCATTGTCTTCAATGGGCTGATATCTCACAACAGACCTGATTGAACTCCACTGGTCACGGCTTGTCGCTAGAACCTCAGAAAATGTCTCTTGAAGTGAGTCACTAGTGAGTAGATGATTATTATCAGAAGGGATATTGTGGAGATTTTAGAAATTTCAATAGTTGAAATTATGAATCAATTGAAGCTAGACCACGAAAACTGATTACATTTATACAGTTTATTGACTGAATCTAGATCCCTACTAAATGTTCTATCAATTCAAGACGGAAGCATGTATAAATATTATTAAAAAGTTCACTAATAGTATTCAAACAATTTATTCATAGATCATTTATTCATATTTTGTTTTCTGATTGGCCATATAAACCCAAGAATTTCTCATGGTCATTTTAAGTCACTCAAGTTCACCATTATTTTTAATATTTACTAAATATCTGTACATGTAAAACTTATTGTTAAACTTAGTTTACTAAAAAAAAGGTCACAATAAAGTTATAGACTGTAATCATTTTAAACCGATTCAATTCATATTAGATTACCAGATAAATACACATGTTTTAGATTTTAATTTTATTTAAGGTACATATACATTTATATTCCTACTTATATTTAATATAAATAATTACATTTTATGAAAGAATAAAAACTTCACTTAACAAAGTACATTTACTATTTGACATAAAAGAAAACTTTACTGAAGAAAACTAAGAAAGAAATTTTAAATAAATTTCCAAAATATATACTTCAACAATAAAGAAAATATCAAAGACAAAGAATCATAAGACAAAAACAATATATATATATATATATAAATATATATATTGCCATAAACTAATATAAACATACCTACATACACAAATGTATACATGCTAATAAAAAAAAATTATTCAAGTGTTATTACCCAATCGTGAATTAATTCCCTTTAGACAATATGTATTTTTCATATTCATGTTCCCAATCAGAAGAATGCCGTTTGTTAGAAAATGATTATATGAATCAAAATTATTATGAAAATAATGGGACAAATGGTATTAATACTAAACTCAATAGAAACATTATCAATGTGAATAAATATTTTAAAAATATTAGAAAGCAACGTAATAAAAAAAATTATTTCAATGTAACCAGTGATTATGTACTCATGGATTCTGATAGTAGTGAATCGGTGAATAATACAAGTAAGTAATATATATATATATATATATATATATATATATATATATATATATATATATATATAATGAATAATTTTAACTATATATAGTTATCTCTATTTTTATTTTATTTCTATTATACTTCGTTCTAAGATTAATTTAATTAATTGGATAGTACAAACATAACAATCTTATATGACGATTAGATACATACTGTTTACCATAATTCATATGAAAGATTAGATAATAATCTCCGAGATGTGTACAATCTCAGGAAAATGAGATTACTTGCTAGGCTCAACTGATATTTCTTAAAAGAGCTCATTCTTTTGGTTATTTTTGTCTTTATTAATAAACAAAGTAAGTGAATGAAAAGCTTAACGCAGCAAACATATCACCTACTTGACCAGTTAATTTCTAGAAGATATGAAACCTCTACCCCAGATTTTTTGTAAAGATATATAAATGTCTTAAAGTTTTGACAAATTTTTTTGTAGTGTGAAACACAGGAAGTGAAATCCATTTCTGATTTAGATTGTTGAAAAGAAAACTACAACTATTAGTGATTTCAATTTAAATACTTGGCTAAATGTTTTAGTTAAATGCGATACCTAGTTAATAATCATAACAAGGATTTCAAACAGCTTCATTTAATGTCCACTTACTGTTCACTTAAATGAATTATTACAAAACTTCTTCATGGGATTGACCAATAACCATTATGACAGTAAATGAATACACTAATGTCACTATATTCCATCATATTTATTCCACAATATGATAAAAACACTAACTGACACAGGTCCAAGTCCAACAAAGAAAAGTAAAAAGCGACTAACTATCATATCTAATAACAAAATGAAATTAGAAGTCAAAAAATCTTTATTTTACTATAAAAGTAGTAAGAAATGTACAGGGAAATCAATGTACAAATATTTAATACATTTTATACTTTATATAAACAATCTTATTCTTTCAATAAAATATATCATAAATAAGTTTGCATAATCCATTTAAATTTCATTTCTAATGTACTCTAGTTCAAAATAATGAAATTACAATTACTTGTGAAGGAATTGAAGTGCCTGAAATTGTTAATACTGGTCTGCTAGGAAAATTTTTTCCATTCGGTTTCTGTTATGAATTTAAAAAGCTTGTTCAGTTAGCTATACCAATTGTAAGTTGAAACTAATTATCTTTTAAATATTCTACTAGTTGAGATCATGAGTCAATTAAAGCTAGACCATTATGGAAAACCTGAAATCAAAGGATGGCCGTTTCATCCTATTGTTGAACTTCTCAGCAGTGCGCATCTATGGTCTCGCTTAGCGACATTCAAACCCACCACCTATCGGTCTCGGGCGCGAACGTTGTCCAGTGATTCTAGGTTTTCCATGGGGATCTAGCTTCAATCGAATCATGATCCCAACCATTAAAATTACTATAATATCCACATAAACCCCTTCTGATTTGAAATATTTGTTTATCAATTTGAAAATAACAAAATTCATTCATGGTTTACAATTATAGTTCATCAATTCACATCTTAGTGTTTTATTAATTTAAAAAAGCATAACAATACAGTTGTTTACAGCTTTTGGTACTTACTTCTGTGTTGGTTTCGATTACAATTTAACTCTAATACTGTAATATAGACTGACATTGAAATGAGTTTATTAATAAGATAGAAAATCTTTTTTACTGATTAATATGAATTGAAATAAACTGAGCTACTTATATCACTGGTTCTTGATATCAATAATTAAAATTGTCACGGGTATGTATGAAAGGATATTGGCTAAGACTATGAGAAATATTTAGGGAGAAGAGGTAAATATTTAGAGCAAAATTGTCTGAAATAAAAGCTATGATGAGTCTAAGGTAAGTACAAAGATGTAATATTAGTTTTGTATACAAAGATTAGACTTGATCTCATAATTAAAGCTTTCTCTGTTGGAGACTAATAAATCTTGACAGAACTAGATAGTCTCTATAAAAACATGCATATTGGTCATATAGATAAACAAAGTCAATGAAAGACAAACAGAGTTAAGAAATATCTCTTTTCAATTATTTTTTTCATAATGGCCTAAATTTAATATTATCTAACAATCGCAATGTTTAACTAAGTAATGAAGAGAAAAATCAAGATAGTTATAACAATCCAAGTAAATATTTGTAAACACTTGACTGGTTCCACAAAAGCAGTTTAATTGATGAGCGTATAAAAGTGTCAAATTCAGGTAGCCTGTTTTTATTTATGGTTATGATATTTGGATTACTGTAAAATGTTATATTAATTTTGGCTTCGGTGAATTTCTTCTGTGGTGTCATTCTGAACATGTGTGATAATATCTTACAAACAGCACCGTACTGTAATTTCACTTCTTGAAAGGTATCTAACATTAACTTTATTTTTATTTGGTTCATGTGCTGATTGATGAATTCAGTTGAATATCCATTCTTGCCAAGCATATGAAGGATGTCGTCAAACCAAATTAATTTAAATGGCGATTAGCTACAAAAACATGTCCATTGACTACTTCACAATTTTCTATGCGCATACCGTTTTAAAAGCAGGACATCTACAAATGAGATTCTTTTGTTTTATTCTTACTCTGCAGTGAATTTAATTGATGGATGAACGTTATTAAATATATTAACCAGATTGACCTTTCTCTATTTTTTCTTCGACTTTATGAAAGCATCATATACGTAACACCAGTGAAGCTTTAACTGGTTGGGGTGGGTTCACGACGTTTTACTGAGAGACACTACAAGATACAAACGTTCTGATGTTGCATCCTCTCATAGTTATAAGTGCTCAATTTTTTGGAAATACTAAGTGAACAAAGAACAGTTGTTCAGTGGTTCTTGTTAATACACGAGGCATCGTGCGTGATAAAAAATATTATTAAATTGCGTTAATCCTTGTCAACCACTTCATCCCATTCTTTGATACTATTTCACTACAACAATAGTATAGTACTTAATTCTCAATAAATTTTATGGCATCTGTTTTAAATACTACTAGAAATTGAAAAATATATTTGGAGGGCATATTTAATTAACAAACTTAAGACGTTCTTTCCAGTCAGACAAAAATTATAAACGGTTTACTTGTAATCTTAATCTCATAAATTTCAAAACATTAATGATCTATAAAATCATATACAAACGTTAGAACACTGACCGATTACTTGATTATGTTACCAAGTATTCTAAATAAACATTTAGAAGAGTTATAAGCTGAGATGATGGCGACTAGTACTGGAATCCAGGACACGCTTTCGTCCTATTTCGGACTCGTCGGCTGGATGTACTTGCATCTCAGAGTTGATGTTCACTCTGAGACTCGCTTCAGATGCCATAGCGTTATCCACTTATCTGCGGAGTCCAGATAGTCACCAGCTTGTATAATGAGGTGAAGATTAATTCGCTTTGTATTAGGTGCTTGAATCCATAAATGTTTAGGACTGCAATTGATCAGCCTCTTTGGAGAGTGCAAAAAAACCAAAGAATTTGTGTAAACGTATGTTTTTTATGCAATAAACTTTGAACATAAACAACTATGACCTTTAGGAATCACTAACTTTGTTTTAATACTAGTAATGAAAATACATTCTGAAATCTATAAAGAACATTTGGCATAGTACTATTTGTTTGTTGTTTTACATGTTATCGCTGTATTTGACATTAATTAATAAATAAAATTGTTCAAATCCTCATTATGACGCTTAATTTTCATACTAAAAAATAGTCCGTACTTTCAAGCATTCGCATGTTACTTTATGACAATTACGTTAAGTAACGAAATTATTTTGGGAAATCCATTCTGTCGATTAGTAATATTTTATGCACAAATTTTAATTTCTGCATTTAATGAATGCATATAGTTGACTGTATTCCAGACTCCAAACATTTCATCTAATCACCATGTTACTATAAATTTTATTATTATTTCGATTTTACTATACTAACTGTATTGTTTATTTAATTTCTTATATAATTTCGCAATACCACTAATGAGACATTTTAAGAGTAGTTAAGCTTAAATCAATATTTCCAAAATTCATGACTGACTTTTATGTATATACTGAATAATGAGTACTGAAATATCATATTCAAAGGTAATATATGATTTTGGGTAGAATGTACATTTTACTAGCAAAGCTTAATAGTAATGAAAGACATATTTTTCATTCAATCATTTTCTAGTTCAAAACTAATTAATGAAGTTTTCTGATAAAATAGTTTAGTTAGGATGATACAAAACTATATTATGCCGAGTAATATCGCATACCTGAAGAGCTGTTTATATAAACAAATATTAATAGGTATATGTAACTTTTTGAAATCAACCACCACTTAATGTCGGTTTTGTTATCGTTTAAAAATTCAGTAATTCGAAACATAAATTAAACAGTAACATTAAACGGTAAAGTTAACGTGAATGAAGTAACTCTGTAACATTAAAACACAGTCTACTTGAAATTATTAGTCAAACGATTGTTCTAGATTTTGATAATTTAATGATAAAACGAATTTTTTTCAGAATTCTGTTGTTTTAATACATTTCGAACAATAAGATCATATAAATACTGATTAAATTCATTCAGTTCTTCTACTGAGAAACCTTTCATTGAGAAGGACCATACGATTGATATCCGATCACCTGATGTATTACTTCATAAATGGCTCCAGGGGTGTTCAGTAGGATTTATCAAAAATTTACCTATTCACTTTTTATTCTCAAAAGCAGTTCCGTATTACTTTAAACCTAATCCTAATAATATTCATTTGTTATTTAGTGTTTTATGACCCTTCCAATTTGTCTAACTGACATTTTATTTTTCAATGATAAATATTTTTTCCAATCATATAATCTATCAGATTGTTCAAAATATTTATTTATCTAATAAATTTATATGGTTGTGATAAATTTCATCTTTTTCTTAATGGGTTGTTTAAATCTAATTAACAAGCAGTTTACATTCACTTAAAATAGAACAGAATTAAAAATGACATGAATTATTTAGTGGTTTTCTTCTGACATATTTTTCGAATGTTCTAGCACGAAGAATCTAGAAGAAAAAGAAAAAAGAAAGAAGTCTAGAATATACATAGTGTGATTTACAAAGTGAACAAAAATACATTTATCATTATAATGACAATAAAATTAGTTTTATTTTTTTATACCGAGTAAAGCATAATTATGATTATATTATTGATTTTATTTCTATTATTATCTTATTAATAAAAAAAGATAAATAATATAGTTTTATGGTACTTAACAAATTTGCTTCACTTAAATATCATCTAAGATGTAGTACATTGAAAATGAAAAGTTCAAAATGGTTATTTATGCCAAAAACAAAGAAATAATAAATATTTTGTTTACCTTTATATGAAATAACCATAGGCAATAATACATAAACAAGTTTTTCATAATTAAACTTGTTATTGGACAAAGTTTTAAACATATATATTGAAAATATTAATTACTTTGGGAACTTTATCAGATTACTTATTGTAGGAGTCTTAATACAAGCCATCTTCTTATTATACTATCGAAATTTATCAAAAGGACTTATTGCTTTAAATAATAATAATAATGCCTATTTTAAAATACAATGAAGAAAGCCAGTTGAACATTGAATGACTTTACAAGAACTAATAAACGTTATTAAAACTGTGTATATACTTAAAAACTAAGAAAGTTTCTACTTTTGACTAAATCTAAACTATTGATACAGAATAAAACGTTTAAAAACCTACAAAGATGATATTAATCACGTGGACACAAGTGTTAAATGTTAAATATATCTATGGAAAGACAACTAGTTGACTTGGGCTATATAAACAGAAATAAACGAAGTTGTTTTGTGATCATCCTTTAATTTTTCTGTTATTATTTAGTTAAATATGTACCCATGATAGCTATTACATGTATAGAAATAAAGTCAATCCATTTCAGAACTTCCTGTTAAATGATAAAATGTCAATCATCACTTAAAAACATTCATTTCAAAAGTTATCTATTGTTGTCATAAAAATCCTTAATATAATTATAGTATTAAAATAATCATATTTATTTTTAGCCCAATAAAAATAATCTAATCGTTTATAGCTTTGAATCAAAGTGATCATATTTTGGGAAAGATGTAAGAATCACCATTTCAAAATATTTTATACAGTGAATATCATTATAGATTATTAATTCCAAAGAAAATCGAAAACAGAGATTTCGGCTTTTCATCATTATCATCTATTGTATGTATTTGAATGATCTGAATGATTTCTGTTAGCTGATTCATTGAACAAGATGCACATAAGCACTAGAATTTAGGTTGCAGCTTGAAACTATATCAAATCATGATAATACAGAACAGAAATACTTCATAAATTATTTAAAGTTGATTTAAATTTTTCGATTTCAACCTGTAATTTGCAGTAATTAGTTATTATCGATTAAAATGTTTACATTTCTAGTGAGTTATATACCTGGAAATAATTCTATTTGTTTATATTTATATTCCTAATTAATTATTGAAGACCATGACATCTTTGGTGGCCTTTTTATCTGGACCTATGGGTCTTATATTCTGTGGTCAACTTGGAAAAACTGCACTTGCTACTGTCGGTTTAGCAAATTCTGTATTTAATGTGGCTGGCTTAGCTGTTATAACTGGTCTATTAACGGCAGTTGACACCTTATTTTCACAGGTAAATTTAGTCTTATATTCGTTATAAATTGATATGTTTATTTATTGTCTTATAGATTAAAAGAATATAATCACATAAGAATTTTACAGTAATGACTTGAAAATACATTAGTTGATACCTCCGACAAAGAAAAACATAGGAAAAGCTAAAACTGGTTATCAAAACCAATTTTCAAATGAAAATCGATATCATCTTTACATACTAGTGACTTAGTTGTTTACAAAATAGTTTACAGTAAATAATAATTAAATAAGATTGAAATGGTCTAACAATATCATTGAAATAATGAAAAATAATTTGATGTATACTTCATACACTGGTTTGATATTAAAAACATTTTCCAACAAACAATTATGCATAGTCAATTAAAATATGTACCAATAAAATTTTTATATTTGATCTTAGGTTATACTGAACTAATAGGACTACTATATATTTAAGTTTATAACTGACAATCTTTATGTTGATGTATAATATTAATACTTATTGTGACTACTATGAAATTAGGTTTAAATTTTCAGACAATTTTGAATACTGTATATTAAAGTTATCCTATACAAAACGTAAACTGATGGATCCATATTCTTTGGTTTGAATTGTTTACTCTTTGTTTGTGATATAAACACAAAAATAAGAAAATATTCGTTCAGTTAGGAATATATTTTTGGTAAATTCATTCCCTGGATAACATCCATTGTAATTCCCTCCTTCTTTGTTTTGAATGATGCTTTGATGGTTCTGGATCCATGGGATTCCCATCCTACAAGCGCATTTCGTGCTAATTTAGACAGCATTAGAGCAACACTCTGAGTGTGTGGAGCATTTTCCTCTTCGTGACCGGAGTTTAGTAGCATCTTTCCCGCATTTAGCCTTTGATGTCTAATGAGTTTCGCTGGTTCCCAGTACTGCCAAGTTGTATCTTCTCATTTCCGTTGCTATTTGACTGGTCTTCCCGGTCTCTCACATTGTCCGGACGTTCCACGTACCTATGAAAATTGTTGCTCTGATTGTGAGCATCGATGAACAAGGAGGATCAGATGCAGACGTAAAGGCAAGGGCCGCATTCCTACAATCGAAGAACATATGGAACTCAAAACAGTTGTCAAAAAATATCAAACTCACAATCTTTAATACGAACGTAAAAACAGTTCTACTATACGGAGCTGAAATTTAGAGAACTACTACAATCATCATCAAGAAGGTATAAGTATTTATGAATAGTTGTCTATACAAGATACTCAACATCCATTGGCCGGATACCATCAGTAACAGCCTACTGTGGGGGAGAACAAATCAGCTTTCAGCTGAAGAGGAAATTAGGAAAAGACGATGGAAATAGATAGGACATACATCACTCAAACCATCAAACTGCATCACGAAGTAGGCCCTAACTTGGAATCCTGGAGGGAAGCGGAAAATAGGAAAGCCAAATAACATATTATGTCGGGAAATAAAATCAGATGTGAAAAGGATGAATAACAACTGGAAAGCATTGCCCATGACAGGGTTGGATGGCGAGTGCAAGTGGGCGACCTACGCTCCTTCACGATGAGTAACAGGCGTAAATAAGCAAGAATTCATTCCCAGAGATGCGCAATTCAAGATATATATCATCTTGAAAAATATTCAAGCACACTCAAACTTAATTGTCAGTTTTTCAATAAGGATAACATTTTTTTGTTTTTTTATTTATTTAACCTTACTGTTCCCATGCTTAGCAAATCTCTTTATTTAGCTTAAAGAATCTTTTAAACTTCATTCTTATAACAACAGCCAAAATGAATTAAACACCAAGAAGTAAATAAAATAGTTTGGTGTAAAACATCAACTCGAAAAGTGACTTAGAAAACACTAAATGATCAATAGATACCTGTTGTATACTGTTGTAAGATACTGTTGTTTGGTAGAAAATACCGTTAGAATAATTTAATTTTTCATGTTGACAACCAGCAAATTTTGACAAAGTTATGCAGAAATTTCTGTATTAAAATTGATCGTTTGCTAATATTAACCATTTAAAATTTTCTGATTTCTGTAAAACTTGAAGAATAAGATCGAACTAAAGTAGATAAGACATTTTGAATATATTTTTTCTAGACGTAGAAAAGTAACTGATCATTATGTGTTCAAAATGTAGCGCATTAAATACAATATTCTCATTTTATGAGCTGTTAACCAGGATATAAATGCAAATTGTTAGATATGAATTCAATAACTTGGTGACAATGTCCATCACTGAGAAGTCAGAAGGTCCTGCTTTCAACCATCTTTGGATGGTAGGTGCTTCTACTGAACAGTCATAGATTATATTATCTTTGAGCTATTCTTCAAAATGCACATTCTTTAAATCATTATTTCTAAATTAATTCATTAGTTCACATATAAAATGTGTTTACAAGAAGAAAACTGTTTTGAAATAAAATGTAATCCGTGTCAAGTAGAGACAGGTACCTACCACAGACAATTGAAGATGTTTGAGCAATTTCGTGGATTGGCTCATGTTAGACATTATCACTGTCGGGTACCGGCTCAGTGGTTGAGATTTTAAGTGTTCGCACGCAAGATCGAAGGTCTTGGGTCAGAATCCCATGGGCGGGACCGTAGACTCATATATTAGGATGAAGCGGCCGTCCAGTGCTTTCAGGTTTTCAATGGTGTTCTAACATTCATCGATCCATGATTTCAATCAAAAACATAAAACATCTGATTATCATTAAGTTAAATAAACTGTATATATCTTCAGTCAATGGTTTGATGATTGATAGTAGAATTGACTTAATAACAATGGGAGAAATAATCTAAACTACTTTTGACCAATTTCAATGAATTTCCTATACGTAACAAAACATATAAGATTGACTGTTGGTAACATAATACACGTATAAGCGTAGTATATGCCTAAGATCATAATGAGAATAAAGCTATAAAGTATAAAATACAAATGTCTTTCAATATACTTATATTTTGGTGAATTTATCTTCGTTATGATTGATTTTTATGTGTTTAGATATTTGGCAGTTCAAATAAAGGATTAATGGGTATTCATTTACAACGTGGTAAGTTACAGATACATTCATTATACGTCATTACTACATAACATTAAATTAGTCGCCATCGATTTTCAAATTGTTGTTAAAACTGTCATATGAGGTTTAACTTGTTTCTTCCAAAACTGACTAGTACTTATGAAGTTGTGATCAAATAGCTTTTTTATGCATATTCAAAGCTGTTAAATAATTTGAATATATTATTTTATGAAAATATTGCAATAAACTCTTAATAAAAAATAGTAAAAATATAAGAAATTAGGATATTTTAGGGATTCAGTCTGTTAACTTTTATTCATTCGGCTCGA
Source organism: Schistosoma spindalis (assembly GCA_946903255.1). Taxonomy (NCBI): domain Eukaryota; kingdom Metazoa; phylum Platyhelminthes; class Trematoda; order Strigeidida; family Schistosomatidae; genus Schistosoma; species Schistosoma spindalis. The sequence continues at coordinate 60,618,370 of OX336416.1, read as the reverse complement.
AAGGTGAAACATATGTCTTATAATAGCACTGAAAATACATAAATGACTGACTCAGTATTTACTAATCCGTGTTACTAAGTAGTTAACCAGCGAAGTATTTAAATTCAATTGGATTTTTTTCTAGTTTGTGAGTTCGTTTTCTACGGGATGGGTTCGCTAACTCCATGCTCAACCCTCCTCCTTTACCCGGGCTTGAGACTGGCAGTAGCCCCAGGGGGGGCTACAGGCGGAGTTAAATTCAAAAGAACCAATAAGATGAATCTATCGAGAGGATTCCCTTTCACACTCATTACGCCTATGTTATCTTGCTTTACTGTTTAACATTTGGTTATTTAGTCTAACTCCTATTTTATATTCAAAAAGTTCTTGATAACTGCTAAAAACCATTATTTCCAAAAATTCATCGCACCAAGTGATTTTCCAAGATTATTTTTCATTATAAATTGATATCAGTATTAAGAATAGTAAAACCTTAGGGCGAAGGAACAAGTTTACGAATAACTACCAGGATGAATCCACCAACCTACGAGGTATAAAACCTTTATAATCTCGTATCCAGTGTAAAAATAAGTCACCCACTAAATCAATAATTCCCATGGTGACTTTAAACTTTGATGAAATTGATCTATACAATTATTATAATTATTTTAATGATTCTATTGATGATTTTTGTATTTTTTTAAAAACCGATTATATATTTAGCTATTGTAATCTCATTTATAATGTGTATGCCTAGTTGGTCATTGTATTTATGCATCGAACCTATACTACTGGGATTGAAACAAAATCCTTTAATGGCTAAGTAAGTTTTAATAAATGTAATCTTTTTCAAACATAATAAATATTTCAAATTAAAATCATAGCTTTACAAAATTCAATATAAATAGACATTTTTACCACTGGTTATTTTTTTCTACTTGACAATAATACCTTGAGTAGAAGATAAACAATTCATGAAAGTGTTCATACTTAAAACGATAAAAATTCATTTTACGACTGGAGACTAAATTAGTAAATATTACTGCTGGAATTAGTCTTGATAGTTGTAGATGCGCACTACTGAGGAGTTCCATACTAAGACGAAACGGCCGTCCAGTGCTTTCAGGCTTTCCATGGTGGTTTAGCTTCAATTAACTCAAGAATTCAACTTTTAAATTCCAAATCCACTGAGCATTAGGTAGATTATTTGAATAATGATGGAGCAAAATATTATTATTATGAGTAGAAAAAAATTGAATTTCGGACCTGGTATACGTCATTATTTCAGAGAATAATAGTATGTGACACATTAAAACAAATTAACACGGACATTAAAGACTGAACTGTAAAACCTTTATGAACTGTACTAAAACGTACATTTTTTTGCAACAAATAGTTCGAATTCCGATTGGCTTCAATACAAAGATAGTTCAGCGAGGAATATTTTGTTGTCTACGATGTCACTAACCGAGTCTATGTAATTGTACTTCTAAGGGTTTTATACACAGAAGTCTACAATAAAGTAGAAAATTGCTACATTTTTAAAAAAGATAGCAAAAGTTAATAAAAATATCAAATGTTGATTAAGGTTATTTCATAGTCAAGAGATGAAGAAAATGGAAATAACATAGAGAAGACATATTTGAAAGATAAAGAAAAGAATCATCACGTATCAAAAACGATCTAAAAAATAAGAAAAAACTGTTAGAACCATGGTTAGGTAACGGATATGATATTCCCTCGTCTGAACACACAGACCAGACTGTTATGCATAGTGAAAAAAACACTTCTAAAAATCTACCCTGGACGTCGCATGGAATGTTCATCACACTAGATATAAAAATTTCAGAAATCTTTTATCACAGAATAATATCGGCCGACAGACTACAGAAAACTAAGAAGTATTTATCAGTTATTTTAAACTTAGTTTTGAGCTCTTAACCAGTGTTCATAATTTTAAAGTAGGATAAACAAGTGTTCAGCTTTTTATTTATTTTCCGGCTGATACAACTATGTAACAACACAAAATAATAAAATTATTTATTCAACAAAGGAATCCTTCTGGACGAATTCATTTCCAACACTTTCTAATCTAATTTCACATAAAAACATACTAATAACAATAACAATCATATAATATATTCTGGAAACAATAATTACAGAGTTCATGTCAGTTTATAGGCATGATCAGCTTGATAATGATAGTAATACTGAATGTGAAAAACAATGTAATATTAGATTGTTTGAAGTGTTCTACTTCAAAAACATTTTAGATAGTACGTTATTCATACGTATTCTAGCAGTTAAAGGCATCAACTGGGAACTTTTAATTCTTTTTAAGTGGACATTCGGTTGATGTATGAACGGTACATTAAAGGTCATTTCCTGAGCCCTAACGAGTTGATTATTATCTGCAACTATAGGAAATAAAATGGAAGCAGAGAGCACGAAACAGCAAAATCAACAATTACGACGATAGGTCAGTCAGATCTACTACAATGCATTAGTCAGGTTATTTTATGATATATTATTAGTGTTAGATATTACTTTAATTCGTTAAGGTTGCCAGGGAAGATGTCAATGTAAAAGAGCAGCAGGTAGATAAGTTTATTTAGTGGGCTCAGCAATAAAAACGATTAAACGTTTAAAGTTCTTATTATTTCACTTACGGAATGAGATATACTTATGGGTATAAGCACATTTAAGGGATTTCAGAGAAGTAAACATCGATGCAGAAAACAATGAATGAGAGTGATTTTGTTTTACGGACAGATTGTGATACATTATCCGAAAGTTTGGGAAGTTTAATGGTTAAGCAATTCATACACATAGTTCCTTTATTATTTTAAAGGTTGGTGCACCAACCTTTGTTCTTGCTCTCTTTAAAGCAATTCATTTGGAGAGATTTAGAATGAGATTGATTCACCAATGACAAACAGTTACGGATGGCATAACTAGTAGTTTCTACGTATTGAATTGCTCCAGTGAATGTAAAAGACAGTAAATTAGGTATTTTGAAGAAAACGATCAAATGTAGTTTAAGTTTTCTCTTCCGTAAAGGGTCGAGCCCAGGGTTATTACATCTGGTACAGTCAGTCCCAAGAATGCAAACTGTAAATCGGCTATGAATGGATTCCAGCCTTAGTTTATCGTTTATCTGGACACTCTTAAGAATAAAGGTGAGTTATTCTAGCAGATGCCGAATATAGACTTTGTACATTAAAATGAGTAACTCTTTGATATAGAGGTTACAAACTATGTAACCCTGAAGATATTGAGACTTTTAGGTTTGTTTCGAGACCTGTTCTGTAAAGGACAAATTGTAGAAATACTTGACTCCTAAGTTCACTACTGTATGCAAATTGGATAACACCTTACCATTTATAATAGGATCTAAGCCGGGTGAAGTATTACTAAATTATATCCATCCACATTTAACTGCGTTCCATGTGCCACTTTGAGTACTACTGGGCTACCTTGTCGACACCGATGCTAATGCAATTTCGTATACATTTCAGCTCGTGAGGAGAAAATGAATACAGTACATTACGTTTATCTGCATATAAAATAGGTTTACACACACAGAAGCAACTGTAAATATCATTTATGTAAACTAAAATGAACAAAAGACCTAAGACACTACCTTGTAATACACCACTTTCGACCGAGACAGCATCTGACAGAGAGGTTTTCAGTATAGGGCTGTGAAGATTGTGGAGTTTTTAATTGAGATCATGTATGATATGTCTGGATACTGATTTACCTTAATGCATTTAGTATGCAGTGTGAAAAACCGTGAACAACTTTGTCAACGTTATGTGTTTTAGGGGTGACTGGACTATGGTTTAGTATGGGTATCTGATCATATGGGCTATGGCTCTAACAAGCTGTAGTACAGGAGAGACGAAAATTCCTGAAGAACTTATTTGCTGGAACTGGTTTGGCGGACTGTTAGGAAAATTATCTGCTCGTTGAGGTTGAGTCAATAGTGTCCAGTCCATTGTATCTATCGGAAAAGTGATAAGTTTCAGTATATAAAAATTTTGGATGGGACTGAAGGACATATTTATTCATTGCAGTCTACTTAATATTTGTCTCATAATTTTATTCATCTACATAAATTATTCAAGTATTAAGATAATAATAAAACCCATTCCAATTTTTACACACGTATAATAATATTTTGTCTAGATCAAATACTTTGTATTTGTAACTATCATTTGCTTCATGTTTTAATTATATTTCAGGAAAGCTTCTGAATATTTATTATTTATGATACCAGGATTGTATGTAAGTTTTAACTAAACATATATGTACGTATATATGATTTGTTCCAACAGTGAATTACGTAATTAATCGATTTATTTTTTGACTCTTTTTTCAAGTTTGCTGCAATAGGTCAGATTTTAACAAAATACGTTCAAACTCAAGTAAGTCTAACTTTATTTTTAATACTATTAAATAATTTTTTTATTATTCGTGAATAAAAGAAATTTTGTTAAATATGAATATTGAATAAAGTATGAAGGTTTAAAAACGACTAGTTAAAATAACTCAAAATTAGCTTTGATTAAATAGTCTACATAAAATGATAAATTACAAATTTTTTCACTCCTATTGCAAAGAATTTTTTATTGTCTCTAAATGAGAATTGGGTTAGACATTAACATCATTAGATGCCGGCTCAGTGGTCCAGTAAGTCAAGCAATCGCGCGCGAGACTGAAGGCTCCGGTTTCGAATCCCTCGAGCGGGATAGTGGATGCGCACCAATGAGAAGTCCCGTAATAGGACGAAACGGCCGTCCAGTGCTTCCAGGTTTTCAATGGTGATCTAACGTCAACCGGTTCATGATCTCAACTAAAAACTTAATAATCTCCACAACTCATACAGAGAATTGAGTAAATTAATGTCCAACTTGATCCATTTTATCAGCTTGCAACTCTTTTATGATAAAACGACAATGACATTAGTTGCATTTATGATTTCCATTAAGACTTCGAGGTGTAATATTTAATTGTTTTTTTTAACTGAAGTAAAACATTGTGGTGAAATGAAAGAAAGTTTGCGGTTTATTTCAAATCGTTTACAGGTTTTAAGTAATCAACAGAGATATAATCATTAGTGACTGATTACAAGAGATGATTCCCTCAGTTCTAGTGAAAAGCAATAATCAACAGAGTTCGACTTTCCTGATATCGAAGCAGCAACCCATAAGGGGCTGACTGAAGCTAACTGTGTAAACCAGTGTATTCTAACTTAATTGTATGAAGTTTAAGCAGCCAATGTCAGATCTGAATGGACTAAGTTCGAGCTCTGGAGTGATAGCTGATGTGCACACCTGAAACGCCTCTCACTAGAACGAAAAAATATTTAGTGCTTTCGCGTTTTAAATGATCGTCTTAATACAGTTAGCGTTTGACGTAAACTACAAAATCCTGAGAACAGTTGTAGAATATCATTCTGAAAATTGCTACAACATATAGATAAGATCATAGTTTAGCAACACCCAACTAAACGTTTTCAGGTAAGCAATTTGAATCCATTTTGTAACTATAATTCTGAAATAATTTCAGGTTATAAGCAGCCGATAAGAAACAGACGAAATAGAATGAGTATGATCAGTAGATAGTAATGAATATTTTCTCTCAATGCTAGGAGCATCAAAATAGTTGAATGAAATGACCCTGGAAACATTGGGTTAAAAAATACGGAGAAAAATTGAGGGAAAATAATATTTCATGACATTATTATCATCATAAAGGTAAAAGAAAGACTCAAAGGCTTTTTTTATTTACAAAGGTCCAGCGTTATCTCACAAGCACTTGAAAAAATTACAAACCTAGTGTAATATGGAGGAATTCTGTATATTAAGAGAATAGTTATATTTAACCAGTTGATTACAGATTAAAACTGAAACCGGTTATCTCTTACTGATCTACATTATGCTTTCAGAGATTTCCGAATAAAACAACTACAAGTAATATATGATGTGTTTTACAAGGGTAAACAAGCAGTAATTCATAAAGGCGAAAGAACATAAGACTTGAAGTAGCATTCAACTTTCACTTGTACACTATTATTATTGGCTTTATTCAATATATTTTTGGTACAATATAGAATTCGCAGCGCAAACTCTTTCTGGGAGTTTCCGTTTCCTATTTCACGATCGATTCTGACGAAAAATATTGAGTGATCTCCAATTAGATGTTAGCAGTTCAGGAATCGACATCTGTTTAGTGTGTATTCGTTTTGATGTATATTGCCAGCAACCACGATGTCTCCAACTGTGCTCTTTACTAACTAAATAAATCGTCCAATTAATTCACATAATAATCTGATAAAATAAAGAAAAGACAGATAACTTGCTGAAATATCTAGATGGCAGGAACAGGTAGCCCAGATATTCATGCAGGCCACCTATATCATTGGGATACAAAAAGATTTAACTTTAGTAACTAGTCATTTAGTTATTGTTAAGAAACAACTTGTTTAATAAAAAGAAATTCTAAAAATATATCAATCTAATTAACATTTCAAAATTTGTTGATTGTTTTAAGCAATTTAGAATCATTGTGATAATCAGTAATTGTGATAAACTTTTACAAAATAAAGTTGTTACGTCCTTGATCTATCTACTCACTAATATACAGAAGATAACTTGCCTCAATCTACACTAAGAACTTGACACGATTGACTGACTAGTTTATTTAACTTGAGGAATGAAAAAGTACATAGCAGTAAATCAAACATCAAACGAAAGCTTATGGCGTTTAAAATAAACTAAAGACAAAAATAAACGTTGGTGTTTTACAAACATTGAATTCAGTGAAATAACGTTCCTAAAAATGGTTTCCATTGTTTGTCATAGGTTCTTTGTTTTTCAGCTCACATCAAAGTGTTGTGAACATTATTCAGATGTGCATTAATGTTAATATGAACTTTTGATATATATTTGAAAATTTACTAGTTCCTTTCAGGTCTTATACCTTAAAGAGTTCTGAATAGTCTCTGAGTTAAACTTTGACTAAATGTGAATATCTAAACTTACGAATATTGAAAAAGCAAATTATATCCTGATTAGATCAATAATTCATACAAATTCAAAAACTACCAAAATTATTAAAAATACTTTTCAGCATTGGGCAGTCAAAGACTTCTGTTCATTATTTTCAGAATACCAGGTAGTGATCCAGTGGTTCATATTTTTAATTTCATTCGATACATGACTTACTGTTGATGTTCTCTAGTTTCAAATGTTTTTGTAACTAAAATTGGTTCTTGACGTTAATTGTTTTTCATGATGAGCAGTTACAGATTCATCATCCTGGTTAAAAATGTGATTTCATTTGACATACTGATTTAATCTTATTTATACCGATTTATATACAAAAGCCGATAGTTATCAGTAAATTACTTCACCTTTTTAAAATAGAAAACAATCCATAGGCTGATTATTGACGTAATGATAATACAGCATAGCTCGTAACTTATTCACACTCATAATAAACAGTAGACTTACATAGTAGTTATGCTACAGAAACTAGAAATCAATATGAAAGCCTTTTTTCTACTGTAGACAAGATATAATTCCTCTTTTTATTTTTACACAATTATATGAAGATCTACTTTTGTTTTTTTCAATTATATTTATAAAAATAATCATATCTAACTTAGTCTAAATTCAGATGTATGATTAACTGTTAATTATAGAATCGTGTATATATTCCTTTGGCAATCGGAATTCTAACAAATTGTTTCAATGCATCTCTGCATTATATTCTTCTATTTGTTTTTAAAATTGGAATAATGTAAGTTATTATAATGTTTTTAAAAGTTTTGCAAAATAACAAGGTATGTATGTATACATGTATAAATAACGATGTTCTGTAATATTCAAGTTTGCAATACTCGAAGACTGTCATCTAAATTTGACGTATTATTATGTAATAGTAATGAAAGAAAAGGGTTATAAATCAAATCCGTTTCAGACAAACTACTAAATTATGTAGTAAAATGTTACCCGAGTAATATTCATAGAGTTTCTTAAGCTTCATACATTCTTTTTTAAAACTGTCTTATCTAAACTTGCGTGGATAAATAGGATTATATTCAAATGATAAATTTCAGGTTCTGACGAAAGGATTTTACAGTACTCCTTGGTTTTCTATAGCTTATTAGGTAATTTGGATTAAGTGATAGAGTAAGAAGAAGCAGAATAGCATACGCTTACTTATTTTGCAGATTCTCTTCAACTGCTTAAAGTCTAGAAACAATTGCATTACACATTGAAAATATAAATACTTTCCGTCAGAAATCTTTTGACTAAATTTGAGTTTTCCGTGTGTATGTAGATTGATATGAGACAATCATTGTGGGATGATTAAAAATTTTTTAAACTGACTAAAAGGACAGCATATTTTTGTTAAAGAAATCGCGCGTCATTTACCTGAAAGTAGATGTGACCTTGATGTCTCAAAGGCTTCGGAGATGCCTTTGAAATAAATGGTTTGGAATTTATCAAGCCCTTCTTAAGATGTTGCTACAATAATAGTCAAACTAAATTTGTCTTGATGACCTGCTCTCCATAAATTTGTCAAGTTACATTTTTTCGTAACTTTAAGTAAAATTTCTTATTTATTGCTTCTTATATGAATTTTGCTTAGTTAGTTATTTTAAGTATTACACAAACTAACATACAAATCTCCGATTTCAGATTTCCAAGTTTCAGCTCAGTACAAGAGAACTGTCTTGACGTTTGTATTGTAAATTCTGACGTTGATGTTGGTTGAAAATTGTTTTGAGTCCCATATGTTCTCTAGTTGTAGGAATCCTGTCCTTGTTTTCCCAATTTGTCTCTTCACATCTGCATCAGATGCTCTTTGTTTATCAATGATGCCTCAACCTATTCCTGAGCTTCTCCATCATGTGCGACTTGACCGGTGCTGGCTGTGTTGTATTCCGGGATCTTGCTCTTTTCTTTATGTATTTTTAGTCTTACTTCTACTGCTGTTACAGTAACTGCCTTCGTCTTCATTTGTTGCTTTGCACGAAATAATAGGGATTGTTTATCTACAAAGTCTAAATCCTCCAACTGTGTCCAAGGTGTTCACTGTATCGTGTGCTTTTCCCTAATTATGGAGGTCTTTATATTTTAGTTTACAGTTATAAGAAGGAGAAAGAGTGAGAGTTAACAGCCTTGACTAGGACTGGCTCCACTTGAAATACATCTTTGAGCTCCTCTCCATAAACGACTTGCAATGCTGCCCTAGTGGAAGCTTCATATGATGGCGACGATTTCAGCTACTCCATAGTGTCAAACAATACTTTATCTTGGTATCATAATCGAATAGTTGCCATGTAACTACTTGACTCTAGATTGACCTCCTATAGGACTGAAATGCTTACATTGATTTCGCTGAGAAGTAACTATCGCCATAATTTCCCAATTTTTCAATGTTCATTAAATACTTGCCAGTATTACCATTTTAGTTTCATGTAATTACATTCATAGCACATTGCTATGCAAACACCAGTCTTCATTAAATTATTGTAGTTTCGATCAACTGATTATGGTGCTTTAAAAAATAAGAAACTATGCTTACAACATGGTGACATTTAGCTTTTCAGACTTAAACAAAAGCTGACACTATTTTTACATTCATCAGTAAATAATGAGTAGTGTCCTAAGTTATATCTTAAACACATTTCAGTAAATCTTTATTTATTTTTTTATAATTTTTGCTAACAGTGTAAATGTAAATTTTCTAAAGTAGTTTTAAATGCAATCGATATATTTACTGTTATAATTCATTCTGTCATTAGAGGTTCAGCTATTTCTCAGTCATCAGCTTATTTATTTCAATGTGTTTGCTATCTACCATATATTCTGATGTTGCAGCAATCAGGATTGACATGGAAAGGTAATTTGTTTCTTCTATTCTTATTAAATATTTACATCTATGAAATAAAGTGTTTATATTTATTTTAATGGAATAGTGATATAGTGGGCAACAATTTAGCTTGATATTCTGGCCTTAATCTCATAAGTTTGCGCATGACAACAACCATCGATTTTTTTATAAAGTTGAATATCGCATTTATAGTGTGTTAAATATTTCTTTTCTAGATCTGTGCAATTTTATTACATAAAAAGATATATCTTGTTAACTAGTTATTCCGTTTCTCGATATACGTTCAGTGGGACAGTGGATCAATAAGTGGGATTTTGAGCACCTATCTCTTCAGCCTTAATCAATTATACAATCGACCTCACTTATTTTCTAATTCAAACATATTTTCCCTGTTAAAACCAATACTAGTAAACTAACGTCTTTAAATAGTATTTATTTTGTACTAGTTTACAAATTTAAGACCTGTTGCCCTTCAAACTATTGTTTTACTAAAATATAATTATTTAATTTCCTATAATGAATAACTCATTACTAGTTTTCCAAAATTTTTGAATAGACCCATATTGGTTTTTTTTTATAAATCAAAATATTGAAGAATCATTCTACTGGTCAACTTTGTTTGATTTCTAAATTCTAGAGCTTTGAATGGTATAATTTTTCTTGTAACATTATTTTAGGTTGGACAAATGAACTATGGCTTGACTGGGGAAGATGGTTCAAATTAGCTATGCCAGGTGTTCTTATGATTACTTTGGAATGGATCATTTTTGAAATGGGCAGTATAGTTTCAGGTGAATTACTAAGAGTAGTTCTTTGAAATTGATATTATAACCATGGATAAGTAAATGTAAATATGTAGAAGTATGTTCTTTCTGAAACTAATCCATTAAAACTTGACGAAATTTAAACAAAACTGTTAGTTATTCTTGATGATAAACCTAACTTTTCCATAGGTTCTTCGTAATTATTACAGGTATACACTGTATAATTTCGAGAGCTTTTTTAATCTAAAAATTGGTCGTTGTCTTAGCAAGTTTTAAACAAGATGTTACATGCCGTCTGTATATCTTGATCCAGGTCATCAAGTAAATGATTAATGAAAGATGAACAATTTACTAGAAATCTGCTTTGTCAAAACACATTAAGGAATTTGATATGCATACTGCATGTTTTTCAGACAATCAAATAGAAGTCATTTATGATACTAAAATATGGTTCAGCCGTCACATATTTTAACAACTGTTACTCGTTCAAATTCCTAAATAAAGAAATTTCATAAAATCCAACAAACTCAATCATCTGTAAATGATATGATGGAGTGCTTTGTTAAGAATTATTCTAATTAAACGTTTATGTGCAAAAACGAAAATTCACAATAATGTAAACGATTCTCATATGTATAGCATGATTTACTAAATCAATTTGCTTCCAGAAAAGATTTTACGGAGATTATCTACAAGTTTGATGCAATACATCAAGAAGTCTTTTTGTCTTTCAGAAGCGTGTTGTATCTTTACGTGTCCTTCAATATACTTTGATATAATTTTCTCCTGGTGATCACATTTTGATTGTTTACTTCTTTAAAAAGTGTAGTATTTTGACAAATACGAAACCACATGCATACGATATGAACTGTGTGAAAAACGAAAAGTTTCTTCGATTACCATATGAATAGTTCTAGTTTGAATAATTTACATTCACTAATCTATCTTCATTTTAATAACAGTTTGAAATATATCCTCCAATTTTGTTTTTGAAATCATTGCTTTAACAGGTACACTTGGTGAAAGAGAATTAGCTACCCAAACAATTCTTTTCAATATTGAATCAATGTGCTTTACACTGGTAGGAATGAATTGTAATTTAGCATTACATTATTGTCTACGCATAATTGATATAAGTCAATAAATTAAGTCGATTAACGTTATATGTTGTGAATAGATATTTTATTATTTTTACTATACATTCATAAAAGTCAGACTAAGAGAGAACTTTCTGTGCAATTAATATCGCTATTTTTGATGTATGACTGAAGTAATTATTTGTCAGCAAGTCACCAATCACAGATGTCTTAGAAATATTGCTCGCATCTACTGGGATCACCGGGTAAGTAATAGTGAGGTTAGGCGCATGGTATTTGGGAATGATAGTTAATCAGTTGAACACCGTTTACCACGATGCACAATGCTGACTAGTATTGTGGATGATTGGAAGAAAGTTAGGGGCGGCCAAACCAAAATATGGCATCATTGCTTGAAGTCACTAACATCTAGTCTTAGCCATGTTGGTTGGAGTCCGCGTGACCGTCATAACCAATGGCTGGAGACTTTGGGTGACATGGCTCAGAACCAATCACAATGGCGTGGGTTTATACACTCCGTCTTCACCTAAGCCGTGAGATTAAAACTGCTTTATATCTTTCTTCCTACGAACTTATTATTTCTTCCCGTACTACATCCTTATACATAATCTTTCTTTTATATATTGCTATCATTGAAATAACTACATCTATGAATTTAGTGTTCATCTTGTTGTGCTAATGAGATATAGCGACTTGGATTGATCCACATATGTACCAGGCCCTACGTTGTAGCTGACTGTCTGACTGACATCAATCCTTTATAGAACATGCTTCAGTAAATGTCTTATATCATCATTAAATGTAGACATACAATTATTAGTATAATAATCTGCCAATTTATTATCATGAATCTTCTGTTTACACATGTAACCTATTGAGTTAAAAATTAAAAGCAATATAAAACAAAGGTTAAAAAGATATTCATACAAATTTATCAGAATAAATTATTTTCAAATCAATGCTGTGTTTACACAAACTTATCTTTTGATACTGAAGGACGAAAATATGCTTTCAGTTTGACTTGAATAAATTGATTTACACAATACTAATACCTATGGATTATCAAAGAAGTTAATTCAAGTCTCTTATTAGATGTTCTAATATAATTTATTTGTTTCTGTGTTAGAGAAATATCTTTTGCATATAAATGTAAAACATAGTTTCATAATACTGCACTAATCTTCAACAACATCAGTTATATTTGTGTAGAAATATACCTCTAACTAAAGTAATACCGTATGATGAAATGGGATAAATTTATTTGAATCATTAGGTAAGTCAAACAATCCTTACAGATTACTGATATTATGATTAGCATATTTTATCAGTCTTAATTCCCTTAAAATCAATAAAAATTATAGAAAACCAATTCAAAGAATAGAATCTCTTTTTCTGGATACACATTTAAAAACAGTATATAGGTAGAAATGTAGCGTTGTCAATTGAATCAAGCGAATCAAATTGGTTTAATTGTCAGTTTAATAATTAAACACTAGATTATTAATGTTTTACTTCTAATCCTTCTTTTTAAACCTTAGGAGGTGCAATTATTTCAGTTACATGATATCTGTACGAAATATGATAATTGTTGAACACTGAATAATTCATTATCAATATCATTACTTCATTGAATAATCAACTGTCAACTAGTTTAAAGTAGATATAATATTACTGATTTGAAATATAATCAACAGTTTGCATTATCGTCTCTAGAATGAGAAAAATACAATTTTTAAGTAGCTTATTTGAAATAATCTCTCCATTGTCACTGGATATCAACCTCCCATTGATTTCTGTACTGATACTTTGTCAATAGTTATAGTAGTTTTCACTTTCATACATTCTATGTTTAATCTTGCATGATCATTGATATTATCACCCTTTCGATACCTTTAATCCTACACTCTAAAAAGATCGAACGACTGGTCATCTTATTAGCTTTGAATTACTCACAGTACTACGTTCAAAGTACTCAAATATTTTATTAACTCAAGTGTTTATTTTTAATTATCTAATTCTTTGTTTATAATCATAATTTGTATGTAACGATGAACAGTGGTTGAACATTTTTTAAGCTTATAATCAATTGACAAAGTTTTATTCAATTTGGAATGGTTTGCACGTGACTGTTGTTGATATTTTGACTGGAATTTGATCATTATTGGTTGGTGAATGGGTGAATAACTTGATGGTGTTTGAAGCTAACGGTATGGGGTTCGCGGTCCGAAGTGAATATGAATTCTGGGGTGTAGGTATATTCAGTTGTTAAGTTTCAAGTGGGATGAAACGCGCATCTTGTAATTGACTATTAGTCACACTCCATCTACTCTCTGTGAAGTAGTGAGATACTCTTTGAAAAGATATTTTAAGTAGTTCAAACATCGATTATTGGAACTATGAATAAAAATAACCGACTAAAATATGTCGAGACGAAACACTTGTTCAATGATTCCTGATTTTTATTAGTTGTCCAGGTGTCGTTAGTCCGTTATGTAATGAGATGGTTCGTTCAATTTCTTATGTTATTCTGAGAACTAATCAACTGCTTATCTCTAAAAAGTAGTAATACCTTGTATTTTTTACTTGTTTTTCATTTAGTTACCACTTGGATTTGGTATAGCATCAAGCATACGTGTTGGTCAATTTCTTGGTGCCCGCTCTTCATTGGGACCACGATCAGTTGTTTCTACAGCTCTTGTAACATTATGTAAGTAATAAGGATAGATAAAATCTGAGGATACAGTTGCTTTAGGATTGACATACATTACTGTATCTTAGAAACTTCTTTCTTTTCAAAATATTATATCGCTTTTATTGTTATTTCGAAACTTTTCATGAGACTCAAATACAGTCAGTGACGTTGTGAACATGTACTAAGTGACGTGGTAGAAAAGATACTCCGTTACTAGGGTGGAATAACCACATTTCTAAATGTATGATACTGACTGGATGACGTTCGTACATGAATAACATTTAATTTTCAAAAAACTCAAAACATCTTGTTATTCACTAATAGGAGATTTGAAGGAAGGTATAGACTTTCTATGATTTTTGCTTTTTGTCTTATTCCACTAAGGACCAATTAACTCAATACAACGGTTCAGTTAAGAAATTTCTTCGGAATTTCTGGTTCAGAGTTGCACGAATGCAAAATAAACTATTTTTACAATTAATATCTGTAACGTCCGTGTCTATAATAACGACAACTAAACGGGGACAGTAATGAAAATCAAAACACAAAACTATCAGTCGTACTTAGGGATTGAAAATCTGGTTCACAAGACCTTGATAATTACTCAAGAATGTTACAAAATCTAGACAAAAATCAGTAATTGTAAATATATGTCGTAGGACATGGTAAGATGAACTCTAGAAATGAAATGTCGTCTGAAAGACCTAGAAAAATTGGTTGCCAAAAATTTCCTTATACATACTCCTGGTTTCTCTATATGTATTTCGAAGGTTTCAGCAATACAAAGAAGTGGAAATTCCAGTGTTCTCTTTAGGTTTGAATCATCTTATTGGTGACTCTGAGTGATTAGTCAACTTAATTGGATGACCAATTTCTTTTCTATTATCTCAACTACTAGAGCCGCACAGTCTTATTCATAGTTAGTTTTACAAACAGTAATCGAGAATAAAATAGAGATACACTGCTACGCATAACACATTTTTCAAAGTTTGCATGTTTGTATAGTAGTCCTAAAGCTAAGAAGTAGTAATCTGTAGAGTAAATGTAAAAGTCGAATAGCGAATAGCTGTCAACAATAACTTACAGGATTAGGACGAGTGCATATACCATGGAAAAATAGGGAATTGGACATATCGCATTTAGTACGCGACGATCAGATATGAACTGGTGAATTGTTATAGTTTCGACTGTGAAAGAATTTTTGATCCAAACATTCTCTGAGTAAGCTCTTTCGACTATATAAATAACTTCGAATTACTGTTGGATATGTGTTCGGGGATTGAGCTATGGTTCAACCTGCATTTTCATTTGGATAGCGATGAAGGGTAGTACTCCGGTATGTGCCTAGAAAGTAAACACATTTTGTGGTCAACGCAACCTGATCCTGAGAATCCGGTAAACCGATACATCTAAAATGGGACATCTCAAGTTTGCACCGTATCCCTAGTACTTCCTCTAGTAATGTACCTACTAAGGAGAGGAATTCGCAGTTCTTCTGATTAGATCTTTTTAAAAAGACATTTGCATGCTGTTCTTCAAACTTTCTGCAGACTTATTTGTATTTCCTGTGACTGAATTAGATTTTCTTCTGTATTCCCTGAGGTGTACTTTCAGCTGGTTATTTTGGATTTAGGCTACTATAAACTAGCTTTGGGGAGAAACCATTTCAAAAAGGTGTTCTTTGGACTTCATTCAATTCATCACTAATTATATCCTTTGTGCATGTTAGTGTAGTTCCCATAAATGTAGAATGAATTAAGTTGACTTAGCTAAACTACATTCACTTCTTTTTTTTAATGACTCAATGCGTTTGTTTCACTGTTTTAAAATCAATAAATTAACTAGATTTGTATGTTTTTAAAATTAGTTTTTAGTTTAACAATGAACAGCAATAGATTAAAAGAATTTTACCAATCGAATTATGTAGTTTAACTATGTTTACCCAAGTATTGAATTAAGACGAGTTAACTAGATAAAATTAAAATAATTCGATTGAGTTTTTGTTTTTATTATCTAAATTCTACTGACATTGTATTGTCACAGTTATAAAAACAGAAAATTAGTTATGTTGGAAGCGCTCACCTTGAAAAGTTCATTAATAGAGAGACATCCAAACTAATTCATCATGTATACATTATACTTGTGTTTTCAATATGAATTGTTGATGGTAATAACGTAATAAAAACTGAAGTTGAAAGGTCAAAGGAGAAAGATAAAAGTATTATCAGCTCATTTTTTAAAAATATGATTTCATATACATCCATTTTTAAGGTGGATATCATATGATGGATAAAATGATCGAAATCCAACCCAGTGAAACTATTCGAGCTTTCATTACGACTTGATTAAGAGTAAATTACAAATGCCCTGGTACGGCCAAGAGTGGGGAGAGTCGATTATCCTTCTCGAAATGCTTTCACACGGCCACACGTATGCAGCCACTGTCAGCGAAGTCTTACTCGCTGCCTTCTCGTGGCGGGGGTGTTGTATACGAAATTGAGAGAACGAAAAGCGAATGTCCGGCGATCGAACCGGGCTGGTGGATATGGAGGATTCATCTAGGAGAGTTGGAAAAGCCTGATTCCAAACAAGTGGTGCACATGGACTCCAGGATCCTGAGGGAAAAAATGGAGTATGAACCAATTATTGGTCACCGGCTACCATGGGGCTGCATCTCCTGGCGTTGCTCCACTGCCATGTGAATTAAACCTGCCGGTCGAAGGCTAGGGTTGTGACCGTCTAAGAAAGCCACTTGCCTCGGTCTGAGCACCCGGGCAGTATCACAGCCCACATACAAATCAAGTGACTTGTGTGGCGCATGTATATTCGGTGACCCTTTGTACCAATATTTATTTGTTCAAATAAACAAAATAAGTAAATGTATTCTATGTATTTACTGTAAAATAAATTTCCCGTAATTTGTTTTGGCCAGATATTATCTACCTTCAAACTGAGTTAATACCTGCATAATTTATTGGTCTTTTCAATCAGTATATTACTTGCAAAATATATCTATGTAAATAATGAACGTTTTCTTCTGTTATTTGTTCAGGGACAGCTTCTATTGCCTTTATTCTAACTTTGTGTTTATTGAGATGGAAAATTCCAATGATTTTCACTTCTGAACAGTAAGTTGATTTTTTTCTCCTAAAAAACTCAAGTAGGTCGTTCTTTTCTATAATAGTATAGTAGAAAATATGCCTTAAATTCAGATATGCTTCAAAATAGGTTTGACGACAATTGAAAACAGATAATTAATTTCTGGCTTAATAGGAAATTTAATTTAAAAATCACCTGTTCTGGAAATGAGAAAGACTAATTTGAAACATGCAATCACAGATTCAAGAAATAGTTAGTCTATTAAACGATTGACAACTTGAGTTAAAGAGGCACCATAAGTCATGATTGACGCTATCAAGGGATGCATGATCGTTTTCTTATTCACTCAAACACAATGCTCAAAGCCACCCAGTCAAATTCACTACTATAATACTTTTTACACCTATCGCATACCGATCTAGTCCTAGTTACTTTTGGTTACTGTTAATACAACTATAGTTTTCGACAAACGTTTGTACTATAATGCCTAAACTAGATAAAAAGTCATGTTTATTGTATAAGAATTCACGAAAATCGGGGAGTTCTACTACATAATAGTTATTAATCGTATATAAATATGACTACTCTCTACATTAAACTTTAACAGCCTAAGTTCAGCTGTATGAAAATGAAAAACAGTTCTAAACTCATCTAATTCCCTTTATATTGTCACATACTTCATAACTTTAAATAACTAAGTAGTAATCAATGGATTTCTAACTTTCATATGGAGATATTATAGTACAGTTATTTATTTTAGCGCAAAACAACAAATAAAAAAACTGCTTTTCTGCACTGAATTTACAAAACTTATAGCTTGTTTTTTTGAAACCTTGTTTGCATAGTATTTTTCAGTCGATAATTTAAATTATCCTTTAAACATTGGACTGGAAATACAATCTTTGTCCTAGCATTGTGATAAGTATGGCTTCTTAGTACTAAATACTCTGCAGCAACAACAATTTGGAAGACTCTCCTAGTCTCGCACATTGTATGAGCATTCCATGTACCTAAATAAATGGTTGCTCTGGTTGTCAGAAAGGGTATCAGCCTCGTGAATTCTGAAGGAACTCGACTTTCACCATGAGGTGTCATAACTCTTCTAAATGAAGATCTTCTGACTTTCAGGGCAGAGTTTAAATAATTAGAATAATTTCCCTGGTTAGCGTTTTTCAGCGAGTTAGTTTTCTACGGGATGGGGTCGCTAAACTCATGCCCAAAGCTCCTCCCTTATCCGGGCTTGGAACTGGCAGTAGCCCCAGAGGGGCTTCAGGTGGAGATTTAACGGTTCAAACAATATTCTAGATCTTAATGAAATAAAATATAAATGGCTGGAATAATATAATATAAAAATGAGAATTCAATGCTTTTATTTCTTTAGTCTTTCCATTATATCGCATTTATTAAGAAGACTACAAATAGAAATATCTATTATTGTCGAATTACTATAGTAATTCTAATGAAAGCAGACAACAAAGAAGTACTATACTATTTGATTTAGATAGAGTTAGGACTTTCATGACAAAATATTATTTTAAAGCTTTACATTCATTCCGTATTTTAAAAATTCATTTGTAATTATTTAATCTATTTTTATCTTAATTAATAAAGAGATGTCATTGAACTATCTGCTAAACTATTGCCATTGATTGCTACATTTCAAATATTTGATGGAACTGTGGTAAGATTTTAATGAAAAAATATAGTATTTCATTTCCTTTATTTCTTTTGTTTATTATAAACTAATTTCGCACGGTTAAATATCCACATTCATATTGATTCAAGCATAGTTCCAACAACTGCTTAGTTTACAGTTTTCAATAGTCAACGACCTGTATCACAGGCAAGTTACAGTGCTCTTGAAAATCTGTTTCAAAAACGTTAATTTTTAATTAGAATCTGTACTGTAAAAGAATGCAAATAATGTCAGGAAAGTTTTATCTTGTTCATAGTCAACTTTAAAAAGATAACGTTAATTAATTCCACTGGAAACCTATGTCACTGAATAAATTTAAATAGTGATACTGTGGAAAGTGTATCTGGAAAACACTGAATATGTGCAATAAGGTTATTAAGGACTGATCAGAGTATAGTGATTAAAATTGCAAAAATTAGGCCCAAGGAAATCCAAACCAAAATTTTTTAGGCTGGATCTCCATAAACTAAGAAATGGAAAACAATTTATCAATAGATTCTCGATTTACTTTAGTCACTCACTATTCTTATACACACAAAAACAAAATAATATTAAATTTCCGTTTTTCGCTGTCTCTAAAGGCCTACATGTCATAAGCTAACTATAAGAAACGAATCCTACTAATTAATAAACTTACATCTTTTAATAAACAGATATCGCATTGTTTCCTGTAGGTAATTATGTCTTGGAGCATGCTTGAATGTTGTTTCATATTTTACTAACACTATAACATGAAAACAAGTCAGCTTGTTATCTCGACACGAACGACCAACACTAAAAACATTGGTTGTTTTCCTTTGATAAGTGAATATGCTGTGAAGATATCCTATTATGGTCAAGCATCGGCTAAAAATACCATCACAACCACCCACATAGAACAACTTTTCAATACAGTGTTTATATGAAATAACTAACTTTAAAGACAAGTAGCTTTTACAACTACTTCTGAGAATATATATATGAATATCTCTATTTTTTAATTATTTCAAATTGTCCACAACTCAAATTGAAGCCTTTTTCGGGATAATTTAATCACAAATAATTGGTAGAAAATGAAAGAATCATTTAATCTCAATCTATGAATAAGATGAAGTATGACTGTGATTCAATTTGAATAAATCCATGTAATATAAGTTATATATTCACTATACTATATAGCTGAATATGAACTGAAATACAGATTGCGATATGAGTTATATCATCCCATTACCAGCTAAAATTCTTATTGATAAAACTGTTAAAGTTGCAGATCAGAAGTTTTGAGTTACGTACAAGTAGATTGTCTACTCAAAAATAAATATACTATTTACGTCTAAGTTAAGAAACATCCCTGTATCTCCCTTAAATAGTATTATCGAGGATATTAAGTACAAAATACGAAAAACATCAAATTTTATAGGTTTTATCACGAAAAAACCTGTTCTGAATGTAGCTTTAAGGAGTTCTTGAACATTAATAAAATACCATGTGAATCTATAGTTTGATTTATTTGTCATATAAAATGATAAATTAAGGGCCGTCAAATAACATATGAAGTATGATTTCAAATGAATAGGTCTCCATTTGTATTTGAATATTGATCGATTTTGACTAATCAAGAGAGAAACAAGTCTACCAAGTCAAACCGTATTGCCTGTGGGTGACGTCAAATAAATTCAGTCAATCAATGGACTAAGAATAACTCAAGTTTACACATAACTATTAGATAAACTCTCGTTCTTTATTTAATTCTGCAGGGTGTTTGCGGTGGGGCCATTCGTGGAGCTGGACTACAACTGTTCGGTGCAATTGTTTGTTTTATAAGCTTATATATAATAGGTTCCCCAATCAGTTTTAGCCTTGTTTATGCTGGTGGTTACGGTTTGGAAGGTAATTTGATGTATTTTTTTGCTTTTTAGTTTGTAAATTGAGATAGTTAGACTGGTAGTTTAGCTTACAAATAAAACCACACAAGCCATACAGTATTTAACATCATTTTACTAAAATCCTGTCTTTGCGTTTGCAAAACGAAAGATTAGTCAGCTAATATAATAAGTTCAATCGGAATAAATGACTAGATGATTGAAAGATAAACAAGCAGTTGTACTTTCTTGGAAAATCCTCTAAGAAAGAATACTTATGTCTCGTAACTGTCACCATAAGTGAACACAGAAAGAAAGGGTAAATAATATAGGCAAATTTAACTTCTAGAACTAACATCGTGTTACCCATAAACAACTGATCGTTTCACTGTGTTAAAGTGAACTAGTAAGCAGATAATCAGGGAGTAAACTTATGTAAATTGTACTCACTTCCAATGACTCTGAATATCATTCACTGGGTCCATTACTGTGTTAAACAAAATAGATTTTTGACCAACTCAAAGATTTATTTGTATGTGACCACAATTGTACCACTTGTAAGGTTTGAACGAATTGAACTCTAGTTGATTTGACCACTTATTTAATCGGACTCCAGAAATTTATGTTTCATCTCATAGTCCACGTTATGTTACTTACTTACTTACTTTCGCCTGTTACTCCTCGTGAAGGAGCATAGGCCGCTTACCAGCATTCTCCATCCAACCCTGTCCTGGGCAATCCTTTCCAGCTCTTTCCAGTTCTTATTCATCCCTTTCATATCAGCTTCTATTTCTCGGCGTAATGTGTTCTTTGGCCTTCCTCTTTTCCGCTTTCCTTCAGGATTCCAAGTTGGCGCTTGTCTCGTAATGCATTTTGATGATTTCCTCAATGTATGTCCTATCCATTTCCATCGTCTTTTCCTAATTTCCTCTTCCGCTGGAAGCTGGTTTGTTCTCTCCCACATTAGGCTGTTGCTGATAGTATCCGGCCAATGGATGTTGAGTATCTTGCGTAGACAGCTATTGATAAATACTTGTACCTTCTTGATGATGGTTGTCGTAGTTCTCCAAATTTCAGCTCCGTACAGTAGAACTGTTTTGACGTTCGTATTGAAGATTCTGACTTTGATGTTGGTTGAAAGTTGTTTTGAGTTCCATATGTCCTTTAATTGAAGGACCACGTTATGTACTAGTAAAGAAATAACACAAGTACTCAGTAATAATTTATTCATACGCCAAGTGAGATGTCGATGTGAAGCCTATCCAAATGTGGACATTGGGTGTAAAAGCAATTATTTTCTTAAAATGTTAAGACTCTTTCTTAACTGAATTCATCTATTAACAATAGGTTTATGGGCTGGTATGACAATTGGAACCATTTTTGAGGGTGTTATTTATCTTATAACATGTCAGCACATTAACTGGGAGAAACAGGTTCAGCTAGTAAGTAAATCTATTATTAACTTAAGATCACTTTATTTTGTCTTTGTAACTATTTGACGTTTGTCGACAAAATCAAACACGCTTTAGGAATTAACTATTTTGAAGACCTTTTTATATAATAGATCAGCGTCAGGATGGCAAACACTTGTAATAAAGCCCTCTGTCATATCCTGAAACTTATCTGTAGTTCATTTCACACTCAAAATCGAAAAGTCATTAATTGATGCCTTGATGACCAGTTATAATCTGGAAGAGTAATGAGGTTGAGTTTGAGCATATACTTGCGTTTTATCACAAGAAAATGTATTTGACCTATGGAAGTCAAACACTGTATTCTGGAAACATTCATAGATGTTAATGTCTAACATCAACCAATCCACGAAGTTGCGCAACGATCTTCCATTGTACTGAGGTAGACACCTGTTTCTACCCGACACGGATTAGCTCCACTGGTCATGGCTTCTCACCAGAACTCCGAGAATTTGTTTGTCACGCGATAATGAATTGCAATATCATGAATTTTCAGATATAAGATTTCTGTCAGGCAGAAAGAAAACTCATTTGGGTAAAGAAACTAACGGTCCTCTGTATCTTGTTAAAAACATAGATGCACTTTTCTTTGTTTGCTGTGACCTATATACATCTGTATAGTGGGGTTTGCGTAGATTATAGAATTCAAATAATGGTAGATCACAAATTGAGTTTAGCTAAACCACCATTGAAAACTTGGAAGCACTGGACAGTTGTCTCATCCTGGTATAGAACTTCTCAGTAGTGAGCATCCAAGAGTCTACCACTGAAAATCAAATTCAGGACCTTCAGTCTGGTGTGAACCGTAATCTCGTAATTTCAACTAGTCATTCTGTATTGTATTCCAATGTATAACTCGCTTCAACTTATTCACGAAATCTATTTTTATTTCCTAACTGTATTTTTTTCGAAATTCAGGCTATTGAAAGAACAGAACAATTAATACTAAATGATGACCAACTGCAAGAAGGAAGTACAAACCAATCGACTGGAGAAGTTCAACAGTCAACAGATACCAAGCCCTCACTGATTAAAGATGAATGTGTAGATGAAGAGGAACAAATCGATGTTCAAAATGATAATTTATTCTGTGAAAGTAGGTTTCCTGATTTCGTTAAAATTTTGTCTGAGAAATTTAATGGTGAATTCTATTATACGACGTTAAAAGCAGTTTTATCGTGAAGCTTTTAAAATCCAATATACGCTGATTAGTTTATATTAACCATTCTGTGTAAAATATTTTAAAATATCATGATGCATAGACTACCCATTTCTGTATAGAAATGAATAACAATTCTTTACTTATTACATTCTAAAAATAGTAAAATAACAATAAATCTATCACTAACCTATTGATTACATTACAATGATCCATTTAAGAACCCCTGAATATCTATGGACAGTGCCACTTTTTATTCGAAAATAAACTATATTCAGTGTAAAGGAGATAAAAAATTCTAAGCTGTTCATCTGTGACTTCATTTTGTAGTGTTTGAATTATCCAGTAGGTTTATTTTTCAGCAACGTATAAGACTGACTGATGAAGCCTTTGCCCTCTTCTAGAACACATATACGAATAAATATTTTTGCAGTTATTCTTACTGTCCTATTATTATTAATTATTGTTTGACGTATATCGCTTACTGTTATGAATTAGCCTATTGTGATTTGTAATGAAAGGATACTTGAAGATCTCTGAAATAAATGAATGAAATACTCAAACTAGTTAATAATATGAATTGATACTATTTGGTCACGCAATTTTTTACTTTGTTGTATTGTAGTAAACGAACACTCAGTCGGGGAGGACCAATTTATTGGTTATCAATCCTTACACAGACACATATTCAGCAACAACAATTTCATAAATATATTTTCTTGACATTAAAATAACAGGTTTGTGAGGAAGTTTTACTCTGAAGTTAGATGGTGGTTGGAGGTAGTCGACAGGAAACCCTGGACCTGGGTTTCGTGCTACTTGGCACTCGTCAACAAGGTGTACCCGTAATCTTTGAGGTAACTGGTGCTCCCTGGCGGACTCGATCTCGTGTCACCCAGCTTCACAGTTAGAGACGTTACCACTGAGCTATCCGGGCCGCGACCGACCTGTCGAGTCACCTAGACTGGTGGCCACATTGCAACATGGTCGACAGCATTCGATCGGCACTAATAATAAGGACTAGACACGCATGACATTAGTCACCACCCAGTGATCAATCAATTGTGATTACTCTGAAGTTATTTTTTTTGCACAAGAAGTAATATCATATATAGAACCGCGTTAGATTTAATAATTATTTTATTCTAATTAGAAATCTGCTTACACTACTATGTATTTCATGAATTTCTTAGACTGGTTTGCTTTACTAAACAATCATTTATCATTAAAAACAAATAGATTTCCAAAAATTGTAGTCTCATTTCAGAGTGGTTTGTATCACTAAGGTGCCATGAGCGGTTTTAATATTATTGAATTCTTTATAATACGATAGCTTGTCTTTAATGATGATTTTTATTGCAAAGATTATAACAGTTTTTAAATATAAATCAACTACCGAATAAAAAATAATTATAATTTACAATATTAGACAGTAATAATGACAAGATCCCCAAAAGGTATTAAACAGTGCAGGAAAATATCTTACATCTCATGTAATGTATTTCAATGAAAGTGTATCAATTACGTTGTCAAATTTTATCAACATCACTTAAAATGTGCAAATTTATGAAAAAGTCAATTAACAACATATTTTCTTATTGGAATTATAAAATCGTTCAAAAATGTGAAGGAGGTTAAAGCATTTTATTCTATTAGTTTAAGGTCCATGATTTAAATTTTATTTCACACAATTCACATATCAAGGATATTATTTGTTGTGATGTAATTCTCTTCCAGGTGTAACAGAAGCAGGAGCAAGCTTGGTAGATGACTACAATCCCCCAACAAATGAGTTCAGTTCAAATTCAAAAAAAATACTTTCGATTCAATTAGAAAAGGTCATATTATCACGTACTATATTCATTCTATTAATGATATTTCTACTAAGCTTAGGCATAATTATAAGAGTACTTAAACCATGGTCAGGTAAATTTGGTGCATACTGTACATTTTCCAACGGAACATTCGTCTCTTTAAAGGATAGTAATAATATATTTCTTGGAAATTCAACAGAAACAATTTTAGATGCTGACAATATTTTATTAAAATATTACGACCTAAACTGTACAATATCTATCCCCTAAATATTTCGTCCATTTTTTTGAAGATGTACATATAAATTCGTAAGGTTTATCACGAAAACCACTCATCCTTTTTTATTTAAATATTATTAGTAAATTTGTAGCACAACAAATAATAATCCCATTCTACATGAAACAGCCTTAACCTTAATTAAATGCTTGAAGAGGGGATCAAATAAGGTGAACTATGCACTTTAAAGTTAGTAGTAATAACTGTTGGGTTTAAGTATTTCATCTATTTGAACCAATCAGTATGGTTTATCCGATTCCTGAAGAAAACAAACTCTGCAAGTAGCAACGTAAATGATATAAGCAACGACTGGTGCTGGTTCAAATTCGGAAAATAGTATAAGTTCTCTTCATGATTCTGATGAGCCTTTGTTGTCAGAAATTTCTGCCAACTGTCTTTAGTTATTTAATATGAATCATCTATGTTGATGAAAAACCGGGTAGTACAGCAACAACGAGCCAGATTGGATCAAACGAATCGGGCGACCAAAGACATCGACAAAAAGATGAGTAAGCTGCAAAGCTTGTCGAAATTCAAAGTAGGAATTTGTAGCCTCCATGTTTTAATATGGTACTCAATGAAAACCGAACAATCAACTGACTAGAGCCTTTATATCTTGAATTATGTTTGACAAATTCGCGTTTGAATGTAAGTACAAAATAAATAAACTGGGAATCCCAAACGGTTCAAACTATCCATGTATCAGGTGTTTTTGAAAACAAATTAATGTTTAGTCCTTTGAATAAAAATACTATACAACAGAAAGTGCATGGAGTTAAGCAATATTATCATTTTCTACGTACCATAAAGTAGATCCGTAAGACATATGGTAAATAAAAAGCCTATAGATTCCAAATGTTCCATACTAACTCTAAAATTAAACCTGATAAATTGGAAAGATAAGCACACTAACATCGTTAATTGTGTATATTTAACATCGATTGAGTTGTCTTTAACTATGTCCAAATAATCTGGGACTAAAATACATTTGAAAACTTTTTGATACTCAGCTCACCATTTTATATTCACTTAATGCCTCGACTAACGTCTGATCAATGTTCAAATTGATAGAGTTTATCTTTCTTTTGATTTGGACGTAACAGCTCTACTATAAGAGCAACTAGTCCATGGAGCATACTCTGTGTTTCCGACCTTAACACACCAGTTAATTCTGTGCATCATCGCGATGGACTAGTCCTATTCCACTTAAAGAAAAGAATTTTAGACTATGAAAACAATGGCTTTACGATATCTGGACATATCAATTAGTGCTCCATATAAGGCTAACATTAAATCACTATATAGCTTGACTGTTAATAACACAAGTAAAACATCTCATATGATGAAAATAAAGCTGTATAGATACAAGTATATTAAATATATAATGCTGAACGAAATACAGCATTTATTATAAACTATCGCAATAATATCACAACATAAGGATTGGCTTCTATGATGAACTTGTGGCCCTTTAACCCTGAATTTGATATAGTTTCAGTTTCCTAGATGATTACAACTACTCATTTTTTCAGTTCATTCAATAGAGCAAGGGTGGTCAGAAACTTATTAAACTTACAGGTTTACCACAGAGGTTACTTCCATGTATGCCTTCCCTTAATTGAATTAATAGACACGGTCCCACCAAGGTCAAGCTAGATTTTAACTCATTAGTACGAGTATACTTCTCGACTATAGAACGAAAATTCCAGCTCTGGCCAGTAACACAATCCGACCGATAACAATTAATTTCGAGAAGCGGCTTAGATAATGCCCCCAAATGCCCTGGTATGGCCGAGAGTAGGGTGTGTTCGCCCTCCCTCTCGAACTTCTCTCACATGTCCATGCGTATATAGCCTCTGCCAGGGAAGTCCTACTCACTGCCTTCTCGCACCAAGGGTGTTGTTTACGAAAATGAGAGGACGAAAAGCGAATGTCCGGCGCTATAAACGGATCCCAAACCAATGGTGCACATGGGCTCCAGTATCCTGAGGGAACAAATGGCGTATGAACCAATCGTTGGTCACCGGCTACCATGGGACTGCATCTCCTTACGATGCTCCACTGCCTTGTGGTTCAGACGTTCAGGTCGAAGGCTCGGGGTGTAGCCTCCTAAGAAAACCACCTGCTTCGGTTTGGGCACCCGGGCAGTATCACAGCCCTCACCCAAATCAATTGAGATTCGTGTGGCGCATATGTATTTGATGCCTTCTTGTACCGATATCTATGTGTTAAAATAAATAAATAAAATAGATAATGTTAGATGCATTTTAGCTCAGAACATACGATTCCCTTAAATATCCTATTCAGTCAGAAATCGAACACAACAAGAATGCCAACCTTCTGTTATTATCTAATCCAATCAATATAAATCTCAAACACTCATAGTTTTATATACATGAATTACCAAACGGCGATACGCCATACACACGGAATTATAGTTGATACACAATGAAGCCATAAGTGACAGAGATCTGTAGAGCCAGTGAAACACCACTAAGTCCTAAAAAAATCATTCAACAGTCAGGTTACCGCACTTTAATTAGTTTACCGAGTCTCATCAGTGTCACTTATAAGCAAAGCGTATTAGTCGATTGTACGCCAAGGGTAGAAATTTGAGGTAATGGTTCCACTTTGTGCTTCCCCAGTCTCTCCTTTCTAATACACGCTTCTACCGCTGGGAACATTTATTCTAACTGGTCTCTGAGGAAATCCATTTATCTGTTTATGACGATGTGACAGGGTAGGTTACGTGTTAATTACGAGGTGTTACTTTAACATAAGCCAAGACGTCAAATCATCCTGGTCCGAACAAAGCGGACCCATAAAACTACTTAAATTGGTGGTTCATAGAACAAAACAAAAGGTTAATAAATAGTTGTTGCTAATTCAGGAATGGTAAAACGTCTAAATGCAGTTAACTATTCCTACGAAAGTTTACCACACGAGGAATACTGACGTTTTGTGATTCATTTGTGCAACTACTTCATAACAAAAAACGTATTTACTAATCCTCCGCGAAACGATTTCCAAAGTTTCGAGTTTTTCAATATCCTCTCCACTCCATCAGCACCCTCCATTTTGAAGAATCATCTCGAGGAATATTCACTCGTTTGGTCTTAGTTCGAGCGTGACCACAGATCACTTGAAAGAAAATGAGATAACATTGTTTCGACGGAAAAAGCTCAAAGTATTTAACTGACCAACGACCGTTATTCTGTATGTCACTATCCTTTCTTGTTTTGTCCTATTCAATCTTTAACATGGTTTATTTGCCCTTTCACATTGTATAAACTTGGTCTTGCTTTAGGTTGATATTTGCAAGATCCCCCTCTGAAAATCTGAAATCAGAAAGCTTTTCTTGAAATTGCCACAATTATTATCAGAAGATTATATGTGGGTTGATCACTTACAATTTATGAACTTAATTTTGGTACCTGAACTACTTTCTTGTTGTTTGGGCCGAAAGCTATGAAAGTACTGACCTACCGCGCTTCAAGGACGGAATATAGATTTTAGACGTAACAGTTGTATATAACTTAAACTAGGGTGCTTGCGACCTCTCCTTTCATATGAAGGACTGTCAAATCATTTTGCCATTAAATAAACACCCACTTCCTAACCTAAACGTTTACTTTCTCCTCATGCAGCTTTTCACAAGTTTGTAATTCACACCACTGATAGGACTGTTGTATAGTTTCCGGTGTGTTCAAATGTAGTATAAACTTCATTCGATATGTTTCTGCGTTGTTCTTGAGCTCGATTGTTAAGCTAAGAAAAGTTAGGTTTCTGGAGAACTGAAACCCAAATAATCTTTTCCGATCAGGGTTTGACTAAATGCCCATGCATGTTCAATAAAACTTTATTCTGTCAGAATGTATGCTTCATGAACGGTATATATTGTCCACTGATCTGTTGTGTTCATCCTAAATGATGATCTACGGTGTAAACTCCAGATGGTAATGGTTTAGATAAGTAAAACCGACACGATGATCAAATACAATTCCAGGAACCAAATAATACACAGTCCATTCCCATTACAGAATCGGACAGCCACACTATATGCATACGGAGAAATCGTACGAACGATTACAGAAAATCGGTGGTTGTGGTGCTGGTGTCAACTAATGCTTTCTCTGTATATTATTCTGCATCTGACTCAAATTCTAGATTTAGTAACTTCGATTGTGCTCACAATGTTTTCTTTGCTTTGAAAACTGTTTTATAGGTGACGGTTAAAATACAATTTTGATATTTCTGGGTATTATTAGTTGTCATAACGAAGCCGACTACTTCTGATTACTAGATGATACCTCTAGCAGTATCATATGTTTGTGCAAAGTCGTAGTGAACATTCACGATGAACCTAGCTCTTCTTAATCATCAGGAACATTACATTTGACAACCGTGCTTTTTTCTTCCGGACGGTTGTGGAATCAATAAAAGATTGTCCTATTAGTATTTCAGTTATTTTCGAAAGTCTACAAAGTTCTCCAAAGGCATAGTATTTGGTGATTGATATTGATAGTTTTGTCGCATATATAGAAATCTGAATTAGTTGGGTAATACCGTATTTAAACGGTGACAGCGCAATGAATAGGTCTTCACTTTCAAGCTTCCTGTAGAAACTAGAGCGATAAAAAATTAAGTAAGGACATTATAAGAAAGTAGCATGGTTATATGAATAAAAGCTTGCATTCCGTTAAAAGGAAATCATTTCGATGAATCTTCTTCACTGAATTGACTGAAACTACTTCCAAGCACTGAACAAGTTGTAGCGACTGTAAAAATCTTTGTTCTCTTGTTTCGACTAACATGAGCTGGCACTTTATTACACCGATAATTCAGTCAACTAATCTGCTATCAGTTATTTTGCCTACGGCTTTTAAGACCAATGGCTTTTACGGGACAACCATTTAACGATCATATAACAGTCAACTGAGGACTCGACGCAACTAAACAATGACCACGAAAAATCGTTAAGGGATAATAACTGACTACAGTTTAAAATTACACAATTAAAATAAAAACAAGACAAAACCAAAACATGCTGCAGGGAAGAAGTACATTTAATAGAAAATCCGTGGTTGAAAATTTTGTTTTTACACTCAGAGTTCGGGCTTGAATTTGTGGTTTGATCCGGTTCTTTTGACTGCGTAAATCGTTTTGAAGTGTTCAAAGTTGATCAGCTACTCCGTCATTGAACAGTTGAACGTTCAGCATGCTCCTTTTCAAAGCCTTAGAAATCAATGTTCTAAAGTGCGTATGGAAAGTAATTGTTTTGTGCGGCCAGTGTAACCCGCCCCACAATACCAAGAAAATAACCTTATCTACCTTCACTTATTCTATTTTATCTATAGCCGAATGACCCTAGTCTTAACTACTGACATGCACGGATAGGGGAGTTTAACTTTGAACTGAAGCCAAAAGGATTGTTATCTCCACTGGTCCGCCGATATTCATACTTTCTACCTCCGATCCTGAGCTTACTTATCTCGATATTGTTGACGAACTTCAATATCGTACGGCAGGGGACCGGGACATTTATTCACTTCTGAGTAAAATAATATGGGTTTCAAGACCCTAAAATCCCTCCTAAAGACTGCTCTCTGGCTGAACAATATGAAGTAAACTCCTATCCTTTTGTTACAAATCTCAGGAAAATTTATTAATTCAGACGGTGAAGCTCCATGCCATTTCCACATTTATGTGAAAGGCAGAAAACATGACTTACATGATACCTTGATCAATACATAACAACATTCAAAATTCAGATATTGGATAGTGGTTATTACATTGATTAATAATTCCAAAGGATATCCTGCTGGACTCACTTAGTCACATATCTTTTAGGTGAACAACTAATGAGGTAGATCTAGCAATAAAGCAACGTATTATGTAGTGATAGGTAGTTTATAATATTGAAAAGATTACTGACCGTGAACTACTCATTCAAAACAAAATAAGTGATAAAACAAACCGATAAAAGGAATTTGACTGCAGTCTAATGACAAATATTTACAAAAAATTTATAAACATGTATGTCGACCAAATTTCTGTTTTAATATTTGTTGGTATAAACGATGCTAAAGGAGATGCTTTAAACAGTGCAATAGCTAAAATTGGTTGATCTATACCGTAAAAATCATTTAGGTCTCATATCATCAGGATAGATACATTTTTGTACTTTTTCAAGGATGTGGAGTAGATATTGCATTCAAAACCATTCGTAACATCAGTTATCATGATCGATGATCAATAAGATTT
The DNA here is from genome assembly GCA_946903255.1 of Schistosoma spindalis. Taxonomy (NCBI): domain Eukaryota; kingdom Metazoa; phylum Platyhelminthes; class Trematoda; order Strigeidida; family Schistosomatidae; genus Schistosoma; species Schistosoma spindalis. The sequence continues at coordinate 60,586,304 of OX336416.1, read as the reverse complement.
ACTGAGCACTATAGTTAGCCAGAGATGGTCTCCTTACTTTTTATCACCAAATGCTTCTAATGGTTAGCGACAATTGGAAATGTATCATACATCTTATATACCCTCGATAATCTTGAGGTATTCAGATATAGGAATAGATTCAACCGTCCCACATCAACTATACTGATGACGGCTCTATCTGCAACTGCACAGGACTTTCCATAGTGAAGCTGAGCGCTGACTTGGTGCTCCGAAAACTGCAGCACCCAAGAACAGACACTTCTCCTGGTCCAGATATAGTCCACTTTGCTATACTGAGGAAAGCAGCTTCAATCCTGGCAACACCACTTAGCGTGATGTTCTCACACACACTAAGTCGAGACAAACTGCCGGAAAATTGCAAGCTGGCTCATATCACACCAATTTTCAAAGGAGGTCGACACAGAGAACCTTCAAGTTACCGACCGGTGGCTCTGCTCTCTATGCCTTCAAAGATCATGGAGTCCCTGATTTACGATGGTATACACGACTATCTGCTGTCCTTAAATTTCTTCTCGCCTCAACACAATGGTTTCAGGAAGGGTTACTCCTGTATGACGAACCTGCTGACTGCGGTGGACAGATGGACAAGCATCCTTGATCGCAAGGGAAAGGTGGATATCATTTACCTTGATCCCTCTAAGGCTTTTGATAAGGCTAATCACATATGTCTTATCAACAAGCTCAGACAATTGGGTATCAAATTACCTTTAATTGACTGGCTCAGTTCATATCCGACAAATCGACAGTTTAAGGTCAGGGTAAACTTCAGTTTATCACAGGCTATGGAATGTCTTAGTGGGGTCCTCCAGGGATCAGTACTAGGACCTCTTCTCTTCTTGATTTATATAAATGATCTTCCTCAATAGGTATCCTCAGACATTACTTTTCGCCGATGACGTGAAACTGAAGAGAGATACGCAACCAAGAGGATATACAGGCACTTCAGGAGGATCTGACTCGACTTCGAAGATGGACAGACGATAACGGACTTATCTTTAACACTTCAAAGTGTAAAGTAGTCCATCTGCGATACGTCGCAGACTACAGTTACAACTTAGGAAACTCCTCTCTAGTAGTATCCCGAGTCCAAAAAGATTTAGGAGTCCTGGTGTCCTACGACTCAAAGTCTTACGCTAACTGACAGAAATGCTTTTCGAGCAAACCTTGCACTGGTAACATTGAAGCGCATTTCTGGTCAGTTTGACGGGAGAACTTCCCACATAATCTTTAATAGTTTCATTAATCCCCATTTAGAGTACGGGAACATAGTATTCCCTCCTATACTCCAAAAGGATAAGGACATTGGATCGTATCCAACGGTGAGCCACGAAATCAGTTCAGGGACTCAAATTTAAACCTTATGAAGAGCGTCTCTAATCACTTGACCTTTACCCATTGGAGTATAGGGGTCTTAGAGGTGACCTTCTAATGGCTTACAGTATCCTTAACACAGCTGGACATCCTCTTAAACACCTACTTAAGCTTAGTCCGAATACTAACCCTAGGAGTAACACCCAGAAATTGGAGACACAACATAGCAGAACGGAATGCAGGCACAACTTCTACTCCATAAGAGTTGTCAAATGCTGGAATTCGCTGCCGGCTGAGCTAGTCCAAGCAACTTCCTAGGACTCTGTAACGTGGAGTCGAGTCGCGATTGACTATGAACACCACTATAAGAAGACTACGTGACAATTAACCAATGAGATCCCCGTAGGCCAATATCAGAAGGCAGATGATGGCTGTAGTCGAGATGTATTTGCTGGCGATCTCGTGGTATCGAAAGAATACCGAGATCGTGTCAAAGGAGTACAAGCATGGTTACTAAGCGTAACCGAATTCGTACAAGTTCAAAGTCAACGGAAGAATAAGTGTAATGGCTGTCATTAGCATAGTTAAACAAACGAGCACAGTAAAACAGTCACTGGTACAATTGGTTATATTAATAATGGTTTTCATTGAACCAATCGCGTTCTGTTGACAAAAGTAGGTCACTACAAGTCCATTAAGAGGCGACTTGATCTATTCTTAAGGACTAAGGATAGTATCTTACTATGAGTTACTAATTTATTTTTTTCTCTTTTATCGTTAATATACCTAGGTTCTTGCCTGGAGGTATTGGTGATCCCCTGCTACTAGACACGGAAGCCTGTTAAGCGAAAGCTTCTTCTATTCCGTCCACAACCATTTGAACCATTCTTCAGATACAAAGCAACGCTCCAAACCATTTTCAGACGTTTGCATCAATGAAGTCAGAATATAGACATTCAGTACTACTGTTATTGTCTCCTACACCTGATGACGATGTACATTGAAAGAACTTTCAGACGTGTCGTCTGTGGAGGATTTTCAAATGTTTGCGTTACATCCATCGAAATGTTACTGGATAATGACACAGTCAGTAATGCTATTTTAACTTTCTTATGAAGTTTCAGTTCCTCACATCCCTCCACAAGCTTTTCAATCAATCAAAGTCTAGCGGATCACTGTATATTACAATGAAAAGATGTAGGTGTCCTTCTTGTACTCTATGTTTTCCTACGTTTAGATGATGGACGAGTTAAGCCTATTCCCAAGCGGGTTCAAAAAGTAAAGGATGTTCACGTAACTAATGAAAATAGCTGTCTTCTTCGAGCTACACTTGGAAACCAAAAAATTAGTACTGTAGTGAGTTTTTATTAACTGTATACTGGACGTTGAAAATTATGTATAGATCTTTTATTCACTTCTTCGTTAGTTAACTGATTGTATTGAAATTTTTCAACAGCACTTTTGCGAGTTGGTCTAGTCCCACCTGGTGGCGACAGTATTACATGTAAAAAACCTAGATTGCTTATAGCTGGTGTGTAAATTCACTGTATCACTCAATTTTCGGTCCAAACAACTATCTCTTTAGAGTGCATGACTATTGCTTTGTTTACCCGTACTTTTAAGTAGTCCCTCATTTCGGAGTATGTTTGATGCACTCCCGTATAATATTATGTAGTATACCTCACAGTAGTAAAATTGCCAACATGGTTCTCCTGATGTTTGATGCACTGCCATTATTTGTCTCGTAGAACTCACTGACTCTCAATGCTTGATACAGACTTGAGGGTATCATATAAAAGTAAGGCGCTTTGACCTGTAAAAGTCATCCATCGTTTTTAGGATGGAACTCGTGTTTTAATTGATCGTCTTATTAATATGGCCTCTCTATAGTCCCAGGATTATCATTGTAGAAATAGTCGTCCTGCTTTAGATGACTGGTTGGTGAAATAGCTCGTGAGTGATGATATGGTATTCAGATTCTAAATTCTGTCTTTCCAAAGTTTAATGTTATAACGATTCTCGTATTCAAGTGTCTTATTGAATAATCCATTTATATACGTACTTAGGTCTCGCTGCAAGAGTACTGGTCATTTAATTTTCTAGGATCCCTGAATTTTGCTGCTTTTTTTCTCTATTTGTCCTCCGTAATCTATACTCCTTCAGTGTTAGGAAACTGGTAGTGCTAATTGTTGGACATTTTTACCGATTTCAACCAAACTCACTAGTATTTGTCAGCTCGTAATGTGTAAGGGACTGAATGTATCTATACTACTAAACTAGTATTGAAGATTCCATGTTCTTAGTTCGTTTATTCTAATATCTAACTAGATTATATCTATATCATCCATTCACTCCCAGATCACTAGGGATTAGGGAGTGCCAGAACGACATGATGGGCTTGCAAATGTTAATCCTATTTTACTATTTATTATACCATCGGGAAATAGGGCACGCTTTGAAAACTGTCGTGATGACATTTGTATAAACATGACAGGGTTACTGAATTAGACCAATTGAATTGTCATCACTGCTCCTGAGGAAATTGTCTGGACTCGATATCACTTACACAGTGTTGTCACTGGATACGAGCAATGCTTTGGAGACAGTGCTGATCATACTCACCAGGTCTCCAAACATTCTTAGCTTAAAGTAGTCAGGTTCCACAAGAATTACTGTAGTTGGTACAAAATCTACCTTATGCATTCCGAAGAACATCATGACGATTCCAGAGTGGCCAAAGACGCTAGCTTCCACTATATGTGTAGATTAGTTTGCCATACAACTCCTCTCGGAATTTCATACCTATCCAATTATTCCTAACTCTTAACCATAAAAAGGTGGATGCATACACAGGCTCCTGCATTTTTTGCAGCAATGTTAAGTGTTTCGAAGGTGTAAATGAAATGCCGTAATTAAAGACTCTAATTCCTAACTAATCAAGTACGATTTGAATAATTTTCGCACCGCCCATTGAAACGTTGCCATCTGCATACTTGAAGTCAAAGAACCTCTTCTAATAACATCTACACCACCGTCACGTACTTCCTTTAGGGCTGTTTCCAGTGTCACCGACAACAAAGTTAAAGGCGAGTGGTGAGACTAGACAACCCCATCATATCTGCTACTGGAACGAAACAATTGAGGAAAATGGCTATATGTTCTAACCTGCCTGATGCGTTTATGAAGAACCTTTAAAATGTTAATAAACTTCTTGGGGGAGATAAATATATAATCAACATGTCCATGACCTGAATAAAATATATGTTCACTCCTCACAGATCAGTCCTCGGTTCACCATAATCTATGGAGTATGATAAGCGTCAATCGTTTGGAAGAAATCAGGAATACATTTATACCTCCATAGGTGTTGAATAAATTAAGTGGCTCCTCTCTAATGATAAAAACAACGATCGCCATTATACAGTAACGAAAATAGGTTTAGAAATATAATTAATCATAACCGAAGAATAAGAAAATACAAATTTAGAACCCTTAGCAATATAATTCACAAGTACATGGACGGAACAAATACATTTATGTAGTGTAAAACTATTCTCACTTTTCGAAATTTGAATGCTTAAATAAGTTTCTGTATTTATTTGAAATAGGTTCACCAGAAGGACATGAATAGATTCAATCAAGCTTATTCCAATCTTCTGAAAGCTAATATTGATGGTTTGAAAAAACGTGATAAACGTGTCAAGTCGACAAATATATCAAGTAAACTCAATCGACCCAAGACAGAAAAAGGCTAATGCAATACATAATATTCGGGATTTTGACTGATTTCATTATACTTAATGTATTTATTTTCAGTTCTCTGTACATAATGTCGTATTCGATTTCCGGTCATGTTGGTGATACAATAAAGATGTGGGTGGCCTTGGACTTATCGTGTAAATTGAATAAATGGTAATGCTTTGTACATGTATAACTTACCCCACTTGTTTAATGGGTCAGAAAAAACTGTAGAAACAATGCACCTCTGATCAACATTCGACCTATTTTTTGTACTCCGAAACTGATAGTTTATATTTAATTTCAACTCAGATGCGTGAATGTAGACGTCAACTTACTACCAAATCGTCTGACAAATGCAGTCATAAACAACTTGGAAACCCATCACGAATGCCTGATACCGCAAGTTTTATTACTAGAGGTAAATGTATACGAAAGTACTAGTTCTATCAGTTTAGACAGAAGTCCTCTAAGTTAGCAATGTTTTATCAACCAGCGAGATAGCACAACTCTCAGGTCACCTTGTGACTATCAATTTGCTAGATATTTCCTGTTAATTCGGTATCACATCTCTCACTAGAAACATACTGTACACCTCGGAGTCGTAGAAGCAGGTAAATGTGCAAAGTAATCATACATGATACGTTTATCAACTGCCCGAGTTGACGGGATGAGTGTTCAGCCACTTCCTTAACACTTGGGCGACCCAGAATTGCACATTCAGAAAATCAAGATGGGAATCTTGTCGTCTATTAATACATAACTAAGCTAAAAACTAGTTTGAGGTACAGATAACATATCCTAAAAGTACCTAGATATGTTTATTGGGTTTCAGCACATGTTATTTCCTGTTTATTAAGTACCAACCAGTTAGTAACAACTCTGACGACTGTACATCATAAAGTTTAGAATCACGTTCTTCTGAGGTTATGCGCAAGACCGGAGGGTCTCGGTTCAACCCCCCGTTGCGGAGTCATGAATGTTATTTTATTTGTCATTGGAGAACATCTGATAACTCAAAGATAGCCCCTTTTCCTGAAATTTACCATTACAAATAGTATTTTGTAGTATATACTTAGGGTCGCAATATTAATAAAAACTTGAAGGATCGGGATATTGATTTATTTATAGAAAAGACTGAGTAAAAAAACCTAGGCTTTAGCATAGAGAACAAGCGAATGGCCAAACAAGTCAACAGTTGGTTTAATCAGGGAAGGTTAAACATAACGTGGTACAAAATAATTTTTATAATAATTGAAACGAGCTATTAACAAATAGAAGCACATATCGGTTCTAGAAGCTATTAAGTTGGTGTCGATTTTCATGACTAGTCTGTCATACATATAGCCGCAATACTTGAACATCAATATTTGGCATTCATATTTACAAGTAGATGGAATTAAATTTACATGATTTGGTAGAAACGTAGTTGTAGGTGCCGAATCACTGCGGTCATAATCATTCAAATCAGGAGACTGAGTTGTCACTATACCAAGAATCTAAAAGTTATGGTGATACAGAAATCTCGATGTGGTTGTGGTAGGCTCCAGAGGAGGGATTTTGTTTATTTTGCAAAGCTACCATTGAATTTCCATTAGGATGACTATGGATATTAGTATTTGCATTTCGGTAGGCTGGTTGTTCATCTTCGCAGAACTGTTCCAAACGGAAGTGAATTGTTGCAAAAGATGGTCGTTTATTTTCATCAGCTGCCCAACATTCTAGCATAAGGTCGTATAATTCTGGTGGGCAACCGGGTGGTTTCGACATGCGGTATCCAGCGTCCACTTGTCTGAGGACTTCAGCATTATGCATTCCTGGATAAGGAGAACGACCATATGTGACTATTTCAGTCAACAGAATGCCGAAAGACCACACGTCAGACTTGATGGTAAAACGTGAATAATTAGCTGCTTCAGGCGATGTCCACTTTATAGGGAATCTAGCTCCTGCATGTGCTACATATTCTCTGTTCTAGAATTTGAAAAAAAAATTAATAACAGCTTATAGAGGTGTATATAAATAGAAGTAAAAATGAAAATTATAATATCCAAAAATAAAGGTCTTTAATGACTATTTACAACAGCTTGAAATCCGACTAAATCGAATACATTCGCAATTTCGCACATCAAATCAAATAAAGTAGCGATGAACTAGGTGTATAGAGAAAATATATGACACGACAGTGGATTCGGTTTCTAAAATATAGCAGGGTGGGAGAGATCCATTTTTAACACTAATACATTCTGTTGTCAAGTTTTATGAACTAGAAGACTTAATCACAGATCTCCTATTGTCATTCCGTTGACCGTTAGTCATTGAAAGCGTGGTTGACCGACCTTTACTGCATGGAAAGGTGTTTTCGGGAATCGGTCCATTTGGACCTCTATTTATGATGCATTGTCAACTGCAGGATATTGAGATATTTAACTGAATCTTATGATCACGTAGCACTGCCAAAAATAATTTTAATCTCTACAGTCACTTTCAGCTTGATAACTAAAATCAGTGAAGCTAAACAAAATTGGCATTTAGATAGCGTCATGCAATTTTAAGCAATCGTTTTACGTCCATCTGATTATTTTAGTCCGATTAATCTGTGTAAAACACCAAATATACCTAAGAAGATTTGAATATTTCACACTTTGATCGCCATTAATGTAAACTGGTTTCGCGACATTTATAAATATATGATTGAGTACATCAGTGTGAATTTCTGTACCTAAGCAATTTCTAAGACAGGAAAACCTTCGAAATTTTTGGCACAAAAAAATGAGTGATAAAAATGAAACCACCTTGGATTTACGAAGTCCAAAAAATAAATGCCTAATAGTTAATGACAATTATGAATCGCTTCATAATACACAAGATTAGTTTATCTAATGACGTTCGAAAAAACGTTTTCAGACATAAGAAAATACAGGTTGAAGTATGCGACTTACAAATAAGTTATCACAAAGCAAAAAAGGACTGTTTTGCTTAAACTATCTAAGTACATATACCAAAATAAAGAACTATTAAATTGATTAAGTGCCTACATAATTGAATCTATAAAACGAGTGGAGACAACTTAAATAAATGGGGAATTGTAATCCGAGAGTTATAAATTATCGAGTATCAATGTTAATATCGATCAATGTAACAAAAAATCATCGAGGTTAAAGATGGTTCCTATATTGAAAGCAAACTGGAAAAATTCACACTTGACATTACACTACTCATAAGTAGGTGGAATAAGTAAAAGTCACTTATTAGAGACCAAAGTAAAAGTTACCGAACGATAGCTCTCTTCACAAGGTTACTTCTTCCTATTTCCTGCAGTTCATTGTTAAAATTAAAACAATTCCTCGGAGCGAAAGCTGTTTGTAAAGTATATGGAAGTAAAATCACATTACTAAAACAAAACTAATTAGCAGTGATAAAAAGTCCGCCGATATCTATGAAACCGTGGTTCAAACATATATGCATTCAATATACCAAAATGTAGTTTGTCAGAAAGAGGACTTAACATACCTAATAAGTCTACAAAAAAAAGAAACTGATCAGCTCATAGAAAACAGGTGTTAGATAAGCTGACATGAGACCCGATGCAGACGTCAAAACCAGTATTCAATAAGAATTATCAGAATGGGAGGTTGTGGAGATTGGAGTTAGACATTAACACCGTTGGATGCCAGGTCAGTAGTCCAGAGGTTAGACATTAGCGCACAAGACCAAGTCTCTTGGTTTCGAGTCCCGCGTGCGGCATCGTGGCTGAGGAGTCCAATTCTAGGACGAAAAGGCCGTCCAGCGCTTTCAGGTCTTCAATGGTGGTCTAGCTTAAATCAATTCATGAATCCAACTATTAAATTACACAATACGAAGGTCTGTATTATTTCATGCTTACTGAAAGAGCTACTGTGACCTATCGAATGACAAGTAGTGTCTTATGACAGTTATAAGCATCTTACATGCTAATGCCGACTTTAAAAGTCATGTCAAATAAGGAACTCATCAAAAATAGCTGATTGGGATACAAAACATTACATTACCTTGTTAAATATAAAATTGTACTTTTTTGGTTTTTAACTCTAATTAATTCACATAAAACAAATTAGAGCATTTGGAGGTGGGTGCGAAATAACGATAACATTATATATCACTTAAATCACACCAAAATGCCCTGGTACGGCAGAGAGTGGGCAGAGTCGACTCTCTCGGGGTGTGGCCTCTTAAAAAAAACCACCTGCTTCAGTTTGGGCACCCGCGCAATATCCCAGCCCTCACAAAAATCGAATGGTTTATGTAGCGCATATCTGTTTGGTGCCTTCCTTGCACCAATGTTCATGTGTTTAAATAATAAATATATTATTTATATCAGCAATAGCAACCAAATAGTACAAGCCTGGGATATTTTAATTCTGGTCAAAGAATAGATTATTGGACATCAGAACTGCTGGAAAGTTTCAAACAAACCAAAAATGCACATTGTTTCAAGTTGTCACACTTCAAATCACCAAAAGTCAAGGAAAATAAATACATAAATATACATCATATTTGTATCATAAAATGAGTTTAAAAGATCTTTACTTCATAATATGTATGTGAATCTACATTTGAATAAAACGACTATTTAAACAAAAAATGAAACCTAGAAACAATAAATTTGATTAAAGATAATAAATACATATCTCTATATGATTCACGTTCACCGAGCACATGTACTTTGAATAATAGATGAACGCAAAATAATGTTTTATTTATTATTATTACAATCAATTACCTACTCCGTCATCACTGAAAACATTTAAACATGATAGGACTTATAGTGGAAATAAAAAAGTTAATGCATTAATTCATGTTAACGGTATAATCACACTCTTGTAGAAAATCTTCCACCACTTATTCTGATATAAAGGGTATTCATATAATTATTCTACAACCACAGGAAGCAGAAGTATTAGGGTTTTTTAAAATCAAGAATCGATAAATTTACTGATTTCCGTGTAAATGGAATCTTCAAAAAATTAATGTAAAACAGTTCAAAAAGTATTTTTAACGACTGACTTTGCACAGGTTGATATTGGTGTAGGGATTGACCGTTTTTTCGAAAATTTAGAACACCATTAAATAAATGGATACATCAATTGAATACAAATCGTTGAATAACTAAGGGATCAGTACTGTTTAACTCGTTTGGTTCCAGAATTCAAGTATACATACAGCCATTCTTGAATCTAAATAGTTAGTGGCTGTCAATAATGCATAGAGCTTAATTTTCAAAAGTATTCAGAACCACAAAAGATTAGTAACACAATCCAATTTTAGGGATTAGAAGTTCTGATGATGAATCACTTTTAAATCATTGAAAAACATAAATTTTCCCAGCAATTTTAATTGTTATTATTAAGGAGAAAGATCGATAATGTTTCTAACTAAAGAGATTTCTTTTTCTACACAACCATATTACAAATGATCATCAATATTTTTCATTGTGAGAATAACTACTAATCGATCAAACACACACATTATTTTCCAAAACGATTGTGTAAGTTTAAGTAAACTGTCAAAGAGATGGAAATATATGGTTTTTCACTTTAAAAAAAAACAATCTACGGCACCTTTCAAAGATAGAGAAACAATAAACTAGTAAAAAATGTTTTTCTGGATATTCTGGCATGTGAACTTGCGAAAATGATGAATGGATTTCCATGTTGTTTTTTCACGGTTAGGTAAAATTAATCTAGCTATAACGGATAAGTTCGAAGATATATTACATCAAGTTAATTCTCATATATTACTAATCTATGGTATTGATCCGACGAACTGGATAAACAATGAAAATACGAAATAAATCGCTACTATCAAAATTTTTATTCTAAATAAAAATGAAAAGTGTGTACACGTGCAGTCAGATGAATAACCAAGTAACGTATGAGCTAGTTTATCAAAGTTTTTCTCAAGTAAAGACTATTCAAACGATATCATCTCCATACTATGCACTGACTTTCAGTGCATGGTCTCCCAAAAAGTAGAATTCTATGTGTATACTTTCGCTAAGGTTCAAACTATAGAGATGCTATTTTTTAGTACTTTATATTTTCATACGTTTTAGCTTGTGAAAACCATTCTCCGATAACTTAAAGCTTCAACTAGATAAGTGTTAATCCTATCATTTAATATTTCAATTATAGTAAATATTAAAAATATATCTAGCTCTTGTGGGATAATTTAATGCTTTTTCTGGTACAAATAATGTAAAGATTATAGTACTTTATCATCCTGGTTGAGATTAAATAAGCTATAACGTGTTATTTCCCCGGGTGGCAGATCAAAACACTGTACATACTGTGGCTTATTGAGTACGAAAGTCGAATTTTGAAATTCAAGAACAACACTTCAATAAGTAATTCACCATTCATCTTATTCTTTCTTCTCTACTTTTGATTGATGATAGTAAGTGGTTAGACCATTTTTTCTGTTTAACGTGATAGGTTTAAATTATTGTTCAATATTTACTTTAATTTTAGTATAAACAAAAATGAAATTTCTTTGTTTTATGCCCAAGTGTACGTTGTGGGTTGGTTCTTTAAGATTATTGAACATGTACAAAAAATCCGTGTAAATTTAAAACAAGAGAAAACATGAATTTATATGTACGATTGTTTGTGTATTATAATCCATTATTTGGTTAAGTGTTGAACCAATATTATTCAATAATTGATCACGATTGTGTTCATAATATTTTTCTGAGAAGCTAGTGGTGTTTCGTCGATTAACAGTGTCAGCTTAGACTCCATTTTTAATTATTCTACTTATACTTTATAACCATCGCATAAGGAACGTGAAGTTCCTGAAATATAAGTATGACGAGTGAACCGATGAGTGATAAACGAAGTACGAATTTCTAGGATATAGTTATAACATGAGTACAGATGAAAATTGATGTGTAAGTTCAAATTAGTTGTCCTCTCAATAGTCAATTTCTAGTCTTCCTTAATGGATCGTGAACTGTGATTCTCCAGTTTGTATTATTTAAGTACTAATAAGTGAAAAGAAATAAGTAGAATATACGGTACAGGTCACAAAGAGAAGGCAATGTATAAACATGAATAAGACAAGAGTAGACAAACAAAGAAGGCACAATCAACACTATCCAAGCCTTCATTATTTTTCTTGCCTATTCTTATTATTCAAAACAAAAGGGCAACTTTACAACACGATAGTTTTGGTGGTCAATTCTAATTGACATCTAATATCTAAATCGTAAAATTCCACACTTCTCCTGAATGATTCCGGGTATTTTTATTGTACCACGGGTAAAACTACCTACTAGGAAACTACTGAAATTTTGTTTAAAGTAAAACTTTTCATTTAAACATTAGGAAAAAGACGAATAGAAATGTTTATTTCCACTTGACTTTCCACCAGTATATAAATTTTACAATTATATTAAGATCAACACCAAGTCAAGTGATCGTGTGAGTAATATAACAACCTTTATGGATTTGAAAGTTTTTAACGAAAATAATGACGAATGACTAGAGAAGTATAACCAATGTGTAAGGTTATACAACTGTTTTTCAATCTTCGTGAAAAATGTAATAATTCGAATTTTCGAGCGTTTTCAAGTTCAGTTAGTAGGTGAATATTACATAATTTTCACGAGGGACTTGACTCCCAGCCTCTAAAGGTGTCGATATCTGTCTGTCATGGACAAAATACTGAAGAGCATCCTAAGATGAATGAAAAAGAAAAGTTAGAGCTTGAAATGAAATACACAGTGAAAATTATGACCTTATTCATCTAATAAATGTATGAGAAAACGTCCGAAAATGGTTGATACCATACCGTACATACATTGAGCAGTAAAAAGCGAGTACATAACTTTCTGCAAACTAACTGAACAGAAAAATTTATTTCTAAATTATACATCCATTTTTCAGTTTTTATAACCAATGACTGAACACATACACTCAATTTGTGAACAATCAATATAAAAGAGAAAAAAATCGTTACGACAGAAAAGTTTCCCACTTATTCTGAATTAAAATCAGTGTCGACGTATAATACTGTGAAGGAAGTTATTTTCACACAACAATAAACACTAGTAATGTTGATGGTGACTATAAATAATTACGAACAATTATCGATAAGTTGAAAACGTCATAAACAAGAATAAGTACTTCTTCTAACACATACTACCTTCATCTAGACAACAATATCACCACCAGCCCCAATTACTATCATAATTTGCAAATAAATCGTACACCAAGTACTGACTATACTACTGATACTTGCTATACATATTTTTTTAAAAATTATACTTAAATGGATAGAGATAATGGAATATATAAATAAATGAATTTGTGGGAAAATCAATTGAAACTGATGGTTATATATATATATCGGCACATTAATTCTGTATCCGTGTACACACATAGGTAGTTTATATTTTGTACCGAACAAAAATTGAGAAAATGTAGAGGAGCAGCGAAAATGATGTATAACAAGACAGCAGAGATTCTCATTTTTAAAAGATAAAAAACAAAGCAATTAGCTGTAATTTACAGTGTCTTTCAACTCCTTAAAAAGTTATGATACACATACATGTACGCACAAACACAACGTTTAAGTGGCAAATGAACATTCATCATACAATCACTATAAAATAAGGGGAAAATAATCATATAAATATTTTTAAACAACACAAAACACACAAAATGAGTAGAGATATACAGAATAACAGAAGCAAAGGAAGAATAAAAACAAGATGATAATAAAAAGCAACAAGACATGATGGTGACGACTGATCATGAAAGCAACATACAAATCTTTGTGTGCACTTAGAAATATAGGCAATTAAACAACTTGTTCAATGTATATTTAATACCTTATGATTTGACAGGTAGACTAAAGATGAACAGTAAAGTAAGAGACAATAAAATTTCGAAAAGTACTTTGAGAGTTAGGAATTAATTTTAAACTAACAGTTTAAAAGAGCATACAGTTTTATGAAGTTACTTCAAACATACGAAAAAATTATTAATATCTGTAGGATAAGTTAATGAAATACTACGATTCTTTTTAGACACTGAATATATATATATATATATATATATATATATATATATATAACTGTATATTGGTTGTTGTGAAATACCAACAACCTGATGGTTAGATTGATTATAATATAATACTAATCTCCAAGTTTCTAAAACATTTTGTCTGATCAAAACACATGAAGCAAACGAAACATTCTCAATTTAAATTAAACTTTTATTATACAATTACTTGATATAGAAAAAGGATACAGTTATGTCAATGAATCATTCACAATCAAAATACAACGAAAGAAAATATCCAGTCGGAATTCTGTTTTCGTAAGTAAAACGCATACATACATATTAAAAATTCAAATACGTGAATTACTTTAATTTCGATACTGATTTGGGAAAATGATTATGTGTACAAAAAGGTATATGTAATAATTTTGTAACAGAAATCATCTTGGTAGCTTAAGTAGACTTTCACTGTTAGGATATACAAAATACATCATCGTTTTTTTCTTTAAAAAAAAGTGGTTTAAACAACCTAGTTGTACACGAATGATCAATTAACATGAAACCTACCAAAAAAGTATACCCGTTCCATCAAATAGTTCTAGTGAAGCGATAAACAAGCATAAAATTACAAAAATATGAATATGTAACTCTGTATAAGATCGCAGTATTACTTTTGCAATCGTAGATAGATTCATACCTAAACAACTACTATTAGATAAACGTGTACAGTACTGAAGTCATATACAGACACAATGTAAGTAATGGGTGAGACGAATTGGTCTACTTGAAATTTTATCTTTTCCTCTGAAATGTCATGTAAAAATATTTATTCTGACGGGAAATCAACGTGCTTAAATTTAACAAACTTATCGATTAAAAAATATGCTGACGGGAAGTATAAAACTGAATTGCATTATGAGAAAAATTACTGAAATGTATGATTTCAATAAGTATGTATCTAGTAAAATAAGATTATCCTACGAAGGTTCGGTAAGTCTCTTCAAGCTTATTTGCACTGAAATTACCCGAGATTCAAAGTAGTATATTACGTCACAATAGGATGAATCTGTAGCCTACAACATTAACCTATGAGGTAATGAATTTTTCTGACCAGTGTCTAGTACTTCCCACACATACACACACTTCATGAGTAACACAGAAAGATACTTACATTTAAAAACAATTTTTGTTACTTACTGACAACGATCGAAAAATAAATTAGTTTCAGAGAATACTGTACGGCTGTTTCATCTCATACAGTAATAAACGGGTTCAAATTCGATGAAATCAGGTCCTACAGACCGAATTTACCATTTGAAATTCTAAGTTATTTGTGAGACCTTGAACCAAGATAATGGGTGAGTTACTGACTTCTTATTTAGATGCCTACACAGATCATGGGTTTCCATTGAGACTGTCAAATTTACCCTATTTGTGTAGAATTTCAGTATTTTAGTTTTTTTTATTTCTAATAGCCTAAAAGATGTTTCCTTCATGAAATCCATCTCTAGTATAATAGTTATTAGTCTAAATACGACTCTTGCTTGACAGATACGAAAATTTTTAAAGTGTATGACATTGTAAACTACATTGGTTATATGCTAACGCTACTGAAAGAAAATCCAACACAAACACAGAGAGACAGGGAAACTAGTTCGCCGAATACTAAATACCATAACTTATCTAGTAAAGAAAATTTAAACCATAGAAACAAGTCAACTAGTACAATTATAAATAAACAACCAGATTATAAGAACTATGGACAGTAAACGAGGACTGAATTCGAATTTTCACCCTGCTGTGAATATACTAAATAATAATAAAGCACAGCATGGCTAAATACTTACTTGACAGGTAAATTAAATAAAGAATGGTATTATCTTTAGGTAATAAGAAAAACACGTGGTAATTAAGTAAAGCTGTACATGTTATCTTGGGGAAAAATAATCTAAGATATCTTTAAAAGGATATATTATTTTCGTGATCATTTCATCGATAATTTCGCTGAAAATTTATTATTCATATAACTGATGAAATTTAAATATATGTTGTGAATTAGAAGCTACAAAAAGCTTGATATCTAAACCTAGTCACAACCAGGTAATGAAGACGTAGTAAGTAGAGTTGGCATTAAAATGTAAACAAACTATTAGTAAATTAAGTATCTGAGCGAACAAGACAGCTCTTTAATTATGATGTGATTTCCGAACTTTCAATGAACCACAAATGAATAGGGACTACAAATGGAACAGATGTAAGAAAACCACATGGAATCATAAGGGTCAAGTTATACTAACCATCATAAAAAAAACGAATCTTAAGAAACTGCCTTTAGTTAATGAGCTGTATTTATCAATTTTATTTCTTGTTACGTAGCGCTGAAATGAAATTTCTACCGGTAAACAATGTCACGACTATTGCACAGGGGATAACATTAATTAAACTCCATAACCCCTAAAGATTGCTTAATTTATATTAAATGATCATAGAAACTACTATCAATTTATTTAACAAGTTATGATTAACCAGAAACACCATTGAATAATTACTTTCTTGATCACTGTTTTCTTTTTCATTCATTCCCGATAGGAAATGAATAATGATCAAAACGCCCATAAACGCAATCAAAACAATTTTTTTGGTGTATTATATAGAGAGAGGATTATCAATACAGAAAAAAGAGAAAAAACGAGCAGACCACAGATAGACGACTCTTAATGACTAACATAAAAATAAGAAATGTAGGAATATGCTTATTAATAGTTACTATAGTCACATGTTGAGCAGGTGTTTACACACAGATTACGAACAATGCATGTTTATCGTTGTTGATTAAACAACAATAAAAAGAGAGATTTGACATTTAAGCGATATACTAAGCGATTATGTGCCATATCATAGTCAGTCAGTCAGTCACGAGCTAGAACCTGGTAAGTATGTACATCGATTCAAATTGCCATAACCACAAAGAGATTTATTTATTTACTATCTATTTAAATACAAACATTGGTACAAGGTAGCACCAAATACATATACGCCACACAATAACAATGAGGCAGTAGTAGTTATCATTGATTTGTAGGAAGGCTGTGGTACTACCCGGGTGTCCAAACCTAAGCAAGGACAGAGAGATGAAATTGTGGGGCTTAATTCTAGAATAGTAAAGGTAGTAACAGTATTAGTTGTAGTAAGAAAGACTAAGTATTGAAGATACGATTCAAGAAAAAATAAATTGGTAAATATTACCAATTTCAACGAGTTAAGATTAGAATGAGGCGATTTAATGGGGAAACGCGAGAATTCGAGCTACTCACCTGTTAGCTGTTCAAAAAAAATTTAGTGCTGAATGTGCTTTACTCGTTCATCCATCTTCCTAGATTTCTTTTACATATAAATTGCGTTTTACAAGCCCCATCCTCTGGTCTCATTATTCATAAATTCTATATCATTTGTAGATAATATGTTCCTTTTTTACTATGGGTTGTTGGTATTTTTTTAAAAACGTAGATGTATAAATGGTCACAATCAATTATGGTAAGCATAAAACTACTAGGAAGACAAAAAAACTACATGTTGGTCACATGTCTGAAATATTAATATCTATCCAAAAGTAAGAACAAATTCAGGTACATGCGACACCACAAAGATCATTAATTTATTGCTCCAATTATATTTGTTTACGTACTACCACATTTGTTTACAATTGAGATGTACTTGAAACGTTTTTGCTGCGATTTTATTTTGAACATCGCATCTTGATATTATCTACATTTAAAATAAATACCCGTAACTTCTGTTGACCTATATATATACCCGAATATACTTCCACATATAGTGAGACTGAAAGCTTCGATGATAAGTGAAGAACCAAGTACGGTACAATGTTTATCATTCGTCTGAATTACCAACATACATCAATCAAAATTTGAAATTCTGTAATACGACAAATGGTCTATTTAATTTTTTTGAAATATAAAGCGATGATACATTTATTGTAAATTACTTCGGAAAAAAACAGTCAAAATACGTAAAATAAATAAATCCCTAATATAGTTAAAGTTTTAATTATTTCAATGATCAGTACATGAAATATGAGCTACGGATTCAATTTTAAAGAAAAAGATTTAAAAGCAACTTTACTGAGGGGACTATATTCATGATGACATGTTCTTCTGTTGGTTTACAAGCATACTGTATGAATATAAAGTAGCAACAGATACAGATACATAACAATGATAAGATGATATGGAAATACTATAGGCTTATATTTTAAAGATACATTTTCTATACCGCTAGAGCTAGCCAAATGAATAGATGGACTCATTTGGTATAAATTGGAAACAAATTGAATCAACTTACTATTACTGTTTTTTACGGTTCCATATCATTTTATTATTCTATTATTCAATTTTGAGTGCTGTTAGAGGTATGAGGGCGGTTACTGTTTCCTGGTAGCCCACACCGTGGAAGGGTTCTTCTAGAGGTATCTGAAAAGGAAGTTGGGTTAGAGTTGGTCTTAGCGATCTGACAGCTCGACCGCAGTGCCCAAGAGACAACTGATTGAGGGCTGTCACACACGACCTTTTTGTTTTATCCCTGTACTTGTTGAGACCTTACCATCAGAGACGGAAATCCGTAAGATAAGGTGTGCAGTAAAATTTTTACTGTAGATCTTTTCTAACCCCACCCCTCCTTTGTGAGAAGGCAGCATCGCTACTATGTTGGTTGTCTGAGGGAAACACCTTATTGCCGTCACATTTCTGTACGGTCAGCAGTACAACTTCGTCCTTAGGTCTGCTGCTTTTAGTCTTACCGTTCTTCAACCGACCTGCATGGCATGGCAGGACCTTGAAGAACGATTGTTCCAGTCAATGTAACCCGACCAGTTCATTACTATAGGCAAGTTTGACCACCACATCAGGGTAGAAGGAACGGTCAGATATTCTTTTATTATATATAATTAGATTAAGTGAAATGCATATTGTTTGTCTTTTATTAAATTGTAAATTAAACGTAAGTATTATTGGAAATTCCACTCATTTATTTTATAGATTAATACTATTGGTCAGATTGATATCTGATAGATGCAAAAACAGAGTATCTGTTTTTAGTTTTGACTTCAATTGACTTTTCCCCTACCCATTTAATGAATCTATTCATTATTTAACATTTTAATTTATGTTACGAATTCAATTCAAATAAGTAATACTTTAATAGTCTAACGATAAAAACAACACAACTATTGCTCTAAAATAAATAAACAAATTGAAATGTTCAAAATGATCATTTCTTCATGGGATGAATAGTCAAATCAAATGTAAATAAATTTCAAAAGACAAAATCTCTAACCAACTGAATTAATTTATCCATATAAACGAAGTGAATATAATGTCGTTTATATACAAAATATGTAATTCAAAATTATATAAACTATGAATTGCTTGACAGAAAATATATAATTAAAATAAAAATCCTACAATGTTGTATAAAGCCAGGGAAGTAAGTTTAGCAAATGTAAATTATAGACCGTTTACAATTCAATAACAGGATGATCCGGTAATGATTAGATAATTCTAGTTCAAACACTAAAATGGAGTATTAAAGTTTTTAGATAGTAAATTAAAAACGCTTAACTATGACTAAATATTGACTGCTTAGCCATTTATCAACATTACTTCCCAAAAGACATTATCCAGGATCTTCTTAAAAGTATATTTTGATGAATGGATTTATTAACATTTCGTATATACGAGATAATTTTAAGATACAAAGTAATCTTCAAAAACAACAAGTAATATATTTAAATACATCTTAGAATTGATAAAAATATATTTGTCAAGAAAAAGAACGATGTTTTGAGATCATGATCCGACTAATGTTAGACCACCATTGAAAACTTGGGAGCACTGGACCACCGTTTCATCCTAGTATGGAACTCTTCAGCAATGCACGTCCACGATCTAGAGGTTAAAAGTTCAAGCGCGAGACTGAGAGTCGTGAATTCGAGTCCCATGTGCAGGATCGTGGACGCACACTGCTGAGGGGTCCCGTACTAGAACAAAACGGCTTCCAAATGGTAGTCTAACGTTGACCGATTCATGATCTCAAACATTCAACAATCTCCATAACTCTATACTGATGACAATATTTTCGTTTTATTCATATATTTCGTTGTGTGAGAAGACTAGTAATAACTAAAATAAGGTCGGGTAATAATTGTAGGTAATTCCAACTAACTCTAAGTATAGTCACTCTTTTTGAATAAGTGAAAGTACCTGTTAAAAGTAATGGTTACTGAAATGCACATCTGTTTGATGTTCCCTTAATTTAGTCAATGATAGATTTATTTTAACATCGATTGCTATAGAAAGAACCACTGAAAACCTGGATTAATATTTATTTGTGTTGTAAAACTTAAATATATTGTTATAAAAACAATATTGCATTAGCACAGTTCAATGGCTGAAGGAGTGATCAGAAAGTAATTGTTAACAAAAAGTGAAGTGGTAATAGTGAACAATACTATGGTAAATGAAAGAATGATGAATATATCGTATGACTTGATTAGCATAGCCAAAACTGAAAATTAACAAAAAACTGACCGTTTGTAAATCAACATTTACTTACGTAACCTTATGTTATTCAAATAATGAACCTACAACTTGATAGATATGAAGAACACATTTTGAAAGTCACACTTGACTTTTATATGCACCACGCTAACATAGTTTAATGTGTTTTATCTTATTAAATCAATTGGTCCATCGGTGATCTTGTCAAAGTTGAAGGTGAGTATTAGACACGTACTCAAGTCAGGGGTTACAATAGCACCACAGATTAAAGTGAAACAAGTGTCTAGTCCTTCATGATTAACACAACATTGACGATTCGTGATGATAATCATAATCAAATAATATGTTATTTATCTATAAATGATATTCATATAAGTGTGAAAAATTTAGCTAACACAAAATATCGATAAGTATAATATATTTTTACACATTATATTTAGCATCAAACCAAAGCTTACGCAACATAAGCTAGATGTTACGGTTTTATGTAGTTAGGGTAAACAAAATTAGTGAATTTATCGATAAGAAAATTGTTTGATGAATATGAATACATATTATTGTAAACATGTGAATGCTAAAACAAACCATGAAAATAAAAATGCTAATGAAATTTGTCAAATTATTGTATGTAACAAAATGTGTGTCCTATAAAGTGTAAACTTATAATTGAACAAAATAACATTCTAAACTAATCACCATTTGTAAAGTAGTATGTTGTTCTATGCAGACTTTAATAACCTGTAGATCAGTTGAAATTACTAAATCAAAATGTCTGAAACCCATTTAACAAGAGTTGGGAAAGCCTATGTGTGAAAACAATGAAATCTATTTCGTGACCATAGACCTTCAGATACTTGCACTATTAATACAACTGTAAGATGTTACAACAAAAACTATCTATTTAGTTGGTCAACAGATAATTTCAGGGTTATTAAAAATGTTTCAAAAAGATTAAGTTTATTGTAAGCAACATTAATGTGGCTACAACTAAGATACAACTATTGAAGTGTTAAGTATAAATGATTAGGCTTTTATAATTTTCATCACTACTGATGGATTAACTACTATTGATGAATGCCAACAACGATGACTTACAATATAGGCATCACGAAATAGATATTTCCTGGTAGACATACGAGTTTCAGTGAAATTAAAGTTCAATAAAATAAAATTCTGTAGCGTATAAAAATCACGAAAATGTTCAGCTGATTCCCTTAGATGCCTAGATAAAACACTAAATTTTTGAATGCTAGCAGACTGAGTTGAAAGGTGGACGCATACTTTTTATCGAAGGAACAAAGGTTATTATAACTACGGAACAAGGTTGTTAAATAGTCAAACGAAACATTACCACAATGTCCGTACAGCAATGAGAATACGGAGTTGATCTGAAACACTTAACATTAACTAGTTTGAAAGTCAACTAGGCACATGTTCCATAACCCTCAATTACTCCTCCCTATATATGTGTCCGCACAAACGTAAATTGGTGGTTCACCTACACATGAACTAGCAAAATCGCTAAACTCAATCCGTAATAAATTATGTAAGTTTACCTTAAAAGATATTTCGATCAACGTGGGAAGTAGAAGACCATGTTCATCGATAGTAAAACATATAATTGAAACGGGGCACAGAATTGACATCAATACAGCTTTTAAGACGTTGTATAAAAAGTTTCAAGGTTGAATTCCCAGGTTTGTGGAAGTCTTGGCTATTCGTAAATTAAAACCCCCATTATGTGTACAAAAACAGTTTGTCGTAACCTTGAATTTACTCTGGTAATCCTTAAGTCATCTTATGGCCTAGGACAATACGACAATTTCCTATTCTTTCTATACAATGTTAATTTTTCCCTCCTTTATTACTTTGTTTACCTGGACCTTTATTTAATTGACCTTTATTAATTTTCATACAAAATGCTTTGACAAGTATATGTGTGACCAGATTTTTCAAAATGTATGGAACAAATACATCACATTTTTCAGATCAACTCCACCTTCTCATCGCTCTATCGAAGTTTGCAAAACGGATTAATTGCTTTAAATTACTACAGTCCTATTTTTGTAGTAACAGTGATTATAAGACTCTCGTCCTCACTTGAAAATACAAATTTCATAACAAAATGAGATAACATTTTTTAAGGGCGTGAAGTCAGTGGTCCGGTTGAATATACGTGAACCGTAAAACAAAGGTTGAACAAACAAGTGATGGGGTAGGATACTTAAAGTGATTTAATATGACTAAAAGGAAAGTCTTTTCGACATTCGGTTGATCGAAACTTTCAGGTCGAACAGGATAACTGGGGTGAATTCACGAGACAAGACCATGCAGGTTTCTACTTATTTGAATTTGATCTGAAAATACATAATCACGGGAGGACTATAGCCACCATTCTGGTTGTACCATATATTTTGTACTTCTTCATATGACTAATTCTGAACTCATATTTATGAACATTTTTATGTACAAGTGACGATAAATCTGTATAGTGGTGTGCTAAACAAATCCTATATATTTGCATTCCAATTTCACAGCAGCGCAATTCATTTGATTTTATTGTATCAATATCCTTTTGGTTATCTTGCTTACTATGACCTGAATACGATTCAAGTATTATTAAAACGTTTGTTTTCATTGTGTTAATCCATGAGACTATTCTCAAACGAAGGTTTAGGATTCATCAATGAGAAATGCATAAAGATACGTGACTCTAAACCAAAAAGTTCGAAGTGAGGTAATCACTATGATTTGGATATTACTGGATAGCGCTATCTAGTCCTCACATAATGAATGTGCGACAACCCGAGTATGCATATATGAACTGAGCTACATTGCTATTATTATTTTGTCATAATTATTATTGTGACTAAGATGGTAAGAAAGAAGTGAAAGTTGGATACCAGGCCCGTGGTCTATCCTTTTTAAAACTTAAACAGTACATTAAATTTTAGAAATGAATTTTTGAAAAAGTAAACTTCATATTGTATGAAAGATATCATATAAAAAGGCTTAAAATGAAACAATGTTTTACCTATTAGGTGAAAAGATGAATCAGTAATAGTAGCAGTAGTAAATAGTGTACTGAAGTCAAACGCTTTTATGTATATGTGCATCTATGTGCACATCGATGCACGTAATTGTCGATATGGCTTGATTACAGACCCTAATAATAAAATAATGATTTAATATACTGCCTGTTAAGTAAATTACATTAAACCTAATAATCAGACAAGATATTTTTACTTTATTATGTTAACTAATAGCACCGATAATAAACACAAGAAATTCTGATGCATGGGTTTGACGGAATAATTACAGACGAAATCCAAATAAAATAGCACAAACCAACCATAATTTGCGTTTTCGTATTTCTGCATAGTTGCAATCTATAAAAGAAAATCTATTTAAGTTAGTGTGAAGAGTATCTTTTTCGGTGAAACCTCAGCAAATGGAATGTGGTTGTTCAGTTTAGTGTAGAGCATTATTAGGCTGACCGGGATGCTAATTTCCACAAATGGAAAATATATTTATGAGTCCCCTGTCACTTAAAATTTAAGTGCACGATAGTACTTGTAGACAAGTAGCGGAGATGATATTAAAATGATCGAACAAAATAAAATCAGGTAATATATTTCAAAAAACGAACTTAACAACAAACATTTAAAATATTGCAGGTGACCGTAGGAAACGAGAAATAACAGAATACTTTGGAATTGACCAGACTTACGAAATACTTAAAACATGGGATTATTTGGTAATATTCATGATAAAGAGGTTATGATCTTAATGGCCACAAGTTGTTATAGCGTTACATTCCCACCTACATTTATATAGGGTACCGTTTGTATGATTCTATTATGTTCATTACTGAAGATATATTGCATCACATGTATATAATAAAGATGGTAGAGAAAATTCACATGTGATCTGAACCTAGATTTTCGTTAAAAATAAACTGCTGACATCAGCGAGTATTGATTTTCTTTTCAAGAAAAACATCATAGTTAGAAATTATTCACCTCCAAGTTATAATTTAAAGACAATGGAAACACAATTGAGGTACAGGTAACTCGGTAAATAGAAAGTATACTGGAAGATCATTATAAATTTTATCTACTGAACTCTCAGAATGTAGAGTGAGTTTTGGGCAAACATAACAGGTATTTTTGAGGATTGACTGCTTATCTGAAGGTTTCTGATTGTGATGGTCTTTCTAAATATTAGATCTGAAACGATAAGAGTTAAAAAGCCAACCTTATAGATTTCATAATGGTCTTTCTCTATGAATCATGAACATCATTTTACTAGATAATTTTTCTTTTTTTTGCCTTTCATTTATTTTAACATCTTTCGGGTTCTACTGGTTTTTACAGCTTTTGTAATGTGATAAACATTTATCAAATTGAACTAGTAAAAGAGATGATAGTATAATGTTTAATACATTTACATTTTAACCAGCGAGTCTCAGGTCGCAACATCAGTCCTCACACAAAAAACCAGGCTTCAAAGAGAGTCAATAGGCATCTACTTAAACACTAACATTCAGAAACATTTTTTTTTATTACTACTACATAATTCCTATGTAGTTTCATCAAAAGTCAAATAACTAAAGCATATTATGAACAAACCGTTAAAATGAATAAGAAATTCGACATGTTTACTAAATCAAATTTAAAAACTTGACAAGAATCAGGTTTACAGAGAACATTATTATACATAAAGTAATGAAATTATTTTAAGACGGCAGCTTTCTCTTACTCGACGATAAATAGTACTATTTAAACTTGGATTAATTTTAATTTGGTTATTTATTCTCTGAAGAAGTGACTCACACTAGGTCACGAAACGTCAGAAAATCTAATTTTCTACTCATTAGGATATTACAAATATATTATTTATTTATAACAATCAACCCAATGCTCAATTTATTCGAAATTATCAAATCAAACCTTGGTAATGATACCTACAAATTTCTGTAATTGGTGCTCACGTATCAACTGAATCTGTAAAGTAGTTTTTTTTAATAAAATGCAACAAAACTTAATCAAGATAGTGTTTGATTAATTTTATTTACTCGTGACAAAATAGAGATGAACTAATCAATAGTTTATGTATGACACTTGCTTTACAAAGACAGTTATCACATCAAGTTCATAAAATAAAGTTTTTTTTTGAGAGAAGAGAAACTCGTGATCAAAAAGTTTGAACTAATGGAAGTACGTGAACATATACAACAACAACCAACATTCCCCTTTACTAACACTAATTATTATAGTGAATTACTTATACAACGAATCGATTGCTTATAAAAAAAATAAAACAATAGAATTTATCGGTCTAAGTTACTGAATAATTTAGTTCTAAACAAATAAAATTCTTACATTATAAACAACTTTACTATCCAAAAACGAAGAAAATTAGTAATGCAAAGAAAAAAAATCAATTTAGACAATGCAGTCAATTAAAAAAAGTTTTAAATTACTAACAACTGGCTAAAAGTCTCGTCTTTCATCATTTCGAAGTGTTCCAGATTTAGTCGCCTTCATTTCCCTGGAACTATATCAAAATCACGACAAATAAGTTAAATGAACTTTACAAAATATTCATTGAAATGCTTTATATGACTGGATAGGTGATATCTCTCTCATCGGGGTCACTTTTTCTTCTGTTAGGTCCCGATAAGCATCATGAATGTTAACTTGAGGATCTATTTATGGACCAATACTAAACGTATATTTTTTACCGTATAATTGTTAAATAACTAAACTATTCATATTCATATTCCTCTTATTATAAGCTTTATTTTGACCTAGGAACCATTATTATACGTTTTACCATTTTTGAATTATGCCCTGTCTTTTAGTCACTACCTCCCACATTCACAGATACATTTGGCCAAATATTGTACAAATGTTATTTTCTATTTTTTGGTACGTTGTGGTCTGTTTGATTGGTATATAAACCGAGTATGTTTGAAATAACTCCGCCTGGAGCCCCTTTCCGGGGGCTACTGCCGGTCCCAAGCCCGGATAAAGGAGGAGGGTTGGGCATGGGGTTAGCGACCCCATCCCGTAGAAAACTAACTCGCTAAAAAAACGCTAACCAGAAATAATTATTCAAACCATTTAAACTCTGCCCTGGGAGTCAGAAGGTCTTCGTTTAGAAGAATTATGACGCCTCACGATGAAAGCCGAGTTTCTTCGGAAGTCACGAGGCAGGTGCCCCTTCTGACAACCAGAGCAACCATTTATTTAGGTACATGGAATGCTCGCACCATGTGGGAGACTGGGAGAGTTTTCCAAATTGCTGCAGAAATGAGGAGATACAATTTAGAGGTGCTTGGGATCAGTGAAACACATTGGACGCAAGTTGGACAACAACGACTAGCTTCAGGGGAGCTGCTGTTATACTCCGGACATGAACAAGAAAATGCTCCACATACACAAGGAGTTGCATTGATGCTGTCCAAACAAGCACAAAATGCACTTATAGGATGGGAATCTCATGGACCAAGGATCATCAAAGCCTCCTTCAAAACCAAGAAAACGGGGATTACAATGAACGTCACCCAATGCTATGCGCCTACCAACGAATACAACGAAGACGCTAAAGATCAATTCTACGATAGGCTGCAGTCAATCGTCGAGAAGTGCCCAACTAAAGACCTGACTATTCTGATGGGATACCTAAATGCCAAGGTTGGAACTGACAACACCGGATATGAAGAGACCATGGGAAGACACGGACTGGGAGAAAGGAACGAAAATGATGAGAGATTTGCAAATCTATGTGCCTTCAATAAACTGGTCATAGGCGAGACTATATTCCCACATAAACGCATACACAAAACCACATGGACTTCACCGGATCACAGCACACAGAACCAAATCGACCATATCTGCATCAACAAAAAGTTCAGGAGGACGATGGAGGACGTGAGAACAAAGAGAGGAGCTGATATAGCATCAGATCATCACTTGCTTGTCGCCAAGATGAAATTGAAACTCAAGAGGCACTGGACAACGGGGCAGACAATATCACAAAAATTTAATACGGCTCTTCTTCGGGATACTGACAAACTCAATAAATTCAAGATAACCCTCAGCAATAAGTTCCAAGCCTTTCATGATCTACTCAATGGAGAAGGAACTACTATGGAGAGCAACTGGAAAGAGATAAAAGAAGCAATCACTTCAACATGTCATGAGGTTCTGGGCCAAAAGAAGCACCATCACAGGGATTGGATCACGGTCGATACACTGGATAAGATTCAAGAAAGGAGGAACAAGAAAGCAGCAATCAATACCAGTCGAACAAGAGCAGAAAAAGTCAAGGCACAGGCTGAATACACAGAAGTAAACAAGCAAGTGAAAAGGAGCATCAGAACTGACAAACGTAAATATGTGGAGGATTTGGCATTGACGGCGGAAAAGGCTGCCAGAGAAGGAAACATGAGACAACTGTATGAAACAACAAAGAAACTCTCTGGAAATCACCGTAAACCAGAACGACCAGTGAAAAGCAAGGAAGGCAAGATAATCACCAACATTGAAGAACAACGAAACAGATGGGTAGAACACTTCAAAGAACTCTTGAATCGACCAGCCCCACTGAACCCACCCAACATCGAAGCAGCACTCACGGACCTCCCAATCGATGTTGGCGCACCAACAATTGAAGAGATCAGCATGGCTATCAGACAAATCAAGAGTGGCAAAGCAGCAGGACTAGACAGCATTCCAGCAGAGGCACTGAAAGCAGACGTAGCGGCAACTGCAAGGATACTCCACATTCTCTTCAGAAAGATCTGGGATGAGGAACAGGTACCAAAAGACTGGAAAGAAGGACTTCTAGTCAAAATACCAAACAAAGGCGATCTCAGCAACTGTGACAACTACAGGGGAATCACTCTTCTTTCAATACCAGGAAAAGTCTTCAACAGGGTATTGTTAAACAGGATGAAGGACGACGTAGACGCCCAACTTCGAGACCAACAGGCAGGAATCCGTAGGGATAGATCGTGCACAGACCAAATCGCAACTCTACGGATCATTGTGGAACAATCAATTGAATGGAATTCATCACTCTATATCAACTTCATCGACTACGAAAAAGCATTTGATAGCGTGGACAGAACAACACTATGGAAGCTTCTTCGACACTACGGCGTGCCTCAGAAGATAGTCAATATCATACAGAATTCCTACGATGGATTAAACTGCAAAATCGTGCATGGAGGACAGTTGACAAAGTCGTTCGAAGTAAAGACTGGTGTTAGGCAAGGTTGCTTACTCTCACCCTTTCTCTTTCTCCTGGTGATCGACTGGATCATGAAGAGATCAACATCTGAAGGGAAGCACGGGATACAGTGGATAGCTAGGATGCAGCTGAACGATCTAGACTTCGCAGATGATCTGGCTCTTCTATCGCATACGCAACAACAAATGCAGGAGAAGACAACCAGTGTAGCTGCAGCCTCAGCAGCAATAGGTCTCAATATACACAAAGGGAAAAGCAAGATTCTTCGATACAACACAACATGTACCAATCCAATCACAATTGACGGAGAAGCTTTGGAAGATGTAAAAACCTTTACATATTTGGGCAGTATCATCGATGAACACGGTGGATCTGATGCAGATGTGAAGGCACGGATTGGCAAAGCAAGAGCAGCATATTTACAACTGAAGAATATCTGGGACTCAAAACAATTAGCAACCAACACCAAAGTCAGAATTTTCAATACAAATGTGAAGACAGTTCTACTGTATGGGGCGGAAACCTGGAAAACTACGAAATCCATCGTCCAAAAGATACAGGTGTTTATTAACAGTTGTCTACGCAAAATACTTCAGATCCGCTGGCCGGACACTATAAGCAACAACCTACTGTGGGAGAGAACAAATCAGATCCCAGTGGAGGAAGAAATCAGGAAGAAACGCTGGAAGTGGATAGGACACACATTGAGGAAAGCACCCAACTGCGTCACAAGACAAGCCCTCATATGGAATCCTCAAGGTCGAAGGAGGAGAGGAAGACCAAAGAATACATTACGCCGGGAAATGGAGATAGATATGAGAAAAATGAACAAGAATTGGATGGAACTAGAAAAGAAGGCCCAGGACAGAGTGGGTTGGAGAATGCTGGTCGGCGGCCTATGCTCCATTGGGAGTAACAGGCGTAAGTAAGTAAGTAAGTAATGTTTGAAATACATGATTCATATTGCAGAGGCTGAGATTGGCGTTCTGGACTTAACTGGCTGGGTTAGGCAGAAAGCAGGACCAATCAGGACTCTAGGCTGCTCGTACGGGTTTTACGCGTCATTGATCCGATCGATAAGTCACGCTCTTTAATTGGCGGTATCACTAATTATCCATTAATACGGCACACAGACCACAAATCATAAAATCCCCTTATAACGTGAGTCCCAGCATTTCTTTATATCATATTTTAGATTTCTCAGTATTTAACCTTTTCCACTATTACTACTACTATTGATATGTTAATACTATGGGATTGGCCTTGATTATGTAAGCTCGCTGTGGTATAGCAATGAATACATCCATCAGGTTCTACGTTGCACACGACTGACTGACTATAACGCTCACCCCTTCAACACATAATTAAGTTATTCTTTTGGAAAATTAAAAGTTTGCACTGATATGAAGACGTAATTGCAAAACTACATACATACACTATATAAGTAATTGTTATAATTCTCTCTCTATTACAACCCAGATACTACTGTAGCTTAGTATTCTTGGGCACCGATTCACTCGACAAGTCGCCAAATCAGAACACGGTTGAACAGGAAAGAAATTATGCTCCAAATAACAAGGGTAGATGGAAGTAAGAAGCACAATCAGAAAAACGTTAGTATATTTATAGTTTTTACATGAGAAGATTCTAGAGTGTTCTCCAATTATCGACTGGCGCTGATTGGATGAGAATTAGCCAATCAGCATGCAGCAACGCAATCGTGCATTGAGCACGCTTTAATCCAATCTATGTCCCGCTAGCAGTAATATAATGAAATGCATTTGCCAAGTACAAGTTTATGTACTCGCCATTTATAAATTATAAGAAAAGACTGAATGAATAATTAAAACTAAGGATATGGAATGAAGACTAAATAATTTGTAAATACAATATACTTACATGAATCATACGAGCAAGACCGAAATCTGCTATTTTCACAGCATGCTGTTCACCAACTAAAACATTTCTAGCAGCTAAATCTCGATGAATATGACGCCTGGATTCAAGATACGCCATACCAGAGGCTATTTTAGCAGCCATCATAATTAAACATTGCATATCTAGTGCATGACCTTCAGGAGATTGTAAGTAGTTTAGTAAAGAACCTTTGGACATATATTCTGTAACTATATAGAAAGGTTCTGTTTGTGTACAAACAGCGTACAATTGTATCAGATTAGGATGATGTAAGCGTTTCATTGTTTGAGCTTCACGAAGAAAATCAGCAGCATCACAAGAACCTACAATGAAGTGAATCGAAATGAATAAATATCCAGTTTCTTAGAGAATCGAGTAAAAAAATCCTACAGAAACGACGTCACGTTCGAATTAAAATAGTGCACACCCAGAAATAGAGAATAAATTAGTTCGTTTCAATACATTTAACAATTACGAATTAAACATCTTTCCTAATTAACACAATGTTAAGATGGATGGATCAAGTTTCATTTTCACATGAACTAAACCAACAGCTTGTACTTTGAAGAGTATTTAAATGACTGAAAAATAAACTGGTAGAGATTTTTTAAAAGTAATAAAACTTCTTGTTATAAAGTTAGCATAAAAGTCACTAATGAAATATTCATTCATTGTCAATAGAATGTAGGAAAGCAAAACTATAAAAAGTTGCACAACGCTGTTTATTAATTAATAAACAATAATGGAAAAAATAATAATTCACGATTACTAATAATAAAAACAAATTCTCAGTTAAAAGCAACGTTCTGCTTGAAATAAATATGAAATGACCCAAGTAAGCACATTTTAAATAAGGCATGAAGATATAAAAAAATTAAAAAAACATGGATAATGAGTTTAACTCTTAAACTGTGAGAAAAAGATAATTACCGATAGAAGCACAAATACAAACAAACAATTGGTTAAACAGGGTCAGCATTGAAAAAGTGATAGGTACACAGTTGACTCGAGTTATTATATTATGAAAATTCTTAATAAAATGAGTGTTTAGTGAATATTTTCAATATCACAAGATTGATAAAAATAGAATGATTCTCCATAAAATAAAACTATGGACAGTAAAACACAGAGGAAATTTAGATTCTTATAAAAATGTTCCATTAAGCAACTAGATTGACCCGGTGCATATATATATATATATATATATATATATATATATATATATATTACATGTTTTGAAAGATAAACAAGATTACATGATGAAGTAAACTAATCTATAAACTAAGCTAATACGTACATGCCATGTGTACAGAATGTATGATCAAATGAGAAATAGATTATTATTAGGTGTGACAATGACGATGTATATAGAACTGAAGATATTAAGTACTAGGTCTAAAATATGGAAGTAAAAAAAATTAACACAGCGTAAAAACAATGGGATGGGGGTTGATGCATTGACAAACCTTATTGACTTGAAAAAAAAAACGATAAATTTACTGACTTAATCATACACATTACATTTAAAATGTCCACATTTTAGTTTAACTTTTGTATTAATATATTTGAATTATGGTTAACCACAGAGTCCACAACATGCATTTCGTCCTGCTTTGGATTCATCATCTGGGTGTAACTGGGGGTCGAAGTGTTGACAATCTCACAGGAACTCGGACGCAGTAAATGTCGCTTGAAACGCCATAATATTATTTAAAAATTTAATGAGTCCGGAAAGCTGCTAACTTGTCTAACGTGTATGGAGTTATTTTTCAAAATATTTTCGTTGTTGATATTATGGATGGAATTTCGATATGTGAACACTAACATTGGGAATGAATGTAAATTCGTCTAACGAATCCCAGATAGGACGAAACCTGTGTTCTTGATTCTTATTCTAGCCACAATCTAAATTTACCATAACTTATAATTAAAATGGAATGTGAACACATTAGCACAGAAATATCATCTACAATCTTCAATATGAAGAATGTGGAAATTCAATTCCTAACAAATAACTTTCCGCATATTGAAATTTCTTCGAGAAATTTCCTTTATCCCAAATCTATTACCTTATTTAATGTAAATATGTTTAAACAAATTAATTAGAAGAACAATCAAACAGCAGTATTGAATATGTATTTGTATATCAGGTGCCATTTGAATCAAAATTGTTTCTACTTTGCATTGACATCATTCGAAATATATCATGTGCACAAATGGAAGAAAAAAGAGTTTCAACTCCTTTACACGGAAAATATTTCAGCAGCTAAAAAAATTATTATTGTTACTGTTTTAGAAAAAAACATAGAAACACCTATCTGAACCAGCCGTCGTTTACTTTCTGCTTACTGCTAGGTAACATCAACGTGATGCCAGGTGATGATGAACCAAATCTAAATTATTCAGTGTAACTGAGCCGTGTCAGTAATTGAAAGCTTTCAAGTTGTCGTTTTTGGGGATATAATCTTAACCTACGAGGGAGAACTGTTCAAAAACAATTGTGGCAGTGTAATTGAATTCTTCCTTTACTTTTTATTCAACATCTAACTTTGTGCTTCTTCTAGAGTGAACGTTTTATGATTAGCTTTTCTCTATAGTTGTTAGTATTATAGCCTCCTCACTTTATCAATTCCTTCTAGCATTATTTTGTGTAGACTGATAGATATTTGTGCCAGATCATTCGTAGTCCAAAACAAAAATAAATTATTTAAATGAATTCTCAAAAAAAATTATGAAACAAATGAAGTTACCTCATTAAACAAAAGAAAGAAGTAGTATACAAAGGATAAAAATTTTTAGGTAGTAAATTGGTGTGACTGAGAGATTCTAGCATTTTAAACATCACTTATAATACAATCAAAATACGAAGTTAAAAAGGAGAGGCGACAAACAACTACAGAACAAGTATTGGAAAGAATTTTTTTATTTTATTTGAACACATAAATATTGGTACAAGGGGGCACCAAATATAAATGCGCCACACATTGGAAAGAATAACTCCAGAGGTTTACAAAAATCACTGACAGCACAGCATATGGATTAACGTAATTTTCAATGACTAATTATCATTATAATTGTCATATTTGTAACCTAGAGTGTCAACACTTATTTATTTGTTCTCTAATATAATCGAAAGCATAGAACAATAATAAATTTTCGTACCCATTAAAACATATGATACAATGGATAGGTAATGTTTAGCATCACTCAAGTCAATTTCGGTTGCTTGCATATTGTTTAATTACTCGCAAAGTAAATTATGACATGTGTCTTGTTCCTTTTTTCGCTAAAATTTCAGTTTATACGGAAATATTAGTTTGAATAAATTAAGCAATAAAATTGTCGAACAACAATAACAAATTATTGATTTGCCATACAAAATCAATGTATGAATGTTAGATGAAGGTTTGTGCAACTGAAATATATGTAGCAAAGGAATAAAATCAACCATGGTAAATAGACTAGTACACCTAACAAATAAAAATATACATTGTTTTGTTTGGTGAGGTTAACTATGAGATAATCGATGTGAGAACAACATTCTGATCGTAGCTGCTACATTGACGCGGTAGACGGGCTCGCCTATCGTGACGACCCAACCGAGATATATTGGCTGAGACACACGTTCCTTTAGGTCCTACCATGCCAGGCAGGTCGGGTGAAGAACGGTAAGACTAAAAGCAGCACCTCAAGGTCTGAGGGTGAAGTCGTACTGCTGACTGCAGGCGGTTGTGACAGTAGTGATGTCTTCCTAGGACAACCAACAGATGCAGTGATGCTACCTTCTCACAACGGAAAGAAAGGATTAGAAAAGTCCTACAATAAAACTTTTACTCCACACCTTACCCCATGGATCTCCGTCTCTGACGGTAAGCCATTTGAAGCGACAATGCATTCAAACTTCCCAATAAAATGGCTGTGTGACCGGCCACAAGTAGCTGTCCCTTGGGCTCTGCTGTTACACTTCCAGGTCGATAAGACCACCATTATTTCAGATTCCTTTCCGGGTCTCTCATGAAAGAATATCCTTTCACAACGTGGGCAACAGGGAAGTGGCATTCACCTGCATAACTCAAGCAACACTCGAGGTCATTTTGTTGATAACCAAAAACCCACTTCACCTCTTAATAATTTTTCCAATTCTATAAATAACCCTTTACATTTATCTTCCACAACACACATCACCAATGCTAATTATTTGAGTCTCCTACAAACACGCTCAAATCTGCATGTTGAAGCTTTTAATATTTAAACCTTGTGTCAGACAGGACAACAAGCTTTAGATGGCGGCCTAGAATCATTTTATTTTTTTTATTTTATTTGAACACATAAATATTGGTACAGGGGGGCACCAAATATATATGCACCACACAAAACAATGATAATTTGAAGAGAAGGAGTAAAAAAATATATATATAAAGAAAAGTAATGAACGTGGGGAATTATAAAGAAAAAAGAGGGAGAGAACAATGATGGAGAAAACGAAAAGGTACAATCAGAAGAAATCTTTCAGTTAAGGAAGATACAACCACTTTTTATGAAGAAAGTAAAAGAAGGTTACAGCAGGATCGCCACTGGCTTCTATTCTGAGCCATATCTGATAACGTCTCTAGCCACTGCGTTACACCGCCGCTCCGGCTTTCACTATACGTGCATTGATCTCATCACTCACACCACCACTAGCACATATGCCGCTACCTAGATACACGAACTTCTCGACCACTTCTATCTGCTCACCGTCCAGAGTGAGTACAGGATTAGAATCCTGCCAGTCTTGTAGAAGTACTTTGCACTTCGAAGGTGCAAAGCACATACCATACCTACGGACATTGATTGCCAACTGATTAAGTGCGGATTGCATAGCTTGGGCATTCTCGCACAGTAAGACAATATCATCCGCATACTCAAGGTCGAGAAGTCTTTCTCCAGGCAACAGATCCACACCACCATTACTTACATCCGTCAGAGCTGTTTCCAGAATGTCATCGATGGCAAAGTTGAAGAGGAATGGTGAGATTGGGCAACCCTGCCTAATTCCACTGCTTGAATGGAAAGGTGGTTGTATGCCCTCACTCTGCCTGAGGTGTTTGTGTATAGGGCTTTTAGGATGTTAATAAACTTCTCAGGCACACCCTTCTTTAATAGACAATCCCAGAGAACAGTTCTGTCCAACGAATCGAAGGCAGCCCTTTTGTCAAGATACACTACGATTGTTGGCCTTTGATAAGTATGACGGTGTTCTAACACTTGGCGGAGGGTGAAGATATGATCAATACATCCTCGACCAGAACGAAACCCATCCTGCTCCTCACGAGTCAATCTTTCTCGGGTTCTGAACAACCTACGAAGTATGATGGAAGCCAATAGCTTGGACGCAATCGGAAGTAGACTTATCCCCCGATAGTTGTTACAGGAACGACGTGAACCATTTTTAAAGATAGGGACAACTATCGACTCATTCCATGACGTTGGTACACACTCTAGTTCCCAGACTTTGTAAACAACGTCGTCAGTCCCTTAGTCAGAAAGTCACCACCATCTTTAAAAAGAGCCGGAGGTAAGTCGTCTGGGCCCGGTGATTTGTAACGTTTCAAGAGTTGGAGTTCCTTGCGGACTTCCGTTTCATTTGGTGGTGGTAATTACCAGATGCAGCTGCTGCTTCCAACTCACTAGCACGCTCCGACCACCAGGCTTCTCGGTCCTTACGCAAGCTTTGCCCAATTTCATTACGTAGCATCCTTCGTCTGTGGTCAAACTCACGGTCACCCGGAGTAGACCGAAGGGCTTCAATGAGTTGTAAGGAACCAGAAGAAACCCAGTGCTTATAAGCGGGACGTTTCGCGAACCCACAACAGACTTCACCCGCCATATTCATGGCGTCATGCAAATGCAACCAATGCTCATCTATACTTTTCAGTGGAATGGTAGCTAGCCTAGAAGCTAGCTTGGTTCGGTACTTACTAGCAACAGAAGTTGCAACCAGCTTGCTAACATCAATCCTTTGGTGGAGGTCACTTCGTTGGCCACTGAAAAGTAAGGTGAGATTGGCGCAGACCAGAGCATGATCAGATTTCACAGCACACATCACCAATGCTAATTATTTGAGTCTCCTACAAACACGCTCAAATCTGCATGTTGAAGCTTTTAATATTTAAACCTTGTGTCAGACAGGACAACAAGCTTTAGATGGCGGCCTAGAATCTCATGCCAACGATGCATGCCGCATCTCCAAAATGCTCATACAGGATCCCAAGTATGGCTATTTATTTGACCTCACCTTCTTAATATAAAGAACTGGCACAATTTACCATCTGAGTATCTGGAGACCCCACTGCTACTTCCCGCCACTTCGCCCCCAAATGCCCTGGTACGGCCGAGAGTGGGGAGAGTCCGCTCTCCCTCTCGAAATGCTCTCACATGGCCACGCGTATATAACCTCTGCCAGGGAAGTCTTACTCACTGCCTTCTCGTGGTGGGGGTGTTGTTTACGAAAATGAGAGGATGAAAAGCGAATGTCCGGTGCTGTAACCGGATCCCAAACCAATGGTGCACATGGGCTCCCGCATCGTGAAGGAACAAATGGCGTATGAACCTATCGTTCGTCATCGGCTACCATGGGAATGCATCTCCTTACGATGCTCCACTGACTTATGGATCAGATCTTCAAGTCGAAGGCTCGGGGTGTGGCTCTGCAAGAAAACCACCAGCTTCGGTTTCTGCACCCGGGCAGTATCACAGCCCTCACACATATCCAATGAGATCTGTGTGGCGTATATGTATTCGGTGCCTCCTTGTACCGATATCTATGTGTTAAAATAAATAAATAAATAGGTGTAGCATCAAAGTCTAAAGCAGAACAGGCACTGATAAACTGGATTCTAATAGACAGTTGTTCGTGCGTTATTCGACTAAACGGAACAGTAGGTACTCGAAAAAATAGGGAAACACCCCATTGCCTTAACATTGTCTCTGCCCACACTCTCACTGATTGCAGCTCGGATGAAGTTAAACAAGAATCGTGAGCAATGGTGGGTAGCAAATGCAGAAGAGATGGAGAAGGCAACAACGACAAGTAACAGTAGGAAACTGTTCAGATTTATCAGGGAAACGGGCTGTAACTGAAACTGACTCAAGAAAACAAGGAATTATTATACATTTCCAATCCAGGAGATTGGACTGATGGGCAGAACAATTTAGGGAACAGTTTAACTGGCCTTCACACACATTTCAGTTACTCACTACCTCTACGCAATAAGAATGGTATATTGATGTAAGTCCTAAGACTGTTAGTGAGGTTGAAATGGCTATAAGTAATCCAAAGCGAGGGTGAGAAGTAGAACCTGATGAACTAAGCCCTGAGATTTTTAAGGATGGTGGTTCAGTTTTAACAGTTAGATTAACTGAGATCTTGGCTAAAATCTGGTGAATCGATTTGATCCGAAATGACTGGTCTCGATCGCTGATCTACCCAGGTTATAAGAAAAGACAAAAATCATAGAGGAATCAGTCTCACTAATATAGTATCTAAACTATTAGACTCAATAATACTTTGACGTCTGACTAGAGCTCGTGAAAAGCAAAACCAAGAAAACCAAGCTGGTTTCAGAACTGGACGTGGATGTATAGACCAAATATTCACCCTTCAGCAGATTCTTGAACACAGAGATACTTTCCAACATTCGACTATAGATATATTCCTTGACCTAAAGGTGGTGTCTGACTCCGTTGATTGCGAGGTCCTGTGGTTATATTTTTCATTGAAAAACGTACCAAAAGAGAACATTAACTTTGTACAGCATTTCGAACACTTCTGGTCGAGTTAGAGCTCATGGAAAATTATCGTCGGAATTTATCATTTTAGGCGGAGTTCGTCAGGGCTGTCGGCTTTCCTTTTTTTTAACTTTATCGTAGACATGGTTTTAGAAACAGCACTTTAATTGTCTGACTTTCTAAGGATTGACATTCTGTTAGGAGATTCACTCAAACAACAATGCAAGCACGTTTGGGATAGTGTTCTTCCCCCCAAATGCGAAATTTTCCTTCAGGATTGACTTACTTCGGAGCCTAAGTTAACCATAGGGTGTGAAGTAATTGAACCCATAGACCATTTCACATATCTTGGAAGTCTTATTAATCTTAATAGTCTACTGTCTGAAGAAATTTGGACACAGATTCAGAAAGATCCGTTAGGTTTTGGTAACTTGCGTCACTTGTGGTGTAGGCGAGATAACAGTTCTACAGTTAATGATAGAGTTAAGCGTTCAGTAGTTCGTTCTGTTCTATTTTATGGGTGTGGAAAATGGACATTAAGAGTAGAGGATGTTCTTAAATTTATTGGTATTCGATCACAGGTGTCTACGAAGCATCGCTCATATATTTTGAGGCCATAGAGTAGTCAATACCTGGGTTAGAAAAAGATTACTAGGTAAAGATGGGAAATTAATTGATGAGGTTGCAAATCTTCATCAACTGAGGTGATTAGGACATGTGTTATGTATGCTCAACCACCGCCTACCTCGATGGGCGATGTTTTCTGGAGCAAGAATAGGCTGAAATATACCTATGGGCAGTCGAACCAAAATATGACATTAGTCTATGAAGTAATAATAGTAGTGATAATAATTTATTATTATTATTCGTATATAATCTAAAGCTAGAAAACATACACCATTGATTATGACTACCAGATAAATGAAACTATACTAATAGTCATACTTAAAATTGACAAATCAGATTTTATGCAATGTTGTGCATATGTACTACTGAAGATTTTTGAATATAGACCAAAACACCTGTCGAATTTTTTTTGTTTCCGAAAAGAAAGCCATAAAACATTTGTTTTCATGTTTGTTTCCTATTCATACTTAAATATTATTAATGGTATAAAGAAATAGACATTAAGAAAGAGAATTAATCCGGTCACTTATGTAACAATGCTAATATTCATTTAACACCTCCCATTTATTATAAACAGTTTATGTGATAAACATATGTTGAGAATAGGAAAAGGTTTAACACATTCTGGTTCATTATTTATACGAGTTAGGCAATATTCACCATCATAACTGCAGGATAAAAATTTGTCTGAATTTCAATTTAGTTTATAAGAATACGTAGACATGAAAAGGATTATAGTTAAGCACACTATAGTGTACACTCAAATGCAAAAATTGATTTAAGAGAAAACATGAAAATAATAACTGACAGACATTCTCAAAATATTAATAGAATATGAAATATGATCGCGTCGTTGATTATGAATAAATATGTTGTCAATCGTCAACGACAGATTTCATTATTATGTAATCGTAGTTCATAGTTCAGAATAATGTTGCACAAGTATACATCAATTAATTAAAATACGAAATAATAAACTAAAGTCTAACTTTGGAGACTAGCGGTTATTATTACTGCAGGTTTAAGTTTAACAAGCATGCAGTGACTATATATATGGACTACCATATATATCATTTTGTCTGAAAGTTAACTGTGACAAGGTTTATGAGAAAGTGACTTTCATTTATTGTAAATAACCATCAGCAATAAACTACTCTGGCAGAGAACAAGCCAGCTTTCATCTGAGGAGGAAATTACGAGACAACGCTGGAGATGAATAGGTCATATTTTACGGAAATCATCAAACTACATCACGAAGCAAGTCCTAACTTGGAATCCTCAAGCCTAAAGGAAAAGAGGCAGACCGAAGAACACTGCGCCGGAATTGGAGGCAGACATTGAAGTGATGAATACCACTTGAGAAAAACTAGGAAAGAAAAGTCTAAGACAGAGCAGGTTGGATATTCCTGGTCGGTGGTCTATGCCCCACAAGGGTTGACAGGTGTAATGTATATATACTATTGCAAATTGGAATATTTGTTGAAAGAAAACTCGAATGAAAAACACAGCGTAGAAAAAAACAAGGTAATCCGTACAT
Organism: Schistosoma spindalis; assembly: GCA_946903255.1. Classification (NCBI taxonomy): domain Eukaryota; kingdom Metazoa; phylum Platyhelminthes; class Trematoda; order Strigeidida; family Schistosomatidae; genus Schistosoma; species Schistosoma spindalis. The sequence continues at coordinate 60,545,505 of OX336416.1, read as the reverse complement.
CAGTCAAAGAAATAATAACGAGAGTATTATAGTAATACCAAAAGACTATTGAGATCTGTATCAAAACCCTAAGGTAGACAATAAAGAACTGTCATACATTAAAACTTACTGACATATATAAGTGGATGATTGTAGTAAGCATTTACCAAGCTTATCAAGCTTAATTATTATATTTATCTGATGAAAAATTATGTTTTGAATTGGATAAATCTGTTTACGATCATACCCATATGACTTATTGTCGATAATATAATAATAGAAAAGGTTGACCCTAAAAATGTCACACCTCACCTTACCCCACGGATTTCCGTCTCCGGCGGTAAGGTCCTTTGAAGAACGGAGCTAACACATTAAAAACCTCCCACAAAAAGGCCGTGCGCGACCGGCCTCAAGCAGTTGTCCCTTGGGCTCTGCGGTCACGCACTCAGGTCGCTAAGACCAACACTAATCCGATTTCCTTTTCAGGTTCCTCAAGAAATACCCTTCCACGGTGTGGGCAACCGGGAAGTGATATCAGCTCTTATACCCGTAACAGCACACGAGACCAAGTTGGTCACATTCAAATCCTTCCTACACCTCCTAATAACTCTCTTATCTCCACAACTAACCCTTCTTACGTCCCTTTATCACCTCGCCCCGCTAGTGCAAACGATTCGAGTACGCGGAATGTTATTCCTGGTCTCCTGAAACCACGCTCCAAACTACACGTAGGAGCTTTCAACTTCCGAACACTGTGCCAAATAGGACAACAGGCTTCCTTAGCTAGAACTTTAGAATCTCGCGCCATCCATGTGTGCTGCGTCTCCGAAACACGCACACAGGATCCAATTAGTGTCATTCATTTGACCGCACCATGTCAAAGTAACGAACCAACTCGATTTACGCTTCGTGTATCTGGAAGCCTTGATGCTGCTTCCCGTGGCCTCGCTGGCGTAGGTATAGCATTGAGTCCTAGGGCAGAACTAGCTCTCTTAGACTGGATCCCAGTAGACAGTCGTTTGTGTGCTGTCCGACTACACGGAACAGTAAGGACTCAAAAAGATAGGGACACTCGTCGTTGCCTGTTCGTCGTCTCTGCCTACTCTCCCACTGACTGCAGCTCAGATAATGTAAAAGATGAGTTTTACAGAAAGCTTTCCGACCTTCTCCGAAAAGCTAGGCGTTCAGATGTAGTAATAGTGGCTGGTGACTTTAATGCTCAAGTAGGTAAACTAAGCGAAAAGGAAAGACACCTGGGTGGATCTTATGGTGTCGCGGCTCAAAGAACAGATAACGGCGACTGTCTGTTGCAGCTATGCTCAGATAACCGCCTGTTTCTTGCAAATACTAACTTTAAGCATAAGGAAAAACATCTTTTAACATGGCGACCCCCTAATCTGTCCCAACGTTACACCTGAATAGATCACATCGCTATCAGCCACCGATGGAGGGGCTCGATAGAAGACTGTCGCTCATTTTGGAGCACATGCTTAGACTCAGATGATGCTCTAGTGCGAGCGCGTATTTGTCTACGTCTTACTGGACGTAGGAAAGATGGTGCAAGGAAACACTTTAGGGTCCTGCTTAATGATAGTCAAGCTAAGAGTATATTTCAGGAACAACTAGAAAAACAGTTAGACAGCCATGTAAGTGATGCCCACCCCGAGGCAGCGTGGAATGACATCCGAAAAGCTGTAGAAACAGCAGTGATAACGCAAGTACAGTAAACCATAAGGTTAGGGAGAAACACTGGATCTCTGCAGCGTCTACTGCCCTGATAGATGCTCGAAAACTCATTCCATCTGGCTCTGAATATAAAGAAGAGCGGAGTCAGCTTAAGCGTAAGCTAACTACAAGCCTACGCAATGATCGTGAACAATGGTGGGTAGCGAAAGCAATAGGTAAGAGCAGGCAACTGTTCAGACTTGTTAAGAAAACCGGTATTAGGAACCCAACTGTTAGCGAAACAATCTCAGAGAAAGATGGACATATTATTCATTCTCAATCCAGGAGATTGGATCGATGGGCAGAACACTTTAGGGATCAGTTCAACTGGCCTTCAGCCACACTTTGGTTTCCCACGATCTCCAGTCGACCTGAATGGCAAGTTGATGTAAGTCCTCCGACTCTTTACGAAGTTGAAAAAGCTATAGGAAATCTGAAGCGTGGGAGAGCAGCAGGCCCTGACAGGTTTACTCCTGAGATTTTTAAAGATGGCGGTCCAGTATTAGCAGCGAGATTGACTGAGGTCTTGGGTAGAATCTGGGAACTGGACGTAATCCCATCTGACTGGTCTCAATCACTGATTGTGCCAGTCTATAAGAAATGCCAAAAGTCCTCCTGTGACAATCACAGAGGAATTAGTTTGACTAATATAGTGTATAAAATATTGGCTTCAATAATACTTCGACGTCTAACCAAAGCTCATGAAGAGAAGACTAGAAAAAACCAGGCTGGCTTTAGACCTGGACGTGGTTGTATTAATCAAATATTCACATTACGTCAGGTCCTAGAACATAGACACACGTTCAGACGCCCCACATTTGTAGTATTTCTCAATCTTAAGGCGGCATTTGACTCTGTTGATCGTGAGGTTCTATGACAATGTTTGTCACTGAAGGGAATACCAAAGAAGTACATTAATCTTATGAAGGCTCTCTACTCGAACACAACTGGTCGAGTGAGAGCTTATGGCGAACTGTCATCAGAACTGATTACCTCAAGTGGTGTTTGTCAGGACTGTCCACTCTCTCCATTCTTGTTTAACTTTGTCGTTGACGTCCTTTTAGAGATGACACTTTCCTCATCTAAATTTCCAGGAGTTGAACTTATACCGGGAGATCCACTTGTTGACTTAGAATATGCCGATGACATAGTTCCATTTAGTGAAGATGCTGACAGAATGCAGAGTCTGCTGACCACTCTAAGCAACAATGCAAGCATGTTCGGCATGCGATTTTCTCCCTCGAATTGCAAAATGTTGCTTCAGGATTGGGTTGCGTCGACACCCGAACTAGTGATAGGGAGTGAAGTAGTTGAGCGTGTAAACCGCTTCACTTATCTCGGAAGTCTCATCAACCCTTGTGGTCTGGTGTGTGACGAAATCTCAGCACGGATACAGAAGGCTCGACTAGCTTTTGCCAACTTGCGTCATTTGTGGCGTAGGCGAGATATCCGTCTAGTAACCAAAGGACGTGTTTACTGCGCAGCAGTTCGTTCCGTCCTACTTTATGGCAGTGAAACATGGCCAGTAAGAATAGAGGATATTCGTAGGTTACTAGTATTTGACCATAGGTGTCTTCGAAACATCGCTCGTATATCCTGGGACCACCGAGTAAGTAACTCAGTTCTTAGGAAACGGGTACTAGGTAAGGATGGCAAATCAATTGATGAAGTAGTGAAACTTAATCAGTTGAGATGGCTGGGACATGTGCTGCGTATGCCCGACCACCGACTGCCCCGACGTGCTATGTTTTATGGTGTAGGAGTAGGTTGGAAGAAGGCTAGGGGCGGCCAGACCAAAACATGGCAGAAATCCATGAAGTCACTGACAAGTGGACTGAGTCATGTAGGTAGGTGTAGACTACCTGGTTGGGGACCGCGAGACGATAGCAACCGATGGTTAGAGACCTTGAATGACATGGCTCAAAATCGTTTGCAATGGCGCAGGTGCATCCACTCTTTGTGTTCTCTCAAACTCTAGTCTTCTGAATTCTTCATGTCCTTTATTTTCTTTCCGAATCTATTCCACAGGACTATACTCCTTTAATAACTTCATCAAACCTTAATGTCCCCTATCTCTACTTATACTTTCAGTACCTCTACCACTATGGGATTTGAATCGATAACTGAATCTCTGTGCTAATGTGGTATGGCAACTCGAACTGATGTACGTACGTACGAACTTCCACGTTGTTACTGACTGACTGACTTATTGTCGAAAAAGCGTGGGAGAGTGTGTATATAAAGTAATATGTAGAATGACTTTCAAAAAAGAATACAGGATTAAAAATCGCCATTATCATATGCATACGTTTACTGGGTGCGAATTAACGGTGAGTGAATGGTAATAACTCTAAAGGTAAAACTTAAAAAAGATGAAAAAAGAAAAACTAGGTCACTAATGGAGTATAAACACACATATGATCGAGCTTATGAAAATATATTTGGAAGTTAACAACTAAATAGATAGAAAAAAGAGTAAAAAACAATAAAGATAATGATTAGTCATGTAAAAATAAATTTGGGGATGAGAAATACGCGAAAATAGAACAACGTAATTAAAATCCCATAAAGATAATGAACATAAGACACATACAACATATATCAACTTACAGATAATTAATAAAAGACACAAATGAAAGCAATGCTCAATACTAATCAAGTTAAGACTGAGTGATGACGTTCACATGCATAACACAGAAGGATAATTATAAACTTGGGTGGGATAATAAAAAAGGTTAGACAAAGCGCACATGACTTTAATTGTAATAATTCTAACAACACGACCTCTATAAAAACTATTCGCCTAAGATATATGTATGGGTGTATGTTTAAATGTATATTTATCTTACTCATGAGTCATCAATCATTTAATAAACAAGCATATCTACCTCACCACACTTGAAAGAACAAGAATAGAAAAGAGTTAATATTCATTTAGCCAAAAATAAAATAAAATTTTCCCAATTCCTAGACATGATGTGCTGTCCATTGATTTTTTTTAAAAAACGATAAAAAATGATAATCCAAAGACAGTTGGCGAAGAGAATAAAAGAAAACACCCATTCATTTATAACTGGGAGAAGACATCAACGAACAAAACATCTATAGGTTAGAAAGTGATTAGTAAAGTCGAAGATATAGCATTGCATATTCGGTATGATGCAGAAAAATAATTAATTTGTTTGTAACATAATTAGGAAATTACACTCAATACACTCGTTTGAACTGTGGAGCTTAATAGGAAAAAAAAGAACCACGAATGTTATATTAAAAACCATGACGACATATTATACATAGCAGTATAAACAATTGGATTACAATCACATTAAATAAAGTTCTGTGCACTAGGAAGGAAGTCAAGTGAAAGTGAGAGTACACTTTAACGAACTCTTGACGTCACAATAGACGGGTTATTGCTTAGTTGTTCAGAGATAACAGTCTAGGTAAATCAGTTGTATTGTCCTCAAATCTCGCTGGGATTATGTACTAGGTTAGAACTGGCATACATCATAAAATGTGAATGCTTGCAGCGTATATATATAAGGCAGTCCAATTATTCCGGGAAATATAACAGGGATGAAATACAAGTGTTTTTGAAAACAAAGTCTGCAGCACAAATGAGGAAATTTGTAATAAACTATAGGAACTACAGAAAAAAGATTGGCAGTTACTGCATAAAAACAGATTTCGTAGATAAAATCGTGCACTTTTAAAGAATATGGAGAAGGTATAATGAAATGAGACACTAACCCATTACTGAAAAACAATAATAAAATGTTTCTCTAAAAACAAAGATGGTAAATTTTATCATCGAAATATTACTTGTTCCATTTAGATTTTTTCAATGCCACCATAGTTGTAGCATTGGAATATATATATATATATATATATATATATATATATATATATATATATATTCATTTGCAATACTCTGAAACAAAGTCTGTCCCATAGTTCATTTGGAAAATTGTTACTCACTAAATATTTTTTCGTATATTTGCAGTAATTATTCATGATTCAGTAATTAAGTACAGATCCATCCAATCGATACTAAGCCATGTTTTTGGAAAAGAGTTAGTAATAACTAAATGTTTTTTTTAAAACACAAAGCAGATAAAGATAGATTCAGTTCGTCAATTCTAGATTAAAGTTGTGTTTAGTTCATTAGGTGACTGATCCATGAGTACTAACAAGCAATGAGAAGAAACTGCTGCTTGGTGATTAGTTTGTTTTCTTGAAAATGCACTTCATTTTCGAATCAATTAAAGATAAATGATTTTAAGTTTTTATAGCAATACATAGTGATATAAATAAATTGACTAAACTATCAACATAATTAATTGCTGATCATTTCCACGATATAAAAATTATTAACCAAACTTTGTAGAGTTTAGATAAGTAATACCCTTTCCAAGTGATTGTGTCAGTATCGTAACAAAAAAATATTTTTTATTTAACATATATTCATCTTTAAGTAGGTATAGAATAAACTACTAATACTGTAGAAATTCTAATTCGTTTGCTTAGATATCATATCAGACTGAAGTGCATCAGTTGATGTATAACAGAGTATCTAAGATATAAAAAATCATAAAGCAAATGTATATAAATTTCACAATATAGAGTTGAATGATTAGCTTTAAAACAAGCAAATGTCAACATGCACATAAAAAAGTCACGAGGACCCCCTACACACAAAACATACAAACAGGTTGTCATACCAAATATGTGTCATAGGATGAACAACTGTCATTTTAAAGTCACTTAAGAGATCATAAACTAAATTCAAAATAATAATTTATCTACGCATCCCGTATTAATACACACGTACACACTTAAACAGACAGGTGTATACATAATGATTTCCGGCCAACAAATGAGTTATGGTTAGATTTTAGAATTACAACAAAAATTTATAGTACACCACAATAGTATAGTGTAATGTAATATTTACCAGTTTATCAACAAGCAACAATGGTGATATATATATATATATATATATATATATATATATATATATATATGTTTATTATAGTACTTATTTCTTTGTCTCGTTAAGCATATATAAAAATCCATCAAAGGCGAGATAGAACAAACACTTTTATTCAAAACTTGTATGAATTAAAATACAGGATGTTTATTAGTACACCTCCATCATAAAGAATTTTCAATCGATTTAAATAAAAAATACACTCTAGTAGTTTGATATCTCTATTTTTCACGTTATGTATTGGTGTTCAATAGCCAGTTTGAGAGTAGTGCCAGAACAATTTTACAGATAAGCGAAATGAAACTATTTTCAATAGTATCAAGGCTACTGTGACAGCTTTCTGTTTTTTTCTCTCTCTTATGCTTTCAATGATCATAACTTTTAGTTGACCTTGTTTGTTTTCATGGAAGAACATCTAGATACGTGAATATGTGTGATGGATTACAACATTCATTGAAATTTATTGTCCAAAATGTATCTAAACTTTTAATGATAAACCTTGTCTTCTTATTACGTTTTCCTAAAGGTATAAATACTATTTAACAAATTTCTGTAAGACTAGAAGCCACAAAACACCAATTTATTGTGCATTTCGAACAAAAATACCTCTAGATATTTGCTAGTCTCCTTCAATCTAATTACCATTTAAATTCAGTATCTACTTTACTTAATAACACCATACAAAAAGTTTTAAAAAGTTTTCTGAATCTCATAAATGTTATCAATAGTTTGAATCCACCACACAAGGTACCATATCATCCGTAACCATGCAAACGAAGGTACATTAATACATACTACGCCAGGATAGTCACAAAAGATCTCAATCAGTTAACTGATGAGAAGTCATTTCTGATGTCTTTTATATATGGTAGAAAAATATCTAATGGCTACCCACGAAGCTTCATCAATAAATATCGACCCAACTCATTAGCAAATACTAAAGAAGATACAGAAACCGGAAAACGGATCGTCCTATCGTATATAAAAACATATAAGAAATTACAAAGAGATTATTGAAGTCATTTAAAATAGGTGTAGCAAACAATCTAGCAAAATTACTTCAATCAATCCTATACAAACGAAAGGACAAACGAAGAAAAACGGAATATCATCTACAAAATAAACTGTTACAAATGCGCAAAACACTACATCGGACAAAGTAGACGCTCCTTTCATCTTCCGCTTTAGAAACACCAAATAGTTGTCAAACGCCATGACATATATTCTCTAATATCAATGCACCTGGACAACTGTGAACGCACATTCGACTGGAAAGATGTTGAGATCCTCGGTAGTGGAAATGATAAGAAGATCAGGAAATTTCTAGAAGCTTTACACTCAGGTCAATCAGTAATCAACAATCATCCAAATCGACCCAATATTTCAACCAATCAGATATATGGACAAATATAAAACCAAAAATCAGATCAACGGGAGATACAATAAAAAGCAATAGATGGACAATAACAGGTTAAGTGTCAACAATAATGAATCAGGATCAAGGTCAAAAGGACAAGGTGTGTCATATGTGGAGAAATGCAAATACATTACCCTCACGACCGAACCTTCCAGCACAGAGAACAACACTCCACGTAAATCATCCACATGAGCTACAAATTTTCCCCCATCTCAGTTCCCTATCTCCTATATTGTGGAAAGATAGCAGAAGTTCTTAGTGTATGTGCTCAGACCAAGATAATACCATTTCATGAATTAAACATCATTTAAATCAGTAATTCAGTGATAAATAATATAAAGCCTGATATAAATGCAAGTGGTTTTAAATCCCAACAATAAATCAGCACAGCAATATGAACTTCCAAAGATTAATAGTAACGGTCTAAATAATAACAGTATCAGTGATATTATGAAAGACTGGAAAAAATATAGTTCGAATGTGGGAAAGGAAAGAAGATATATATCAAAGAATATTGAAACCCAAAACGTAGAAGAGGAAGCACGAGCGAATGTATTTGCTTTAATGAGACCAATCCCAAGGTATGTCACTTCGATTAATGATTGGAGTCAGTACGTGGACCACAACTACTTGATCTGTATTTAACTATGCAGCTCAGTCTAGAAGTTAGTGATGCAGTGGATTGATACTGAGTACTTATTTGACCCCCGGTTTTGCGTAATCAATTCATACAGTAGCAATCAATGAACATAGAGGCAGAGACTGGTTGAGCATAAGTAATACACGTCTCAACCACCTCAATTATGATCCACAAAGTCTCGTCAACTTATTTTCCACCTTTTTCTTTTAGCCTATCTCAGTATTGCTCAGTGGGTTGTTGCAACAAGCACAAGTAATCCTTGCAGCCTACATATGCTTACTCTCCTAGAGCATAATTTTATAGTAATGAAGTAGAACAAAAAGAACGCTTGAGCAGTACATTTGTCCTTTGGTTAGCAGTGAACATTCCATCTACACCACAAGGAACTCAAGTTGGTAAAAACCAACCAAGAATTTTTATTTTGTGTCACCAACGCACTAGGGCTGATAAAAATTCTAGTTAACCTGGTGAACTACTTGACTCTCTAAGTGTTGACGCAGAACAGTCCTTAAGTAACATTTTGGACTTGAAGGAACTGAAACTCATCCCGCAAATGCGAGCATTGTTGCCATAGGCTATTGGAAAATTCAGCAGTTTGTCCGCGTTGTTACTGAAGAAAGGCATGTCATCTAAATATAGTGAGTTAGTGAATCACGTGGTAAAACAGAATGAACTATAACGAAATAAAATAGAAAAAGGGAAATTGGAAAAACTCTACAGAATGACACTCGAGGTTTACAATTTCGATGGAAATTTCCTACAACTTCTGAGACAACAAATATTCTCCGAATAGGGAGCTTCCATAAAGTTTATGTTTACTAGATACATGTTGGGAGTTACAAATTGAGTGGTCTTCAAAAAACCAATCTTTTAGAGTAACATGGTGATATGGTTTTTTTCTCTTCTGTTTTCGTCACTAGAGTAGATCCATCTTTATTTGAGGCCCTAGAGTTTACGTTTATGCCTTCTTTTAAATTACTCTATGCCTTAGCTTGAGAGTATTTTTAAAGCTAGAAATATTTAATTACTTAAAATATTTTGTTCCATATATTCATCACTAAGTTGATGTCAAGGGAAGTAGGTCACAGAATAGTTTGTCTAGTGAATAAATTATATCATTTTCGCTTTAATTGACTATGTATAAATAGATGAGACGAGTATTTTTTTAAATTTGCATTTATTAAAAATCATTTCAGTAATTACTTCATACATAAAATCTGCTGACGAAAATTTGTGATAAAATCCTAATGTTATCATCTAAATGACCTAGTATGGTTGATAGAATAATCAAAGTTTATTCATTTTACCGAAATAATTTGATGTGACTATGAGGAATGAAGAGTATATATCCATGGATGTATGACACAAATTTATAAATGAATGAAATCAAATTATCGGACATGTATGCCTCAACACAGAAAAAAAATATATTAGAAGCCAAAATCACAAAACTAAATTGACTTACAGAATAATAATTTTATAAAGAGTTACGATCAATCATATAATCAACACAATGATTAATTAGAAGAATCGCATTTTTTTTTTCAAAGAACAAACAAGTGTAGCGAATTTTGAATACAATGTTGGAATTTAAATGTTAAAATTAGACTGTACAGAGGTAGTCTAAAAATCCTGATATCGAACTGAATGATGAATATGAAATCTCGAAAAAATAAAAGAAGTTAAAATCTATCCTAGTCATTAGATAGTAGATACAAGATAAACATTTCGTTTTATTATGCTTTGGATAAATTTTCAAATGGACACTTCTTGAAATTTCCAAAATAAGAAACAAAACCAATCAAAAATTATCAACGATTGTAGGAACAAGTAATCATTGTCTTTTAGCTAGTTTATAGGGGTTATTCGCTTTATCTCAACCTATATTCATAAATCATTTTCTCAGTAGAAAGGGATCATAGAAACGTAGTGGCTAGAAAATACTTTATCATATATAGAAGGATTACATGAAAATACTTATGCTGCTTCCTCTATTTTGCAAACACCATACAGAAATGTTTAGTAACAATAAAAATTTCACATTTAATCTTTATACAGATGTTTCAACATATTGTTTTTCACTACTAGTAGAGTTTGCTCAACTTTTTTCTAACATGTTCAGAATTTGTTGTCACAACAAGTTCGCGTTTAAAGTCACAGAAAATAATATTATTATTACTACATAAAAAGAATAAAAACAATAGAATGACTAAGCTGTTTTTTTCAAGATTCAAGCAGAACAACACTATCAACAATGAACCATACTAATGATGAGTAGTTAAGATAGGAATAAGTTAGTGAATATTTAATATTCAATGAAAATCAATAAACATTATATTTATTAAATATTCCTTTTAACCAATAAAATTAGAGATTCGTTATTCTAAACACATTGAAGTTACACAAAGTAACATAAAATTCAAATTAGACAGTTCAAATCAGTTTGTATAAAACAAATGAAAACTATGACCTCTTACGTTAGTTGTGAAATGGTCACATTATCTGTATAGTAATTCAATTAGCAAAACAAGTAGGCTGTGTAAACACACTGATTTTAGTCGGATGGAAATAAATATCAATTTTTAGAAAAAAGGTGTTCAGTAAGTTGACAATTTTGACTGAAAAACGTTTCAGTATTATGTGACACTGACTGAAGCAACCTAATAATACATACTGATGATCATGTATACAAATTCAAGATAACGGAGGTCAAATGAGTAACAACGTTTCTTCACTCGATCATCCAAGTGAAGATGATTTGAATATCTGGAATAAATGGAACTATCGATGCGCTAAACTAATTTGACTGTGATTATTTCAGTTGTGAAACATAATTTAAGACCTCAGAAGAACCAAATGGTATAGAAGATGGTCACAAATGATTGATCACTGGGTGACCAATGTTATGCGTGTCTAGTCCTTATTATTAGTGCAGATCGAATGCTATCGATAGCACTCATAAAGTGCTGTTCCCTTCACTTCTGAAGAAATTGGTTATTTCAGTGTTGACAACACCAGAGGTTATAAATCCCCAAATGTTGACAATCAAATAAGAATAAAAACCACTTTCAGACCGAGTTTGAATGGGATAAATGATCATATACTTCAATTATTTCGTATAACTCCCTTCATTTTATGATTTCAGAATGGTAATTATCTACCTAAATTCAATTTACATATTCGGCAAACTTCCCTGTGATCACCAGGATATAATGAACGTGGATTTCATATAAACAAACGGTATAAATTACTGATCTGGATACTCGATCTGAAGATTATATGTGATTTGGATATGCCTGTTATAAATGTAATTAGAACCTCAGATTTGGTATGACCAGACAACAGTTTACAAAAATTAAAACTAGAACTGACTTCAACCTTATTGATTATTAACAACGAATAGTTGAGTTTTGGTTAAGCTACGTCAAATTATGGGGAAACTACAAAATTTATTTAAATTCTCCACAGTATTATAAACTCATCGCTGTATATATTTATAAATGTATATAAAAAAACATTCACTTGAATATTCTCCGAATACTCTGCTAATATAAAACACGAAGTCTTAAGTTTACTCATTCATCGACCCTTATAACACTTAATCATTTTGCTAAGAGGAATTTTTATTCAGATCTCATTTCACTTATTAATGAAATCTCTTGGGGGGGTCTGTCGTGATCTTCGGGGTTAAATTTAGTATTTGACACTTCGTTATTATTAGGAAACAGGTCAGAATGTTAGTCTACGCTGAAATAAGTGTTAAGACGGTAACTAATACAATTAGACAGCTAGTTGTATTTCCGAAAATATTTTTGCTTTATCAATATTATCGAGTTTTGTGTTAAGATACTTTACAGTAAACGTTCAATGTTTACCCATTCCTTATGTGATCAATAAAACTATTGGGAATAGGATTACTAATAAATTGTTTATTGAACATGTGATAGTTATTCGCTAATCAGTAGTATACAAATCGAAATAAGACAATATGGACATTTTTTATAGAAATGAGATTAATTAAACATTTTAGTGTGATAATTAGATTTCAGTCTGCTTGAATTAATTGTAACGTAATTTGCTCAACAACAAATTGATTTTAAATGAAAAAAGAGAAACTAATAAAGACTGAAACACTTCCATTAGCTATTAATATTCATGTAAATATAAAAAGAACAATGTATATAATGAGTCATCTTATTTACAGTGCATAAAGTACAAATATAGGTTATGCACATACATATAAGGCATGATATCCTGAAATTTAGTGTCTCATTACAACTAGGTAGTAAAATTCACTGACCGACATGATTAAATGTATTATCTAAAAAAGGTTATAATGATGAAAGAAATGATAATCAATTTCGATCATAAACACAGAGTTAAAAAGGGAACACGGTAAAAGTATGGTATAAGGGAAAGTCAATCAGTATCAAGCAGACATTTAAATTTCCTTTCGAAATCCAAAAATGAATAACGCTTATCTCATATCATGTAAAACGAGCAGAAGACCACTAACTCTGATAATCGGAGACGATGTGAGGACTTTTTAAAAGAGCTCGAGGAGACGATGTACTTTAGCCATATAAAGGATGAATTTAAATGTCACTTGATTGTCTAGCAGGCAAGAAAAGCTTTAGAAGACATCAATAGATGTATTGGTTACGTAAAATTTTAATATTATTTTTCCTGGTAAACTATTTACCTACAATATGTTTCTGATTGGCTAACAAGGGGCTAAGATTGGTCGCTATCATTTCAAGAATCATTAAAGCTCGTCCCCATACCATTGCCTTATGCAAGGACACTTTTTTTATTCAGCTTGTATCAAACAGTATTTTAGTGATGATTAATTTAAAAAATACCATCAATGACTAACGAATATGTACTACTGCCACTTCAAACACTATGATTAATAACATCAAAGAGACAAGTACTACTTTTATTAAACAGCTATTGATAACTTTTGCCTGATGGCTGTATAAACCAATGCACTATCACTGTAAATCAATCATTTTAAGATTAAACTAGTCAGGAAGGAGTTTTATCACCTTCTAGCTCAAAATAATTTATTCATACGAGTAAATTAAAAGACGAACACATAATAAAACTTCTTAAGCTATTATTTAACACTAAATGTTATCTGTGAAATCGCTCACAATAAACTGTTTGAACATCATGTAAATAAACTACAATTTTGATTTCACTAAAGTGTATATTGAGTTAGTTTAAGTTCTCAGTTAAATCCCATCAACAAACTTATTAGTTTGATTACCCTACTCGATCACTTACATACACCTGTTACCCCCTCGTGTAGGAGCATAGGCCGCCCATAAGTAATCCTTTCCAGTTGCTAGTCATCCTCTTGATGTCTGCTTGCAATTATCAGCGCAGTGTGTTCTTCAGCCTTCCTCCTCTACATTTCCCTTCATGATTCCAAGTTAGTACTTTCCGCGTGATTCAGTTTGATGATCTCTTCAATGTGTGTCCTATCCACTTCCAACATCATTTCTTAATTTCCTCTTCAAATTTAAAAACTGATTTCTTCTGTTACGGTAGGCTATTGTTGATGGTATCCCTCCAAAAGAACATTCAGTATCTTACGCAGACAATTGTTTATAAATACTTGTGGAGGTGGTCTTCACAATCCACTCGACCACCAGAAGTGAGCGTGTATAGTGAGCAACCTTGTCTGACGCCGATCCTTACGTGGAATGTGTCTGTCAGTAGTCCTACATGCATGACTTGTAGTGTAGTTCGTCGTGTGAATTTCGGATGATTCTGACGATTTTCTCAAGTACACCATGGTATCGAATACGGTTACATGATGTCTTTCTATCCACGCTGTCAAACGCTTTCTCAAAGTCAAGGAAGTTGATGAATAGTGATGAGTTTCATTTAATTAACTGTTCAATAATGAGGCTTAGTTTTTGTCCTTGACCGGTCTCTCTGGTTTACTACATATTCCTGCTAGTTTCTTCGTCGTTTCATATAGCTGTCTCATATTTCCTACTCTTGCAGCTTTTTCCGTTGTCGTTGCTAGCTCTTCAATGTATTTCTGCATGTCAGCTCTAATGCTCCACCAATTCACTTGCTTGTTTGTTTCTGTGTATTTAGCTTGTGCCTCGACTTTCTCTGCATTTGTTTGATTGTTAATTGCTGTCTTCTTGTTTTTCATTTCTTGAATCTTATCCAGGGTTTCGATAGAGATCCATTTCTTCCGATGATACTACTTGAGGCCCAGCACTTCCTACCACGTTGAAGTCAGTTCTTCTTTGATCACTTTCTTCTCTGAGTAGATCTTGTAAGGCTTGGAGCCTGTTGTTGAGAGTTATCTTGAATTCGTTAAGTTTGTCAGTATGTCGAAGGAACCCTGTATGGAAAGTTTGTTTTGTTGTTTGTCCAGTTTTCCAATGCTTCTTTAGCTTCAGGTTCATCTTGGCAACCACCAGGTGGTGATCTGAATCAATGTCAGCTTCTCTCTTTGTTCTCACGTCTACCATTGTCCTTCTGAATTATATTTTAAGCAAATATGATCTATCTGGTTCTACGTCGTGTGATCCAGTGACATCAATGTGGCTTTGTGTATGCGTTGGTGTGGGAATATTGTGCCACCTAAAACCAATTAGTTGAGTGCACATAGGTTTGCGAATCTCTTCCAGTCCATGTCGTCCCATGATATCTTCATATCCGGTGTTGTCCATTCCGACTTTGGCGTTTAGACCACCCATTAGGATGGTCAGGTCCTTTCCTGAACACTTAGCTATGGTCAATTGCAGACTATCGTAGAACTGAACATTATCGTCGTGATTACTATCATTGGTGGGTGCATAACACTGGATAACATTCATTGTAATTCCCTCCCTTGTTTTGAAGGGTGCTTTGATGATACTGGGCCCATGAGATTCCCGTCCTATAAATGCATTTCTTGCTTCCTTGGACAACATCGAGTTCTCTGAGTGTGTGGGGCATTTTCCTCCTCGTGACCAGAGCACAGCAGCATCTCTCCCGTGTCTAACCTTTGTTGTCCAGCTTGGGTTCAATGAGTTTAGCTGATTCCGTGAACCACTAAGTGGTATCTCATTTCCGTTGCTGTTTGACTTATCCTCCCGGTTTCTCACATTATCTGGACGTCCCATGTACCTATAAAATTTGTTGCTCTGGTTGTTAGAAGGGGCATCGACCTCGTGACTTCCGAAGAATCTCACCTTTCATCATGAGGCGTCATAATTCCTCCTTTTGCTCGGAAGGCAGAGTTTAAATGGTTTAAATTGTTTATTCTGGTTAGCGTTTTTTAGAAAGGTTGTTTTCTACGGGATGTGGTTGCCGACCCTACACCCACAATTAATAATCAAGGAAGTTTATATTTTTCAGAAATTTTACACCAATACCCATTAAGATTATCTATTGGTTTACCAACCCGTAAACACTTTCTCAACCAACGAGTAATATCAGTAAACATTGTAAACTTGCACAACAAAAAATCTCAGATTAACACAGAAAAGTATCTTGTAAGTACTAGAAACTTCACCATAGTGATCATAAAGCATTAGAAATTTATGTGTTAAAATAATATCTTGTTACCAAAATGTACATATTATGCACGGTTTTTAATTCCCTTAATCCCATGAAGCTAATTAGATAGATCGCCTTCAGAAGATGAAGAACCGTTAAACGGAATGGCATTCACTCATAGATATAGATCTATGAACCCAGAGATAAGAATGCTCTGTACGAAAGCTTTTGGATGATTATGAATCTTTAGCAAAGTATGGAATTTATTGTTACCTTTAGATTAAAATTCCTTTTCATTTTGCAAGAGTTGTGGGGAAGTTATACAACCATGAGGCTAAATATGACAACCATTTTACCTCAAAGACGTTAAGCAAAGGATAAGTTAAGTGATCCAAACATTTAAAAATAAAACTCACTTGGCTTAAGAGTTTTTACAGCAACAATTGTCGTTTTATTCCATACAGCTTTAAATACTTCCCCGAACTGACCTTGTCCAATTTTTTCTTTCAAAATAATTGAAGATTTTGGAATTTCCCATTTATCAATGAGTTTGTGTGAAAGACCCACAGGTTCTGGATGAGTTGGCTAACCAAAATGAATAAATAAACGGAAAATCATTTTGTCTTAATGTATTAAATAAACAAATTTGCATATCGTGTACGATAGTTGTTCACTTTTGAAGCCTATTGTTCAATGAGACTAAAGTAAATCAAAATATAACTATCAATGAGTGGATTATTTTACATGAAAGAAAAATGTATAGATAACATAAATGGATTTTCCGAATTCTCTCGATTAAGTCAAATTTACAGTAAGCTATGGGATTACACATACAACCACAGAGAGCAATTATTATCTACTATGAAATAAACTAGTCAACAATTAACATCAGTATGGAGATTGTTGATTTTAGTTTGGTATCATGAATGTATCAATACTAGATCTTCAATGGTGGTCTAACATTGATCCATTCATTATATCAATCTAAACTTAACAATTAATATTCACTTGATATTGTTTACTTGGATCTTCCCATTGATGTTTAGGTCTGCAATCGATCAGTCTGTTATTGGCATACGCGCATACTGTGTGTATTGTCTCGATATTACCTTAATTCACAAACATTATAAGCAAATATGGATAGTGGCCAGCAGTGGAATCCAGGACGCGCGTTCCATCCTATTTGAGACTCGTTAGCTGGATGGAGCTTCATCTCAGAGTTCACTCTGAGACTCGAATCAAGTACCGTTTGCTACACCCCTTTGCACAGGACTCAGTAGCTAAGTGGACAATGCGATGGCGTTTGAAGCGGACGGTACTGGGTTCGAGTCTCAGAGTGAACATCAACTCTGAGATACAGGTGCATCCAGCTGACGAGTCTCAAATAGGACGAAACGCACGTCCTGGATTCCACTGCTAGCCACTATCTATCTTTGCGTAACAGCTAATAGTTCACTTTTTAATTTTCATGCCTTTCATACCCTATAACCTCATTAAGTCTATTCGTTGTATAAAAAAATCGATAATCTATACACTTGTAATCAACCTGTTTTATTTAGTAGTAAACACAAGATGTCACACCTTGGTTAATGTTTTATTCAAACACAAAAAGAAAGCAAATCAACCTTTAAACTCATAAAGACTTTTGTAAGGGTCAAACTCCGTTAATAAGGTCATCAAAAGTCTTCTGTTTTATGGTATTCAAATAGTGAATGCACCTAGTGCAATAAAATATTTGATAGATTATACACGACAGGAGTGAAGATAGAAGTAAACCGTTAAAAGAAGCAACTACATTAAAAATCAGTCAAAATAAAGTATATGAGACAAAGAAAAAAATCTTTTGCAGTTTATACGTGTAAATCTAGGGCATGCGTGCATGTTATGGTACTATCACATTGTCTAAATCAATAAGAAACAATATCCATCTTCATTAGAGAAAAAAGTATGTTTTATAAGGTTTATTCTGCAAAAGGGAATATATTATTCACATGGTCAAAAAGAATGAACCAAATTTCTGCAGGTCAACAACAAAAAATGAGACGAAATAGGCAAATAGTGCCCACTTTCATCTGTATGCAAGAAAAAAATATGATAGTATGGTCAGCTAAACGGATGTCCATAAATCATTGACCAATTAATTGTTCCAACTCAGTTTTCAAATGAGTAGTCGATTATAATTGCACGTATTAATTAATGAACCACGTCTATTACGTGAAATAAATGATATATCTATGTATAGTATCCCTAATAATTTGAGTGCTTAAACCACTGAGAAATAATACAAACTCAACAATTATCAAGCAACATTGATTGTTACTTGAAAGCAATACACACGCTTAAGCATGAACAAATGCCAGACGATCAACATATAATAAGAACTGAATGGCTAAAAACAGCCTCTCTACGCTACTGTAAAAAAGTAATTAAGTACTAACAAGGTGAGAAATAAGCAATAATAATAATGTTCTATCAGCATAATTTGCAAACGAAGTACACCATAATTTTACAATACTAGTGATTGATAATTCACTTTGATCATATGACTAACTATATTGCATCACTTTGTATAACACTAATTGTTTAGATCCCACAAGACACGAAATGAAATGTCTGTTGCAGTAACTTATTTGAGCTAAACTACCTCCTCTGGATCACGGATATTTTAACACATCCTAATAATATTTTCTTCCTCATCAATGTTCTTTTTCTCTATATATAATGCTTTGTCGTAATTGCTAGACCTCTCTTTCTATTGCATTGTAAGTTGTAACAGGAGTCAAGTTTTACGGATAACTATGAGTTCGTACATGTGCTAAAAATGTTTTGACTTCTTAAAAGTAGTCTAATACCTTACTTAGGTTATTTCTAATCACCCATGTAGTAAGACATGGTGTAGTGAACAAGAACACCAATGGGAACAATCGAATGTATTTGACAATAAATTACAGCCCTTGTTAGTAAAATCTAACAACCATATAGTGAATCGTTAATTTGCAAAATAACAATCCAGCATATAAAACTGGACTGTTCCTGTTGCAAACATCAATCGATTGTCTGACATTTCATTATTCATGAGTTTCTATACAAATTCTTTTGTGTTTCGGCTCTTCCTTTCTTGATCTCCCCCATCTTCTGCTGCCAGATATTACGTTTAAAACTCGCGCCATATACTACTTATGTCTACATAAGTAGAGAACACCATAATGGGACTGCAGCCTGGGATGTGCACAGAGGACGTTTACATATCATATTAACTAAAACTAGATAACATAGACGGCGAACACTGAAATATTCAAACCCAGACATTTCCGAAATTCCATGACAAGAACGCTAGTCACTTAGTACATCAGAATGATACTTACCACTCCAAGCAATGGGTGGTCATATCTCCCGAGTTGTAAACATTGAGTGACAGCGTGAGAACGCCACTCCACCTATTTCCATTTTGGGAAGCAGATAGTATCACTGGCATCTCAAAAGAAGTGTGATTCGAAGGTGAGGAAACTAGTTTGAACGAGGACAAACAGATACATTAATCATTAGAATCCGTACAGATAGGAAAAGGTAAATCATAATCTACACCACAGACTTTATGTTAAGACAGTCACCGGAACGACTTCTACTTATCAGTATACTTGTGCTAGTATATGAATCCATGTTTTTATTAAAGTTAACTAACGTTCTACAGCCTTATATATTGACAGTACTGAGATCAATTATTCACAGCATAGTTTAGTTCTTTAGAGGAAATAATTATAAAAACAATTAACAATATAAGGCATGCTAATTACTAATGAGGATTTAACTTACTCGAATACATGGTTTTCCCAATCGACAACATAAACCAGATTGGTTCTCCAAATAATGATTGACTAGCTGTTGAATATTAACAAAAGGCAGTTGTCTTGAAATGTAGAAACGTTTTAATGTGGGATCAGTTCGTGAATATCTTGAACGAATACGATAATGCTTAACAGTATTCTCTTCTCGTACTGAAAAGAAAAAATATTAGGAAACCTATGAAGCAGAAACGCTAATAACTTTGTATACAGCTTCAGTCAGTCAGTCAGTCAGCTGCAACCTAGGACCAGGCACGTATATGCATCGGTCCATGTTGCCATACCGCATTAGCACAACAAGATCAACACCGGATTCAAAAAAGTAGTTAATTAGTTGGTAGTAATATATAGAAGAAAGATTGTGTATAAGGATATAGTACAGGAAGAAAGATTTAGTACATAGAAAACAAGATATGAAACGGTTTTAATCTCTTAGTTTAAAGGAAGGCAGAGAGTGTATACACCTACGCCATTGTGATCGATTCTGAGCCATGTCACCAAGAGTCTCCAACCATTGGTTACGATAGTCACGCGGACCCCAACCAGGCAGTCTACATCTACCAACATGGCTCAGACCAGAAGTTAGTATCTTCAAGCACTGATGCCACGTTTTGGTTTGGCCGCCCCTAACTTTCTTCCAATTATCCCTAACACCAGTGAGCATTGCGCGTCGTGGTAATCGGTGTTTAGGCATACGCAGAACGTGGCCCAACCATCTCAGTCGATGAAGATTCATAACATCATCAACTGATTTACCATCATTCCCTAATACTCTACGTCTAACCTCAGCACGACTTACCCGGTGATCCCAGCAGCTGCGAGCGATATTTCTAAGGCACCTGTGGTCAAATACTTGTAGCTAACGAGTATCTTCTCTTAACGGCCATGTTTCGCAGCCGTATCGTAGAACGGAACGAACTGCCGCGCAGTATACTCACCCCTTAATTGATAGACGGATATCCCGCCTTCGCCAAAGATGACGTAAGTTGGCAAAGGCCAAACGAGCTTTTCGAAACCGTGCTGAGATTTCGTCAGACACCAGCCCATTAGGGCTGATCGGACTTTCAACATAAGTGAAGTTGTCAACGCATTCGATTACTTCACTCTCTATCATTAGTTCAGGTGTTGATGCAGACCAGTCCTGAAGCAACAACTTGCATTTAGAGGGAGAAAAGCGCATCCCAAACATTGTAGCATTGTTGCTCAGTGCTACCAAAAAACTCTGCATTTCATCAGTGTCTTCACCAAACAGGACTATGTCATCTGCGTATTCTAAGTCATTAAGTGGACCTCCTGGTATGAGATCATTGCCCGAGAATTCAGTCGACGAGAACGTTATTTCCATCGGTAGGTCTATGACGAAGTTAAACAAAAATGGAAAAAGTGGACAGCCTTGGCGGACACCACTTGAGGTTGCGAAAGCAGATGACAGTTCGCCATGGGCTCTGACCCGACTAGTAGTGTTCGAGTAAAGAGCATTCACAAGGTTTATTAACTTCTGAGGTACGCCTTTCAATGACAGATACTGCCACAGAACCTCTCGGTCAACAGAGTCAAACGCTGCTTTTAAGTCAAGGAAGACCACCATTGTAGGACGATCGTTCCTTAGACTTTTGCTTAATCTAGATCTGATTTCTTTACGCTCTTCATCGTGTTCAGAACCTGATGGGATTAGTTTGCGAGAATCCATCAGTGCAATAGACTTAAAAGAAATCCATTGGTTCTCTGTAACCCTGTGGTTTAAATCATTAGTAGACGTCACTGCTGTTTCCACAGCTGCTTGTATAACTTTCCAAGCAACATCTGGGTCAGCCTCGTTTTCAGAACTACCTAAGTGTGACCTTAGTTGTTCCTGGAACCTACTTTTGGTTTTCTCATTACTCAATTCGGTTCTGATGAGTCTTTTTTGCGTCCAGTGAGGCGCAAACAGATGCGTGCTCGTATTAGGGCATGGTCGGAGTCCAAACAGGTACTCCAGAATGAACGAAAATTTTCTATCGACCCTTTCCAACGATGACTGATGGCAATATGGTCTATTTGAGTCCATCGTTGGTTTGATGCTGGGGGTCGCCATGTTAGACGATGTCTCTCATTATGCTTAAAATTTGTGTTTACTAAAAATAAACGATTGTCTGAGCACAGTTTCAGCAGACATTCACCATTATCTGTTCTCTGTGACGGAATACTAAAATACCCACCTAAATATCTTTCTGTTTCGTTTAAGCTACCTACCTGGGCATTAAAGTCACCTCCTACGAGTACTATGTCTGAACGTTTAGCTTTCTGTAAAATTCATCTTTCACTTGATTCGGGCTGCAGTCAGTGGGAGCGTAGGCAGAAACGACGAAAAGGCAACGACGTGTGTCCCTATCCTTCCGAGTTCTTACCGAGCCGTTTAGCCGAACAGCGCATAGACGACTGTTAACAGGGATCCACTCTAATAGCACTTGTTCCGCCCTCATGCTTAGTGCTATGCCTACACCTGTCAGTCCACGCCAGATACACGGAGGGTATCTCGCCGGCTCTCCGTTTCGCCGAGGTGAGGTCAAGTGAATGACCACGCTAGGATCACGTATGCGTGTTTCGGAGACACAGCATACATCAATGGTACGAGATCCTAAGGTTTTAGCCAAGGAATCCTGCTGACCGATTTGGCATAGTGTGTGTACGTTGAAGGCTCCAACGTGCACTTTGGAGCAAGGTTTCAGTAGACCTGGGACAGTGTTTTGAGCACTAGAATCGTTGGCTGTGGTGACACTTGAGGAGGAAGCCAAAAGAGGAAGTTTAGTGTAGAAAGTGGACGTAGGAGGAATAATAGGAATTGAAGAGGGAAGTTGATTATGAATACAGTGGTCTTGAGTGCTGTCAAAGGTATGAGGGTGGTTATCACTTCCCGGTTGCCCTCACCGTGGAAGGGTTCTGCTGGAGGTACCTGAAAAGGAAATTGGACTAGAGGTGGACACAGTGACCTGAGAGCGTGACCGCAGTGCCCAAGGGACAGCTGCTTGAGGTCGGTCACATACGACCTTTTTATGAGTAATTTTTGTGTTAGCTCCGTACTTGTTGAGACCTTACCGCCGGAGACGGATATCCGTGGGATAAGGCGTGTGCATTTTTAGGGTCGACCTTTTCTAACCCCTCCCCTCTTTTTTGGGAAGGCAGCATCGCTATCATGCTGGTTGTCTGAAGGAAACACCTTACTGCTGTCACACCTCTGTACAGTCAGCAGTACGACTTCGCCTTTGGATCTTGGTTTACTTGCTTTTAGTCTTACCGCTCTTCAACCGACCTGTCTGGCATAGTAGGACCTTGAGGAACGGTTGTTCCAGCCAGTATAGCTGGGTTGCTTCATCACGATAGGCAAGCCCGACCACCACGTCAAGGTATACAGTTTATCAACTAACTTTTTTATAGTGGTGTATATAACAGTAACATTTATCGCGTCTGACTAAAATCCAGAATAAATGATAACTCGATACACATTAAACAATGCACAGATACACAGATCTAGGATTTTCGATCAATATGAACAGAATAAACAAGTAAGGTGATAATTATAAAACAAGGATTCAGGACATGGGCTTGTTTCTTTTTCCAAAAGAAAGGAAGTAACAACAAAAACATCATTGCCGAAAACAGGCAGAAACAATAACACATACACAAGTTTCCATTCAGTGTCCACGGATCGCTTTCTATGTAATGGCTTTGTTAGAGATTCTACTGACAGATTGGGTAGTATAGTTAGGTGTCTGTCTTGAAAAGTTTATTATACAAACGAAATTACTTAAATGCTTTAAAACAAAGTGAAAGCAAACATGGACCTGGATGAGTCAGTATGGAGCTGAAAGAAGTTGTTAATGCAATTTGTCACATGTACAAACGCATCTGTGGAGATTAAATATTCTCTTAAAAAAGGAAGTAAATTAATAAAACAGAATACGGTTAAAATTTCAGTTCAGTTATTCCATCATTATCAACACATGGATCTCATGAATGAGTGCAGAGTAAACTAAGCTGTCATAATTTATATAAGCAGAGAAAGAGGAAATCAACAAAACGAGTAGTAATAGAAAAAAACAAGTCTTTAACTGGAAACAAAATTTAAATATGACAGATTTAGCTCAAAAGAAACACATAAAATCGATTAACAAAAACACATGGGATTCTGAAATGACGATTATAAACCCAGACCTATTGACTAACGTATAATTTTGATTACCATTGTTTAGCAATTATATATAAATGTATATGACCTTTATAATGCTTTAACAGTCTAACCTTTTGTATATTTGCTCTAGATTACGATTATTACAGGAAATTCAGTCAGTTTATCAGAGATTTCCAACGCGCTTCTAATAACCCCAGGTTTAATTTACATGGCAACTTGAATACGAGAAGTGTGGAAAGAACGCTTTACTTCATGGTTAGGTTTATGCACAGAAAAACGAGGGTATTCATAGTAGCATATGACATTGGGCCTCTGGAAATTTCTAGTGCCATACCAAATATAGTAGCAACATAGGCAAACATCCAATCATAGCCACGGCATGTGATTCCGCTTTTTCTTTTTCTTCTTCTATGTGTTTCTGTGAAGATTCTATCCAACTCTGATTGGATAAAACGTTTCCTGGAGTTTCTGGGCTCCTAAGGAATTTGATGAGGGATATTTTTGGGACTACTAAAACGAAGTCCACACACACATGTAATCAGATTTAGAAAGGGGTATGATAAAGATTACTCAACTGCATACATTTCAGCCAGGAAAAACTTTAAATTTTGTAATATCGCATCTTTTAGTATCTACATATGCATAAACCCATTGTTGTGCAAGTATATATGAATTAATGAAGAACTCTGAAAAAGTGCCAGTCGTGTTTTAAAAGAAAGCTATTCATATTTATTTGGTGTTAAATAATCTGTCCAAAAGTATGTCACTTATAGAAGATGACTAATTCTACATTCTAGTTTTTCTTTTTTTTATACCCATTAATTGCTGGTTTGGATAAATTATTTATATGTGTGAAGAAACACCACCCAGACGATCGATTGCACAACATATAGTTATACAATTATTTGTCCATTATAGAAACTATGAATATTACCTTTACGTTTGAAGACAATACAATGTATCTACAATCTAAAGACTAACGAGCTTTTTATTGATAAGTCAAATAGTCCAGACTTGAACAAAAAATGTTATAACTAACCATTTTATGCTGTGAAAAACATATCCACAAAATTAGATTAAGCACATAGAGTAGCTTTTGTTTCTCCTAACGTCCCTAGAATAAAATGTTTAAAATATTAAATAAATCAACAATGATAATAATCACTACTCCGTAATTTCAGCACTCAATTACTAACTAATGAATTACAGATGAGAGTTATGCCCCATTTTATACTGTTTAGCAACTGAATAATACCTATAGCCTTGCACTGTTGATGCTTGCTCTTACACACACGATTATTGATGGGTTCCGGATTATATAGTTGAGTTATTATTAATTCGCAGTTTAGGTAGTTCAATTAGACTGGCTACCTCCTGAGTACAAAAACGACGATTCACACCTTATCTTATGAACGCAGAAGTATATCAGAATCCTGGAGACCAATAAGAAATTTTTTATCGAATATTATTTACTGGACATAACAAAAATGCGATAACATACATAATTACTGGTTTCTCAGATTATTACATTCAGAAATGTGAATAACATAGTCTTAACCAGCAATGCTAATCTGTATTTTATCACAAGTCTCTTCAAACTCTAGCAGATATCGATCACGTTATTAAATCCAAGACTATCCCATATACAATGTAGCTGATAACTAGGCATAAATATTATTGACAGAGTACGACTTAGTCAACATAAAAAAGGTTAGACTGTCTGAAATAAAAGTGAACATCAAAAAGTCAATAAATTATGAGTGGATGCTACAAAATTTTAATATGTTTACGCTTTGTAACGAATAAATACACACTTTGAACATGACTGATTAAAATCAATGCATCTTCGTAAATTCATTTATTCAGTCCAAATAAAACTACACTTAAAAAGGTTAAAAATTTTCAGGGAAGATACGCCAAAACTTTGTAAACAATTTTTTTTAAATATTTAAAGTGACACAGACATCAAGGCAAAACATTTTTTCATACAAATGTTATCACAATCACCTTTTAAATTTTACGGACCCAATGACTGATAAATCAGATATGAAGAACACAATTATAAAAGATGAAAATTATATATATCGTTTTCATTTAGATTTACACGATTATTTTTCGTAAGGCCGGGTTTGAACGACAACAAACGAACAAAGACAAGGTATTTTCGCTTACCAACTATACTGAAAACAAAATACAATGGAAAGTCATATGTGTATATTGAATAATGGTATTGTACCGTTTTCGATAGCCACTTCAAGAATAAAAACCTGTCTACATTGTCATAAGCACAGCGGTATAATGCTGTTGTTTTTTAACCAATTGTCTTAATAATTTTGTATACTTTTAAACATCTACCTACTAGCCAATCTCTTTGTAATGGATATTGTCGAATGTAATACACACAAGAAGTGTAACAAAATGAAATAAGACCAGTTTTTCATGTAAATTACAAATAAACAAAAAAGGAATGACAGTCTTCATATGCTTAAAGAGAGATTTGTAGAAAGCAAATTTTCTCCAAACAACGAATTTACGATGACGCATTGCATACACAACTGTTTATCTGTCTATCCATGATAAGTTAAACATTCCAAGATACATATTTTCTACATAGAAATCCATAGAACTAGTACAATACACTTGTCTTCATTTACTTGACCTCTCTAATATCGATTTGAGAATAGGATTAAAATAGGCAAAAATAACTGAGCATCATAACATAGTTAACATGCTTTAACAATCACTTAATGCTAACAACAGTTTAGAATGTGTACCGAACAGTAATTTGCAAAATGTACGTGAAACTAAGAGAAATACTCATTATTCTTCCGGTTATTTAGTTTCAATTTTCTCCAAAATCTTGGAAGATAGAAAATGTTTAAATTTTTCTTTTGGACAAACCATTTATAATAGCATAAATAGTTTGGGAAACTGAAATTCTTATTCTGTTAGCATCAAGATATGGCTAAATACATATTACAAGTCGAGAGTTAAATCATCCCACCTAATGTATTAATGGATAAGTAAGCTTTGTTTCTTGATGATCAAACTTTAACTCCATGGAAGATCGTTACAAATGTGAATATTAGTTGAGAAATTATTAACAAATACGATAAGTCCGGAAAGTATATTGATGATGTAGCGACGGAATGACAAAGTACATTAGAGATTAATTTCTAAAAACAACTGATCATTAGTTTTGTTGGCTCATAACGATCAATAAATTTGAAAATTAACCAACAGAAATAAAACAATCCATAAAGAGTACAGAATTTTCAACTAGAAGAAACCACCTAAAAAACAGTATACAAAGACAATAGTATGAATAAATGAAAGCCTTTCTATAAAAGTAATATTTCTGCAAAATATCTATAAGACAAACAAAAAAGCAATTAAACCACTTTCATCAATAATTGTTAAGGCAGCTGATTTTCACTTTAACTGTGAATACAAATGAAAGTGACTAGATGAATCATCCATAATAAAGCGGCATACACAAAACAAATAGTCGGAACATGCATAACGTATAGTGAATAAACCAATCAGAAACAAAATGAAGTCTGGTTGACATTTATAAACTATTTCAAATGACACTTAAGTCCCCTACCCAAAAGTTAGTATACATCTACTAAGTGTACAATTAAGGAATAATTAAAGAATAAAAGTAATTCCACAAATAAATAATTCAAATATACATGAAATGAACAAATAAAATGGATGTTTTTTTACAACTATTCCTTGATAGTGGATAATCATTAGAATTAATTCATAATATTTTATTATTGTACACTGAACGATTATTACAATCGCCACTAAAGGAAAACAAGTTTCAGAAAGTGGAAAGAGATTATTTCAATATAGTCGTATTCAAGGAAAATTGGTTGGTGTAAACAGAGATAATGAAAGTTCAGCAGAATATATAACCATCAGATGAGTTATGATTCACGAATTTTTATTTCCATTGTGCAATAAGACGAAGATTATCAGAACTATGTGATATATTAGCGCGATACATTTCGAAAAATCTGATCACACACATACTAGTTAGGAACATTATATAAAAAATATAAAAGGTCAACTAGACTAGGAATGGAGGGTAAGAGGAGATAAGGATAATAATGAAATAATGTGAAAACAATTTGAAACATCATCATTCTAGATAATAAGCTAATATTACCAGGGTATGTTTAAGGTGAGAACAAACTGTTTTTGAATACACAAAGGGGGTTTAATTTTCGTAGGACCAAGGCTTCAATAAACATTAGTATACGCCCTTTTACACTTTTGTACAATGGGTTATTTAGTAAACTATTCTATGCTTGACTATTTGGTTCCAGGTTCATTTACAATAGTATAGATGGTTGAATGCCACTACTAATTGATATATTACGGGGTAGCCTAGAACTGATTACAAGTAATTGAGTTCGATGACTAGGTAACACTAAGGTCCAAATCAAATTAAAATTGGAATATCTTGATAACCGACGGCATTAATATCAGACATTAGGACAATAGAATTAATTATTTAAATCGGATGGAACACCGCAAAGGAAGTACTTTTCCAAAAGGGTTTTCTGAAGTAAACGAGTAAACGCTAATAAATTTGTTGTTATGGAGGACTTCTGTTATTTGATTAGACGAAATTTCAAATGTTCAAATTGGTGAATAGAATGGTAATCGACACATGGACACAATGATATAATGTAACCGAGTGATGGATGCTCACGCGACCGTAATAATGAAGTAGACTCGCGAACGACTAAAAGTCAAAGGCAAGACTACTAGCAATATAAAGAGTTTTTTAATATAACTAAGTAATATGCTTATACACAAAACATGAACACGAAATTGTCATGGGAGATGGAAGGAAATTAGCTTGTAAGTCATTTGTTCTTCAATCAATTAAGACCTGACTGTTGAGCTTAATCTTTGGGCATCGTGTCATATTTACAGATATAAAATAAAATCGCCAACCTTTTGAACTTTACTCTTAATCACTTATGATCGCAGAAGGCTATTTTATGAAAACAACAACTATTAGAGGCCAGAAAATCTAAACAGGTGTAATCTGTAATACTTTTAAAAAGTATAGTGAAGACAGCACAAGCTAAACTAACATAGAATCTTCATTTATACGACGCATTCGTCTGAAATTGGCTGATATGCAACAAGCTAATCAGAGTAAATAACTTTAAAGAGGGTTTAGAGGCTGTACATACACACTACGTCTCTTTTACTGAACGTGTGGAAAGCAACGGCTTATTTTAGAACCGTTTGATAACAGTACATATGGTGTACAATCACACAAATGCTGAAATCGGTGAGGAAGAAACGTCTAAAAGGTTAAAAACACTTAATTTTCAATTCCAACGCTTAAAACTGTATTTGTAGCGAGAATAACTGGGGTAAAAATGAACCTCTTCAAATCTTACTTGTGATGGACTACTACAGATGAACGAGAGGTTTAGTTGATAAATTTAAAAACTCACTAATTTTGCAGAACTTCGCTTATAAAACACCATATGTGCAACATTCTCAATTGATTCAATGGTTTCAGTTAAGGCAACAGAAATTTAGTGGTTTTGTATAGGCTTGAAAGTACTATATTGTGTAATATATGATTAAAAGAACAAGTCATCTTCAATATATCGATATGTTAAGAAAGACAATAGCGTTTCCTGATATGAATCTTTGCTAAAGTATGACTTACTATTACAACCTCATAAATGTACAATCCCGTTGAGTGTCAACGATGTACAAAATGGAAGCCCACACTCTAGAATCGAACTTTACGATAATTTGCCAAAATAAACCTCGTTGACTTTTGTTAATTCCTTTCAAAATAAAATTTTCCGACCCAGTCCATTTAAAGAAATTTCGAACGTGTACAATTTATTTTAAAAACTTAGTTTATTTACAAACCAATAATGCAACTTAACTAGTAGAAGTAACGACTATTCAGCCGTTAGGTTACACGTTAAAATCCCACAACATCTATTTTAGTTTGGGTCGCTGAGTAGTAGTATTACTAGCTTTTACGTAAGCAGAATGGTCATCGGAAGTAAACATATTCTGTAATAAATTTGACTTTCATTACCTTAGCAAAGAACCTTAAAATATAGAAAAAACTGATTCTCTACTGATGCGTTTACAGGGAAAACAAAGCTGAGTATAATTTTTTGTTTCACCCTAATGCAAAACTAGTGGCTATTTCTCAATCATATAAGTTTACCAACCTGATAAAGAATATTCACTGGATTGAGATTCACTGATTCTAACCAAAAAAGAGCCATGATCATTTCCCGGAAGTTGAAGATAGTGCTCAGCTTCAATACGTTTCAATTCCCCAAAATACCATCTACAATTCACAAAATTAAAAAAACCAATGATACAAATATATATTCACAAAGAAAATGAAACAATAAACACACTTTATGTTACTAGTCTTAGATAATTCATCGCACAAAAATGTGAACAAATCCGGCCACCTCACTGACAATGGGGTAAACAACTCGTTTAAACATTGAAAATAAGTAAACATAGGTCCCAACAATGAAGAATCCATCAATAAACGATGAAAAACACAAGTATTATACCGTGACATTATTATATGCTACATTAATGAAGAAATAGCGACGTCCCAATAAATTATGACTTTTAAGAATTGATTAAAAGGGATATTAATTCATACCATTATTCAGTTGATATCGAATCGAGATGATTTCCATCTTCAACTTCAAAGCAAAAATATTGGCTAGATAAAAATATGGTTATCTTATTTAAAACGGTCTTTTGATAAATTTAAGTAGTCAAATGAGAAGATAGAGTTCACCCGAAATACATGGTATATTAAACCCAATAAGTTTTAAATAATTTGATCACACAAATGCTTGTTAAATTCCATCATTTCTATCAGCATCTCCCTTCACTGAGATATTTGGGTCATAAGATTGATATAGAATCACATGACGTAGTGTTGTATGAATTCCCAGGGCTCCACACTAAGGTTTGTTGAAGCCTAGGTCATGCGACGACTCAAAAAGCCTGTTTTCATTTTGAAACTATCCTAGTAGTAATGATTCATATCTCTTTTCACTATCTTTGTTTTCTCGCATTTTCCAATTTGTCTAGTTGAGTTTATTTTCTAATTATATGTGTGGATATAAGTAACCCACACCACAATACAACACATATTCTTAATTAACCATATCTTATTGCATCACCGAAACCTATCCATGAAGTAGGGAAGAGCCATAGCTAATATAAGGTGAGGGGGAACAGTAGGGCCTGATGAATTAAACTTAGAGATTTGTAAGGAGAGTGGTTCGGTTTTAGTTGTTAGATTGACTGAGAAAGTAGCTAGAATCTAAAGAACTGGACTCAATCTCATCCGATCGGTCTCAATAGCCGATCGTTCTAGTTTAACAGAAAGGATAGAAATCCTCTTGAGATATCCACAGAGGAATCAGCTTGACTAACGTAGTGTTTAAAATATTAGCATAAATCCATGAGTCATGTAGGTAGGTGTAAACAATCTGACTGGGGTCCCCCTGATTACCGTAACCAATAGTTAGACATTTTGGGTGACATGGCTCAAAATCGCTCTCAATGGAGCAGATGGACTCATTGCGTCTGTTTGTATCCTAAGCTTATAAATTACCTCATAAATCTTCATTTCACTAATCCATTTTTTTCCTGAATCGCATTTTCACCCCTAATCTCTTTTATTAACAGTATTGTTAATACCTTTAAGAATCTGGGACTTGTCCTAACAACTTCATCTTGGTATGCTAATGGAGTGTGAAGATATGAACAGATATACACGTGTCAAGTTTTACATTACGTATGGCTCACTGATCGATCAACTGGTTGAAATAAAACAATGCTTTGTTTTTTTTTTACTTCACCTGACATTGATGGGAACTAGTTAATACCGAACGGACAGAATAGTTGTCTTTTATGAACAATCTGTCTAATATTGAGTGATAGCCACTATTACTCATAATAATAATATGTCGGCACGGATTTCACGCAGCAGTGGTAAAATAAAAGATTAACATGATGGGGAACTTTGTACAGGATAGAATCCAGTGAATAGCTCGTTCCAGCACACATAATCTCAGTCGAACGAAAAACAATTAATTATTCTGATGATTAACTGATCATTTTAACGTGCCTAAACAGAAATTAAGATGTCACGGCAATTTAAAGGGCGTGTTTCTATTCAAATATCACTGGTGATAACTAGACTTTATAAGATAATTTCAATAAAGTCACGCAAACTAATGGAAGTTTTACCAGTACGTAAAGGGCAAAAGTTTACTTACTCATTGGATTCTAAACTGGTAACAGCTGCTAAGTGATTTTTGGGTACATATCCTCGATTACCAGTAGATACACATTCCGCATACCACCAATCACAGTGTGAATTATCGAGTATATTAAATATTTGTCCCTTGGTCATATTCAAATCATCATCTACACGTTTAACGTAATCATGTAAAGCGACAAATTGCGCCTCTGTAGGTATCTGGGATGAATTATGTGATGGATTATTTCGTATATGTGCAACTGAATTGTTTAGGAAGTTGGCAGGCTGTTGAGTTGGTGAGAAGTTCGTTGACTGATGAGCGTTAGGTAGACATGATGAATTTCCAACAGATGATTTATCACCAGCAGTTACTGGAACACCCAAAAAATCATTTGTCCGTTTCACTCCCTTGATCTGCTGAACTGCGTCGGGAACATAATTAGTATTATAGGGTTGGTAGCGTATCTGATCAAAGTTTTGTGAAGAATCCGGTGCTACCGCTGCTGGAATCATAGAAGTGGATGATTGACCATTACTGAATGAATTTTTAGAAGGGAAAATAGGTCGTCTTTCTACTACAGACCGAAGTGATGGTTCAAACATAGGCGCAGAAGCGTCATTCTTAAGTTAAAAATAAACATAAAAGAACACTCAGTAAAGACATGTTTATGTTTACTTTGAAAATCAGTATTGTAAGGCAGTTTTTTCTCATAATTCTGACCGCGAAAAATCCATGGTTTAAATTAAAGTTACGAGGAACAAGATAGAATAATTTTCGGGACTCGGTACGATGCTATCTAAATAATTTTTGTTGCATAAACGCTTTTGCGTGTAATTAATTGTTTCCTATGGATGTTACATAATGAAGATCAGATAGAAAGAAAACTAAAGATGTGGTATAATGAAGTAAATAGACCTGATGGTAGTTAATAATCACGCTAATGCAATGACTAATTCTTTAGAGCTAGAGCTTGTAGAGTTGTAATAACTATAACTTTAATTAGATATACTTAACTATGTTAGGTAGATTGAATATTCATCGTGAGACAAAGTAAAAAATACACACGAATTAGCAAATAGAGACTTCATTAATTGATGTTAAGCATTGACCACTCATAGCACTTTGCGACCTAACCCTAATATCATGCAGTACGAAAGATAGTGATTTGTATGAACAACACACAATTTGATTAATTCATAGGATAATCCACGCGACCAAATATTTGTCTACACTTCACTGAAGGAAAATCTGGGAAGAGCCATTAGGACCAGACTAAAGTATGGAAACTACCTATGTGATCTAGACAAAACTAGCTAGATGTTCATCTATGTATGGATGGCATATTTATCCAGAAGTACCTTGAATTCAGACGGGATGAGCACGTCTAACGATTTGAAGTTAGAAGAATTAAAACAATGAACTTTGGTATCCAATAAATGGTTGGAAAATCATCTTATCGGGCTAAGAGCACGATTCGCAGTGAAAATCAACGATTGTGTGAAGTTGTGAACAACACAACTGAAAGATGAAAAAGGTAGCGTGCGCAATTAAGACTAAACATACGCTTATACTTTTCGGGAAAATGACATACATCACCCACTAGTGATCTGCTCTTAGACTAGATCTTTGAGTAGTTCAACTAATTTTATTTCACTCCAGGTACCCACTATTTGAATGAGTGATATTAGAAATCGTCCTCAAGAAAACGTACAGAAAGCTACAACAAGAAGTGAGAGATCAAACACTAGAGACCCATGGGTTAATTCTATGGATATAAAGAATGGTGGTTTAGTAGTCAGTTAGATTGTCTAAGATGCTAGCTACAGTTTGGTAGATCGATTGGATTTCATCTACCTGCTTACAAATTACATGGTACGCATGAAGAACAGGACATAGACCCATTACCTACTAAAAAGTACTGAGAGTATATTAAAATTAAATTTTCTGGGATCAAAGCAGGGAGTGAAATGCGGTTTGATTAGGTATCTTGGCCATTCAGTATACCAAACGTTTTAAGTCTGCCAAAACTATCACAGAACTTTCTGGTGGATGTAAACCTAGGGTACATTTCGGGTAATTTTAAGTTATATGATATATATCACAACTGCGTTTTCAGTTGCAACAATGGCATTGAACTGAACTAGATATAGCAGGCAAGCGTTAGTATCCACCAGTATTTCTGAACTAAGCTTGATATGTTCAATAAATCTCGCATTACACACATTTTTAGAGCATGATTAAACATAATCATTTGTCAGCTACACTGTTGACGTTTAACTGTCATCTGTATGTAAATAACATTCGCACCTGTTTATGTAAAACGTAATAAATTTTTCTCGTATAAATCACTCTTGAATTATGTCGACTCAGTACAGCATCTGATTGCCTTGTAGATTTAAAGTCTTAAATATTCTAGCAATAAATGACTGGAATGTCGATTTTCGGGAAGAGTAGATCTAACGCGTTAATATTATGGAAAAAGAGACAACTTTGTGTTAATTTTTGAGAATGTAAAGGTGTTACTTTCGAGACATTTCTCATTTTTAAGGCATGGTAAAGCAAAATTGACATTATCAACTTCGGAATAACGAAAACATCAAAAAGTCAGTGTCTGGTCAC
This sequence comes from Schistosoma spindalis, assembly GCA_946903255.1. NCBI lineage: Eukaryota > Metazoa > Platyhelminthes > Trematoda > Strigeidida > Schistosomatidae > Schistosoma > Schistosoma spindalis. The sequence continues at coordinate 60,510,301 of OX336416.1, read as the reverse complement.
CTATACTTATACCGACTTTCTGAAAGAATTGTTCGCTTTTATTCCTCCCATTTTGGTTGCTTGGGCTGAGAAAGGGCATCATACAAACTTCCAAAATCAAAATCCAGAGCTGACAGTATTACGTCTCTGAGCATCAGTCCAGGTTTATGGACCAAACTGAACGAGGAAAAAATGCAAGCAGCACTACGTATAGGGAAAACAGATGTGTAGTATATAAACACCAAGATAACTGTATATATGACAGGAAAAAATAAGATGGCTGAAGTAGAAAGTGAAACATCGCGTATCCCCATTGACAGTGTTTACCACTGACACAGTCTGGACATGTGTACAAATTTGGTCACGTCTAACTACACAAAGTTGTCAAAAGTTCATCAACTTGCTTTATATGATAAATTCACCAGAAAAAATACTCACAGGTGTAACCGTGATCCAACTGTTTTGATCATTGTTAGACGAATTCGAATTTCCCATAACTATCCACTACCATTAAAGAACGAGAGGTAAGCTCCAATCATTTTAGTAGACATCTTTAATCCAGCGCGTTTACAAAGACGAACAACTTACGCGCATCCAAAACAAAGATTTTTAGTTGGAACAAACAACTAAACCAGTTTTCGGAGGTGATATATTTTAATTTTCATATCTTGCGATATCTTAACGATATAACTTCGCTAAAAATGTGTCAACAGTAGGAATTGATTTCACTTGTTCTGGTGAAGTGATTTCAGTAATTCGCGATACGATGCGTGAAAGGAAATTTCTGGTAAGAATGATTATATTTTTGCCTTCACACGTTTCAAGCGTGCCATTATAGAAGGAGATAAAAGTTCTTTGTGTGAGAAATCATCATTCAATGTATAGTAAACCAGTGTTAAATTATCTCACAATCCAAAACATGCATGAGGACTAATGTTGTAGTCTGTCTTATTGGAACAGGTTACCGAGACATTTTTTCCAATTTATTCCCTCGTTTTCCAGCCCTTTAAAGCATATCTACTTTGTATTAGAAATAGGAACGACATGCTTAAATTTCATCTTCCAAATGCTGTCACACATACGTTGTATATAATAGCTTAAACATCTCATTTAAAGCGCAAACGCTCAAAAGTATCTGGAAACCTTCGGCATCAACTGTCTTAAGTTTTCCAAAGCTCTAAACCTGTAAGATCCATTTCCGTATGCAGATATACAAATAAGGAGAAAATCCCTCCATGTCTATTTTCTCTCATAACTATCTATTCCCATTCCCGAAGAATGTGTTGTTTAAAAATGCCACGTTTATTCAAGGTTTGACATCGCTTTACTCGTAACACTCTTTTTACTTGAAAGATCAAAAACTTCGTCAAATGAGATGTTAGGGATGAACGAGTTCGAAAATATATTTGGATATATTTCCTATATGTTGACGGTGTTGGTAGTATTGCTAGTATTAGATAAGGTTGGGCGGCATAGTGTACTTACTCGAGCTCTGTTGCAGATGCCCGATCGAACGCCCTCAGGTAGCGTGTGTTCAGTAAACCTATTGAGGCCAACATCACTCTCGAACACTTAGAGAGCTATTTATTTTGAGTGATTGTCAATCGTTACACTTACTCCTACCCCCTAGTGGGGACGTGATGCCTCATGGACCAGAGTTTAAGCTCAATGGCAAATACATTTTTACAGCTTGCTGTGTCTAGTAGAGTCTGGTCGTTTTCCTTAAGATAAGAAGTTATTCGGTACAACACAACAAAGAGAAACGTACAACGAAAATATCGATTCACTGTATTCCTCGTCGCTATTTCAACTTTTTCAGTAGTCCTGAAAAAGACAAAAAGAAATGAAATTGCAAATCAAAATATACTCGTATTTGAGTAAGGAAGCAAAATGTGCAGAAAATGTGGTATATATGCACGTACATATCATGTGACAGCGTGAAAAGTTTGAACACAAAGGGTATTAAAGATTTTCCTACAAAATTTACATACATATTTAAACATTTCAGAAAACGACGATCTTTTGCGATACAACAATACCAGAAAACTGATTATACAAACAAAAAACTGTGAGACCCGATTGGAGAGGCAAAACTAAGACTTTTACAATGCTCTGTAACCCTTCAAGTGTTCTGGAAACCTTACCGTACTTCCGGAGCACGTTGTTTTAGGTTAACTTACGGATTCCAGCGTGGTACCGTCGTAGATATATATTATTGGCAAAACTGTGATGTTCAATGCTTCAAATGAAATAACTTTGGTCATAAATTCTTTTACAGACTGTCCTCTTTTTTGAGGGCTTTCATCCTTCATGATCTTCAGGGATTGAGTTTGATATTACCCACGTTCTTCACACCACTTTCATTAGGCAAGCAAGTGGCAGTATCACATTTCTTATCATAAGTGTCACTAATATCGCTTTATGACTGGCGATGAAGTATCTATAGACTCAGAACAGTAAATTCTTGCCACAGTAGTAAAGAGCTTCGGAAATATTTCGTGAGCTATATGTGTTACAGTCATAAATTATTAAGAACAAGTCACTTATCGATTCTATCCCTTTATCGGCAGGAAAGAATCAATTAATTTTTTTGCATCACTAGCTTTAAGTAACGAACGCGAAAATGTACTGAAAGTTTAATACTCAGTGAAAAGTAGTAAAAGCGGAAATAAGGGCACAAGACTGTCATAAAAATTAATAAAAACACAATCAGGTTTCCAAGGGGTACAGAGAAAATTACAAGGCGCAACTTATCAGATAACAAACCCAAATTTTTACCGGAGCTACTGAAAATTACCTGTTTCTTGTTCTCTAGTGAGGTCAACTCGAAATAGGCTTGACAACTGCTGACATTCATAGTACAGGGATAAGCTGACTGGTCCTTAATAGGCAAAAATAAATAACTGTTTGTCCAAATCAATATGTGTCTAGGTTGAAAAGGGATGTTTATGAGTGCAGAGAGGTACGATTTTAACATTAACCACTCAGGAATCTGACAAGATGAAAGACTAGGCAGTGTGGTGTATGCTACATATATAGACATAAGTAGTACATGATGCTTTTCGTGAACAGAATGTCTCGCAGCAGAGAGACAAGAAGATCGAACAGTAAAGAATGAAGACAGACTGCAAGTTGTGTGAAAATGCAAGAACAATGAAGTCTGAGTCATTTTGAGACAATTGATGGAAATTTCGCAAATTGAGCATTTACTATATGGTTGTTAGATTTTATTAACAAGTACTGTAATTTGTTGTCACATACATTCAATTGCCCCTATTGGTGTTCTGTTCACTACAGGCAGTACAAAGGTAGTTGGGTAAAGCAACTGGAGAAGTCTCCACTGATACCACAAGAACTAAAGTGGTGTAAATTGAAAATCTGCCAATTGACACCCACCTAACCCTAGAATGGTCATTATCATTATCCTTATACTTAACTACCAGTTACAAATAACGTGGGGACCCTATATAAATATGATCTGCCTTTACATCGATTCATCTTACTTTGCCCTGTTTACTGTTTGCTGGGTGTACGCCCATAGTCCCCGTGTTAGATGACTATTCTCTTTCGCGCTTTTATGCTAATTGTATTGGGTTACGATTTAGGAACATGTTATGCGTTGACCATATATTTGTTTTCACAATAGTCCTGTAAAGACTAGTTTGACAACAGTATAGCAACTTATTTAGGAAATTTACTTGCAGTAAGCTCATGGTTAATATCATAATATTTTGTGTTTATGAGCTCCATACTTTGCCATTTATAGCTACCAGTAGTTTCAACGAGTTTTGCCTTGTGATTTTACGTCTTTCATCCTTGATTGATCCTGTAAGTTTATTGTCTAGGTCGATACTAAATGGATTTATCCTTGTTACTGGAATGACAGATCTGATCCGAAAACTGTAAATTCGCAAAGATTCGACTACAGCATCTGCAAGATCCCATTTGGAAGTCAAATCATTTTCTATACTGACTATTTCGACAGTTAAGAATCTGATGTTCAGCTTTTTTGAAGAATAAATTTGGGCTGAGAATATGATAATATATCTTGATGTGAAAAGGAATGTTTCATAGGGTGGGCACGCCTGCACGGCTGAGGCATGTCATACAGATCAAGTGTTCCCGAGCCAAATCCTCCTGATCTCCTTTAAATGTTACACTTTGAATGTGAATCTTCTTAATTATCGTATGTTCATTTCAAGAATCGTGAATATAAAAATCAATACCACTACAATCCCTTCTATGCGTATTACAGTACTGAAAACCATAACCAATATGTCATAGTAAAGAGGATTGTGAATGTTATTTTTCGCCACCTCAACCCTATTCACTTCAGAATTTGCGATTTTTATGTCTCAATATGACGACTACATTATTTTAGTTGAACTTCGAATTTATATCGTCAGAGTGATGTCCTGTTCGTGACTGGTGGATATTATTATATGATGTCTTTGATTTTGAGAAGCTTAAACTCTTCAGTGCATAAAACAACAAGAGATCAAGCTGGCTAGTCAGCAGTAATATTTTGACGAGTTACCATTTATATAGGTTCTTCAAGTATAAAATGTATTACGTTCAGTGGTACCTTAAAATGCGGTCAGCATGAAATGTCAAAAATGTACACAGCTATTAGTTTTGGCAATTTATTCACCGTTACAACGGTGACCATACCTTTATGCTGGACACATCACTAGCTGAGGGCACCACCGAAACATTCGCACCATACTATATTTTAGTCCACCATGAAATCTTTTTCATTCAAGAACTAGTCGGCTTAAAAATTATACGCCTGTTCTCCATATATATGTTCCCACTCAGTCATCATCTACTTTTGGTCTTGACTGTTTTGAGATCATTTGTTTTATTAGTTAATAAATCCCCATAATATACAATCTTGAAACTTCTCAACATTGATGAACATATTAGGCTTGACAAACATGCCCTAGCTGGAGAAGTTCGTTAATTTAGGTTCTTTATCCTGTTCATCTCTTATGATAACTATCCATTACTACGCATCCACCATTATCCAAGTATGTTTTTTGATCCATTGATTCTCGACTACTGGTTTGAGTGGTTTTAGAGATCAGTGTAAAAGCAGTGGATTCGGACTGTAGTGTTGCAAAATCAGCATATACTCGACATATTTACTGTCAAATCCTGAAGTATCCCGTTACTCCTCATAAGCGAAACCTGAGTGAAGTTGTCACTGACAATATCGGACCTTGTGGACACTTCAGGGAAAAAGTACAATAATTTCAAAATGCATTTGAAACAAATAATTCGATCCACAATGCAGCTGTGCTAGCACGAGCTCGACAGTCAAAGATAAAAGTGGTAGACGCAATTGATTAATTATGTTGAGAGACTAAGGCTTATCAACTCATTCACCTTATGTTATAGCAATTTTCTAAAATTATCTAACACCGGTTATTGTATAGTGAATGGTAATCTGGAAGAACAGTGAAAAAATCAGAAATTCAGGACCGACTCCTTTATGTCCGGAGTTATGTTCAGTTGCTGGAGACGTGAAATGACGGGATTCCTCACTAGATCTTTATACTGGCACAAATAATGAGAGTAAATGTGTGTCATAGAGCCTTTTGACTCTACCACAAAGCTTCAATCAATTTATAAAACTGATACATGCTATATAAGGAATAATTAGTAAACTAAATCTAATGAGACCTGTCTGAATCGAGTTCATCTGCTTAAATTGGTTTGTGTGTTTTGCCAATACAGAAATAGGATGACAGCTACTTGACCTTCGGGTATCATTAGGGGGAACTAATTTGAATTCTTGTGGTGATCCTGAGGGTACGTTTGAATTCCCTATAAAATTATGTCAGTGCAGTGATAGAAAAGTTGCTGTGTTAAATAGCTACACAGTTTATATTTGAAAATTTCTTCACATTCTTTTTCCTGCTTTGTATCTTTGTCACTAATATACTTAAGCGCCAATATATCAGTCACAAAATCCGGAGATTAAGATGTACATATTTACCTATTAGTAAATATATGTATTTTCCATATAGTAATTTAAGTTAAATCATTAGTTCTTATTCCACATGTTTAGCTTCGTCACTTGTTGGGAAGACTTAACTTGTTATCATATTGTAAAGTTCTGCTTTACGAGTGTGAATGTGTATCTATTTGAAACCACGAAATACACCTCTAACTATCCAGAATTAAAGGATGTTTCACTGCCACATTGAGTATGCAGACTATAGGCATTCCAAGGCGCAAACGTTGTTTTAAAAAAATACTCGCATTAATGTAAAGTTCTATAAAGATTTGAGAAATTCAATCCATATTTATCCTACTTTCTCATTTTCGAAAAGACCTTCAATTTCGAGGAAGACTCAAAAACTTCCCTAAAGTCACGAGATTAGGCACAATACCACTACCTATGAAGCACATATTAAACTACCTAGGTTCAGGAAGTGAGTCCCAATAACACGTGTAATTCGTACCTCAAATACAAGTTCATAAGAGGTTTGAAGTTGCATCCATTTATTTTTTTAAGTTTTCGTTGGTCAGATATAAGTCTCGGAAAGAATTTAAGTTCGCTTTGCTCTAGTGAACTTTTTTATTCTTCAGTGCCTTGAAATGAATATGCTACTCAGTGAGCCGAACCCCGCAAAAGACAATTTTTATGAGTTACTTGGTGTTAGCAAAAATTCAACGGTTTGCTGCATTTACTTACCTAACGTTCAGTAGGAAGATCAGATCCTTTGTGAATATCGCATAAAAGCTAGAGAGCTTCATCCAGATAAAAATTCGGGACCAAACTCAGGTAGCTCTTCAGCCAGTTTCAAATTCCTCTATAGCCTCACTTTTTCAGAAAATTCAGAAAGCTAAAGAGGTTTTGACTGACCCGAACCTCCGTAATATGTATGATGTCTGGTTGTTCAGCAATATATCTGTTTCTTTTGAACAATATCTTGGTTTGCAGAAAAATTTTGAAGAGGTATATATTCATTTTCGTAATGTTTAGTGTATGCACTGGTATTCTGATGCCGATAATATCCCTCGGATGTTGGATAGTACTTCAGATTCTGGTATGTTATTGTGCTACATTTATCAACTTTTCTTTTTAGACGGGCGTTTTATAAACGAAGATAACTCTGATAAGCTTCGTAATATTGTGAAACTCTTTCGTGCGTATGAAATCTGAGTAAACAGATTTTAAGTGATTTTACTCACAACAATAACTTAATTTTATTTAGTTCTAATACCATTCTCCCATTATTTTTAATCAAATTTCTTCCATCTCTTACATTGTGTCGTTTTAGCTTTACATCAATTTAATCATTTCCGACAATAAAATAGCTACCTCGATGTTGTACACTTTAAGTTGTGTTTGATTTACAAGTTCTCCCTCTGATAGATCTAGTTGTAATCTTTAGGGAGTTAACTATTAAATAAATAATAATAATTTTGATTTTTTTCATTGAATTCCTTTTACAACATATGGGGTAAAACGTGGTGATTTTTATAACAATACCATAGATATTTTTACTTAAATCATCCCAACTATCACTGTGCCGCACTTATTGATGTAAGAAAAGATGATCGACTTGTAGAAGTTAAGAAAAAAATCGTTAGGTGATGTGTTAGATAATTTCAGTGAGTTATTTTTGCATATACGCGTTTTGTATACTACTTTTTTCCACTGAACCGATCGGCGATTGTTAGTTCTCATAAAAACATAGTTTATTAAGTATTAAGGTTTCTTTGAAGATCATATATGTATGTCTAGCTCTCTATAAATGTTTTGTTTTATCCCGTTAACACGATAAACATTATTTTCTACATCAGTATCTTTTTACATGTTTTATACAACTAGTAACTTTTTACAAAATAAGGATCAATTGCTCAGTGGGTTTGTAACTTTTTTCATTATTACCGTAACATATTTCGATAAGGCAATTCAGCGTAAACAAAACTGGTCAAGAAATATCAAATAAAGAAAGCTTTTCAACAGCAAGCGGGTTATTTTCAATTTTCATGTTCGTAGAACGTCCGAGTAGAATTAGATTAGGGGTACTGATTTTCTATGGCAACACTATTGTAGATGGCTTTCGCCAAAGATTAGTATAAAGCGAAGAAACATTCAAAAAAATTAGAAACTTTTGCACATGCTTTTTATAATTGGTCTTTCAAATGATTTCAACAAAGAGGTAAAAATCTTCTTCAGGCAAGTATATATCTCACAATGACTGATTAATATATTGTAACTATATAACATAACATTAGCAACTATATCATAATATCTCAGCACTACTGGAGGTCAGCTTTGACCTAAATCGCCTACCTATAAGTCTCTGGTCGACACTGGCTAGTGGAGGTCTCAATCCATATCGAGAGCGTCATTTCTAAATTTCAAGAATTACTCATTGATGTGTGTCAATTGGTACGAAAATTTCAGTGCACGGCACCCTGACGACCAGTTCTAACCACTTAACATTGAAAAGATCTCTGCAATCTGTCCGTTTAAACTGGTGGGTTTATTAAATTGTATATCACTGTGAAAAATTTTATGAGCTTTGTTTTCAAAAGTTTGTCATGAATTATCTATAGACACTAGTTTGTGGTATTTATAGTCTTATTCAATAATGAAACTTACCTATAACCATGTCAGTATATGTCAAGTTATCTTAAGCGTTGTAAATTCTCCACTTTTGACCTGGTTTTAAGTCAAATTTCATTTATAAGGTGAAAATTTGTATACTATCCCATAAGTTAAGTTTTCATGATATGAACTGTTATCAAATGAAATTAAAAGCAGTTAGGAAAGAAAAAATGCGTTAAAATCTGTTGGATTATGAACTCGTTTAAGCCACCTAATATTAATTATCTTCAAAAAAGACAATAAGTAAAATTTAGGAAAAATAAAATGTGGCTAAAGCCAATAAAATTGTTTTGATAAATATAAATACTAAAAACTGACCGTAAACCAGTAATTATTATTTTACACTGATAATAAGTTCCTTAAAAACTTTAATTCATCAAGTCGATTATTGTATATATAAAGCCAATTTGAGTATAGATAAAATTTTATTGTATTTGTTTTTCTGATAATTAAAGACAAGTGTTAGTAAACTGCATTGTTAACAATCTTTAGCATTTGATTCGCAACGTCTAAAATCAAAGTGTTTGTGAAATTCATTACGAGACCTTGTAATTTAACGTAAAACTATATTAATTTAAGCTTTATACAGAGCAGTTTTGGAAATTTTCAGTTTGCTTTTTTACCTTAGATTAACCAATGTGAATTTGAAATTTGAATCTTCTTATCAGATTCACATATTCATAGGGATGTTTAAAAAAGATTTTCAGCAACCTAATTTGACTGATCATGCAATTAAAGTGAAATTAAAAACTATGCCTAGTCGGATTCCGATTATGTGTTGTTATCTATTGTGTGTAATCATAAATGTGGACGTAAAGTTACAAACTAGGATGAATCAGCTGTCCAGTGTGGTATTTTTGTGATCTGACTGGTTTTAATCTGTAGTAAAAACCTCTTTCAATTGATAACAAATCCTAACAAAACACTTAATCGAATAATAAATCATTCTTTTAGTAGATCTGTAAAAAATCAGCAACCAAAATATCATAATTTCGTCTAATATCTCACAAATCATCCTAGTGGATTTTGTAAAAGAACAATCGAGAAGAAGAAATAGATTTTACTGTATATTTCTTGTGATATGAAGAATGAGGTAAAGAAAATATTTTTCCTTACTTAGAAGAAAGTATAAACACTTCTGACATGCTCAGTGTTCATACAATTCGATGTTGTGTGAGACTGGAAATACGTTTTTATGTCTAGTACTTATTATAGCATAAAAGATTAATAAATTCACATCCCCACATGTTCTAGTTGATTGTATACATGATATTACAAACAGTTAATAGGAAATATTTCTTCATCCACCTCTTCTTTTATTTGAAGAGAATTTTCTCTAGTCCTTTAAAAACAAATATTTTGAGTGTCATTGAATACAAGATGTTTTTCAAGAAATTTAATTTTCCAGCATCTTACATTACTGTTATTATCGAAATAAGAGTATAATAAATGGAGGAGCAAAAACATTTACGATAAATACGTGCAGATAAGAAAAGAGAAGTGGTTTCTGTTGAAGACGATAGATTCCCAAAAACTCATATTTTGTAATTTTATCTTGTGGAGCTTGTATGCAGATGTATACGTGGGCATTTCTTACCACCCACGCACATAGTCAATTGGCGAACTATCGATTAAATGTTTAAATGCTCCATGGCAATATCGATTATATATATTTGTATATGTACGTTTTAAAATTGTCTTGTAAAATTCCTTGGTTTCTGGTTGTTGCAGAATATACTTCCCATTCTAAGCTTGGTCTTCTCCCTCTAGATAGTTGGGACTGGGACGCGTCATTAGCTAGCTCACTGGACCTCGATCACCGAATCCCGTTCTCGTTCGCAGACTACGTGAACCCGTGATAGCTCTCTTTTCAAACCCTAACAGTTTCAGACTGGGTTTTTTTTGACAGAAATGGAATGATTATGTTGTAACCCGATTCTGAATTTTTCTCAAAATGGTAGGTGTGCCTAAACATCGAAGTAAATAACTCTAAGATTTATGGTCTATATATGAATTCACCAGGTGCATTTTTATTTACTCTGTTGTGAGCCAATATTTTTTCTTGTGTGATGCCTCATGATACTACGCTAATATCCTCATCATAGCGGTTAACACAGGGTTCCAACCCGTAATCCGATGGTTAATAATCAATTACCTTAACCATTAAGCCATAGTTTCATCCGGTCCCATGATACTTTAATTGTTCTGGAAATTCTCCAAAGCAAGGTTAAAATAAAAAAAGACATAACAACAAGGGCTGAAGAAATCTAACTATTAAAATCAACATGTAACACATGTAGAAACAAAATTTAATGACATATTTAAACTCTAAAATAGGGGAAATAATTATAAACCAAATTGCGATGCTTAATCAAAACTTGACTACACATTGACTTCGTATTTTCTTTTTGCGGATATTGAAAACAAAAATAGTAAATAGTCTATACAACTTACTGTTTATATACTACAATGACAGAGAAATAACATTCCTAAAGGTTTACTTGGTTAGTTGAAGCGATGAAGAAATAACAACTTGAATAAAATAATAAACCATTCAGTATTCTGATTCTAATATTTAGTTTTTTCTTTTTATGTCAATATATGAATCATTCATTATGATTTCTACAAAATTTACTAAATACTTACATTAAAACTGATACCTACTTTCCAAGAACTTTTCTTTCACTATAGAAGCAGTATTTGTTTATTGCTATAATGATCACTTTGAAGTATATGATTCAATTTTTCACCGAACTTGTTCTATACGCATGAATTACATAGTAAATATATTAATAACAAAAACACTTGTTTATATATCATACCTTGAATAGATTTGAATATCCGTAAAAAGTTAATTGACATGATTATCCCCAAATAAACAAAATGGTAGAATATATTTTAGTGTTTTTTTCCGTTCAGATAATAAAAAGTCCCTCATAAATATGTAAAACTGTGAGTGTTTGCAAGTCAGTAACATTATGATTAAGGTGTTTTTTATGCAGTCACTAAGTTTAAAATATAATTTCATGTTATCAGTTTGAGTTTTGTTAACTCAATCATACTTTCAACTTTTATATAAATGTGGCTTAGTACTCAGTGAATTAATCTGTACGTAATTATTGAACTACGTTCGTTTTAATTAGGTCACTTAAATATGTTAAGAAAAGATAGAAGCAAAACAGTTTTAATGTTCTTACTCTTTTTCTTTACTATATTAAAGAAAAATAAGTCAGAAGAAATGTATATACTTTTAAGTGTCCAGTAAATAATGAACTAAAACAGTATATAATTAGAATAAGTTTTAAGTTTATTTCATAGCACAGTGAATAGGTGAGATCAAGTAAAAAAGATTTCAATGAATTATCGTTCGTTACATTTTGAGAGAATGATTTTCATAATTAAAGTATCATGATAGGATATTATGAACCATTGTTAAGTAGTCTGTAAGTTTAAATGAAAACGTATCATACGAAAAGAATTACTTATAAACATACTTATTACTGAACAGAATAAAACAATCCATAGTAAACTATCATAACTCAAAATAGTGGTTTACTGATTTCTTAGTAATTAGCTGATTAATTTCAAAATTATACTTTTAAACAGAAGGTGATAAGATCTTTCATAATCTGTAAAAGCATCGTCTAATCTGTCAACTGAGCTCGTCTTAAAAACATGTCATTTGTTTCGATTTTATCAGAACACGGAATTAACCAAAGTTTTTTTCTTATTTCTCTGCAATGTGTCAAGTTTGTTCAAAACAAAACACATTCCTTAATGAAACTGAAACATTGGAAAATAAAAACATCTATCACAGTGAACTAAAGTCCAGGTAGAAAATAGTAAAGTATTATTATTTACCTTTTTGCTCCAATAATGTTTTCGAAGTAACTCATGATAATAGTCTCATGCAATGTAAAGTAGCATAACAGGATAGTTTAAAACTAATAATCCTCAATCACAGACCTTGCTCGATAAAACAAAAGAGGGAACGACTCAGGTGGTATTTATTTGAACACCAAAGATAGCATAGGTATCAATCAATCAATTAATACTGTCCATTCACAATTTACACAAATAAAGAAAAGTTATTAAGTATAAATGTGATTAAACATGGAACATCACGAAGAAAGAAAAAGATGACTTTTATTTACATGTCATTATATTACATGATGAAGAATATTTGAGCGAACAATTATCTTCAATAACTTCATCATCAGGCTTTACAGTTATAAGCCCATAACTATGATATTTTGCAAAGACCAAAATAAAGCATGTATCAATGAATTTAACAATTTTATATGTTGAAAATGGTGAACGTTTGCATCTGTTACGACATATATACATCAAAATTGTGTTGTTTGTAAATTAGAAAGGTCATTTAATAAAGGTCAGAATGATTTGGAGTAAAGGGTAAAGTCACAACCAGTAATGAGAAGTCGTGACCAGTGGAGTCCAATATGTGTCAGGTAGAGATAGATGTTTACCTCTGACAATGGATAAATGGTTGCCCAAGATCGATTGAAGTTCGACATTAACACCGTTGGATGCCGGCTCAATGGTCTGGTTTCAAGTTCCGCATGCGGAATCGTGAATGCACACTGTTAGATTTGAAGCTTCACGAGTTCACTTATTCTGCGAACGAGAAACAGGACTCGGTGACCAAAGACCAGTAAGCTAGCTATGGATGCGTCCCAACCCCGCTATCTAGAGGAAGAAGTCCAAGCTTAGAATGGGAAGTATATTCTGCAACAGCCAGAAAACGAGCGATCACAACACACACAATTTAAAAACGTATATATACAAATATATATAATCGATATTGCCATGGAGCATTTAAACATTTAATCGACAATTTCATCAATCACCTGCCATTGAAATATTTAAACATTTAATCGATAGTTCGCCAATTGACTATGTGCGTGGGTGGTAAGAAATGCCCACGTATACATCTGCATACAAGCTCCACAAGATAAAATTACAAAATATGAGTTTTTGGGAATCTATCGTCTCCAACACTCCTCCCCTTTTTGAAGATCCGGATTTTAAGTTTCCCGAATTCATCCTCCCCCGCGAAGTAACGTTGGTTCCCCATACACCCAAGTTACAATCAATTTGAATTTATTTAAGACAACTTGTCGCACTAAGCAGAGAATCGACTGAAAATGACTGAGTGATGAGTCTGAACGACGCTTGATATGAGGTGATTGAAGTTTGATTCTTAGGAAATATTGTGACCAAATTTATTGGGAACATCACTAGTAGATAGTCAATCACTATGGTAATCAGCATCAAACAAAACGGCACCAGGTTCTTGATTATTATTTGATGCATGTGACATGTTTTCTGGCAAAACAGAAGAATCTCGATAATTAGATTCGTCAGGGACTTCTATCGCAGAATGATGAGCTTCGTTTGGTGCAACTGAATTCAACATACTGCTCGATTTGCTTTATGTTTCGTGGTCGGTTACTGCGACGATTCCATGAACAATAAACAGGGAATCTTTTTAAGGGCTGAATACGTCACCGTCTGTGCATGCTGTTTCGGGTATAATGGAGTTTTGATCCATTACCGGGCATGTTTCTGGAACGGAGAGTACTGGACCACAGGGCGGATCTTGAATGACTGCTGTTTCGTTTGAAGTACGGGTTAGCGAGGATTCATGGAGGCTGAAATCATTTTCCAGCTCAGTGTGCAATTGAGAAATCAATCCATCCGCTTCCGTCGCATCACCAAAGCATGAGTGATTCAGCAGCTGCATGCGTAATTTGGCTAAGAACTCCGACTGTCACTCAAATAGCAGCTGTCATCGATGGTCGTTGTCAAGGTAATTACGATAAAAAACAATTTACGTGGATTTGGAAATATGAATGTGGAGTTAGATGGCGGTTGGAGGTAGTCAACAGGAAACTCTGGACCCGGGTTTCGTGCTACTTGGCACTCGTCAGCAAGGTGTACCTGTAATCTTGAAGGAACTGGTGCTCCCTGACGAGGGCCAAGTAGCACGAAACCCGGGTCTAGGTTTTTCCGTTGACTACCTCCAACCACCATCTAATCTCATAATAGTGCACGCAGTGTTGAGTCACCTACACTGGTGATCACACTGCAGCATGGTCGATAGCATTCGATCTGCACTAATAAGGACTAGACGCGCATTACATTGATCACCACCCAGTGATCAATCAATTGTGATGAATGTGAAGTTTTGTTGTAAGAGATGAAGTAATTAAACAGTTGAAGAATACCTCTACAGAAAGCATTTATTCTTTAACGCTTTGTTTCAGAAAAATATATGAACAATTTTCTGAATTTTTTTTACACATTGATTTCTTAAAATGATCCAACTGACTGAAAAATATTGATGGGATGATTATAATGGCTAAGAAAAACTGAAAATTTCAACTGAATATATATATATATATATATATATATATATATATATTAATAGATGAAATCAGTGCTGAACTGACTGAATATATAATTAGGGAATTATGCTGTTACTTTAATATAAAATGCTTAACCAAGATAGAAAGACAAATCGGATAATAAATGAATGAAGAGGATAAAAATAAAACTCAAAAGCAATCGATAAGCCTTCAGTTCTGGCTATGGTAGTATAAATGACCTTAAATTACATGTATGTTTGAAAATCTATTCATTGTATATCAACAGGAAGAGCTTTCGTCGAAAGGAAATAGATATTGTTCCAGAATACTGAAAGTATCATTCATATTATTATTTCAGTTTCAAATCAGATAATCTATAAAAACCTAATATTTATGTATCATTAATCCATAGAACCATTGATTAAAGAAGATTAGCAATAGGATGATCTATGAATAACAATCATTAAATACTTTTGATGATATCTAGTTTTCTGAATAATCGTTGCTTTCTAATATAAACTAGACTCTGCATAAGATTTTCTATATCACTTAAAGAACATGTTGAAGATTCATAATTCAATTTTCAAACGTAATTTATCAAAAAGCTTAATAAACACATTTAAAGTTTAGTTTTTTTAGTTGTAACATTTTCCACTACTCCATTCTATAATTCAACAAGGTATTGAGATGCCTGGAAATATGAATGTTTCGTCATTTTTACTGATTACTTTGAGTATTTATTTACTAGGCAATGTTTCTCTAAGAAATCTGTTCTTTTTTCTTAGTCTGTCCAGTTTTATTTTACGAAATACTCTTTTGATGTATGACCATCAAGTACGGTCCTCCAAGATTAATAATATTTGTTAATTACTTTGATATATGAAATAAATATAAACCACAGAAGATCAGAAGTAGCTGATGAAATTTACCTAGGTGTAGGATAGACAATGATGGCTTATGTAACATAGGATAAAGAAAATTTTTGATTATAAACAAACATTCATTTTGTGTACAAATGCTACTGTTGAAAACAATCATTTTAACATAAGTGAATGAGTGGGATAGAAATGAAAAGATAAAAGAGCAGTTTATTAAAACGTATTTTAAAAACATACGATTATAGATATCTTTTTTTGATCGTTTTAAATTACATTTCAAACATCATTGACTTAAAACCAATCATTGTATAATTTAGATGGAATGTTAAACAAAGAAATTAATTTTGTCAATGTGGTTGCGAACTTATTTCTGAACTTGTGTCTAGAAAACATAAAGTGCATTAAGCTAGTGATTTATGAGACACCAGAAGTTGGTCAGCATAGAAATAAAAAAACGAAAGTATAGTTTGGTTAAATCTGCCAAATGTAGTTATTAATAAAAGATTTGTAAAAGATCAGCAATTAAGTGTTTCTCCTTAAGATCGTTCTGTATTATTTTTTTGAATCTTCCTGTTGATATTTTGGACTACAACTGATCATTCTCTTATGGCATATGTGCATCCTGTGTGAATCGCTTCGAATTGCCTTAAGTCATAACCATTATAAGCGAAGATGGATGGTGGCTAGGACTGGAATCCAGAACGCTCGTTTCCTCCTATTTAGGACTCGTCGGCTGGACGACTAGATGTACCTGCATCCCGGAGTTGATGTTTACTCCTGAACTCTGGGCCACTAGCGTTCACTTCATACGCCATTGCGTTATCCAATTAGTTACTGAGTCCTGTTAGGTACATCCAGCTGACGAGTCCCAAATAGGACGAAATGTGAGTCCTGGATTACACTACTGGCCACCATCCATCTTTGCTCCTCATTAAGATTTGTAAAAATTGCGAAAATGACATAAATAGAGATCCTTGTACATAGAGAGATATATTCACTCTTTGGCTAATTATAATTAATAAACATAATGATTTTTTCTCATTATCTAATCTGTAACTAATGTACTTAATCTTTATGTACTTTCCCACTATTGTTACTACTCCCACACCGTGGTTTTTGTTTCCAATGTTGTTTGGATTTGATAGAACATCAGCCAATTATTCTATATATCATAAATTTTACCGGCTTTTTTCTTATTCATGTATCCAAATTAGAACACGGTGTTGAGAACGTTTCTCTTCTAAAATATATTAAGTTAGATAATCTTATCAAACGTTTTGACACGATTTTTATTCAACATTAATCTATGCCTAGGATTTCTCTTTCATGCTTCAAACAAAAGGATAAATGTATTATTATAGCTAAGTGTAATAGTTCAATTTAGGTATATGTGATTACATTTAAGGTTATTTTACATGCTCACATTAAATATATTGCAACCTAATTTTAAAAATATTCCTGTCCTTATCACCGTCAAGTTCGTAGTCATAGTACCTACCTGATGTGATTTCTTTTTGCCATCATAGGCGGAAACTTCACTGTAGGCCTCGAATATGAAAATACTAGTCACTTACAGAAACAAAGATACGCTCTACATAAAGATGAAGATTATTTCGTCCGTATTTCTTATCCAGAATTTATCTGTCAAGGCGTTTAATATACTAAATTTCAGTCGATTTTTATATCTCCATAAGCACTTAGCACTATAAATCCAGCATTAATAATATCCATCATTATGATTAAAAAACTTTTAACAATAAAGGCGAGTAGAAGCCTAAATTATTTCATTGATCACCGATTATATGAGAGAATCCATTTTATAAAAACAGGTTAATATGGGAAAAGCTTCCCATGCTAAAAGCTTAAAAATGGAAAGTAAACGTATCTGTTTGGAACAATTTAAAGACCCGTTAATTGTATTTTCATGAATAAATTCAATGATATGAACTAACGTATAGTTACTATATAAAATAATCTTCTTTATACAATACTTGTACTTCTAACTATAAAAAAGATCTTGTCAAATTATTCATTAGTTTATTACTCATTCCTGTTGTAGTCGGATAAAGACTATGGTACTTTGCGTTTGTCTATTGCAGACTAAATCTAAACACGAACATTTTGAAAAAACTAGTATTTTAATAGTTGAATTCATGAGTTCATCTAAGCTAGACCATCACTGTAAACCTAGCAGCACTGGACGGCAGTTCAGTCCCAGTATGGGACCACTAATCAGTGCGCATCTATAATCCTCCATGTGGGACTCGAACCCAGGACCTTCGATCTCGCGCACGAATGCTTAACTTCTAGACCATTGAGCCGGCATCCAACGGTATTAATGTCTGACTTCAATCGATCTTGCGCAACCATTTATCCATTGTCATAGGTAAAAATCTGTCTCCAGCCGACACATATTAGACTCCACTGGTCACGGCTTCTCACTAGAATTCCAGGAAATCAACTTATATTAATTAATATTAACTGAGAATACATATATTTCTAGAAAGTGAATGGTTGATGTCATTAAATGAATTCAGAAACTAATGAAAGATAGAAAGAGACTATGAGTGAGTGAGTGAAAACATAATTAATCGAGAGTGATGATGAATATGGTAATTTCCTGCCCTTTTACGTCTAAATAAAATTTAGCATAATTGTTTGCGAAACTACAAAAAAATCGTCGAAAATCTTTTGAAAAGTATTTATTTCATACTACCTTTTTGCATTTTAAGTAGGCAGTTAGTGAATCCTTAATTATTAAACAATCTGGCAATATAATTTTCAGAGGCGAAATTGATTGTTCTGTAGGTAAACAAAAGATTTGAAAGCAAAACAGGATTTCAGATACGAAACGTTTTACTGATTATTAGGAATTTTATCTCCTGAAGCTATATAAATGTATATATCGTATGATAATCAGGCAAATTAGAAATGATCACATATGATATTAGGTGAATTGAATAAGAATTACGAATGTCTTTGTTCATTATAGAGTATAACTTGACTTAGTTCCATCCGCATATATATATAGTCAAATTACTATTACTTGAATGTAGAATACAATGTATATTTTTACGGTTTTTTATGATTAACAAACCCACTTAAATGATTGAGCCCCACTGAAGAGCGGTCTTTAATATTAAAATATCATTGTGTTTCATGTCCGAAGTCTTTGAATTTTATTTTGTTGTGGGTGGTTATTCATTGAACAAACATCAAAAATCTTGGACGGCATTCTTATTTGATAACTAAACTTCTGACTCGTTTGTGTCTATATTACTATGGCATCCGATTATGGAAATTATATGTTCCTTAAAGGAAATATTAGCCATTAGTCATTTATTTTAATCTTATGTTCGACTCTGTCCATCTACTGGTCAAAGCCTTGTGAAAATTTTGAAATTCTTCAGCTTTTCTATTAATAGTATATATAATTTGTAGCTTCAGATATCGGCAAATGCAGTGATAATGACTGCATTAAATGACATTGTACTGTTATAATCTGTTAAAACGTCATCTTTACTTCCAAAGCTTTTTCATTTCATTATAAAATGATATAGTATAAAGTTTAAAATTGATTGCAAATCCTTGGAAATCAATAAAAATTCCCCTTCAAAATTCTGACAAGCCATATTTTCATACAAACGAAAATCTGGATCATAGGATTACTTGAACTTGATCTATTTTTTTAAAAAATTATAGTTAAATCTTACATCCTAATTAGTCACATATTAGTAAATAATAAAACAATCAAAAATATCTTGAGAAACTTCATATATATACATATATATATTATTTATGAATCTTAAAACTCATTATCCGATATAATAATTTGATGATTTTATTTATCAATTATAATTCATTTTATTATCAAGTTATTCACAGCATGAAATCAGATATATTTCTATCAGTATAGATTTTGTTATCATTAATTTACTGAGGGGAGGAGGTCAACAACAACAACAACAATAAAGTGTTTTTCTTAAAATCAATTCGTTCTTTTCATTATAAGTCTTTCAGAATTTTTATTATTATTATTGTTGTTGTTGTTGAGTAGAAATCAAATTATTTCTTTAAATATATTTAAATAATATAAATGAGAATACTGTTCAATTATATTAAGGTTCAATGTATTTTAAATTAATTTATATAATTTAATCATTTACTATTTCATTTTTAATGTGCTTTAATTTAAAAGTTTGATTTTATCCATACTTAATAGTTTATTTAAATTAATCTTATCCTATCATATATAATTACCGCCCGCCCGTCACCCTATTGTGTTGAAATTTTTATTCAGTTTATTAGCCAATCAAATTTCATCTTTGTTAAAATATAACCTAAATTTTGATGACGAATGATAATATTGATAAAGTTGGTTTATTTCTTAAAATTATATTTATGCAAATTAATTCTTATTTGTTGAGGGAAAACTTTTAGTTTTATTTTATTTAGTTTATTTCGTTTGTTTGTTTGTTTTTTACACTGTTTTATTGAATACAGAAAGGAAATAGTTAACAAGCAATAAACGACAAAAAGTATTATTGGTTATATCAATCATTAAAATGCCCATTATATCAAACCATCATTATTACCAATAGAGAAAGGACTCCTATGAAAATTTGTTAATATAAATCGAAATTGATATATTCATACTGACAATAATAATAATAAACCTTTAATTCTTTTGTGAAATCGATATTATTCAAGAGAATAACTCATGTTGCATATTTTGATAATCAGTTGGATAACATTTTCTTTCAGTAATATTTGTATTAATGCAAACAATTTAAATCCTCATTCTGATTTAAATCAAAAACATTATACTGAAGAAAAAGATTCAAATATTAAAGTAATTTATGAAGCGACAAGATCTGTATGTTATAATAAAGGTCAAGCAATTGAATGTTCTCCACCATTTACAAATATTGCTGAAAGTGTTGATATTAAAGCAACTTCAACATGTGGTCAATTTGATCAGTCAGAAGAAATATGTAGATATGTAATGGGACATGAAAAGTGTGAAACATGTGGTAAAGGTGAGAAATTTGGAACACACTTACTAACTGATAGACATCAAATGAATAATGAAACATGTTGGATTTCAGGATCTGTTTTACCAGGTGACACAGTAAATCTAACTTTATCACTAGGTAAACGTTTTGAAGTTTATTATATTTCTTTGCAACCTTGTGGTCAATTGCCTGATTCAATTGCTTTATATAAGTCATCTGATTTTGGTGTAACATGGAAACCGTGGCAATATTTCTCGACTGATTGTTATCGAGCTTTTCATTTGCCTACGAGTAATGAGCATAATGCGCAAATCTCTTTAGCAAACATACAAGAAGTTTTATGCGTTGCTTTGAAACCACAAGATGTACATGATAATTCAGGAAAATCATCGAATGTTATCGCATTTAGCACAACTATTGGACGACCATCAATGCAACCATGGAGTTCAGCACTGATCGATTGGATGACTATGACGGATTTAAGGATAAGTCTTATGAGATTCCCGGAATATCGAGATGAAGTTCAATATGATTCAAATGGACTATTCTTAAACCCAAGTTTACTAAAACCAACAAACATATTTCGTGTTAGTGGCAGTCCTGGTATAGGCGGTTTTGGCACAAATCCTGTCTTGTCCGAGGCAGGTACACTGGATATGTCACAACATCTATATCAGTCTGATATGCACTATTCAAAAACACCTAAGAGTAAAACACCTGTTCATTTTTCTTTCTCTGATTTATCTATCGGTGGTCGGTGTAAGTGTAATGGACATGCTAACCGTTGTGTCAGAGACCGAACAGTTGGTACAGCAGTAACAACAGATAATAATGGTCAGTTGAAATCTCAGTGGGGGCCACTTAGATGTGATTGCCAACATAATACAGAAGGAACTGATTGCGAACGTTGTTCACCTGGTTATTTAGATAGACCGTGGGCAAGAGGTACTTCTGAATCAGCTAATGAGTGTAAACGTAAGTTTTTAAAAGTAATTGGATCCTTATAATGATGTTTTTATAAAAGTAGTATAAATTGTATTTTAAAACGGTTCAGTAATTAATCATCATGTCCATTTAGAAAAGTATAAACCAAGAGCGTAAACTGTTAGATAATTGTTAGGGTTTAAGAATAATTTATGAAAATCTGAGTTTCGCTTTCTAACTTGCAAATATTTTCAAACATAATCAGAACCAGTAATTAGATAGAGACTAAATTGACCTTTATTTGTAGATTAAACTTTCTGTACCGAGTTCGTGATTGAATATTAAAAGAAAAAGCTTGATTCAATGAAGCTTTTAACCTGGCGATGTGGCATTTCATAGCCTTTACTGCTTTTTCCCAACTACAATCGTCATCTCTGTACATAGTGAGAATAGGTTAAATTTCAGTCAACAAAAATAATTTTGTCTAAGTTTTGATAATATGTTACGGAACTAGTTTAGTTATGTAAATAGAAATAAACTTCAGCAATATCCCTATGTCACGAGGTATACTAATGTGCGACTTAAAATAATATCAATAGGACCTTAGTTAATGTTTATTTGATTGATAAGGCATCGTGCTTTTACATTTGTATTATAAGGTAGAATTTTAATGCTACTTTACTGATTCACAAACCACTGAGTTCTAATTCAGTGTGTGAGACTCAAATAATTTAGATTAGTTCTTGAATATGACAAGTTCATGATCCAGTCTCAGAAAAGAACAAAACAACTTTCTAATGATTTTTGACCATTCGTCAAGTAATATTAGTCCGACGTTATAGTTGATTTCAAATGATAAAATTAGTTTTTAGGACAAATACCATTCATTTACTCAAGAAGACGATTAAACTACGTTACAAACTGACCGATACAATAGAAAAAAGACTACTACATTTTAATTCATTTATTAAAAAGACGGTGATTATATCTGCTTTGTCATATTTCTGGAGGTATTAATGTAAATAATTTCGTTTGGTGTTTCTGCCTCACTTTAAGGATGTCTTCAACATTACTTGTAAATACTGTTTAAACCCTTTGAAATATTCTACAGAATTTAAACTTCCTGGTTATGAAATATATTTGTATATAAGGCGCAATAAATAAGTCAAACTATTTTATCATAATATGATCAGTAAACATTACACCAGATTTCACATCATTAAAATCTTTAACTATCATGATTCGTCACAGATTTTCAAGTTTGTTAATTTTCTTAATAATTCATAGTGATTCAAATTTTATGTAATTATTTCTATATTTACACTTCTTTATAATATTTAAGTGGTATTCTTTTAACAATGTAGCTGATTTAATGGTTTCTAAAACTTATCCTCTGTTCATATTTGTACTACTTGTTTTAAAAAAATCAGCTAGTACTTTGATTAATTCCATCGTGCACCTACTTGTTTGATATTGAAATACTGTAAATCCGTACTTTTTAGTCACATCTTTAATATTATTTCTTCTAGAAGCAACATCTAAAAACATGTTTTTTTGAAACATACTTGAAATAAGAAACAATTTTGACATCGTATTGATCTATCTCATAAAACACAAAATTATTACAACAGACTTATCGATTTTTTTTGAAAATAGACGATCGTTTTTAGTTCTCATTAAAACATTTGATAAGTTACTAAATCAGAAATGAAAATTAGTGGATATATACAATTAAATAAGAAGGGAACCATCCTAAACCATTTATTGATTAAAAATACATATAGAACACACTATTCTCATCTGTCATGTTAACTGGGATTTCGCTCACACCAAAGACTCTTAAGCTCTGTGTATAGATCATTTGAAGAGCTTGACACAAAATATCAAGCTAAAATTACTTAACCTATAAACTCAGTAATATAACAAAATTATGGAAATCTGTCATCAAATTGCAATTAATATTAGTTTATTTAATTTAAAATTTGTACTCTGCCATTAGGATATACTTTAAGTGCTTCAACAATAACCTGTTTTGTTTAACAACCAATCGTCTCGAACTGCCTAAACCGTCATAACTTTGTGGTAAATAACGTCAAATCATTTACATAAACGCTTTGTATTACAGACTTGATAATTAGAGTAGGATAGTTAAAGTTCAGTATACAAGATGTCATAAATTTTCTTTTAAATAAAGCAGTTCTTCGTGAAATTTTTGTTTATTCTGAAGGCGATTCGTATAACAAAATAACGTCAGCTTCCTTAAGTTTTCAATGGCTTTGCGTAAAATTTCAGTTCATGACATATGCCACATCCAAGTTATAGTCTTTAATCACTTAAGATAATTTAGCCATGATATGAAATGAAGTTCAAATAAATTAACCATAATTGTATTTAAATGACATGTTCTTATAGTATCTATTTCAAGTAAACAATATTAGCATAATCAATTATGTCCTCATCATCATTCGAAATGGATACAAAATTCGTAACGCTGAGTGAAATCTAAGATATAAAGTTCTACTCTTCAATGGATCAGATAACTTAGTGCATTAATATAGAGGTTTGTGGAAGTTATTATTTCTTACTGCAGTAACAGGTTGACTTAAGTTAGGCTATCACGGAAAACAAAGATATACTGAGTATCTGTTTCGTCTTGGTATTAGGCCCTTCACTTTGGACGAAACTGTAGGATGAACCAGTAGTCCAGTACTTTATGCTTTCGAGCGCTTGTCTAAATTAGGTCGGTTCGTGATCTCAATAAAATATTGTATACGTCAAAATGTTTTTCACACGTTATTAGGTTGGTCCAATGTAGTATTAAATCAGTTCATGAGTGATAACTAAAATTTAAATATCTAGAGATTGTATTTTAAACGGGAACTTAGATAGCCGTCGTCTCTTAGGTTTTTATTAAGTTATGGAATTAGTGATGGTAATAACACTGGCATAAATTTCAGTTAGAATTCTTCCATAGAAAATAATTCGTAGTCGAATTTGAATTACTAATAGTGCCTTAAATAGTGTCATATTTCATGCTGAAGAAACCCAATATAAAGAAACGATTTACAGTGTGAAGATAGTTTCACTGTCGAGGATTAACTGGAGGACCATTAAGCACCATGCAGCACTAAATAACAAGTTTATCATGTTTTGAAATACGCATTGACGACCGAACCAGGAATACATTATTGTGACTGATACCCTTCAATGAATCAAAAATTAAAAGAATGATGGGCTTTAATTAGTAAGTACTGAGAAGAAAGACTAATTTGAATTCTAACTTGATACTCAGTAATAGAAATACTTTAATGGAATACCAACCAATTCAGGCTAGAAATCTAAGATTAATGATGATGAAACCCCAATCCCTAACAAAGATTCGAGATGTAGTAATAGTTTATGAATATTTTATTTTCGTTATTTAACGGGTTTAAGCATAAGAATAAAAATAGGTGACAAACTGTCTAACTATGAATGTGTTTGGTTACTCCTTGATTCTATTAATCCTCGCTTCAAATTTATAGTAGCAATATTATTAACGCTCTGTAGTCTTATTGTATTTCATTCTTTTACCATTAATATGATTACCTCTAATATAAAACTGATCAATTCATGCATCAGTTATCCTATTTAAAAAAAACAACTAGGTAGCCAAAGCATATTTCACAAATCCGTTAATAAAATTATAAATAAGAGTATAAGTTCGACTTATGATAAAACTTATTTCCTACTCACTACTTTTAATAGTTTAACATTAGCAATCGTCTAATTCATTTATACATTCACTATGAAAATATACACATAATACTCCATTCTCATATCTCATCATCAGATAATCCATTATATTATTAATCGTCTAAAGGAAAATGGAAGATAGTCTTTCGAAATACTTTATCAAAATTTCATTTTGCTTTTTACTTATATTTTATGTTTAAATATATTAAATGTTTCAGTGTTTAATTGTTAGCACCAATGTTAGTTTTAATGTGTATTACATAATACATGATAAACTACCTTACTGTAAAAGAACAGTTTTTTTTAAAAAGAAGGGAAAGTTATTCCCATTATTTTTCTATAGGTAATTTTTGATTGTACGACTGAATTTTTTGTCATTAAAAAGGGACAGTGAATTAAGCAAAAGAAAATTTTTTTCTTTACAATCATTGACATTTCTAATTGCTCATCTCGATACCGAGAAAGTTCGCATCATATATAGTCTAGTCAGTGAGGATATGTTGTCGGTGAAATGTAATTATTTTTTTAAAGTGAAAATAACTTATACAAATACCTTAATGGTAGACCATAAAAGGAATTTTTAATTTGTATCTTATGTGGGACGTAATATAGTCGAAATGGAAAAGATATTTGGAATAAAAACACTTTTATACATGTCAATAATGTAATGGGTCTATAAGATGAAAATATAAGTTTTAGTTCAAAATAACTTTAATTATTTTCAATCTTGTAGCCAGAATCAAGTAATTTAGAATAAATAAATAAAGAAGAGAAAACATTTTTTTCTCATTTGAAAAATACGGATTTTTCCGAGCTATTCATTTTTTTTTCTAAATGTGTAAATGGGAATGTTCGCATTACTAAAATCAGATTTAGTTACCTAACCATTTGGGAAATAGGAAAATTTTGTTTATGGTTCATTATTAGTTTGCTAGTTAAAAGGCTTGGAGGTAAAAAAAAATAAATTCTATTTCGATACATATAGGATAGTAGCCTATGGATATTTTTATTTAGTAACATATCTTAATTATTTTGTTTGCTACATCTTTTTGTCTGTCACATTGGTTTCCCAACTTAAATAAGATCATTTTTGATGGAGTTTTGTTCTTTGAGCTGGACGGTTTGGTTGTGTTGGCAGAACATGCTAGCGAAGACACTCATGGAGAAAATATAGTTGTTCTCGAGTGGAAGCTTGCCTTTTGGCGAAATTCTCCTATTTTCGAACAAAGAGAAGCTTATCACGCTCATATGATTTTGAGATGGTGGAGAAGATTTCTAGCTCACGTGGATGATTTTGAGGGAGTTTTGTTCTCTGAGCAAACCATCCAGCTCAGAGAACAAAACTCCCTCAAAATCATCCACGTGAGCTAGAAATCTTCTCCACCATCTTAAAATCATTTTTCTGAGCAGATGTAAGTCAGTCAGTCAGCTACAACATAGGACAAGGCACATATATGTATAGGTCCAAGTTGCCATACCTCATTAGCACAACAAGATGAACACCAAATTCATAGAAGTAGTTAATTCAGTGGTGGTAATGTATATAAAAGAAAGATTGCATATCAGGACATGGTACAGGAAGAAAGAATTAATTCGTAGAAAGAAAGATATAAAGTACTTTGAATCTCACGGCTTAAGGAAAGACAAAGAGTATATATACCGACGATTCTGAGTCATGTCAGCAAGAGTCTCCAATCATAGGTTACGATATTCACGTTGACCCCAACCAATTAGTCTGCATCTACCAACACGGCACAGACCAGAAGTTAATGACTTCAGGTACTGACGGCACGTTTTGGTTTGGCCGCCCCTCAATTTCTTCCAACCATCACTAACACTAGTTAGCATTGCGTGTCGTGGTAACCGGTGTTCAGGCATACGCAACACGTGGCTCAACCACCTCAGTCGATGAAGATTCACAACCTCATCAACTGATTAACTATTATTTCTGATACCCTGCGTCTCACGTCACTAGTTTGTAAAAGACTACTTGTAATTTCGAACACTAAAAATGGAGTAAATAGGAAATTTATGTGATATTGTTTAATTATATATAATTAAAATATAGTATACCGTTCATTTTAAGGAGTAGGTTAATTGTATGGAAATCCATTAAAAACGGTTGATGAGTACATATTTTATACCATTGTTGCGATATAACAAAAGGTTTTTAAATGGTCTTTTTGTGTTGACTAGCCTTCATGTACTTTATTTTGTATTTAACAGTCCAATGCGACATTGATCAATGGTAATGTAGTAGTTTTAGTTATAGAAAGAAAACAGGTATGTGTAAGTAGAAGATTTGTATCAAGTTGTTTAATGATTGACTACTTCATGTTACAGTTGTATTAAAACTGTGAAGAAACTTTTGAATTCCTCATAAAACTAAATGAGGCAGTTAGAAAAGAAATCTTCAAAACTCAAGGTTGCTTACATTTTTGTGATAAGTAACAGTAAAAAGCGGTGAGATCGTTTTGTTCTGTATATGTTATTTTAATAATTTTGTTTAAATTTCTGATTATCCTCTTGAAGGCCGTATTGTGCAAATGAACTTTTCCGAAAACAATTTCAAGATTTGAAAATAAACTATCTGTTTAACAATTTTAGACAATGACCTAGTCAAAAGCCTTTGATTTTGCTATAGTCTCAGTGAAACGGTCTATAGGTAATTGATTATTATTATAAAAATAAGTCATTTCTATCATGATGTATAGTGTCATTAAAAGAAACCAAATTTATTTGAGTATAATCTACAAGTTATGAAGTCGTTAATCGCTTACTTTCCCTTCGCGTTTCTATTTTATTCTTAATGTTTGTTCAGATGAAAGTTAAATTGTTTCCTATCCAACTTAGAACTTATTCAGAAGTTCGTTTACTTAAAATTTGTACCGAGTAACATACTACTACTATATTTACCAGTCTAACATAGAACAGGAAACTGTAATATTAAAGGTAAACTCTAGATAAATAGATACACAAGTAGGTCACTTTAGAATGACTATGTGAAGTGATAGATATTGAAACAAACTTAAAATTCTATTTACAAGCACACATAAACACAAGAGAAGAGATGTAAATAAGCGATTAATATTTGTTTTAAGAACTAGGCAAATACCTTGTATACGAAATCTAAACCAAACAATTCATAAGAATCCTAAAGTGATATTTATCATTAGGGAGCTTCAGTTCAGATAAAAATGAATAGTTAATTTGTTCTATTTCTTTATTGGTAAACATTTTATGTTCACTACTGCTAATACAGTTGAGGGAATAGTTTTCACAAAATATCTCTGATGTAAATGAGTATTATCTCCTAATTATAATATTTGTGACCTCACTAAACTTGTAAAAAGGGGTTAATTACTCTCTAGTATAATTCATAAAACTAATAATTCGGAACACGAAATTACTTAATCCGATGGGTTGGATCATACCACATTGTCGAACCAATCGGATTTGGGTCAGTAACTAGTAGTTTTCAATTTGAAAGTAAACAAGAAGCGCCTTCTTTGAGTGCTTTGACCACTTCGAATTGACAAGAGAGAGCGATTCTTTTGAAGCTATCTTAAAGTTGAGTTAACGTCAGATAAATACAAAGGCATACCAAATCTTCTATCATCTGAAAATAAGTTAAGTTGACAATCAAAAAATGCTAGCCTTATGTTTGTTTATAGTAAACTCTTAAGTTGTGGTATTGGTGTTGCCAATTTATCGCCTTAATAACGAGTTTAAAAAAGACATAGATTCTAGGAGTAAATTTAAAATTGTTTGTACATAAATAAGCTTTACCTGTCTAGTGATAGATGCCTAACTTAATTTATTTCTGTGCCTAGTGGCTGATAATAACCATATGAATTTCAATTTATTTTTTTAATTGCTTATGCTCTACAGTGTAGTTATAGTTACACTAAATGGTTGCTCATATCAAATCGTTCATTAATGCATCCTAGTGAATAATTCCCAGTATCGAGTGATATAAAAATGTAATTCATCTTGTGAAGAAAAAATCGAACAATTAAAATTCACACTAGTAACATCCTACTATAATCTTTTACTATGACTGTAGTTTATGAAAACTTTAAATATAATAGCTTATTCATTTTTATCCCATTTATCATTATAATTAATGCCCTTTATCATTATTATTATTATTATTATTATTATTATTATTATTGTAACATATGAGTAAATTCGAAGACGTTATTGCAATTATTTTATTCTGTTTTAATATCTGAAGGGGTTTTTACATGTATAATAGTAATTTTGATAGTTCAGATCATGAGTTAATTGAATCTAGACCACCATGGAAAGTTTGGAAGCACCGGTCGGCCGTTTCGTTCTATTGTGAGCCACCTCAGCAGTGCTCATCCACCATCCTGCCTCACGAGATTCGAACCCAAGACCTACCGATATTGAGCGCGAACACCTAACCTCTAAACCACTGAGTCGATATCCATCGGTGTTGATGTTTAACTTCAATTAATCCACAAAATTGAGCGACATATCTACCATTGTCTTCAGTGAGTTACTATTTCCTAAGAAGCCACGTTGAATTGCACTAGTCGCTGCTTCCGTTAAAAAGATTTTTTCAATTTATATACACACATGTACATAGAAATAAAAATTATGTTTTAGTAAAAAAATCAGTTTGTTTGAATTGACTAGTTTCAAATATCAGTTTTTTTGACACCATAAAGATGATCGTGTTTGATAATCGAAATATATATATGCTCTTTGTTAAGTATCAAAAAAAAAACACAATCACCGATCACTGACAAATAAATGTCATTATTTCTTAAACACAATACGGGATATGAGAGATTTTGCTGATTTAAATGTCAATATTTACAAATAGAAAAATGTTAATTATTTAAAATTAAAGAAATGTTTGACAAAAATATTGAAACAGTGTGTTGTTAGTTCTTTTTTTAAAAAGAAGGTTAAAATGTATACTTGAATATGACAGTTGACTGGTTAATTAGTTTAAACAATCACAAAATCGCGTACATATTCAATATATTTTGTGTGTATTTATCCATATGAATGTACTTGACATTGTAGATAGTATAGGTTGAATTAAGTTGACTAGGTGTTATAATCTTTCTACTTTAAGAAAAACAACCGTGAAAAAAAACAATTCTTTTACAAAAAATCAACATTTTTTATTATTCATAAATCAAAAAGCATCTTTTACTTTTTCTCACCATCACTGTGGATCATATCATTTTCATTCTCTCTCTCTCTAATTATACATGTAAGCAAACGTTTATTTTTTTTAATTTTCAACAACAACAAAAAAAGAGAATAATGTACATGTGTCATTTCAGGTTAATTGGTAAAATACATAAGCTTTTTTCCATATCCTATGAACACTTTCCCTCTTTCTCTCTCTCTCTCTCACATCTAATCACTATTTTTTGAAGAATTATGGTTCTTCAAATGTTTTAGGCTTTAGGAAAAAACATTGATAACTTAAATCTATGAATAGTAATTAGTTAAAATCTAGTGTTAATGGAAATAACTAACTAATATTCTTTACTGTAATATAATTGTCATTATTGTGAATAATGAAAACAAGTGTAAATACTTGTATTGTTACTAGAAGTGATGTGTAGATATTGTAGTAATTCTAATAGTTGAAATCATGAGTCGATTTCAACAGTGCGCATCCACAATCTCGCATGGTTGAGTCCCATACTAGAACGAAATGGCAGTCCGGTGCTTCCAGGTTTTCAATGGTGATCTACCTTAAATCGACTCATGAATCATATTATTAAAATAGTTGTATTAAACAAAGATTACTTATTCATCCATTGGAAATTGATATGATAGACATCATTGTTTATCGAGTCATTATTGTTGTTGTTATTATTAGACTCGATCGGTTTTATTTCCAGTTCTTCGATTGCATCGTATATGTATAAGACTAAATATATTTGAGCGATAGAAAAGAAAACAGTTTTTCTTGACTCTAATTGTATAAAACTACAAAAACAGAAAAATAGTAATATGATTAACCTTCAATTTTTAAAAAAACGTTTCTATTGAAGTGTGATGTTAATATGATTACTTTGTCCAGTAAATGTTTATACATTTAGCTTTAAACTAAACCTTGTGTTCCAGCTATTCACGCTAATCTAACTCGTAAACCAAAGTAGTCAAAACGAGATTAGAATGTGTTGTTTTGAAATAAAAATTCTAGGGTTTCAACCTTTAGCTTACAAAATTGTATGGTCTTGGTATATAATCAACACCAATACAAATGAAATTAAATAACTGTTAAATGTTATAAGCTATCCCTGAAAATCTAGCCGAACCAGAGAAACATCCTAAATACAGTTTCCTCCTATATAACTTATCAAACCAATGGATCATTACTACTAGTTAAAATGCTTTCTAGAAACTTTCAGGACTATAAGGTCTGTTTCAAATATTTACAGAACCTGTAGTTTATTTAGTTGATAAAACGTTTCATTTTCTACTACAATTCCAGACACAGTTTGATTAGGGCGTAGGTGTTTGCATTCCTCAGAAATCCTACAACAGGATGAAGTATGTTGTGTAGTATTTAGCAAATCTGACTAAGAAGAAATGTGTTTTGCAGATCGCAGATAGAAAAAATATTTCCATTCATTCTTTAGTTTGCATTGTTTACGTAAAATCTGGTCTTTCCAATGAAACAAATCAGTTTTACCGCGACATTATCATCAGTTGTTAAACTGGACTTTGGGAGACTAAGAGAATCGGGGAAACTGGAACAGAATAGAAGAATAAATGACCCAACCTACCAGTTCATTTGTCCACCACCAGCCCAAAAAAAATTAAAAAAATGAAAATCATAAACAACTGTCTTCTAGATAAAAATCTATCATTTCTTTTTGTGTGTGTGATGAAATGAGCAATATAATTACCACAATTTCAATATTATCCATCTATTAGTCGACACTTTTTCTCAGTTAGGTTTCCATATACACACCTACTATCGATAGATTCCGTTCACTACAAGTGTATATTGTCATTATCTCGCTTGGTTTTTATAAATGTACAATGACGGGACATGCAATTAAGCACAGTTGTTTAGTTTATTCATTCGTTTATAAGGTGAATAATTATACTCGCTAATGCAATATTATCGTATACAGTGCAAAATGAATTCCATCATCCAACTTCCTTTTTCCCACCCGCACTGATTCATCCCCCTTCCCTTCTTTTATAAATGTGATATAAATTTATAAAGACAACTGTCAATACTGTTTGTAAATGAAGTATGAGGGGTGAAAATGTTATGTACGAGTTTAAAATGACCATTATTACAATGTATGACCTAATTAAGGAAATAGTCTTCAACCTTATTAGAAAGTGTCGATTTACATTTTAAGGTTAAAAACGCAATTAAATTGTGAATCTGTTTACATATTTGACTACATACATCTTATTAAGAAGTAAGCATTCCACTTAACATGACAAATTTTGATCTAAGCTGAATGCCCAGAGAAAGGAAAATGATCGAACAATTCTTTTATTATGAGAAATGATAACTTGTTTAATTGGACAGAAGTTTGTGCATTTTATATGTTAATATATGTTTTTAGTAAGTTGACAGGTGCGTAATACTGGGTGGCATAGGAATTAGTTGGAAGAAGGCTATGATCGGCCTAACCAAAGTGTGGTAACAGTCCGTAAAGCCATAGACTATTGATCCGAGTCACATAGTAGGTTTAGACTTCCTAGTTCAGATCCTTGAGATAATCGTAATGAAGCCGAGAGATCTGGTTCATGATCTTTTGGAGTGGTTCAGATTTACACACCCTTAACCTTCCTATAAACTCTATGTCTCAATTTTACATAGCACTTTCTATATGTTAGTCCCGAAGCATATTTTATTTTCTTTCTATCAGTCATACCATTATCATTTTAATTCATCAGTTGCCAATCATGTTAATTATTTTCCCTGTAATATGGCATGGGAACTTGAGTTGATGTACATTTATGTATAATTTCATTTTATTTATGAATAATTGACTGAGTGGAATGAAGTGGTTAATAAAAAGAACTGAATCGAATAAATTTATTTGAAAATTTTCAGAACATAGTTTTAGTCCCCTTGGTATTGTAGCTATACATTATCATTCAATATTCATAATCCATACTCATAAATGATTGAATTAAGCAATTTTCATTGAGATGAACCATTAAATATGTTAACCATAAAAAACTTACAATATTTCATAAATAAACAAGATTCTCAAATCCTTGAAGTAACTGTATATAATGAAGTTACTTATTTATAAAATTATAGGATTACTTAATATCGAACTGTAAATATGAAGCACAGTCGTCGCTTATTTATCAAATCTCTTTTTTTTTGAGAATAAGAAAAAAATAATCTCCTGGATATACTCCCGTTTGTAGAGTATGATCACTACGTTATAACTGACTTACAAGTGATTAATTTTACTGTGTTCAACATATAAAAACAAAGGGAAACTATTAAGAAACTGTTAACAATACATACAATTTATCAATCTACATAACCTTTATGCAATCAGACAACATTTATTCCATTACACACTTTTATACTTATCTAATTCCAACATAATTTTTCACATCACCTTTTGTGACTATTCAAAAGGGAATAATTTAACATAGACTTATTCATCAAAATTTTGTAAATACTTTCGTCACGTTTTTATAAACTATATTCATTATACAAGTTGTCACTGTATTAGGTATTCAAAGTATTTGATAAAACAAAAATATTTATGGGTTGAAAAGGGAAAATTTTCAAATCACATTACTACAACCTATAAATTATTATAGAGAAGGTTCCTCAAATTTCAGTTAAACAAATTTACAAACACATAAAGGAATATATGATGAAGTGTTAAAAAGTTCTACTTGCATATGTTGCGTTGTTTACAAGTTTAAATAAACTTACAATGCAGATGAAATCAGTCTCGTTTTATCATGCTCTTCACATTTGTCAGATTTCGTTTTTTTAAACTAAAAATAGATATTAAAGTATTGATGTGTAAATATGAAAGATTTATTAACCTCTTGTGTTTTTCTCTCCCTAAGACGCCTTTTAAACCAATTATTCAAATTTATTTTCCTCCGCTTTTTTTCATGTCCATTATTTATGAGGTTTTTCGTATGAGTAATGAAAAGACAGTACTGATGATAAGTTTCTTTCCGCTATACATTTTTCTTTCGTTATGTTTATGGAAACAATACAATTTGACAATTGCATGTAATTTATTTAGATTTAGAGATAATTATTAATTATACAGTTCCTTTCGTGGACTGAGCGTAGTTTGATAACTTTTGAAAACCAGTAAGAGTTGGATAGTTACTTCGTTTTAATATTGAACCCCTCAGAAATGGGCATCCACGAATCCACTAGGGACAGAACCAAGGACCTTTAAGTTTTGTGACGAACTCTTGACCTTTAGACCACTGGGTCTATGATATAAACTATAGAATCTAATAATCTCTATAAACCTCTTATTCTAATAATAATTAATTTACTGATAGGACTTGATGATTTTATGACCACTGATTTTTTTGAAGGCTTCTTTAGTGCACATATAACCATAGAATTCACGATGCAATCTGTCAAGTTCCTTTTTTAATTAAATAAAAAATATGTCCATGATCTCGAGAATGCTTTTATTGAAAAGTAGCGAAAAACACAACTTATAGTTCAGCCATTATTTTACACATTAACACATACTCTAATCAATTACATTAAAATCTAGATCATAATTTGAAAAGGATTATCTGGTATAATTGTTTGTATGTGCGGAGTAGCCAAACCGTATCGTTTTTCACAGTCTATGTCAGCTGGTGCTGAAAATTAGTTTTCAGTTCTAAAAGGACCATGCACAATCTTCCTTAACTAATAAATAATTAATGCAGACATTGTGATGAATAAAACATAGACCAATTGTGTAATCTATACAGAAAAACAACAACCACCATTTCAATTTAGTGGGGATCTATTAAAGTACTCATCCATTTATACTGTACCACCATTCCTATGAACTCATAGGTTATGTGGGGAACTTTGATAAAGTACATTTTGCTAAGGCGATGGACGTTAGACGAACAATCACAACAGAAAAATCAACTTTTAAATTGGAACATGACTGCATTTTATTTATATATAAGTCTCTAATTACTTACTAGTCTCTGTTCAATGATGAGCGGGGTTCTCTGTATAGTAACAAACAATTTACTCCCATTTTCAGAATAATTTAAATGAGAGCGAATTAATCTCCATCTGTTTAGCCTAATTCATACAAGATTATGCTATGAAAAATAAGCCATCCTATCCTCTTGAATAATCTGACGATGAAGCTGAAGGCTATAAAGACTTTATTAAGCAATATACACCGTAGCCTATCATACAACATCAAACACAAAATATCCAAGTCTCACAACTACCCTGATAATATTCTGTTTCGAGAATTCTGTGATTTATATCTATGATCCGTTACTTTTCAGTGTGATTGTTAGTATTTTAAATTCCTAACTTCACTAAGATCCCAATATAGAACTAAACAGCTGTCCAGTAATGATATCAGTTTATAACAAAAGTTTTTTTCCATTTGGTTAAATCGTCTTATCACCTCATTGATTAAAATTTCAATACAAGACTATCTTTCATTAATAAAGCCACTTGATAAAAAGTAGACGAGGAAATACTTCATCAATCGTTAATAAATATAAATGAACACTTATAACCAAGGTTTACTGTATGTCGTACACATCTGATTATTATATATATATATATATATAATTACATCATTTAGGTTTATTCGCTAGCCGTTTACAATTTTCTTTCATATTTTCAGTTCTGAATTGTATATAAACGCCTATTGTAAATAATCTTACGTGACGATTTAATAAACGTTGTTATTGTATTTATTTAAGTTTTTTTCTACGTAGACAATAGTTTTTTGCTATGAAAAGAAATTAATGAGGAAGTGAAAAAATTTCAACGAGTAATTCGAAAGACGATTAGAAGTATATCTGAGTGTTTTTTATACATTTCCCAAAACACTTATTATTCTGATATTTTTTTATCAGGTTTATCATAGAGTATACATATTTCGATTTATGGAACAACTTGGGAATAATAAAGATTTGTAGCTCAACTGGACTTTTCAGTAGTGTTATGTTATTTGAATTATTTGGTATAGATGCGAAACTTTCATTGTCATTCTCGACAATATGATTAACACTAATGAATTGATATAGCTGTAGTAATTATTGGTAGATGAATATTAAATGATGAGTGGTTCAGTTTGATCACAATTTACTGTTATCACACCATTTATGATATAATATATGGATAGCCAAGTTTGGAGCTTATATGAATAACACATAGTTGGTTAGCGTATTAATCCATTGAAAGCCAGAGATTATGACGCCACAATATATATAAAACACAACATTTAAGTAAAATAAACTTTTGCGTTGATAAATAGACTATGTTAGTGTATGTAAAAGTGATTGTTTTTCATAGCCACGATTTTGTCATGCTTTCACAATATCTAGATAATCATCAAAAAATAACATTTTGATTGTTTTGTCCAGTATTGATTATGAACGTTTTAATAGAATGTTTTTCCAATAGGATATGCAAAATATTTCTTATGTAATGTCTAGAAATAACGCTTCTTATTTTTGTTATTTTACTTTGTTATTTACTCTTTAACCATATACATGATAACATTTATTATTTAAATTATTGTGTAAGAAAATGTTCTTAACTAAAGAATTAGTTACTTGTTTGAAAACTTTATAAGGTAATTTTTAGCAACATTAAAGTAAGTCAGTCATGAGTTTCGGCTATCTGAACTCAGTAGCTTAGTTGATAACATTTTGGTATTTGAAACGACATGCGCTAAGTTTTAGTCTCCGTTTGAACAAAAATACTGAGATGCAGACGCACACAGCTGACGAATACTGAGTAGGACATAATAAGCAGCGTTTATTTCTTATCTAGCCACAATCCAAATACACCGAAAGCCTACAGTTAATCGTTTCCGAAATAGGAATCACACATTGAAGAATATTTGCAATGTGACTTGTAACAGTAGTGAATTGTATAATATACTTTTGCGTTAATCTGGAAATTATTTGTCGTGCTTTCACAATTTGAATTTCATATTTATTTCTTCTGGAAAACTGAATGTATTTATTTGTGAAATATTCAGATTATAATTACTGGTTTTATCATTGTACTAAAAAATGGAACTTCCTTTTTGTTTATTGAGCCAATAATAAGCACCTGCTAATTATGCAACACAGTTTTAGTTTATTAAGTGCGGCTTCAGGTATTTGATTTCGAACAGTATATGTGTGTTGGTGATATTACACAACTGTTCACATTGGACTGGGTAAACTGGAGTTGAAACACGATACACAACAATTAAAGTAAAACTGTCCAACCACTAATCTAACACTCCCACCTAATATATTGTTAACACGAAAGGTTAGCAACTTTCATGGGATTCATGTTTTAAATTGAAAATAATCGAGGAATTACTAAAATTTGTGGAGTATATATTTTATTATTATACAGTCATTGGTGTTTCTTAGAATCCATTTATAGTCACAAAATCGCCAAGTTGTAGATCAGATTGGTTTACTCAACGCTATCATTCTTCTTCAGAATTGTCAGTTTTCATTTTAAAGTTAACTAGACTGAAGATTTTCAGCCTCAGTGGTGACAAGACCATAAGGATATCGGTAGGTGGGTGATATCATAAAACAAGTAGATCATAGCTTTAAATGACAGCCGTACCGATGTGATCTAGTGGTTAAAAAATGTGACACAATTATGTTACAGAGCTAAATTCAGTTATAACCGGAAATAACACATCCATTAAAGTGTCAATCTTTGGAATATAGGGAATAATTATCGAACAAAATTATTAAAAATTACTTTCTCGATTAACAGTATATAGTTGTGGAAATTGTTGAGTATCATTGAGATCATAAACCGACCAATGTTAGACCACCATCGCAAAGCTGGAAGCACTGGACTGCCATTTCATCGTAGTATGGAACTCCTTAAAAATGTGCACTCACGATTCCACACGCAGGACTCGGCCCGAGTGTCCTCGGGCCCACGAGTGAACGCTTAAAATCTATACCATTAAGCCGGCATACAGTGATGCTAATGTCTAGCTCCAATAAATAGACGATATTGCTCGACCATCCTCCATTGTTTTAGGTGGGTAACTTCCTTACACTAGGCAAAGATTAACTCTACTGGTCATGGCTTCTCATTGGGTTCGAGTCCCGCATGAAAGACCGTGGATGCACACTTCTCTGCTGTCTTATACCAGGACGAAACGGCCGTCCGGTGATACTAGGTTTTTAATAGTTGTCTAACATTTATCAGTTCACGACCCCAATGATATTCTTGACCGATATAATAATCATGGTGGAAAGTCCTCTTCAGTCATAGTTTTCATATGCATTCACTCTAGTTATTATGATTAAGATTTTTAGCCTTATAATTGCTTAAATTGTTAAAAAGGGCTAGAGAAATAACTTAATAAGTTTAGTGTTCTTCTTTATTCTTTAATTCTCTCGCCAATTCTTCTTGCTTTTTAAAACGGCAGTTGTTAGCATTCATCACCAATTTGTCAGTCTTTTTCGGATTTTCGCATTTCTTCCATATATATATATATATATATATATATATATATATATATATATATATATATATATATATATATATATATATATATATATATATATATCGTTCCCAGTGTTGTAGTAATAGTATTGTTTTTTGTCTACTTTTGCAAAGAGTGTTGCCCTGTCGAACTGTATGCACCATACGTAAAACTTGTAAACCAAGCATATAGTAATAAATTACTTATTTTATTTAAACATGAAAACAATCTCTCAACAATAATTATAAGAGGGGAGGGAAGAGAGGTATACATTACCTAAACTTACTTTAACACTAACAAACATTAAATTAAGTTGAAAGTAGGTCATGTCGTTGTGTTTCTAGTTTAGCATAATAACAGCATTAGTAGGTGGTCAGCATCATGATTGTGGTGAGCTAGATGGCTAATCGATGGATGTGTTGGGTTACTATGCACGTAAGTATACAGTTGTATATACACTTGTGTGTGGATAGGTGTTTAGGTTTCTCTGTATGTGAAAATGACAGTTATTTCGACCATTAGTCTGGATTGTCATCATATTTTATTCCAAACCGACAATACCTTAAATTAGTATATTTTATTAAAGGACATATGTATTCAGACGGTATGTAATCTTGACCATTTTACACCATACTTAAACAGGAATTTAGACCAATATTATGTTTGTGTAATTTATGAGATTTGTATTTTCAACCATTTTAATTTCCTTCAGTCTTATAATGTATACATATACTATGCGTAATTAAAAAAGAAATATTTTTCTAGTCACAATGACATTAACTCATTCTAAAGAATATTTTGAATGAAGTAACATAATTAATGGTAGATTAGGAACTGATAAATACATCATCAGACGATTCTGTTTGTCTAAGTAATCATTTACTGTGCAAACGATTGAACAGTTTACAAACTACGTCACTGTTATTGTCACTATTATTATTATGCTTGTTATTGTTCTTACTAACAGTAATCGTAGGAGGAAGAATAGATGCAGTAATGATAGTTGTGTCAGTGGTAGTCGGAACTCATATATGAAGTGAGTTCATAACATATCAGCGATTAGTCACTCAACTAATGTTTAAATAAATAAAATGAGCTTCTGTGTATCCTAACTACTTCAACGAAATTGTTACATTCAGACCAAGTTAAGCTGTAATAAGGAAGTGGACTAACAATGATGATCAATAATCATATATTATTGAAATATGTGGAGAGAGTTTCCATCAACAAATGATATAAGTTCCAGAAGTCTTATTTGTGACTCATCTCTATTGTATAATAACGAACTCACAAAAGTGAAACTAGAACATTCTAGTTTTGCAATGAAAACTATATGAATGGGGTAGTATAAAAGATCCAAAATGTCAACTTCAGTCGATTCGCACCACACTGAAACCATCATCCTATGTCTTTGATTAATAAACAATTGTTTTGTAATATAGCTCATCCCAGCCATCTATTTATCAGTAAGGTGCGTCAGCAGAATGGAGTTAGAACTTACTATTTGTTTGGTTTCTATGAAGAAGTTCAATAATATCGTGCCCAATACGAAACTTTTACATTCTTCCTTTGACCGAGTATGATCTAGGGGGTGAGTGTTGTTCAGAAGTTCTACATTAGAAAAACACGACTATCTAGTGTTCCTTAGTCTTTAACAGGACTTCAGCTGATATTGATTTGTAATAGAAATGATTTTCAAATTGGATAAATCTTTACAAGCAACTTTACAATGTGGACGTTTTTAAATGGATATTATATATGTGAATTTTGTTAGTTTCGTTCTCTGGACTCAGAGAATGACTCACTCAGAATGACTGTATACTCGAACCAAAATTAATTGAGTTTTCACCTTTTCTAAATCACTGACAACTCTTACTTGTGAAAGTAGTATACATAGAAAACGTTTAAGTGATCAGTTCAATGTATGACTTTATTCACTAAATTACTGAATGTTTATATGAGTTATGTAAAAAATTGTTTACTACTTGTTTAGGGCTCTCAAAATTTCTAGAACCAGCGTTTGACAATCTTATGTGATGAGATACATTTAATTTTCATCTTGTATAATAATTGAATAATAATATATCAAACTGATTTCTCTCTTTAGTTTAATCCATTATTTTGTTAATCCTTATCTCTTGATCACCTCATTAGTTATCTTTATTTTAATATTGTGTGAAATGTTCAAAAGTAAATCGATTCCCAAACCTTAATCTGTTTTTGAAAGGCTTTTGAAGATAACTCTGATAATGTCTAAAATCCTAATAACAGTTTCAGAACAAGCGTATCCATTAGATTCATTAGATCTGATATTTTATTATTCATTCAATTTATTGCATTTCAATACCAATTCATGTTAGAATGTGCATTATATCTCTCTGTCTATATCAAAGGTAAAAACCTGTCCTATATTCATTTTTCTGTCATTGATTATTTCTATCCTCCTATAGAGAAATAAACTCGTTTAAATGGAGTCAACAACAAAAAACAAACAATTAAATAAATTATAATGATCACGAATTTATTGAGTTGTACTTATTATTTAAAAAGAAAAATCGTAATTTAAAACAAAGTAAAATAATAATGCGGTTAATTGAACATTTAAATATTTAAACAAAAGAAAGATACTCAATTTCATTTTAATTTAAAAAAAGTGGTATAAATATGTAAAGTTGAGGGTTTAAAAAAAGAAAACTAATGTGTGGTGGGATATTAGTGAGATCATTTTACTCGATATGACGAAATAAAAAACCTTATCTACTTTATTCATAAAAAAATCTAAATACATAAGAGGGAGAGTGAAAAAAGAAAAGAGAATATAATTTAAGAGAAGGATAATGTATCAGATTTAACTGAGAAGATAAATATTTGAGAGAAATTCTGACTTCTATAGTGGGAATTTCTAAGCTTCTATAAGGTCTTAATGGTTAACTTTAAGAATTTCTTCGTAGATATCTTTAAATGTTATGCATATGGATAAGTGTTTGATATTGGTAAGAAAATGAAAAACGGATTGACTAGGGCTTTCTAATCTTTTTTTCCTCTAATAATCTCTGGAGTCCCTAACCATTAGTCAAAGTAGTACTGGCAAGTGGAAATTTCTACATGATAGTTGTAATTTATGATTGAAGAGTATTTTTTTTAATTCTACACAATCTCAAAATCATCTGCATAAATTATATTTATTATTTTGTTTATGGTACTCACCATAGATTGATCTCAATTGCATTAAAACTGATTACCAAAGCGTAATGAACAGATTTTTCTTTGCAGCGTTACACATTTTAGAGAGTTGAGACCTATAATCTCATTACAGCCTGAATTCAGAGCCTTCAGGTCCCATAGCAAGCTACATGATCAGACCAATAGAGCTTAGCGATTTTAGCAGTGTCTTAAGTTGTAAAGTAGTCAATTTATTTACAGAAATTCGCCAAATTAGTTCAGGATGAGTTCACTATTCCTAGAAATTAACAGAAGTAATTATCATTCAATTCCAGTTTTAAAATATTTGAAGATCCAGATAACTTATTTCTGAGTTTGGATCAGTCTACGCAGATGAGGTAATCAAAAGAGACATTATTATGATTTTTTTATTCAGATACAAACAGAATATGTTAGACGGTATAATACTTTTTAAAAATCCTGTATACTACTACTAATAATAACAATATAATAGTGATGACAAACGATCATAATTCAGTTGGTTAATTCATTCGCCTCCTTTTTTAAAACAGCTTGTCAATGTGGTAATCACACTAATCAATGTATATTCAGCGTAAAAGCTTTCAAGCGTTCCGGTGGTATAACCGGTGGTATATGCTTGGCATGCCAACATCACACAGAAGGTTCAAACTGTGATCAGTGCATAATTGGATATTATCGTGATCCTAATCTAACCATTGGAAATGAGCATGCATGTCGAGGTAGGCAGTTAATAACAGCTCGACTATTAATTCTTATGATGTCATATAATATTAATGGACAAATGAAAACTTGGATGGAAAAAGTCGAATTTTGCCTCATATTTTGTTGCCTTTATATAGTTATTCTTTTCGTTGTTTGTATCTAATTCATTATTGTTATATTTACTTATTTATTTGTATATTAACTAAACATATAATATGGCGGGGATTCGCTATTCGCCCTATGTATATATATACACATACGATACGGCTCTAATTATACCAAACGCTTCCAAACTCAACATTGTTGTGGTAACTGTGGGTATCTTATATATTTGCATGAATACACCTATTTTTCTAAAATGTTGTATAAATTCTTAAAATTTGTATTTCCAATGGATATGTGCATGAATCCTTGAATGTATTCATGCATGATTTCGGTGAATGATACATTAGGATGCGATTGTAATCTGCACTCGAATTCATGCGTTTTTTCAAACCAGTTATATCTAATGTCAATGAAAGTAAGCGGTGGTGTATGTCAAGATTGTCAACATAATACGGTCGGAAGAAGATGTCATAATTGTGTAACAGGTTACTATAGAGATTGGACAAAGCCTGTTAGCCATGATCAAGTCTGTTTGGGTAAGAGTTTTGCCAGCAGGTAGATATTCTGTAATGAGATGTACACCGCTGTACTTCTTAACGAGCTATACATTATCGGCATAAATAACTAGCTGAGAGGAAGTCCATTCACTTTCTTATTAGTCCTATGAGTATCATTACCAAAAAATAAACTTAGTAAAGTCTCAATACTTAAAGTTACCAAGGAATCCTATAAGTAGCACTAAATTGCTCACTTTATTCAATATTAGATTAGGAAGGGGACAACGGGAACTAAAGTTGCGTCAAGCAGTCCCAAATGATCTGGTGAATTGGAATAGAGATGAGTTGTCTAATACCATAAGTTGACTGGCTTTGTACAGTATTATTGCCGTTTCATCTCTCTGTAGCTGAAGAGAGTTGAGTTTGCATTTACCAGTCATATCTTCAAAGACTGATGTATGTCGGGTATCAGTTCAGCAACACAAATAACCTTGAAAGCATCATCGAACTCAGACTCCTGTTTTTATAATTTCAGTTGCCGAGCACAAATGATTGAAGTTT
Source organism: Schistosoma spindalis (assembly GCA_946903255.1). NCBI lineage: Eukaryota > Metazoa > Platyhelminthes > Trematoda > Strigeidida > Schistosomatidae > Schistosoma > Schistosoma spindalis. Next base: position 60,465,983 of record OX336416.1, on the reverse strand, counting down.
AGAATAAAAACGAAACGGTCTTTGAACAAGTTTATGAAGATCATCGAGAACTAGTTGTTCAGTTATGTGTAGTTCGAACTAATATCATAACATTGTGGATAATCGTAAACTTGATATGATGAAGTCTGCTTTAAAATATATTGTCTGATGTTGAGTGATGTATACTTTAATGACCTTTTTATTGTGATGAAAGTTCATCAAGTTATTCACACTGAACATTTTACAGCTAACCACAATAATACTAATCTGGATATCTGTAAACTAAAATAAACACAAAAATTCTAAGGAATTAAATCGTTTCACATGGTAAATACGAGATAGTGACAAAAGTTTTACGTTGCATATACAGTAATTGTTTTATACGTTTATGTTGAAGGCCCTGTATTGAATAATGACCTACATAGAATGCATGATTTTTGTCCATCAACAATTTGTATGATGTTATTAATAGAAGGTAAATGACATTGTTTTTCGCAATGAAAACGTTTTTAAAATGTTCTTACATTGAATCAACACTTTGCATGTTTATTTATTGACGTTTTTTTATAAATTGACCATTCAATAAAGATTAAATCGTGATAAGTATATTCATTTTAGAATGTCGATGCCATCCGATTGGATCGATCACTAATCAACATTGTGATCGTAAAACTGGTCAATGTCCATGTAAACCAGGTGTTGTTGGGCAAGCATGTAATCGTTGCCAAGAGGGTTACAAACAGACACGTTTACCTGATGCACCATGTATTAAAGGTAAGAATAAACTCAATTTCTTGTGCTTATACTAGTAATTAAATGCATTTTTTCATATGAAATAATGATTGGAGTTTTCAGAAAACATGATATGGTACATAATTCATAATAAATGCTTCAAGATGAGAAATCAACCAACTAGATTGGAATTCTCTTTCCACTAGGACTACATATATTACTTAAACTGACAATTTAGATCTTAAATAAGAAAGATTAGTTCGACGAAGAGTTCTTTTTTCGGCGAATTCATTTTCAAAGCTGTACAATCGCAAATATATATACTTATTTAACGGGATGATAATAATTATAATAATACTGATAATAAACTTCTATTAAACATGGTGACAGTGAGGTAAAATAATTTTTCTTCTTTTTTTCTTCCTTTCTTCATACTCTTCTTCCTTTACAGCTATCTGCTTCACCTTCCATTTTCCCCTTAAATCTTCAACCCCTAACTAGTTTATTTCTGTTACTACGATCACTCTGGTTACATTTAATCTCACTTTCAACATTTTATTTTATCATGCTGAGCCATTCTTTCCCAAGGATAATTTCCTTATCTATCTTTTGATGAATACTTAAGCCATTAATAATCAAAAGATTATTAAACTTTCCTTGTCTTATTAAAAAATTTTTAATACCTTTGTTTATTTTACCTCACTGTCACCATGTCTAACAGAAGTTTATTATCAATATTATTAGGATTATTATCATCTTTTAAAATAAGTATATATATATATATATATATATATATATATATATATATATATATATAAATTCACCAAAAAGAGAACTCTTTGCTGAACTAATCTTTCTTACTTAATGTCTTAATGGGTGTATTCCATTTACTGAAACAATTAGATCTTGCCATGTCAAAGATTTCTAGATTGAATAAACTGTGATCATTTATATATGACTATTTTAGTTTAAGAAATCATATTAATTACAGACACCTCCAACTATTAATTATAGCTAACTCATCAACATCAACCAGGAAGCTATAGTCATATATTTGTAATTTACATTACTTTCTAACCTCAATTGTCATAGATTAACAACTTTTTGTTTAGTATTCTATGCCCAAAGTCAGTGTTCACCATTATACAGTATATATTTTACAATTCTATCAATATTCGCAAGATACTGATCATCATATATGAGGAAGGGGAAGAATTGAATAGACCACCTCGTCCTTTTTCCTAAAAATAATAATAATAACTTGTTACAAATAATTGTAAATACTTAGGATAAATTACAGTAATAAATCATAAAAATTTGGTTTGTATTTAAACTATAAACTAAACTAGAATACAACATAAATTATATTAAAATGAGTTTTGCATGCCACACAATAATCACCGTTATTATTAAAAAAAGAGCAAAAAAATTCAAGCTAACAATGAATAAATTTATATATTACTGAATCACATGTACCTTATAAATAAGTATGTATACGCGTACAAATGTCATCAATTTTATACACACTTTAAAAAGTACATTAACATAATTCTTTTTTTTTCATTTTAAAATAAAGTGTAAAATGAAAAAGAAAATTTTAAAAGTTTTTGCCTTATTTTAAAATAAAGTAAAAAAAATAGAAGAAAAAAAAGATTGATGTTACATAATACAATAAAGTGATCATGACCACCAATGTTGATAATAAATTTTTTTCTTCAAAAAATACAAAAAAATTTTTTTCTTTTTCCACGTAGAATTTTCTCCACTTATTCATACTCTTTTTTTTCGTTGTTCACTCCATTAAAACATTGATATGATACAATGATTAATGGATTTACGCATTTGATTTTCAGTTCATTTATTAAAATTACTAATTTTCCAAGATATTGAGGAATCTATTAATTTAATTTCTATTAGCAAAAATTTACTGATTGGGAATACTTGGTTTCATGGTATTCTAATTCAAAGTATGACACAGGATTGTTGATTGACATAGTCTGATTCTAATGAATGACAAATAGGGGAATACACAATTTATTGAACATCTTCTGTGCTATATATATATCGTAGGGCTAACTTTCTATGCCGTGAATTATTTTGATTTGTTAATAAGTTGATTCATTATCATCAGGTGTTGAGGATGGTTGGAAGAAATTTAGAGGCAGCCAAATCAAAACGTGGCATCAGTGCTTGAGGACACTAACTTCTGGTCTGAGCCATGTTGGTAGATGCAGACCACCTGGCTCGGATCCGCGTGACTATCGTAACCTATGGTTGGAGACTCTTGGTGAAATGGCTCAGAATAGATTACAATGGCGTCGGTGTATACACTCTCTGTCTTCCTTTAAACTAAGAGATTAAAATCGCTGCATATCTTTCTTTCTTCCTACTAAATCTTTCTTCTTGTAATATATGCAATCTTTCTTTTATATATTACCACCATTGACTTAAGTACTCCTATAAATGCGGTGTTCATCTTGCTGTGCTAATGCGGTATGGCAACTTGGACGGATGCATATATGTGCCTTGTCCTACGTTGTAGCTGACTGACTGACCATTATCACCCATCAACTTTAATACTTGATTAGACCTCCCCTATCTTTGAAATCGTAAGCTTAGATCTTCAATGATAAATCTCAGTTAACTGAATACCAGCAATAGGCTCGCCCTATGGAGTTTTTATTCCATGTACATATTTTTTAGATCATAGATTTTTCAAAAGCTGTATTTACACTTTAATGAGAAATACTTTTAGGACGTTACATTCTCTGAGCAGGATGGTTCTACTGGGGGAACTTTTATTGTCTTTCTGTTCAACATGAGAAAGTGACACCACTGAAGGCATTCACCTGAGCTATAAAGCACCATAATTTCAGTTTGAAATAATATTTCGACGCTTACCAATATATTTTTCAATATCATCCTGTCTGTTTAGCATCAAGATGAAATCTTTAGACGATTGACACCTTTTTTCCAATATACGATAATGAATAATGGGTAGGTGAATGAGTGACTGGATACTTGAGCTGATAAAACGTGTATGACTCACATTTTGATTGCGCCTGTTATTCTGCCATAGTAAACACTATATTTACTATGTAAATGTTTGTGTGTAACACACTGCCATACTTAAGATCTGCGTAGCATGCTTCAATTTCAAAGACGCCTTTATTACATAAATCACTGATAGTACTGATCTTTCTCCAGTACACTCACACGTTTTTATTGGCTAAATGTTTCGAATTTACTCCAGCAGCTTGGGAGATGATATACTATATTAGTAGTCCACATTTCATGGATAACTTTTAACCTTTCGTTAATGTGACTTTATCGCATTGAAAGATTTGGTTTTAAGGATAGTAATATATTATAACAAATCAAACATGTTTAGGTTACTTGGTGTCAGTTCATTCTTTAAGCATCTAATATAACCTCACCATCTTTCACACTAAGACATATCCAAAATATAAATTCCAGAATCAATTGGTTGTACAACCATTGAAGACTCCCAGTAAATTGTGCAATTTACTTAGGTGTTTTGATTAGGATTGTGTAAATAACATTGAGAAATGTTTAAAATAATATATTTATGGCATCCTTTCTGTTCTGTTCAATTATTTAACATTAGAACTTTGGAAAAATTCTATTTCTAATCACAGCAATGTTGAATAAACTTAGAGTTAATAAAAATTTGTTAAAGAGAGCAAGAACAAAGATTGGTGCAGAATAATATGACTTCATTCTATTTCGTTAGGTCTTCATCAGCTGCTTACGAACTGTAATATTTAAAGTCACCATTATTGGAGATATGCTTATAAGATAATAAAGGGAATTATGTGTATGAAAAATTTATGTGACAATACAAATTCATTTCAGGTTGAAAATACTGTAGTTTGTGAGGAACTAACGTAAATACATTTTTTGAAAGTAATTCGATATATCTAACTTTGAGTAATAACTATTTATTCTTCACTATAAATCCAAGTAAAATTGTGCAGTAAGTAATACTGAAATAACAAAAAAATTACGTAATACTAGACCAAAGTTAAGTAATAGAGGGAAAACCGTTATATTAAATCAACTTAATAACCTTGGGGAAAATAATGATAAAAGCACGTCCTATCTTCACAGAATCAGTTGAATTATTAGGGATACATTGAACCAGGAACACTACGCGACTTATCTATTTTCTGAGCAACCACTATGAATAGGAATTCTCAAAATGTCTATAATTTTTAAGTTGATTGGAGCTAATCAGCAGCATCTAATCTCAATATATTGCATGCGATATCAGGTCAGTGAGACTTGTTTAACGTCTTCACTTGTAGCATTCATATGTTATTTTTCACCAGATTAATTTTACTGTTTGAAGTCACCTGGAACTTTAGGATTATTAACAGTTCTGTTTTATTGTTAGAATGAGGGTGCATGAAAATTGTAGTAATTGAATGGTTGAATTCATGACTTCATTTAAGCTAGACCATCATTGAAAACCTGGAAGCACTGGAAGGCCGTTTAAACTGTGAGATTAAAATCGCTTTATATCTTTCTTTCTACGAACTAATTCTTTCTTCCTGTACTATATTCTGATATGCAAACTTTTAGACATTACCACCACTGAATTAACGACTTCTATGAATTCGGTGTTCATCTTGTTGTGCTAATGTGGTATGGCAACTTTGACTGATGCATCTATGTGCCTGGTTCTACGTAGTAGCTGACTGAGTGAACAGCCGTTTCGTCCTAGTATAGGACTCCTCAGTAGTGCGTTCGCGCGCGAGATCAAAGGTCCTGGGTTCGATCATGAATGCTCACTGCTGAGGAGTCCCATATTAGAATGAAACGGTCGTCCAGTGCTTCCAGATTTTCCATGGCGATTTAGCTTAAATCGACTCATGAATTCAACCATTAAGTTCTGCTTAATTTCACGACTACAGTCTGACGTCAAAAGTGTATGTGAAACTTTTAACATTTTACGGTAAATTTATATTAAAGACTTAATTCACATCTGTTGCATTTATTCCAGTTTATTTATTACTATTTCTTTCTATTTTGGTTAGTTTTTTTCCAAAAAAAATTATCCATTTTCTTCAATTATTAGATTAGAAATTGGCATTATGTAAATCGGTAAACAACGAACAAATTACGGAATTGTTATGCTTCAATGATGATGAGGTCTCGGTTGTTTTGCAGTCTGATTTTATTTATGAGATTTTCCATATTTTTGACCTTGATTTACTCAAATTTCCAAAGCTTCTTTGCTTATATACATAATGCTTGTATAAAGGACAAGCAATGTATACGAAATAAATTCCCAGGTGGTTTTATTTCTCGCCCTTAGTAAAGCAAAATCCTATATTATTTAAGTCATTTGTGTAATTCGTATTTATATATGCAATTAACAATACAGGTTAATCGTTTGGTAATTAGTTGATTTCTTCTGTTCGTTGTCCACCATTTTAAATATGATTGGCAAATGGTTTTTATTATGAAAATTCAACAATGGAAACTGCTGACGCCAAGTGAGAAAAAAATTAATAAACCTTTGACACTGGCAAAAAAAATATACTGATGCGGCACCAAACTAGGACTGTGTTTACATAGTTCGGCTCAAGTTACCTTTATAAATACCATGATAAATTTGTTTATAATTTTTTTTTGCTTGTTTGACAGTGTATCACAGTGGATTGCCTGATTTTAATCGGTTATACTATTTTAGGATTTACATTTAAGAGACCATGTTATTCAGCTTTCCTATCTAGATATTCGCTTAGTGCCTATGATAATGACAATATAAATCAATGCGATTTACTCTTCAGGCCATTTGGTTTGCTGAATTTAAGCTCCCTTCAACATAAATAATACTTTTAAAATTCAACCCTGTCCTTCTTTGTAGACTGTAACTATTGAGTGGTTTTCTCACTATTTTGCGCATAGCTTCATTGTTGTAAAACATATTTTTTACGTCTAATTTAAGAAACCAAAGAAAAAAAGTGTTCCATTATTTATTTGAAATTATATTTCTTCAACATGGGTATTTTAAACCCATCTATTTCATATTATGATATAGGCCAGAAATACTAATATAATGCAAAATATTGATATAGATTAAACATATCTTCTTTCAGAATAAAGTCAAGATAATTGGATCAACAAAGCACTGTTTTATTACCAAAAAATTTGTGAAGATTTAGGCATCGCCGAACATTTCTAATACCATAATCGACAATTTGATGGCTTATTGTGAACATTATCTACCGCTTGAACCGAAAGCTATATCACAATCTAAAGCATTCTATCAACCGTAAAACACTCAGTAGAAATTGTGGTATGTTAAGTAGTTTTAAGATGGTTGTCTTTGCAAACTAATGCCAACTGTAGAACATCTGAAAATTAAGGGTCATCTGACAGCTGTTTTCCCTAATCTAGGACTGTTAATTAATTTGTACTGTCAAATTTATTCGATTTCAACCTCGGGAATTGTGAAGTAAATGAAGCTAGGATAGTAACAGTCACCCAACAATCACATCGAATGATGATTATGTTATACCACAGATTGTTTGGATTTGACCCTTTGACGCCGATTCAGCAGTTTAAAACTATTATTATACTCTTCTTGAGACCTCACGGTCTAAGATTCAACTCCTCATGAAATCGTAGAAGTATACTTCTGAAGGAATGCATGTTACATTAAATCACCAAACTAATGTCTCCTACCTTTTTTTCTAGCTCTTTAGATTATATCAGGTTATGACTAGGCTACCTTCAAATTATATGAAATCACCACAAAATAACTTTATTAGCACTATAGGCTACAATATTTTACCAAATTCTAATCACTGAATTCTTAAACGTTTGCTATCATTTGATTGGTATTATTCGATGAATAAAAAGAGAAGTAATCCCAAAATTTTTTAATCATTACTTTTGCTTTTATAAGTGGACTGTTATTTTTATTATTACATTTAATAAGAAATACAGATTATATCAATTAAAAGTTAAATTCACTAATACATAGATTGATATATAATTATGTTTCATTCAATTAATACAAATAGAGCAATACATTATTCACTTTCATTTTCATAATGAGTTTAACATGTTCATATTTAACTTTCATTTCATTTAAACACATACCAGCATAGAGATGATGTTATAATATGTTTAGATTTAAACAAGTAAACTTATTAACAAGGAAACTTGACTGATTTATTTATTTTTTTTTTTATTTTCATATTATGTTCCATAATCTACTTCTCTCTATTTTGTGTTTAGTGTTTTTGTTGTTTCTAATGTAGATTTTCATATTTTGACTAACTTTTTTTTACATTTGTTTTTGTGAAATTTTCTCAAATGATTTCGCATACAATCTGAATATTAGGAGTTGGATATGAATAAATTATAAGTGACAAATCATTTTAGAGTTAGTTAATAATGTAAATAAACTCTGATAGGACTGATTATCCACATTTTTATCAAAACTAGGTCTGTCTATAAGTTCGATTCATCTGGTTTTTTCCTCATTTATGACGTGTTTTTTTTGTATGACCTTCGTTTTTGGTTCAAGGTCAATATAGTTTGTTGTTTTGAATTAGTTGAGATATAATGCATAACTTACAAGTGATACCAGTGAAGCAAATGAAGTACAGATGTACACTTTTTCAACTGCTAACAACAAAGGAAAACGACCTAGTTTCGTCAACTGAAAAGACGATTTGTTCAAGGATGAAATGATAGCACCATTATGATTTCCATTAGCAATAAATAAAATTAGAAAATATATATTCTCATAGTTTCCATCAGCGACTAATCATAGTTAGACCACCATCGAAAACTAGGAAACATTCATCCTAGTATAGGACTCCTGAAGAGAGTGGATACACAGCCCTATTACAGGAGATCGAACCCAAAACCTTCAGGCTTACACTTGAGCGTTTAACTTTTATGCCACTTATCCAGCATCAAATGGTGTAAATGTTTAACCTCATTCAATTCGCGATATTTCGCAACCATCCTTCATTGTTTGTGGTGAGTGAGTAACTCTATCTCATATTCTGTGCTGTAACATGTTATTTCATACTTTCATTTTTGAGATACGTTCGAAAAACTGTTTTTACATTCTTACGTAAAATCTGATAATTTCACCTTCTCAATCAACATACATTTATAGTTGTAAATACTTAATCCATGATACTGATTTGTTACTCCTGGACACTTATTGGTTGTATGCTTTTTTTCTAGAATATCCACTTACCAATCCTATAGGCTATAAATCTTCTGAACAATTCTTACGAACTCTTTCACATTTATTACAATAAATGCTTATAACTAACAATGATAAATCAGTTTTCATCTATATTATCTTACTTTTGATGTTAATAAATCATGTTTTGTAATCAATCAACATTTGGTATACGTTCATCGCGTCGATTAATTTTCTGCCATTATGTTTTTACTTCACCAAAATATATACCTGTCCTTCCCATAAAGTATAACTTATAGCCGTGACTCAGTGTTTCTGCTAACCTTTTGAAAGTTTTAAATTATTATCCATTAAGCTATTTCCTACGGATAATCAGGCGATAATGAACGTACAAACTAAATAGAATTTTTTCCATATTGCACGACAGAATAACATTTGTTGACGAGTAATTTATCAAATTTGTTTTTTTTTTCAAGGGACAGCAATAAAGCTTAAAGTAAAATGAGCTCTGTGAAGGTATTTTATAAATAAATCGTTCAGATGAAGAGGTATATTGTTCCACTGTTACAAACCACAACTAGTTTGGTTGTTAAGATCATCAGAAGACACTGCTATGGGGAACAAGAATAACAAACTTATGTTTGATCCTAGATATAAACTACTCATCAAACCACGAAAACCTAGTGTAGATCATATATTTGTTTAACACTGTTTTAATGTTCCACAGTATCCACTCACAACTCTTAAAATTGAACCTATAATTCCAGACTTAACAGTGTTATGTGTCACCAACCTTCAACGTTTCACATCCTTCTTCTAGCTGTTATCTATTCACTGTATATTTTACTTGAATCTCTAACTGATTTAATTATTTATTAAAGTAAATGGGATTCAGCAATTACTCTGTTACCATTGTCAACATTCGAAGTTCAAAATGAATGCTATGCTATAGAAAGAATCTGATTTCCAGATAATTTCTGCATGTCAACTAAAATATCAATAGACTACAAACTGTCATGATAAGAAATGATGAGTTAATTTAATAAAAAAAATAGGACTTTTAATTGATAAATTTTGTGTAGCAACTAATAAAAGTGAGTAAACTGCAATCAGAGTTTTGTTTGAAAAAAAAAAAACAAATTACATCTAACATTTTTATAAAACATTTCTTGTTGTATAAACATTTCATTGCTGTCTGATTTGCTTGACAGCTGCTAAGTTATTCATCACTGATAAAGTTGAAGGGTTCTTTAGTCTGACAGTTTAGTCTTCACAAAGGGCTTGGGATTTATTATTTATATTTAGTTAAATATCAAGGTTTAGTTAAAATGACATCCATATTATCAATTGTGTAATGTTTCGATTACATAATCTATTCTAGTAAAATTTGACAATTTACAAATGTTTTTCGTCCAAAGACTAGAATTTAATCGTCCCTCTAACCTAATAGCATAATAATTTTTTTTTAAAGCTTTTAAACGTTGGTCACTTAAAGCCTAAACAAAATTTAATATCACTTCCAAAAATATCCGAACATCAAAATATATGGATTACTAGTTTTATTTTACTACAGGATAACGCTAGGCAGGCTTGGTCAATAAAATTTTCTCTGTGCTAAAATTGCTTATTACGAGACATGAATCATCTAAGATTAAAGATGTACAGTAAGTAAAGATTAGCTAAAATGTTTTACGGTCTAAGGAGTTTGTTAGTTATCTTAATTCTGTAGAGAGTCCTTCTCAAGGATAGACAAACTTCGATATCATTACTTAGTTTAACTGCTTCCCTAACTGATTTGAATTTATCATGAAAAGAACACCAAATTTACTAGAAATCTACAGTTTGTAACATTCATGAAAGATATCAAACTTTTAAGCAATGAATGTGCACAAATCTTTAAGATAAATTAATCTAGTCCCAGTAAATTGTAAACAAATTAGGTATTATACACCAATAAACAAGCAATTTTTAAAACAGTTTAATCACTGTAATGAATTTCATATATTTTTTTGATATAATGGTATGAAGTTAACTCAAACTGAGGAATACTGGTCCTAAGGTGTCGTTGGAGTCTGACCAGTAATTAACAAAGAAATTGGAAGCAGAGGATATCTTAAGTCACTATTATTAATTATTGCAGATTTTTTTGAATAATTGCATGATATTTCTATCATAGTGAAGTGTAAATAAGCAAGTTAACTGTCAGTAATAATTATACTAATGTTTGTCTAATTTGTTAGTTGAGTGACTAGTTATCTGACTACCGATAACAACTTCAATCTATGGAAATCAGTTACTCTCATAGATTTGTTTACCAATCGTGGGGGAAAATGATAATGTTTAGGTCAAACTTTCACTGCGAGAGACCAACATATACTAACTGGTCAGTAAACAATAAGTCCAAACTTTCTATTGCTATTCCTAGAATTAATTAAATTATATCAATCACGCTTACAATGTAGTCACTCAGAAAATCGATACCGGAAGTTTGTGCAGCATGTCTAATTGGTAATAGTAAATACTTTTTTTAAAAATACTAAAATGTCTTAATGGTTGAATTCATGGGTCAATCTAAGCTAGACAACCATTGAAAACTTGGAAGCACTGGATGGCCGTTTTGTTCTATTATGGGACTTCTCAGCAGTGCGCATCCACGATCCCGCAAGCGGGACTGGAACCCAGGACCTTAGGTCTCGCGCATGAACGCTCAACCTCTAGTGTGTCTCACTGATCATTTTAAATCAATAAAAAATTTGATCCAATGGCCTTTTACTCGATTGTCTTCACTAATATAACATTAAAAAGAATTTTTCGCCAGTAGAAACATTCCTCAGCTGTTTTTACGATTGAAAAATATTTTTACTTCACATCAATAACTCATGAAGTGATATTTTATGGTCATCACTTATGTATTATAATAATTCTCTTAATGTTAAGCGGAATGTGAATAAAATTTGGTCGTAAAAAATGACGTATTCGTATAGTGTCATCCCTATTCGATACTTAATATAGGTTCAGTCAAATGGACTAAATTAAACTTTCGGAATGAACAAGTCTATTTATTAGTCAAAATTATTAATTGTGAAATGTAGTAATTAATAATCAAGACACCAATTACATGAATGGTGATTCTTTTTAGTGTTTTTAATCAAGTTATCATTTCTAATCATTACTGACCATCAGACTGAGCCGTATCATTAGGTGCAGACTATCGGGTTGAATTCTGTGAGATAGCCAAGATTGAATTCGTCAGGTGACAGCTCACAGTTAGTCAAAGTGACTATGATGAATTCACTTTATATCTTTTATCAAGTCCTAACGTTTAATAATATTTCGTATGTTTTATGAACGGAATCCATTTCTTTTCAAATATTCTTCTCCTATATTTTTTATTTTTGTATCAAAGATACTAAATTTGTTTCAGTTATTTTTATACTTCACTTATTTTATCTCACCGTACTGATATAGTATGACAACTTAGGATAATGTACATTTTTGCCAGGTCTTACATTGTCCATTACAAACTGAATTATTATTAACATTACCAATGTTAGTAGTAACATACACACCGATCTCTCTACTTTATAAAGGTTTTATTCTTATGTTGCCTAATGCACTGAAATTAATTTACCTGATTTGAATGTTTTATTTGTTAGATAACTTACCTACCATTAAAAAGTTTTGTAAAAGGCTAATTGTAATCTGTAGATAAATAGTAGATTGTAATGGAAAGTGACTGTATAGTTCAAAAGTAACTGTTTTTTTTCTACTAACAGAGGGAAAATAAGTTCTTTATTAATCATTACCTACTGCATATCAGTTTGCTGTGGTGATACAGTATCGCTAAGTTTTAGGTACTATAGTTAGTTTTGAATGATGGATGGTAAGTATGATAAACAGATAGACTTCCTAAACACTCATTGAATACGTAGACCGTGAAAACTTACAATATGCCATTTTAGGTAACCTTCGAAAAACTACATAAGTACAATACTACTCAAATACATCTTATAGTATATATATATGAAAAACCAAGACACTATAAGAAACGAAAATAAACTCTAGATAATGTCTACATATTCATAACTTTAAGGATTAGCAACATTTTGCTTGCTGTAACATTGTGAAAGTTTTATGATATCTAACAAAGTGGGGGTATGGCTTCAGTGGATTATAACGCAGTGAAACTAACATGCTAAAATGTCTTTCCATATTTCGAGTACGCCTAATCACTGTTGAATAAAGAGAATAACATTAGTTTGATTAGAGAGAATATTTATACAACAACGAGGTGGTGAGAACATAATGATTTAGAAGTGTGTAGAGTGTTTGTGAACAGTACAATGTGCACAGAAGGATATAAAATAGCACTGGTGCTTCACCGCATGACTTTATCTAGATCAGACTATCAAACGACACCATACACCAAATGTTTACCAGTACAGTAATTCCCTCAAGCCCAATGATAAATAGTATTTATGAATCTTCGCAATGAACATTACTAAGTTACACAAAAATTGCAGTGTAAGTTACGGATTATGTATAAATCAAAGCAGAGTGAAGGTTCTTATCACCTCATTTCTCATACAGGTGTGCTTCTTTGAATACAACTTAAATTAACCCGTCAATTCACTGAGCTACAAAATAGTAACGTAAAATTTTAATCAATGTATTTCTATTCAATAAAGTTATCGTTAAGTGTTCGATCCAGTCCCAAAGGAGCTTGAAATCTAACAATAATAAAATGTTCACCGTTTTAGTTATTCGTCATAACATATCATTTTATAATAAGGGTCCTTCTCAAAAAAACTGATTTTACTTCCGCAATCTACCTCTGTTTGGTTTCTGTTAAACAAATATTTTTACTAGTAAAGTAATTTCATCACTGACTGAAAACCACTTTATATAACTAACTTAATTGATTTTATTTTTAAAATATTTCAGCTATGGAACATTACGCGCATAGAAGAAAAGAGAATGACCAAACATGTAAGTGAACATGAATGGTGATCCAATTCATTGATTATTATCATTATAATCACTTTTTTAAATCATTAGTTATTACATCATAAAATCGATTAATTTATCCAACATATTTGTCATTATATGATAAGATATAGTGGAGATGATAGATCATATTGTTATTGATAAAATTGAATAAGACAAGTGTATATTTAGTTTGATGATCGAATGGTTTTAATCTTGATGTACATATGTAATCACTTAATAGTTATATCATACAAAAGAAATAATTAAAGTACAAATAGATAATGAATAACTTTAAAAAAAGATCAATCTGTTTATCAAAAGTCATTTTATTAATGTTATGTCATCTAAAATGGATTAGTAAATCTAATGAAAATATTAATTCACTTGATATTGTTTTTTTATTTATTTGAATCTTCCCATTGATGTTTAGGACTGAAATTGTTCAGTCTCTTGTTGGCATATGTGCATACTGTGCGTATGCCTCGATATTGCCTTAATTTACAAGCATTATAGGCAAAGATGGAAAGTGGCTTGCAGTGGAATCCAGGACGCGCGTTTTGTCCTATTTGGGACTCGTCAGCTGGATGTATCTGCATCTCAGAGTTGATGTATTAATAATTTTGACTCATTCAAACGACTGTCCATAATTTATCAAGTGAAATAGTCAAAATAAATAAATGAAGTGGATATGTAACTTGATGTATGTTTCTAAATAATCTAATACTTAAACTTAAAGTGTTCTTACTTTATACTTAGGTTAGTAGAAAACAGGAATTTCGTTGAAATGATAACACAAAGCTTTGTAGCTTAGATAGATGCACGGACATAGGAGCTGGTAAAATTATTCAGAATGATAATAAAAGCTTAAAAACTGACAAAAGCCTCAATGTAGGTACAGTGTTCTTTTTAGAAAACATTTTAAATATTTCACCAAAGTTAGCAATGAAATATACAACTTTAAAGTGAGGTTTACATTATGGACTGAATAATGTAAAATAAAATATGGAACAATTGGGGAGCGTCCCTTTGGCTATTGGCAGATTGAGATGGAAACAATCGTCAAGCTGAACTAATTTTCGTAATCTATTGATCTAAATATATTTGAAGGGGTATTATGGAGATTGAAGTAATTTCAATAGTTGAGATCATAAGTCAATTGAAGCCAAACCACCATGGAAAACCTGGAAGCACTGGACGGTCGTTTCGTTCAATTGTGGGACTCCTCAGCAGTGTGCACCCACGACCCCATTCCGCGAGACCTCGCGCTCGAGACCGATAGGTTCTGGGTTTGAATCCTGCGGGCAGGGTCGTGGATGAGTACTGTTGGGGAGTCCCGCAATTGGACGAAACGGTCGTCCAGTGCTTCCAGGTTTTCCATGGCGGTCTAGCTTCAATTGACTCATAATCTCAACTATCTAAATATATTTAACAGCTTTATGAGATAAATATAACGTATTGTTAATAACCCTACTAAGAATCCACCTTCCAAACTGTATTTCAAATAATACGTATTTTGCATTTGTTAAATCACTTTATGTCCACTTTTTTCGAAGATATATTCAACATTAAATATTGGAAGGGAAGCCTTCACGAACTCTATCTATGTTCGATATTTTGGCTGCATTTAACGAAGAGTATATCTGATATATAAGAAACTATCGACTTTACTCTGTGGTTGTAAAAATAATTTTTCACCACCATCTTAATAGTTCTGAGTAATATTTAGTGGTATACATGATATTTGAACTTCTCTTAAGAACTTAAAAGTTGTAGTTGGATTTTCTATCTGAAAGCTATTAATACTACTGTCATACTCCCTTCCTAACTAAAGTAGATTAGGCAGGACATAAAGCTTATTTTTAATATCCATTGCACCACTGCAATACAGTATTGTTAAATTCAATACAATGTATTCTAGTTCATTTTAATGTGTATCATTAAAATTTACCAGTTGATGTTCAATAGTTTTTCAACTTCTTATATTTACAATCTAGATGGTTAATAATAAAAATGATCCTAACTGTTACCTAACCCTCAAGTTGATTTTCATTTATCGAATATTTCATTATGATTTTCTATTAAGTAAAAACAGTCTAACTTTTGAGTTATTGCAGGGTTGAAATCTTTTGTAAATATTTTTGTTTTATTAACTCAACTTTACTTGATTATAAGCGGACATTGAGGCAATTAATTAAACTTTTAATTTCAATATATAATACTTGTAAACAATAAGGATGTCAACAAACAATTTATGTGATACTAGAAGAAAATTTACGTTAATCTAATCATAGGAAAATTAAGAAACCACTCATAGGAAGACTGAAAGCTATTGACTGAATAAAGAATTTCCTTTCCAATGACTTCTCATGTTTTACACTTATACATTCAAATCGATGAACCTTAAGGATAACCAAGTATAACGTACTTAGATACTTTAAAACTACGGATCAAGAATTACAGATTATTAACTAAATAAAATAACATAAATTAAGTTTTTATAGAAATTCTCTTACGGTTAATTTCGACTATGGTTGACTTTTGTTATGTACTTTTATTAACTTATTTAACAGCCAGTGTTATTCGGACAGTAACAATTTATCTATTTCTTTGTATTATTATGATCACTATCATAATAATTATAAGTTATTACTATAAACGTGTACGCTTGGTCGAGATATGACAGGCTACGCACATATCTTTCTCTAGCTTGAATGTTATTATCGTTTGATGAGTCATTCTCTTTCCTATGTATATGTGTACTCAAACCCTATTAATAGCTTTTGTCTTACTTAGTTGCACCTTGATTCGGTTCGCCTCAGTATAAATTCGCTCGAATTAACCTTTCTGCTCCAAATTCGCTCTATGTGTTTATAACTTGGTTATCAGTGCTACCCACTAATAAACTGTAGTCACCGCTTCATATTTGCCTTCTGAATTCAAACATCTCTGGGATTTATACAATAACGGTTATCAAGGTGATTAATTGACGTAACTAAGCCTGGACAAACTTTGTTTTAAGTATATAAATTGATCGTAGCAAACGATTCTCAATCATACGGATGTAATCAAAATCCAATTACATTTTTGCCAAATAAAGTGACCTTGCTAGTTACCGAAAAAATAAAAAGAACAATAAATGATCTCAACAAGATTTGTTTACAGTTTTTTCATAAATAATCAATTACAAATGATCAATAAGTTCATTACCGTAAATCTAATAAGCACTTCTTTTTTTCTTGGAAATACTTCTCAGGAATTGTTTGTTTGTTTACTTGTTTGTATATTTACAGTAAGGCAAAAACAAACAACAACAAATAACCATCCACTCTTACCGGATTAAATAAACAACAGAATTAATAGAATAAATAAACGAACACATTTATTTCAGTTCAGTTATCAATGATTATTTACTTATTGGTTATTAGATAACTGAATTCATTTGAGTATCTTTTTTTAAACTCACGAAAGAACACTTTAAGTATGAATCAAGAGAAACAATAACCATTTTTAAGTATTTACTGAATTTTATAAATACTTTGCATTCGGAAGATTTTTTTCCTACAAAAAGTATTCAAGATCGAAGTAATATGTTTACTACCATGTGATGTTTTTAAAAATCTCTCATTGTTGACAAGTTCCAACTTAGTTTACCTAATTTGGTCAGATTTTACTATAAAGTCGAACATGAATAATTAACTGTCAGGTTCGGTTCCCATTTACTTTCGATATTCTTAATGGTTATATAACGAAACCTTTATAGTCTATGGATGTATATACTATTGTAGAGGACAAAAAAAAGAGAATTGTTATTAATAAATGTTTCACTGACAATTACAAAACAGTAAACTTTTTTTGTTGATCAAATCGGATGACACTGACGTTTAAAGATTTACAAATATATTATTTTTAGTGTGGAGTCTCACAGACTGTTGAGATTCATTTAAACCATGAGCCGGTCTAAGTTAAACCACCATCGCAAACTTAGAAGCACAGGACGGTCGTTTTGTTCTAGTATGGAACTGTTCAACAAACCGCATCCATCCAAGGTTAAAGAGAATCTACACAGGTAACATTATCTCAATATCAAATGGAGTAACAATAGTAGTATGAAGTCAGAATCTTCACACTAAAAGAAAAATGATATTTAGTTGTTATTCACTGATTATCTATTACGTAAACTGGGTTCAGTACTAGTGGTAATCTCACTTTTCTAATGTAAGAATCAATTAAAGAAATCTTCTGGGGTTTTGATTATCCATCATTAAGATAGGTGCATAGACATGTATTAGGGATTAGATGATATGATATGATATGATGTCGAAGCTTATCAACCTATAAATTTCTTTATTAATGGATTAATAACATGTGTCTATGTAAGTAAAAATAGACTAACTCAGTTATAGTGAAACAAATTGTCCCACTGAATTTCGTCAGTTTTTTCTAAACGCCATCCACAACATACATACAAAACATACTACTAATCTTTATTTGTTTTGTCCATAATGATATATTTAGTATAAATTTCAACGAATAACTTTATAAAAACGTAAATGAATGCTGTTTCTCAATCCACTAGGTGCTACAAAATGTTTAATACTAAATTGATTTTAGTAACTGTGTCACTAAAAAGGCGTTTTTAAATTAATTTATATCCACGAGATATAATGAGTGTGTTTAATAAATCAGCTTTAATATCTAAAACATAAATGTTTATCGTTTACTAATTCTAACTGAAGCTGAAATAAAAGAGATCAAAGTAGATTGGGGTTAGTTCTTATCATGAACTGGCATCAGATTGAAGATTAACCAAAGCAAATGATACCAAACATCTATGTTGTCCTTATTTGAAACTCCTCACCACTGTTCACCACAAGGAATAATAACCAGGGTATCTAGATCTTAAGATGGATTCACTATTATTTATTCATTTTATTTGGACCCAAATGATATTCATTTTTAATTTTACCGAGACCCTCATACAATAACTCTGATGAATTATGGCCTAACTCGACTTAGCTGACTCCACATATCGAAACCAGTGACTAAACAGGACACGATTATTATTATATACTAAGGCAATTTTTGGAAATTTGTTTACTTTGATCATAGGTTTCTTTGGAAATTAATTTTAACTGGATAACTACTTAGGATCAGGAATCAGTAGACTGCAATCGGTCAATATAATTAAATGAGAATAGAGCAATATCACAAATACGATGTGGTTAACAACGTGGTGCATGGAATTCCAACTCAGATACATAACAATATCATAGAATGAAGAGTAATGACGTTGAGTATGATCATTTGCGTAGTAACTGGTAAACAGAGTGGTGAAACGTTTCAAACTAAAATGACCTAGTTACTAAAAGTCCCAGTTAGGGGGTAATAATTACCCAACTAGTGACGAATATCACTAACAGATTTAAAAAATGTCCATAAAGCATTTAAATAGATTAAACCAAATATAAATCAAATAATTCCCTGTTCTTAAACCATAAAAAAATATGGTGTGGATATCGTTAACCACTTGCAAATTTCATAAACAATGGGCTAAATTAAGGTGTAATTCTTGAATACTGAAATCAGTACTACGAGACTACATCATGTGTTTTGATCAGTAATATTATATGTAATACTCTGGATCAGAATGAATTATAGCTTGGAAAATTACAGGGTTGAATGCTGTGCCTTAACGATGATGACAGTAGCAACAACTTTTTCTGACCTTAAATGTATTTAGCTGAACGAACTGGTTAGCTGGATCGTATGTTAAAAATTTCTTTGTCGTTCAAATAATAATAATAATAATAATAATGACTTTCTCCAGCAATAAATCAGTGTATATAGAAGTGAAAACGAGGGAATTAGGTCGAAAGGTGAATAGTTTGACACATTTTTTCAACCAAAAACGTAATCGTTAAATATTGGTTGTTACTTATACCTTAAAGTGAACAGGATAACTGTGGTTTCCTCTTTGTTTTAAAACTGTCGAAATAACTTATTCAAAATTATTAGAAGAGCCATAAACCATGGTTTTGTGTTAAAACATGAGTTTATTTGTGGACTGTAGAAATCTGAGAGCCTCTAATACTCATCGATCCATAACAAAAATATCTTGATGCTCAGTATTAATCACAATAGAAAATACAACCTTGCTATTGATCACGTTTACATGGATCTCTTTGCCTAGTTAGAAGCTTTAAAAAATATCAAGCATCCAACTGTTTTACTCTGTAGACATCTCTAAGTGTCGCTTACTATACTGTAATTATTAAAACAATTAGTTTGTGGCGCGAAAAAAACCGTTTATTATTATTGAATGACAAGACTATTTACAATTCATTTGAAAATTTTCTTTGTAAACTGATAATATTAAGAACATCACCAAACAGTTAGATGATTCAAAATAGTCGGCAAGGGAATTTGAACCTGATATTTTTGGTATTTAACATTCATCAGTAAAGTGTACCCATAATCTTGAAGAAACTGGTGCGTCCCGGTCTATTTGGTCTCGTGTCAACCAGTTTCTTAGTCTGAGAGGATACAGATGAGCTATTTACGACGTAAATAACCGCCCATAGGACTAGGATATTTAAAATTGGTCAAACATTTGGTTGTGACTGACGTCATGTTTGTCTAGTTTTTTAGGGCTGACCAAATTCTGTTGAACCAGTTGAAATGTAACCACTAATCTAAGTTACTCTACATTTCAGGCATATTATTGAGATGTTGAGCAGTCGTGAGTAGTCTATAGGAAACTGTGGACTTGGGTTTGACCAAACAGTTTTGATTCTGACTACCTCCAGAAAGAAAATCGCCGGGTATTTGTGTTTTGCCCACTAGGATTCACTAGTTAAGTATAGAGGTACAAACACCTGGTAGTGATCATAATCATAGAACATATGTATTAGACGCTACTCACAAGATTGCTCTTAAGCAGCATATTGTGGAAAGTGGGCTCGAAGTTGTCGGACCGAGGGAAGAGTTTCAGTACAGTGAGGATGCGGCTTTGGTAGAACACTTGGAGACCAGACGAGAAGACAGTTAAGATTTCAGAACACACGAAAAAATGAAAATGGATCATTGAAGGCCATGCATTTGTATTATGTAAATACCTTGTAACATAAATGTGCATTCCCTCTACCTATAATCTTCCTATACATATATATCACGTTTTGGTTATGAATAGTTTACAAACTTCATCTGTTATGTGGTGCATTAAGTCAAACACTTTAAGTCAAGAACTTTGCACATTATGTTTCGACGTGAGTTTGAAAACGTTTATAAAAAAATTGTCATTACAAACCGTGCGCTTATTAGAATTTATTATCAAAGCGTTTCAGTACTCATGATGAACACTTATCACAAATTACGAAACTAGGTTAATAAGGTTACATCAAACCTTCTGTCACAAAATTCAGTCCTGACGAAATCAGTGATAACTACCTGTCAAACAATTCACTTTACTGAAAACATTTTATTTCATATGAAGTAATATACTGGGATTTTTACACAATTTCTAAAAGAAGTGAACATGCAAAAGAAGCAAAATCAGATTGATTGAATCCAATTTAATTCTCTTCGACCATCAATTACTGAATACATTACACTGTGTAAATTTTTCATGTAAATAAATATTTCATTTTTATTCTTATAAGGCAACTATGTAGTTACCTATGTTCCCTGTATTGTTTGATCAGGTTGTAGATCACTAACGTAGATGATATATGTCGAATGATTGGGAACTTAGTCTAGTTAGACAGGAAGCGAGTGACGAATCAGATAACTTCGAAGTCACACCTCGCGGTCAGCACCTAATATGGATTACTCCTTTGTCATATCAAGGTACTGAGGCTTCTTTGAAGACCGTATAACAAAAAGGATGTTATTGCAGAAATGTATTAGCAAAAGTAGGTACAGGGAAGAGGTTGCGAGCACCACCGTATGGGCCAGTCCATGTCGTGCAATTAATTGATGCGCTTTGGTTGTCCTTGATCTTGATGGGGATTGACGAACTGTTCGACATTCAGTGACTCAACTGCCAGATGATTTGGCTATGGCTCAGTGACAATTCACTGACCCTACAAAGTTTTTGGGATTACTATCTAATGAAAAGTTATAAGCAACTTCTGTATAAGTAAAATGAATCTTTAACTGAAAGAAAATGACGTTCATATGTGTTTTGCCTGAGTTATAGATTTATTTCTATTGATCAAATCTATTCACGATAATGAATTACAATAAAACGTAAAGATTATAAACTAAGAAAGAGTAGATTTAAAGCTTTTTATCAGTTAGAATAGTCACTCATTAAGGAAGATACAAATCAAAAGCTTCATAGATAGAATCGTACTTTTCACTTAACTAAAACAATACTATGTTGTAATACGCTCACTGATAAGTCGAACAGATGTGGCTTTAAACAATCATTAAAGAATAATATTCCTCTTAAATTTCATATCTTATTTAAATAAATTTTAACACATTTAATATGGTATATATTGGACGTAAAAACATTGGATGGAAAAAAGAGTTGTTCCCTTTAGTCTGAAAAATAAACATTTGAATTAGAGGAAAACTTTACGAAAATGATGGTTCCTTCATTATTTGTCTTTTATCCTATTAAATGTAGAACTTTTAGTTATAAAGGTTTTTTTCAGTCTATATCGCTAATTTTACTCTTATTCAACTTTCACATAATAAAGCTTAAGTGCTATTAATGTTGGAAAATTCATTCTAGCTATAATTTGTTTTACCAAAACACACATACATGAATATGTATACATGGATAAGCACATTTACAATTCATTTTTTTCGCCATCTTCTTTAGTACAAAAAATATATTTCCAGTAATAACTATCTGTCATCACCTTCTGTTTCAAACTTTTCCATAGTGTACTTTGATTATTTTTCCATTACCAATTTGTCGTCATTCAGGCAATAATTGGAGAAAAAGAAATTAAGGCAGACAAAGTTGAGTTTCATAATTATTTAAAAGAATAAAATGTCAATTTGTTATTTACGCCATAAATTTGTTGATTTGCGTAGAGAGAAAAAAAGATGATGATCATTTCTTTCATTATCAGAAAGTAAAAATATTGTATTACGTGTTTTCTTCAAAAGAAATTATTATCATGTTACCGGTGAAAAAAAAGCCAAATAGACTAAATTAGTTACCCATAAGGATCAATAGAACTATAAAAAGACTTACTGGAATTATGAATGCAGTATCTTTTTCTGTTGACTTTATTATGTGTAATTAGAATTAAACAAAAATATTATTTGATGGGCTTACTTAGTTCAACCACTTATCAAACATTCGTCCCAATATATTCTTTATATATACATATATAAACAGATTAAGTTGTGAATGAACCATCTGGCTACACCATTTGTTTTTCATGTACATGAGTAAGTCTAATAACAGAGAATACACAGGGTTCGGTTTTTAGCAAACTCTCTACTGATTTGTAAATAAAATAAAACGATTTTTAAATTATAATCTGTCAAAGTAGACGGTTCATTGTTTTTTGTATGACCACCTCAACAAAATTACCTAATTTCTGTTAGCTTATATGAATTTGAAGGATGTTAAAATAATAACAAAAGAAATGAAACAGGATTTAGGTGGAAAAATACAGTAATTATCTAATTTCATACAACTTGACCCCTTGAATATTGAATCAGAGCAAAAACAACAAATCATGTTATTTTTGCTTTGTTTAAAATTATCTAATTGATCAATTAGATATAAGGATCGTCTAGTCACGATTGAGTTACTTCAGTTATGTTAGATTTATCACAGCTGGTTTTTGTCTGATGTCGAGTCAGTTCATTATATGAAGGAGAAATATTGAAGGTCACCATCAGATAATTATCTTTCACCTACTTTTTTTCTCAAGGGAATTCAATGAAACAAATTGCATTACTACTTACGCTTTTTTCCAGTTTTTTTTATTAGTAAATATTGTCATTATATTGTTCTCTGAATATTTGTCATTGTGATATTCTATACGAACAATATATACACTTAAGAGCTAACTCATATAACTGTACATTTATCTATTATCCTCCAACATACGTAATTGACACACATGTACACAACGACACTACCTCCATCAAACTAATTAGTAAATCGATGTATGCAAATATATTATTAGTAGTAAATATCAGAAATAAATTTATCCACAGTGTTACTTTTCATGCCTCCAATACATTTTTTTCTTCTCGGTGTATCGAAATAACAAGTTAAAATGAATGAGCTAACAGAAGAAAAAAAATGACTCACTCTGTCAACGAAAATCTAATTGATAATTTTATTTTATTCACTTTAGTCTAGAATAAATTACTACTTATATTTTTATTGTAAGTAATATAACAAAAGACTTTTGTGTGTATGAAGAAAGTGGACAAAAAAACGAAACAAACATAATAGAATTTAATGATTCAAATTATTTAATAATAAAATTGATTGAATTTTTGACTGAAAAAAAGACAGAAGTGAAATGCATTGATGAGGAATTCTTATTTCTCCTCTTGAAGACAGTACCAAAAAAAAATAACATAAATAAACATCTTTACACTTTAACTATTGAAGTTGATCAAAAATAAATAAGTAAATAAATAAGCAGGATATTCGTAACAAAAAAAGAAAAAAACAAGGAAGCAAATTTATTTGATAATGAGTAGTTTTATTGTATTAACTTCAACTTGAAGTATTCATCATAGATACTTATAACTTTCTTTTTACAATGACCAATATGACTATTTAATATTCTTAGCTGAAATCATAACACATTTCTAAAAATAAAGATTATGAGTGATAAATGTGCTTGAAAGAGAAATTAATTGAATAAGTCTTGTTTCATTTACTTATACAATAACAACTAAGAAATTATATTTGCTTTGTAAGGAAGAATTTAACTCTACAAACATCTTTTAGATGAGAAGATTAATTATCGTTCTATTGTAATATAACTGATGTGAAAAGAATGAAATATAAAATGTGATTTTTTCCTCTCTTTATATTATAGCAAATAAAAATCAACATATCGAATATACGTATGTTTAGTATTTATTGAATTATTCAAAGGGGCTAAAACCAGGTATACCTTAGTGACGAGTACTAACAGATACGAAACCTGGCCACAAGGTTTCCTGTCAACTACTTCTAATCACGCATGTGGTGTCAAGTTATTTAGATTAATGGCTACATTCCGATTGGATCGATAGAATTCAATCAAACTTATAAAGACTAGAGAAACATGATGTTTGTTACTGTTGCATACGGGAAAGACTGGTTATGAGTATAATTTACCACTTGACTTTTCTAGATGAGTGCATATTTTTTATAGACATAAGGTATTTTCCTCTCAGGAATTGATATAAGCTGATGAATCATTGGAAATCATAGAGGCAGAATATCTTTCTGGAAATTCACGGCACTTTCCATTGGTCGTGTCACACAGAACCGATTCTCATGTTTCTATCTGTCAGCTAAGTGATCAAAGCTAATGGAAAGGAATGGTTGATTTAATCATGAATGGCCTCTCATATGACTAAGGTGATTTATTGTATACCACAAAACTTCATCACTAGAAGTCTGTCAATACTGATGATCAGACATCACGAATTTGCTTAATTCCATTGATCAATTAATGCTATTTATAAGTTCCCGAGCAATTCATGTTTATTCACTTAACTAATACATATTTAGTCCAACAATTTACATATTTACAGTAATTTACGAATCCCAGTACTGTAAATATGGAAGCTTTGTAGAACCATTTAATTTCACTGTGATAAGATTATATTATCTAATTTATGCACTTATTACTTCATACTTCATAATGTGCATTTCATTTACTTGTTTTTCCGAAGCTTACCTTTCTACTAATTTTTCATTCCCTTTTATTTTTTACTAATTTATACCATGGTTATCAAATCGATCATAGATTCGAAATACAGAACTTATTTCTTAAGTTTCATGAACTTCAATTTAACCAATTAGGAACAGTGTTGAAGAATACAACCAAATCGTCTTTTAAACTAGTGCAACTGAAGATTATTCTTTTAATTGAATATGCACTGTCGAAGCATTGGCAATTCACTAACTGAAGCAAATTGCTTATACTTTTCAACAATGTAAAATTAACTTTTAATATTGACGTAGATGTGTGTGGAGATTGTTCAGTGAGAAATTAGTATTCTATGGGTTAATATCACCTAGTGAACCGTGAAAATCAAGTGAATATTAGTCAACTTGTTTTATTTTAGTCAAAGTGTACATTGTTGAATATTTTCAAATCAGCATGAAACAACTGTTCATTGATCAGTAATTTTCAATGTTTTCTCTGAAATTCTCACAAACTAGTTCAGTAATTATCAAAAACAGAATATTATAACGAATATTCAGATAGACGTTTGTGCTGATGATGTCGTTCGGAAGAACGATGAAAGCTCCACGACCAAACCATCCAGCTCAGAGAACAAAACTCCATCAAAATCATCCACCTGAGCTACAAATCTTCTCCACCATCTCAGTTTGGAAATGGTCCTGGTTATAAAACTGACTGGAATGAGTTTTAGTTCTTTTGAAAATATCAGATCCAAAAATATTTGAAATATAATTTAATAAAATGTGACATCTAACACAAAACATGAGTCTACAGTTTACTTCTACTTGCCTATATGAGTGCTTGGTGATGCCAAGTTAACTTGATTACACTGTAATTTGACTAGTAAAATTGGATCAGTAATGTGAACTACAGAATAGAACATTGATTACCATGAAGAGATCGCTTAGCGTTTAGCGCTCATCCATAAATCGAAAATCACTCTGAATCAGATGAAGAAAATCGCTAAACAAAGCACGGATCAAAGTGCTCTAGTGCTTTTTTTCTACGTGTTCAAACATTTACCCCACTAACACTTATTAAAAAGACAAAAATTACTTTTGTTTCCAACTCAACATCTAATCACTTAGTTGAAAACCACCAATTACTTGGATGAATCACTTTTTCAGTGTAAAAAACTCTCAACATTGTTTTTCAAAATGTATATATGATAGCTGAAAAAATATTACTCTCTCGTGTTAGATATAAACATTACATCCCATTTGCAATTTAAAAAAAAATTAAAAAATGATTAAAACCAAAAAATTTAATTATTTAAATGCCATTTACATTCATTCATTTGTTCTGCTACATTTATTTTCACATCCATGAGAGATAACGTCAACAACTGTAAATTTATCCATGTTGATTTTTATCTTCATTTCAGCTCATTCAACCAAATCCCAGTTGTCTAGACCAGAGACTAGTAAGTTATGAAAACAATATTTGCATGATATAATCTAAATAATTGATTAGATCTGATTTACACCAAGGAATAAAGTATTATACTGTGTACAATTATTTGGTTTATTTATTTACGTAGCAGAGTTATATGGTTGTGCTAGGTCATACCCTCACTCTTTGAACATCTTTTTTTTCAAACTACAACGATTCTAATTTTCCAGTAGATTACGATGAATATTTCTAATAAATTTCATAAAGAATAACAAGGGGCTTTAGATGTTTGAGTCAATCACCATAAGATCGACTAATATTACTAACCATCTATTTTCAGAAAACATAGTAATAACAATAAGTTCTTGATGATTCTTCAGCAAATTGTGTCTCTAGCATCTGTAATAGCCAGTCATCTAATCAAAAAACTTATTAATTCAGAAGTTACATATTCCTACAGTATTGGTGGGATGTTGCAAAACTTGATAAATATTTCTTCATTACTGTCCTCTACTTAATATATCGGGTGACGAGGTAAAACATTCTGAAAGTGAATACGTCTACGATAAGATTGACAAAGCTGAACAAACCAAAATAGCTCAAGTTTCATCTTAGCTGAAACCTAACTATAATCCAAGTTGATTTTTTGTTTCCCTTATTTGCCTTGTATACCTTTATCTTTTCTTTTAAAGACTAATTTATTTGTTCGTACAGTCGAGAAATCGGCACTGACTTAGTTATTTAGACTATATTTTAGCTGCGAAATTATTATCTATCTTTATACATTGTTATCTAGAACAAAAGTAGAAAAGAAGGATCCCTCGCAAGCCATTCACCGACTGTCGTTGTGATTTATATAAAGATGTATAGACTTGCTATATGGAGTTTCAAAACATCTGAAACTAGGATAATAAGGACATTAAGTGAAATGATTGCAATCTTTCTTTAGATGTGAACATTCAATTACTTCTTACTTAATTGTTTCACGTTCATACGTTTCCCTTGCCTAATATATTTCATTTTTTTATCTTTATTGATCTGTCATTCACATAAATTTCGTAGTTTATGAACCTGGGTGAATGAATTTTTATATTTAACTTAAACGTTGTTATTTTGTTTGAATTCTAAACTTTTTAAAGTTATATTTAAAAGGAGATTAATTGTTATTTTTCAAGTGATAATGGCATAAGTTAAGACTTCATAGACGAAGATAAAGTCAAATAATTATTTTAGAACATAAGATTAAGTGAAAAATGGTTAGATAAAAGCAGTGGGATTGATAACTACCCTTTTTCTCCTCTCTATTGTTTGTTGAAATGATAAGTTACTTAAGATGGATTTAAGTAATATCAATATATAACAGTAGCCTTTTCCAAATTTGTTTGATGTCATATGAATATTATCTTATTATTGTCGTTACATCTAATATTTAAATCTATCATCATAAAGAGGATGACCAAATTGTATGTAATCAATCTAAAGTTTACATTTTATTTACAGTGAGAGTATTGTGGGAAATAAAATACATCAAACCACCTGTTATGTTATTCGTTTAACAAGTTAAAACAACTAGATAAAAAAATTACAAGAAATGTTTTCATGGTAAATTAACTACTAAAAACATACTGAATCAATAATTCAGTTGGAATTTCGGCTTCCCATGTTAAACAGTCTTTAACTGAATGGAAAACTGATTATCTAAACACAATGAGACGCTCACGTTTTCAGATAGCGAGTGGATTGAGAGTATATATACATCGGTCGTGAGACATTTGGTATTTTGATGATTACATATCATTACAACTTGAACACACTGAATGCATTTTAGCAACAATTATTTAAGAAGGCTTTAGAATGAATGGATTCAAGAAACAGTTAACTTCAATTTTTAGCGAAATTCGAATATGATAACTAAGTTATGCTTTCTATTCTTTTAAAAACTTATGTCAATTGTTTCTATATTATTTCCCTTTGTTTCTTTCACATCTACAAATTTCAAGAATTTCAATTTATCTGACGGAATTTTTAAATGACTAATAAGATAATTGCACTAATTGGTGGTCACGTCAGTAGAATGTTTTCGTTTCTCATGATTAAATTTTTGAAATGGATCTCTAATTATAGGTATAATACATTCGAAACTGCTTACACCGACAGAAACCTCAACAAATCTCCATCAAAATTTATAAAAATATGAGTCTGATTATTAATCAGTAAATCACACACATATCCAACTTGAAATATTGTCCTCTAGTGATTAACTATGTAGGTCTCACATTAACTTAAACACATTTGATACATCATTCTAATTTGAAAGTTTCTTCCTCCAAACTATCTTACACCAGCTTCTGTAAAATATCGTGTTCGTTTTAAATCAAACGATCTGAATTATTTTTATTAGTTTCTGAAAGTAAAAAGAGAACCATATTAATCATTTGAGTAAGGCATACGTCAATAAGCTAATAAAGTAGAGAGAAATAAAAACATTCTATCAACGCAACTTCATTGGAGTGCATGCACACTATTAAAAAAATAAATAAATGAAACATTATGTTTAAAAGTTGCTGGAAATTCTGTCGGATGATGTGAAACTTGTGAAATCTGAAGGAAAAAACCAAACGAAAACGGAAATAGTTTTTTTTTAATTCAACGAAATAAATTTACATTATCATTGAATTACTAATTCATTTTTGAGTCAACATTCAAGGTGTTTTTCAACACAATTTCTCTCTTTTTATCAAAAAAAACCTCATTTAGATATCAATTGTCCTCCATGTGAGAGAAGTAAGAAAAGAATAAGATTTAAGAAGTTTTGTCGTTGTGAAGCTGGTAAGTTTAATTGTTGTTTTTATGATCATTATTATTAATCTTTTCTTATGTTCCAATGCATAGAATGTTTACCTTGGTATATATTCTTTACTAGGAGACAATCTTAATCTGAGTCACGCTAACAATAGATAAATGAATATGACTTTTTATGTTTGACCTTGAACACAAATTGATCAAATGATTTATTGACTTCTATAATCGACAAAAGTAACTGACTATTCTCTCATAAAATCTGCATTGATTAAATGAGAATTATTTACAGATAACTTCAGTACAAATTACTACGGTTGAAAAACCGACAAATTTAAAAAGTAATCGATGTGCAGAGATTTGCTTCAGGACCCCCGGGCTGTTTGATGATTACATTAAATTGTGTATCTTTATGCAATTTCAAGAACGTCTTCGTAAATTGGTTATCTTTAAATTTGTTCAATGTTCTGTCTTCTTTTTGTAGAAGTTATTATCATCCTTAAGGGACTAGTCGGCAGAAAACCAGGATGATTCGTTTTGATCTAAAAAAACCTGCAACTCCGAGTCTAAAAAGCCAATAAAAACTTCATGATTAAAACATCCATCTCAAAAAAATGTAATACTTTCAAAATCCTCCTCTTGATTTAAAAATCTTCCCCATCGTATTTATGTCTATAAAAATGATTAAAAGGTTAAGGAAACTATCGGTAAGATCATCAAAATTTTACCTCTAGTCCACCTCCAATATATTTATTCTAGAACTGAGATGATGTATTCCCAAGCTATTCCTCACTAGATAGCTGGCTGGATGATATGAAACTATGGCATAAATCCTAGCAATTTTCACAGTCGGTGATACATCGATGACATAAAATTTTGTCTAGATAACGCACTAAATGGGATCTGGTTCGAACATAATTAATATTTCTAATCACCATCCATCATCCTTTAACTCGAATTAATAATATTAAATCGTAAACCTACTTTCCTTCTAGAAATCGTTCAAACCAATCGAATGCTTCTAAATGAATTTCTTACAAAATATAATCAAAAATCTAGGTAAAACACATTGATTAGACCACTGCATGACCTTGTCCTTTCATCTCTGACCGTTAGTCTTATAAAAAGCGATACTTAAAATTTGTTATTTTATTCGACCCAAATAGTAGATTCATAGAAATTTCCAAACTGATGAAAACCCTGATGTTGATCATTGTACTACGGAAATAGGTACTTTTATGATAGAATAAGTATTGTATGCGGATCACCACTGTTATAACTGGAAAGCTGGCTCCGTCGGGGCTGGTATAAGTGAGTAGCCAGCTGTTACGTATCAAACCTGTTGAGTTCACAGTCTTAATGTTTTTACTTGACAATCGAAAACCACTGTTATTCATCGATTCCACTATTTATGTTGGGAACGGGGAACCACTATAATTACCACGATGCAGTGATAACATGGTAGACTAGTGCAGTCAACATTTATTGACTCCCCAAATACAGGCCTAATAACAAGCCCTAAAATTACACCATCTTTAGACCGTAATACAATCGCCTATATACCAAATTTAACGTACTTTATAATGACATATATAGGGAGAAAATACATAGGGTTCCGGCAAAAAATATATATGCTTGTTATGGAAATATACATGCCTCCAATCCTTTCATATAGTTATCGACTTAACTCGCGTTAGTGAATAAACGGAATTAAATAAGCCAAATAAGAGAACGAAGTTTGAATGCGTATATTTTATACAATCGTTGATCTGAACAGACAGTCAGAAAGACGGAGCAAAAGAAGCGAAGAAGAGGGAGGGAAGCGATACTAAATGACCAACAGTGAAGAATGTTAGTGAGCTGACTTAATTTAGCCAACCGTGAATCGTTATTTATAGTCGAACAAATATAAGTTACAGACACATGATGAGTAAGGTAAGTAATTAGCACACATGCGATTATATAAAAAACGGTTAGGATTATTAAGCGAATAATTGACAGGTTCAACATATGACTCAAGAAGAATGGATAAACTGGTCAGTCTGGAACCTAGAATAACCCATATGGGCTTGACATAGAACTAGGTATTACAGTCAGATATGTATTCTGAATGTATTGAATATTAGTTACAAGAATTTAGTAAGCTGAATTGAGTCTGTCTATAAAATTTAGAAAGCATGTTTTGCTCTATTTCGAGCTCCTTACTTGAGTGTGTCTCCATCTCAATGTTGATGTTCACACTTAGGCTCCAATGCTTAAACTAATAAGCTGATGAGCCTACATAGCTGATAGATTATTTAACAGGTATGAAGTTATGTTTCAGGGTATTTTCCTGAATAGGAAAAATTCGTGTCCTAGATCCCTCTGCCACTCAAAAGCTAGTCTTATGATAAGATGATTAATAACAAAAGTGAAGTTAATATGTGTCATTTGGCACCAAGCCATATAGGTTTCCAATTTTTAAAATATTAGTAAAACCAATTATTTGTGAGCTAATAACTCTATTTAAATCTTGGTAGATGAGGTAGGCATAATACTCAAGACAAAATAATCCTTCAACTATTCAGTCATAAATCTATTATATAAGATCTGAAGTTACGTCCTATGGTTATCAGTTGGTAAATGATTGCAAATAATATATTGTAAGTTTTATTTCAAAAATGAACACTCTAGAAAATTGACCTACACACGAATAAACAATAAGGAAGAAAATAGATGCTATTATTGATGCAAAAATGTTTTATTACAACTTATACAATATGTGATTATCTTCAGTGATTATTTGATTTCTTCATAGTAAGAAAATCGATTTAAGTATCTAAGGTGTCTCTAACCGTAATAGATTTTAATGAATGTACTTATAATAATTTATATAAAACTAAACAATTATCATCAGTGTTTTTTTACAATTGTTTTTATAGACCTATTAATACAGATTCACTTGGTGTTGTTTTACTAGTATCTTCTCATCGTTATTTAGGACTGCAATTGATCAGTCTGTGGTGGTCGGTATTCGATATATTCCTTAAACTTCGTATACAGTTCGTCTTGGTAACCATCACTAAATGACGCTCCAACGGTATATTAATCAGAAGGCGAATACGAAGTGTTGATTACGTTTATTATGGGACCACACACAGATGTCCTAAGTTACAAGCGCGTTAAACTAGCATCAAAGAGTTGTATCGAAAAGCAAACAGGCAAGCGAGAGAGAGAGAGCAATGAATATGAATAACATGGATATATGTATATATATATGAATCATCGAATCAGTTAAACGGTTAATAGTAAGGCTAATAGCGTGAATAAATGCGTAGGCTGTAAGGAATGCTCAAGCATACATGTTCATACATTCGCAACAAAAATAAAGATACAATGATATAGATAGGTTGTTGTACGAATGACTCAGTTCGTTAATTAGTTAATAAAATGACTTAACCGAATTAAATGTGAACAAACTCAATCGCACGTGAACTGTTATAAGTCTCTTGTGGGCATTGTGCATCCTGTGCGGATTGCCTCGATATAGCCTTAAGTCATAAGCTTTTTAAGCTAAGATGGATAGTGGCTAACAGTGGATTCCGGGACGCGCGTTTCGTCCTATTTGGGACTCGTCGACTGGATGTACCTGAATCTCAGAGTTGATGTTCACTCGAGGACTCGAATCCAGTACCGTTCGCTCCATCTCAATTGCACAAGCAAGTTGCCATAAGGACTCAGTAGCTGAGTGGATAACGCGATTGCGTTTGAAGTGAACGGTACTGGTTCGAGTCCCAGTGTGGACATCAACTCTGATATGAAGGTACATCCAGTCGACGAGTCCCAAATAGGACGAAGCGCGCGTCCCGGAATCTACTGCTAACCACTATCCATCTTTGCTATTAACATAGAATTCAAATTTTTCCAATTAGCAGATTTATTAACTTAATTTTTTTTAAGAAATCTATTGGACCATCTGAATATGATGACGTTATTATGATTGTGACATGTTCACATGTATTTCAAGTAGTAAACAACAAAATGAAATGTTTCTTTTTTTGTGAAACACACACACAAACTAAAATTATGCATATTTACATTATTTGTTCGTTATTTTATATTAACCGATTCAAATTTCGATGGAAAACATAAAATTAAGTGGTTTATTTTCAGATAGAATTCTTGATATGATTCCTTAAAATACGGAAAAAAAAACACATAAGAGGATAGTCAAAAATCTGGTTAACAAATAAACTGATATAATTTCCTTAACAAAACACTAGACAATCTTAATCCTCATTTTTTGAAATATTTCTGTCTTTAAGATGTTATATGAATAGGTAGCATGTGGTAGCAATGAATGAAATATACTTTGCACTGTAATTAACAAGTGTACATGATAATGACAAAGAATCTGGTAAGAAAGTTATAAGTTTCTATCACAATAAATCAATGAAAAGTGTAGTACGCATGTATGTGAATCAACCAAATGTATGATTATATATATATGCAAATATCAGATCAATAAATTTATTCACATTACTTAACAAGATGAGGTTTTCTAAAATACAAACAATTGATTATTATGTAGTCTATGATCGAACTTCGATATTTTGAAAGTCATTATTCATTCAGCTATCGATTTATCATTCTTAGTATCATTCCTTTTAAAAAATAATATGAATGACACTGTTAATTCACGAATCAAACTAACTTAGTGGTAGTACCAATGTATAAAACACGGAATCAATAAATATGAATCTTGGAGAATCAAACCACCCGTCAATGATTTGTGTCCTGTAAGATTAATTTTGGACAAGATCCAGGGATTGTTATTTATTAGGGCTAATCTAACATACTCTAAATGAGATATATAATGATATGAAATCACTGGATTTAGTAAACACATAAAATTGAATGAACTAAATCTCTGGGGGGACTTGGTAGTATAATATTGATAATTGTTTAGTGTTTAATTAAGGAGAATATAGTTCGCTGAAAATTCAGATAAATTTTGTACATGAATGCCGAAATTATATGGAACCTATTTTTCAAGCCATTTTATGGTTTATC
The DNA here is from genome assembly GCA_946903255.1 of Schistosoma spindalis. Taxonomy (NCBI): domain Eukaryota; kingdom Metazoa; phylum Platyhelminthes; class Trematoda; order Strigeidida; family Schistosomatidae; genus Schistosoma; species Schistosoma spindalis. The sequence continues at coordinate 60,430,940 of OX336416.1, read as the reverse complement.
TGAGTCAGTTTACTGTTGAATACTGCGTCATGTGATAATGAGTTAAACACCTATTGACCTACTTTTGTCTCTTAATTGATGAACACTGGAAAAAACTACATCATGATATCGATTAACTTTCAGCAAGCAAAAATCGACAACTAATGTTAGTTTATACACAGATACATCTGTCACAGTATTGTTGTTGTAATTCAAACCTACATTTTGATTAATCTAAACGAAACACTCTGTGTTCTTGATCATTACGTTTTATTATCAAGAAGAGTAACTAGAATAAGTGGTAGTAACAATAAAACATTAATTTAAGCCAGACTACATAATATTTTCTTCATATTACTAATTAATCTGAATAATTTAAGTTCTTATTCAACTAAATTGACAGAGTCAAAAATGTTTGTAAGAAAAAGAATATCATAACCTATGACTTTCTGTATAAACTAGTACTAAATCATAGATTGATTAAGCTTATCTACCCAGTTGACTCATCCCTCCCAGATTATATTAATGCCTTAAGAATCGTATATAACAAAGTATCGATCTGTAGAGTAAACCTTATTTAAGGTATTTTTGGTTGATTCATAAGTTCAGTTACGAAATTTTATATTAGTTGTTGTTTATTTATATCAGTGGATAGTATTTGTAGGCAATCGAATCGACACTTGTGTGAGTGATGTAATGGAGAGCGGTTCTCCAGCCTTTACATTCTCTGTCGTTTGATAGGAGAATTATTATTCAAACAAAATCATTTAGACGAAGAAATTTACCTTTTTATCCACTTCTGATTAATTTCAATGAACTTGAATTATGAAGAAACGTAAAAACACAGAATTCCACCTATAGTCACTTATAATACTCTGTAATTATACCATAATCAAGATGTAGTTTTCAGTCAAGTCATATGGTATCGTTTACTTAGTATTCAATAACTTGTCTAAAGGTTGACTCCATATTCATCATTGGTAAAGTGGTTAAACAACCAATGAAAGGAGCGTCATATATCAACAATATGAAGTACATAGCTATTAATACCTTGATCTACGTAAGCAGCTGTTTCCATGAACAATTTCTGCTATCAGATACATTAATAATAACAAGATTTTTGTGTAATTTTCCTCTGACTGAAGAAAAGTTAGCTCTTTTCTTATTTATATCAAAAAAGAAAAATTTAGGGTACTTTATCTGAATTTACTAAATAAGCGATTAATTGTTAAAATTACTTTTGCATTTTGCTAAGAAAAATAAACCTGACGTTGTCTCAAAATTTAGTGTTTTAGCAATAATGACAACATAATTATGTTGAGCTGAAATTGTAAATTGTTGTTCTTCTATTGAACTTTTTATAATTTTATAAAACCATTTTATGCTAAACAGCTTCATCGGAGAGATCAACCTTTACAATTTCCATTGAATTCATATCATCAATAAAATTTTATCCTTTAGAATTTTTATCAATTATAATTCATAAAGAAGAGGCTTAATAAGTCGTTCTTATCACATAATAGATGAGAAAGATTCTTATTCTCTCTCCTTTCATTTCAAAGGAGGATCTGTCAGTAGTTTTCAGCTTGTTAAGCAAGTGAATTTAAGGCATTTTTGTTTAGGTGAAATCAAGTGAACTTTAAATAATCATGCATTTAAATTAACTTTCAGAATTTGAATTTAGTGGGATAACATTGAAGTTGTTATATTTTTCTTGACTAGTTCAGCAATCTAGTAGAGTTTTTAACAAATAACTCAATAAAATTTATTTCACATTTATTCAGCAACATTATAATTAACCTTAAATAGGTTTTTACATTTAAATTAAAATGAAGAGCGAAATGAGTTTCAAACAAAAACTTTCTCAGTTGAACAACTGAAAGAAACTATAAAATGATTCAAATTGAAATGGTTTGGATTATCTCGTGGTTAAGAATTTGCTCTGAAATATGATCAGTCTCGGTTGACATATGTGCATCGTGTGTGGATTGTCTCGAAATAGTCATTATGATACAGGTTAATATAGAATGTGGTTAGCAATGGAATGGAAGACGTGGGTTTCTTCCTACTTGGGACTCGTCAGTTGAATGTACCTGCATCCCAAAACTGATGTTCATTCTAGGACAATAATCCACTACCATACGCTTCAAAATCCTTCGCGTTATTCACTTAGCCACGGCGTGATAGTTTAAAAATCAATCAATTCATGACTTTAGCCAACTCATTCCCTAGTTTTATATGTTTTATTATTTTCATAAAATATTGAGGGAATTTAAGAATTTTTAATTTGCCTCTACAGCTTCCAAGTATTTGTTGTCAGAAAGTTTATTGAAGATACAAATAACAACTAACATATTCAAGTCTGTTGGTTGGAAAACTATTGCCAGTAAAAGAAATCACTAAAAGATTAACCAGACAGCAATGAAATATGATCATAAATGCCGGCGTATTTAGAACAAATAATCTATTGATAATTAAAATTAGCCAAAATGATACTTTATTATAGAATGAAGTGGTCTATAATATGAGGTTTGTTTTCCTTGTAATTAAGCAGTTTTATTCAAATCATGAGAAATAACAAGTTCTATAGTGAACGTTTTGCATTATTAATGAGTAAGCTATAATATATCACATTAATAAAATTATTTTTTCCATAGTTTTTCGTGGCATAGTCAAATCACGAACAATTCATGGAGATTTAATGCGTCTTGAAGTTGGCATTCAAAACACATGGCGTATTACTGGAGCAGCTGAACACTTATTACCTAAAACAGCATCGTCAAATCTACCAGCCTATCGAGTTTGGTTACGCATAAAAAAAAACCCAGCAGATAAACTTCATTCACAATGTCTATGTCCAAACCTTCAAGTTGGTCAATCATATTTGTTCATAACACGTTCGCATCAGGTATTATGAAATAATTTTAATGATGATTTGTGTTCATGGAGAATTATTTTGTACATGAAAGAACTATTATATAAGTTTATATTGAAAGAATTATATTTAAAACACAGTTAAGAAGAACAACATATGCTTACAGTGAGATAATCGTATATCAGTCAAGTAGTGTTGATTATTTATTACTTCGATTAACTAAGAATTAAACTTTTTTTTTTTATTATTTGCTCACTAAGTTAGGTTTAATTTCGTCGGCTAGAAGATCCAGATATCACTTGAACTACTAACCATCATTCTTTAACTGACTAAAATTTATTCTTTTTCGTCATAACCTCTCTCTAATAATAAGTTTCGAAATTTTCTTTATATTATCTTCAATACAACCTTTCTATTATACAATTTCTCTGTAATTGTTAACAAGTCACTAAGACCAATTATGATTCAGAGGCATCAGTAGAATTATCTCAGTTTAACTACTTATTATTAATGTTTGCAGAATGAGCTGTTTTAAGAAAGTTAATATTAAAGACAATTTATAAAGGTATTATGTTATGTGATATTGTAGTGGCTTGGCTTCGAGATTATTTCATATGTTTCGTTTACAAAACACCTTGATAACCGTATTCATATAAATCCCAATGGTGTAAGAGTTCAGAATTTCTCCACATAAAACTAACAGCTTCTTTTGTTAACAATAAATCCAATTAGTTGTTATCAAACAATACTTGTCTTGTTATTGTCTGGACCTTATTTTGATTGACTTCCCTCTTGACTAGGCTCTTGACCTTACGGTTGTTTACAATTTTTCTAATCGGTTGATAAACATGACCTATTTCGGTTTGAAGATGAAATTTATTGTTGACAAAACATACTGTTAGTTCTATTTTATATTTATGCTGATGATATTGTCTAAAAATACAATAAGAGTTTCACAATTATATCACCCAGCTTAAATAATAAAACTTCATCAAAAAACTTTACATGTTCTTTATAGTTAATTTTCATCTATTAAAACAAATGGATAGTGTATCATAAGTTTTAATTATTAACTTAAGTAGCTATTGTGGAACTAATAGTTTGATAGATTTCAGTTAATTCTGCCAACTGAACAACAATTAACGTTAACTGGAGAAAAGCCTATTTATAATTTATATACACAAGTGTATTGCTCCAAGTACTCAGTCTCATGTCTTCTATAGGATAAATCATACACAATTATTATGGTTAATGTGACTTAATTAATATTTACTTCTTTGATATAAGCATTTAATGAGTGTAATCATCTTATCTATCTTGCCATTATTTTAAAAACTGGACATTCGAATCTAAATTCATCCTTAAAACTTGTTCTCATTTCTTAAAAAGTATATCATACTTAAAAATCAAAAAAATTTACACCAAAGTTGTTTTTTCCTCTTGATTTACACTATTTGTTTCTTTTAATATCTAAAATAAATTCAAATGAAAATATTTCAATAAATTTTAATTAAATTTGATCAAGATTTTACATTTTAAAATTCGAATATTTCACATAACCTGTGTTTGTATTATTTCCGAGTTTGAAATTAAAGTACAGAGGTTAAACGTTCGCGCGCGAGACCGATAGGTCGTGGGTTCGAGTTTCGAGAGGCGGGATCGTGGTTATGCATTGCTGAGGAGTTCCACAATAGGACAAAACAGCCGTTCCAAGTTTTCAATGGTGGTCTAGCTTTGACCGACTCATGATCTCAACTAATTAAATTAAAATATTTGTTAATTTTCGAACAAACCGGAAATCTAGTAGGTACTCTATTATATTTGTTTAATTGATGAACAATAGTCAACTAATTACCATATTACAAAGATTATTGAATTTATTTTGTTTATTTCGAAATCTACCAAAAATTTTTTTACTGTTATGAGTAACAAGTAGCCTAACTGAGTACACGCGTCTAGTAGTTAATCATGAAAATGATCACTTTTCTGTGTTAAAGAACAGTTTGTTAGTCAGTAAATGTTGGACGAAACTAGATGATCTACTCTAACTTATGAGTAATCTCTTTATTGTATGAGGCTTTACTGTAATATGAATCTGTCTAAACTATAAACTTATGAGTCTTTGACAATTAACCAAGTAGTCATTTCGACTAGTCATAGCTCTTTAAGGAGCTATGCTTGAACACACAATTAGTTGTTATTTCAATAACGACAGAAGTGTTTAAATTTTCAGCTGACTGATGTAATAATCATGTACATCAGGTGACTTAATTGAACATATAGTTATATAGTCATTACTCAATTGAATCCACACGATATCTGTCAATAAACATCTTTCTTGGATAATTTAAAAGCAAAATATGTACAATAAACTTTTCTTACAAAAATTTTTGAAAAGCTAACAATAAAACACATCCACCTAACGAATAACAATATCAAGGCGAAAATAAACAAATTAGTTTCAAAAATTCCAAACAAATAATATAGCATAGATGGCTTATCAATTAAACTTGATAGATTATTAAAGGTAAGAGATGCAACATTCAAGTTTCGTGGGGCGATATTAAAATTTATGGACGAACCGATCAGATTTAGGATAACAGGTCTTGGATTTTAGCCGGAACTTCATTCACTCATTTGTCTAAATAGCGTTTTAGCATTTTAGCTGACTAACTATAAATCTAATTCTTAACTCTAACCATTAATTGTAAATCATAATCCTTATAATACTCATTTAGTCCTAATTATTAGGTGGACAATCTCAAGGTCACTTTAGAATCTCTCAAAAGTCGTCTATAAACTATAGTCTCACCTTTCGTAGTAGTAGAAAGGTGTAGCACTTATTTGAGAAAACTGATCCTCTTTGTGGGATCGAAACTCGAGTCATTCAGTATTACAGTTAAAGACATTACCAGCGACTAAATTCCTGACAAGTTAAGAACACTATAAAACGATAGACAGATCTTTATCAGTACTAAGGAATTAACGGATAATCTAAATTGCTAATCCGTGATCAATCAATGTACTCAAATCCTTACTTGATAAGTAAAAAGCAACAAATAAAATATTGTTTCAATAGTTGAGTTCATGAGTTAATTAAAGCTAGACCACCATGGAAAACCTGGAAGCACTGGAAGGCTGTTTCGTCTTAATGTGGAACTCCTCAGCACTGCGCATCTACGACCCCACCATTCGGGATTCGAACCCAGGACGTATCAGTCTCGCGCGCGAGCGTTTAACCATTAGACCACTGAGCTGGCATCCAACGGCCGTCCAGTGCTTCTAGGTCTTCCATTGTGGTCTAGCTCCAATTGACTCATGATCTCAACTATTGAAATTAATACAATCTTCACAAAACCTTTTCTGATACTAAATAAAATATAGCAAAAACATTTTCATGGTGCAATCATTCAGGTTTATTTCTGAATGATAGAGCTATAAATGGTAAATAAACAGATAAAGAAATTATTATTTTGATATTCTGATAATACCAACTGTTGTTGAAATTTTCGATATTCATTTCATTTGATTTTTCAATTTAGAAAATAATTTCAAATTTCATTGAACTTAATATTGTTAACTATACCAATTTAAATTTTCAAGGCAATAATCATTAATTCATACTTTATAACAATATTTAATTGGTCATTAAATACAGTGAGGACCTTTTGAATAAATAATAATAATAATAATAATAATAATAATAATAATAAAGAAACACTTATTACTGTAAATTTATCCAGTAATAGTTCGGTTTTATATTGCTATCGATTGCACTACAAAAAAAGTGTTTTGATGATGATCAATTATGCACATTTACCAATAAAATTTGATTATTCCAAATCAATAAAACAATAGAAATGATAAATATATCAAACTTCATTTGTAATTTAAATTCCCATACACGCTTTTTGATCAGAATAAATAGGATATTGTAGAAGTGAGAGGTTTTATCAATGGTATATATTAGCATACGTGACTGAATATCATAAATCAATGGCTAAACAAAAGTTTAAACAATTTGTCAAGTGAAAATTCTTACCCTACTCTTGGACTGATTAGGACACAAACAGAATTTAGTATATGGATATTTCTGAGATCAGATAAAACTTGTCTAGATTAACTAAAGATGCGCTTTGTTTAATATTCTATACTATAAAATATCTAATTCAGTTGGTCAGTTTGGAAGATACTCATTCTTGTAGGAAATGAGATTAGAAATTAAATCATAAAGTACTTATTATCTATGTTTAGGTTTAAAAAATGATTCCATGAAATTGATAACACTAAAGAGCCATTCTGTTGAATTACAAATAAATATAATATTACTCACTTATCAGGTCAAGGTTTATGTACTCGGCTTTCAGTCACACTGTTTATATGAGGCCTAGTGATGTTACTTGACTGCTCAAAATAAAGTAGGTATTTTGGGGTTTGACAAGGCAACATAACTAAGCTTAAATCTGAACCGATTCCTTTAACACTAAAGTTATTGCAGATAAAAAATGAAGCACAAAAATTATATATTTATCATGTCGTTGCTGATTGTTCTGAATTAGAATAATTCATTTAGAACATAATTTTAAATATTATAAATATTTATTAACTGATTAGATAATCAGAGTAACACAAGTTAATGTTTAGTATTTATTCAGAAATACTAGGTGTTGTCTACATTATTCAGCAAATACAAATCGATACATGACAGTAGTATTCAGTATCATCATATTTTAAACTTTTGTGGTATAAAATCAACAGTAACTGAATTCATTATTGATATCAGATCTACTTCTAATTTGATTAAATTCCACCAGTCACATCTTTTCTTTAGAACTTCACAAACCCATCTTGAAGTGAGTCAATGATGAAGACTTAGCTGAAACAGTCTTTTAAAAAAAACTCATCTAAGAAAACTATTTCACCTGTTTCTGTGTTATTATTTGACTTAAATGTTTTACTCTGAATAATTCATTTATTCCATTTGGATAGTTTGAAAGTAAATACCTGATGAACGTGGTGTTAAAGACAATATTCTAAGGGCATATTATTTTAGTTTACTTAACAAATGATCTAACTATCGTACGACAACGTTATTCTAACGACAAATTTATTTGACAAAAATAGTACTCATCTATTCCTGTTAGCTTCACTGCTGTAAATTAGATGGCAATACTTTGTTTTTAAATTTCAATTTGCTATACTTCCAAATGTAGTCGATTTATGATGTAGTTCAGCTATCGTCTATTGTTGTCGGTGATAACTGTTTCACTATCGGGCATGGTTCGACTGCCCTCACGAGTTGCAATTTCTCAAAAAAACTTCAAGAATTTATTTCAAAGTCACTCACTAGTGAACACGTAATTACGATTTGGTTGAGTGGTTTGTCTAGGGTGATCTTACCTTAGTTGCTTTCATTTGGTGAAGCAAAATATTCTCAGTGTTCTAATCTTTACATACTACTTAGCTAAAGAATTTCATTTCTTTTTCAAAGTTCAAATATTTTAAGACAAATAAGCGTACCTGCCAAATAGAATTTCAAAATAAATGAGGTCGAATTCATAGAACATAGTTAAAAAGAACGCGTGTGTTTCTAACTCTAAACAATTGTTTGGTAAGTGTTTAAATTCAGTTTCATTTACGTCTATTTATTGATACTAGACTACACAAACCTACGAATACTAATTATACGATATAGATAGTGTATCAAGTGTAAATGTCAAGGTTATAACCCACATTTTCATAAGCACAAAAGTAAAACTAACAACATAGATATATGAAGCAGTAAAATATATGAGTCATTTGTTTAAAATCAACTGAATTTCGTTTAAAATCTGCTGTACAACTGTGATTTTACCGATATATATTTTTAATTTACTACACAGGTCCCATATGACGATCGAATGGAGTTGTTACTTGATACACATAGTGTAGTATTAAAATGGAGGGAATCATGGAGGAGACGATTGTCAAAATTTGTACGTCGTGCTGCACGTGAATCATGTGATAGTGAGAAAAATTCAGTTGTTGTTGATGACGATAATATTGATGACAGTAATAATGATAAATTACAAAGAACTCGTCAAGTACAACGGTTGCGTCTAGGTTCTGATTACTATTCGTCAAACAACCAAGTGAATCAACATAATCGAATACAATCCCTCACTTCACCTTCAACATTATCATCGAATTACCAGTTGAATAGGTTAAGGTCATCTACAAAACTGTCATCTAAAAAATTAAAAAAACAAATCAGTCAATCATCCATCATTTCCGACCCACATAGTTCTAAAGAGGTTAGTTTAAATTACCCACATGATAAGGATAAATTTCAATATATAACCAATAAAAATATGTATTCATCATTTTATTCAAATCAATAAATTCAGGTCAAAATCTAATTATAAGAAATGAAATACTATATCATGGAAACAATGTTAAATAGTAAAATTTAGTTAACAATATCGATGTACAGTATTGCTGTTTTGAATATATAATTCCCCCCACCCTCCAAAAAAGAAGAAAAACATCAAATGAATTGAACTATCAAAGGATGAGCTTTTTTTAACAAAAAACAAACAAACAATTTCAACCATATTTATTGATTAAAAGGGAAAAGAAAAAAAGCAATCCATTTATGAATCAGGAATAACCAATAGGCACAAAAATTAAATAAATAAATGAATACTTGTTATATAACCTTTAAATAGTTACTTGTCATTTATTGATATTTTCTCATTTTGAAAATAAGTTAATAATAATTATGTACTTGTGTTTTTATACACAGTTACTATTTCATAATTCAATTAATTATTTGTTCTATTATCTATCAAAAATCTATCATTATCATTCATAAAATTCATTAATTTACCATATAATCAATATTATTTACTATTAATATAGTTAAAATTCTTTAAATTATTAACTATATGATAATTCAATGTGTTCATTATACAATAAAATTTCAAATGAATATTCATTATTGAATTTATATAATGTAAGTTTCAAGAAAGATAATTAATGTTAATCATTACATTTATGTCTAATAAATTTCTACCTCATATTCTATTTCATTGTTCTTATCACCCTTTTTCGTTCTTCCTATATATATATATATATATATATATATATATATATATATATATATATATATATATATATATATATATATATATATATATATATATATTCTTTATTGGTTTTAATTATTTAACAGAATTATTAATTAAAACAATATATTACATTGATTATTGATTTAAAAAAGTGTATTAAAGGATTTGTGTTTATGTTTAATTATCTATCTATATGTTGTTTTGCTTCAACATATACTTTCCTTTAAAAAAAACAATCATTTTCATAATGAAATTATATTCTAATGAAATATATTATATTCTGCTTACCATTTTACATTTTCTAATTGAAAATAATTTCTCAATTGAATCATTGTTGGGAATAAAACCTTCAATAAAAGAAATTCATAGTAATATCTTTAAAAAACAAGCTTACTATATATATATACATAAACAGTAAGTCCTATTAAGTTGACAGTGAATTTGTGATTAAATTTAGTTTGAAATACATTGTCAACACGATCTATTTGCTAAACAAAATTACAATAGTTGAGATCATAAGTCGATTGAATCTAGACCACCATGAAAGACCTGGAAGCACTGGGCGGCCGTTTCGTCTTACTGTGGGAATTCTGAGCAGTGCGCATCCACGATCCCGCCTCCCGCAAGATTCGAATCCAGGACCTATCAGTATCGCACACGAGCGCCTAACCATTAGACCAATGAGCCGGCCGGCATCCAACGATGTTAATGTCTAACTTCAACTAATTCAAGAAATTGAGCTACATATCCACCATTGTTATCAGTTAGTTATTATTTCACAACTGACTCGACTGAACTCCACTGGTCACTGCTTCTCACTAGAACTGCAGGATATACATCTAGTGAGCATATGTTGATTAGTATCAGACTGAGTTTCGTGGAGATTGTAGTAATGTCAATAGTTGAAATTACTATAAGTTTTCAATAATATTAATGAATGCATTAATTTTTTATAACTTGTGTCCTATTAATATATAACGCAATGATACCACCAATTAGAGAACAGTGATTTATCAACCGCACCAATGACACATAAAGCCTGTACAAGCAGTCTAGTCTTTATCGGTCTTTCTTCCAGCATAACCATGGCTGTCAAGTCCAGAACGCCAATCTCAGCCTCTGCGATATAAATCATGTATTTCAAACATACTGGGTTTATATACAAACCAAACAGACAACACCGTACAATAAAATAGAAAATAACATTTGTACAAGATCAATAGACTGGGCAGAACTCAAGAATGGTAAATCGTATAATAATAGTCTATGGGTCAAAATAAAGCTTTTAATAAGAGGAACATGAATACGCATAGTTTAGCCACTTATTAGTTATACAATAAAAATATATGTATCGTATTGGTCTATAAATAGTTCTCACGAGTTACCATTCATAATTCTCACCGGGATATAACAGTATTAAACACTAACTTATTGACACGTCAGTGTTTCACTCAATTTGAAATAATTTGGATTATCTCGTGGTTAAGAATTTGCTCTGAAATATGATCAGTCTCGGTTGACATATGTGCATCGTGTGTGGATTGTCTCGAAATAGTCATTATGATACAGGTTAATATAGAATGTGGTTAGCAATGGAATGGAAGACGTGGGTTTCTTCCTACTTGGGACTCGTCAGTTGAATGTACCTGCATCCCAAAACTGATGTTCATTCTAGGACAATAATCCACTACCATACGCTTCAAAATCCTTCGCGTTATTCGCCTAACTATTGAGTCCAGAAGGTCACTTACCTGTGCAACGGGTTTCATAGTGAACTCAATTTTAAATTGTTTGGATTTAGTCTTGGAGTGAGCATCAACCATGGGATACAGGTACATCCATGTGACGAAACGCGTGTCCCGGATTCAGACTCAGTAATCAAAATTTCGATATGCTAGTTATGGTATTTAATAGTTCATCATCCAGCTTGAAACTGACTGTGCACTTATTTCTGAGAAATCTAAAAGATTAAACGACTATGGAGTTAACAAACTAGGGATGAGGCAGTAACTAACCGCTGGAATTAAAAATTCGAACCTTCAGACCCCATCTCAGTAGTATCATCCTGGATTTCTGACCGCAACGTGTTGACTATGACTATATATGAACGCCCTTAAGAGGAATACTAAACAAGTGCTTTTGAGTTGTCAATACTTATTCAACTGATAAAAATTACCCTTAAATATTTTTCCACTTTGTTCATTTGATGCATTCAGTATACAATGATAATTTTATTGACTGAACCTAGTAAACAAATTATTATGGAATTTAACTCAAACACTATGTTCAAGGTTAACCCGTATGGAAGTGAAAAATGTGTGGCTTTTGAAGGTATTAAAATGGTCGTTTTATCTGTTTAACTTGAAATAAATATGATTAGCTAATATTTACCAGAAGTGCTGGTTGCTAAAGAATTTACTGTAACACAAAAAATCTCTGTTCTAGAGAAATCATCCTACATGTGTGATTATGCTAAAACTAAATGCAACAGCAGTTCAAATCCCACTGTCTAACCTCAGCTTGGACAGACTAGTATCACTACTCTATACACAAAAACCGCCTTGAATCTAAAGCGATTTACCTCAGACTTTCTACCTAATAGATTGCCAACCAACACAGTTGATTTTATTGAGTTGGTCTAAACATTTTTGAGGATGAATTAACAAACAAACGATAAATTCACTTGGTATTGTTTTGCTTGAATCTTCCCATTAAGGTCTAAGACTGCAATTTATCAGTCTGCTATTGGCATATGTGTATTGCCTTAATTCACAAATTTTATAAGAAAAGACGGATATTGGCTAGCAGTGGAATCCAGGACGCGCGTTCTGTCCTATTCGGGACTCGTCTGCTGGATGTACAAACGATAGTTTATCTCACATATGTAATGTACCATTGAGAGGAAAGTATAAAAATAATAGAAAATACCACCTACATTTTATACGATCGAATTGATTTTGAGTTAACCGGAGTCTATTCTTTTTCTGTCCGCTTTTCATCATAAATCGAACGATCTGCTTAATGATAAATTGGGCATCGAAAACAAAAACTTGTCACTCGATGGATTAATCTATTTAAATGGAGCTGTACAGTGCTTATCACGGAAGGTCCCTGTCACATTCTGAACTGGTTCTGATTATTAGAAACAACATTGTAAATGTTCGGCGATATTATTTCATTGAGATTACTAATTAGATCATTTGATGGTATATTTATTCACCTTAAAACTGATTAGCGTTGTATACACACACATAGGTTACTCATGCTTCCGCTAGAAAACGAGAGAGTAGTAATAGCGTAGAAAACGTGACTTGTGAATTAAAATGATCATAGGAAAACAGCTCACATTTCCTGAAACAATATATCTTTATGCCCAATAACACTGCCTAAATGCGATGAAGATCGTTTAGTTAACAGTGTATAAAGTGCACAAAAAATACGCGCTCATTCTATTCACCATTATTTTTTTTGTTTATTCTTACACTATCGTGTTTACAAGGCTAATAACTAATACAAAACTGTAAAAAAACTCACGTTTACACTAAAGTTAAATGACTACCTGTTTTCGAGTGACCTCCAAACCTACAGACTAAGTATTTGGTGTAAAGTAGTCTGACAAGTTATTCATGGAAATAATAGATCCTCGAAAACCCGATGTAATGACTTAAGTTCAAATACAATACAACTTGCTAATCAGCTACATAAAGAAGTGTTAGTAAACTACCTCGATTTTGAGATTTCGAAAGTAATTTTATGAAATTTATTTATTTTAACACATAGATATCGGTACAAGGAGGCACCAAATACATATGCGCCACACATTTCTCATTTGATTTGTGTGAGGGCTGTGATACTGCCCGGGTGCTCAAACCGAAGCAGGTGGTTTTCTTAGGGGGCCACACCCCGAGACTTTGACCCAAAGGTCTGACCTACAAGACAGTGGAGCATCGTAAGGAGATGCAGTCCCATGGTAGCCGGTGACCAACGATTGGTTCATACGCCATTTGTTCCTTCAGGATACTGGAGCCCATGTGCACCATTGGTTTGGAATCCGGTTACAGCACCGGACATTCGCTTTTCGTCCCCTCATTTTCGTAAACAATACCCCCGCAACGAGAAGGGAGTGAATAAGACTTCCCTGGCAGAGGCTATATACGCGTGGCCATGTGAGAGCATTTCGAGAGGGAGAGCGGACTCTCCCCACTCTCGGCCGTACCAGGGCATTTTATGAAAACATCTTGATAAGTATTATACTGCGTATTCTTCACCATAATCAACAATGTAAATTGGTCACATCAACCGACAATTCTATACTGTACAAAAAATATAATATTGGATGGAGCCACCAATAGTAATAAGAACCTCGAAGAACATTCTTGAAACCGTCGGTTTGATCTATACAACTACATGTGTGACAGAAAGTTCACAGAATGAACCGTCCAATATTGTGAGATTTCAGGAATGGAAGGAGACTAGAACCACAAATCATCATACGAATCAAAACATGAGAGAACGAGTGTACTAAGACCAAGGAACAACGGATTGATCGAAATGACCTCAAAGCAAAATGTTTATGTGATTAGATATGTTGCCAATTATTAACGTCTGTATTCGAACAGTAGAATAACGACACCTTCGAAAGTGATCCAACCTAAACCTAACTACTTGTCACTTAACTCTTTGTGTACAACAGGAGAAAACAAACATAATGCCTGGAATTATGTACTGTATGTGAAGTTAGCATCTTACATAACAAACAAAGTATGCTGATCAGTTATCGTATTTATTGTAAGGATAGAAATGTAGTAAACTAAAGAAGTTCAAAAACCTCTTTATGAAAAATATCCGGTACATGGGCACGTGAGCCTATATGAACATATAAACGCAAGATTTGTTCAAAAATCTTTACAATATGCATATTTATATAACGGGGTACTGCGATTTCACAGATAACCAAAGCTTTGCATAGAACTTTGTAACAAGAAATTAAAACAGACATTAGGAAGTGATTTGATGACAGATGTTGTTTCATCGAGTAAACTAAAAGCAAAAAACTGTATTTAACGTAAGAATGAAAGTTCAGAAATGTGGTTCCTTAATAATAATAGTTTTATGGAAAACCAAGAGACTGAAAAATGTTTACAAGCAGAGTAAAGACGCTAACAAATACATACAAAGCAAAAAATAAAATCAACAGTTTCAGCACTCAAATAATGGGAGGCAGATTGTGCTAATGAACTGAGACAGTAGTACTAGAACTACTATCATCGATAAGATTAATAAAGAACATTTGCCTATAATCGGCATTAGGAGTACCGGGTTGTTAACAGCAGATCTAGCTAAAATTCTTCCGGTTCTTCAGCTTCGGGAGCAGTGAAACCATCCTGTTAATAACAAATACAAAATATACGAGTGAAAACGCACTTATTACATTTTTAAAAATGTTCATTATGCTATACACACTTAAATATAGAAACAAAGTTAATATAAGAGCGTCATGCTGACATTTTACACAAAGAGTATACAGTACATCAACCCATAGTTAGTGAAACAATCCATGTCTGGATGGATGGTAAAATGTATCCAGATAAAGATAACTAAATGAAAAAAATAAATAATGGTAATTTTGTTTGTTACCTGAGCCAAAATCAGTATATAACGATAACGATGGACTAAAATAGACCATATTGCCATCAGTCATCGTTGGAGAGGGTCAATAGAAGATTGTCGCTCATTCTGGGGTACCTGCTTGGACTCCGATCATGCAATAATACGAGCACGCATCTGTTTGCGCCTCACTGGACGCAAAAGAGCCACACAAAAAAGACTCATTAGAACCGAATTGAGTAATGAGAAAGCCAAAAGTAGGTTCCAGGAACAACTGAGGTCACACTTAGATGGTTCTGAAAACGAGACTGACCCAGATGTTGCTTGGAAAGTTATACAAGCAGCTGTGGAAACAGCAGTGACATCTACCAGTGATTTAAACCACAGGGTTACAAAGAACCAATGGATTTCTTCAAGGTCTATTGCACTGATAGATTCTCGCAAACTCATTCCATCAGGTTCTGAATACGATGAAGAGCGTAGACAAAACAGATCTGGATTAAGCAAAAGTCTAAAGAATGATCGTGAGCAGTGGTGGGCAACGAAAGCAAAAGAGATGGAAAAGGCGGCGATTATAGGGAACACAAGACAACTCTACAGACTAATAAAAGAAACTGGAATTAATAAGTCAAGTGTAAGTCAGACCATTTCGGAAAAAAACGACACTCTCATCTGCTCCCAGTCCAGACGCTTAGAACGATGGGCGGAACACTTTAAAGATCAGTTTAGCTGGCCTTCAGCTACTCTACAACTACCCTCTATTCCCAGACAGTGTGAATGGAACATTGAAGTAGGTCCCCCATCTCTAACTGAAGTTCAAAAGGCTATAGTTAATCTGAAATGAGGAAGGGCAGCTGGTCCAGATGGATTGGCCCCAGAGGTCTTTAAAGATGGTGGTCTAGTTTTAGCGATTAGGCTGGGAGTTAGACGTTATCCCATCTAACTGGTCACAATCACTTATCGTCCCAATATTTAAGAAAGGGTCAAAATCATCCTGTGACAACCACAGAGGGATTAGTTTGACTAATATAGTATCTAAAATACTAGCCTCGATAATTTTCGGACGCCTAACTAAGACTCGTGAACTGCAAACACGTGAAAATCAGGCTGGCTTCAGACCTGGTCGTCCGACAATGGTGGTCTTCCTTGACTTAAAAGCAGCGTTTGACTCTGTTGACCGAGAGGTTCTGTGGCAGTATCTGTCAGTCAGTCAGCTGCAACGTCTGTCATTGAAAGGCGTACCTCAGAAGTACATAAACCTTGTGAAGGCTCTTTACTCGAACACTACTAGTCGGGTCAGAGCCTATGGCGAACTGTCATCTGCTTTTGCAACCTCAAGTGGCGTCCGTCAAGGCTGTCCACTTTCTCCTTTTTTGTTTAACTTTATCATAGACATCCTGATGGAAATAACGCTCTCATCGACTGAATTCTCGGGTATTGATCTCCTACCAGGAGGTCCACTTATTGACTTAGAATACGCAGATGACATAGTCCTGTTTGGTGAAGACGCTGATGAAATGCAGTCTTTTGGTAGCACTGAGCAACAATGCTACAATGTTTGGGATGCGCTTTTCTCCCTCTAAATGCAAGTTGTTGCTTCAGGACTGGTCTGCATCAACACCTGAACTAAGGATAGGGAGTGAAGTAGTCGAACGCGTTGACAACTTCATTTATCTTGGAAGTCTGATCAGCCCTAATGGGTTGGTGTCTGACGAAATCTCAGCACGGATCCGAAAAGCTCGTTTGGCCTTTGCCAACTTACGTCATCTATGGCGCAGGCGAGATATCCGTCTATCAATTAAGGGACGAGTATACTGCGCGGCAGCTCGTTCCGTTCTACGATACGGCTGCGGAACATGGCCGTTAAGAGAAGATACTTGTTAGCTACAAGTATTTGACCACAGGTGCCTTAGAAATATCGCTCGCAGCTGCTGGGATCAACGGGTAAGTAATAGTGAGGTTAGACGCAGGGTACTAGGGAATGATGGTAAATCAGTTGATGAGGTTATGAATCTTCATCGACTGAGATGGTTAGGCCATGTGCTGCGTATGCCTGGACACCGATTACCACGACGCGCAATGCTGACTAGTGTAGGGGGTAATTGGAAGAAAGTTAGGGGCGGCCAAACCAAAACGTGGCATCAGTGCTTGAAGATACTAACTTCTGGTCTGAGCCATGTTGGTAGATGTAGACTGCCTGGTTGGGGTCCGCGTGACTATCGTAACCAATGGTTGGAGACTCTTGGTGACATGGCTCAGAATCGATCACAATGGCGTAGGTGTATATACTCTCTGTCTTCCTTAAATTAAGAGATTAAAATCACTTCAAATCTTTCTTTCTAGGAACTGATTCTTTCTTCCTGTACTATCTCCTTATACACAATCTTTCTTCTAAATATTACCACCACTGAATTAACTACTTTTATGAATCCGGTGTTGATCTTGTTGTGCTAATGCGGTATGGCAACATGGACCGATGCATATACGTGCCTGGTCCTAGGTTGCAGCTGACTGACTGACTGATATAACGATAACATTAATTTTTTTAACTTTCTCGAGTGACATAGTAAGAAAATACAAAAATATATAGTGGGGTTTGTGATATTTCGTGCAGTAACTAAAGCCAATTTTAAAGTAAAACTAGAAAAAAGTGATCCCCGACATTATACTTCATTAGATGAAGGAAATATTTATTTAAAATCAAATGGTTCGGTAATTGACTTACTTCGGTTGCGTAAAGGATTTCAAAGATACTCTTAGTCAAGTCTACTTTTCTATTTTCTTGACAAATTATTTCAATGCTGCGTAGCTTGTTGAAGTAGAAATCCCTTTCACGAAGTAGACCTTCAATAGTAGTCTTGTTTTGTTCAGCCTGTAAAAACAAGAAACGATGGAAGTCTTATTCGTCGATATAAATTCGACTGTACAGTAATAGTAATTTTGTGTGCATGATTATTTTCTGCACTTACAAATAACTAGTTCCGCTTATTAACTGAAAACGCCAAAGACGAGCATGTTCATAAATTGTCGACAAAACGCGTCGTGTAATAATTAACAGGAACGAAATAAACCAGGAATTAAAACAGTGATGATAAGATTGTTGTAGCAGAGTATAGCATAGATCTTTAAATCTATGCTCAAATTTCAGCATCTTTTTATAAGCTTTCGGTCAGTATGACTAATGAGGTTTTAACTAATGTAGTGATTATGAGACAAAGTGATATTTTTATGGGCACATTGATCTTAAAATCTTCATCAGCCTAAACGTATTAATATACATATCATAAATCACAAAACGCTGAAATAATGTGGAGTAAACCGCTTGGTTAGCAAAAGTAATTAGCCATCAAATATTTTCCCAAAGTAGTAAGTTAAATTACTATTAAAATTCAGATTCACTTTCTGATGAAGCTCTTTCTTCTTGTGATAAGATTATAGACATAATGTAACCAGCAACAAACTTTACAAAATTAACAGATTTTCAAGTATTTTGCCCCCGAATGCCCTGGTACGGTCGAATGTGGAGAGTCATCTCTTCCTCTTGAAATGCTCTCACATGACCACGAGTATACAGCCACCGCCAGGGAAGTCCTACTCACTGATTTCTCGTGACTGGAGTGTCTTTTACGAAATTGAGAGGATGAAAAGCAAATGTCCGGCGCTTTAACCGGGTTGGTGGATAAGGGTCCACATAGGAGAAACGGAAAACCCTGACTCAAAATCAACGGTGTACATGGGCTTTAGTATCCTAAGGGACGAAACGGCGTATGAATCAACTGTTGATCACCGGCTACCATGAGATTGCATCTCCTAACGTTGCTTCACTGCCTTGTGGATTAGACATTCAGGTCAAAGGCTCGGGGAGTGGCCCTATAAGAAAACCACCTGCTTCGGTTTGAGCGTCCAGGAAGTATCCCGGCCCTTGCACAAATAGAACGGTGAAATGTGGAGCATATATATTTGGTGCCTCTTTGTGTCAATGTTTATATGTTTAAATAAATAGACTGCAAGTGTCTTAGTACATATTATTCATTTGAAAATAAAACGTAACGTATTGTCTAGAAAAATTTTGATCCGAACCTTAAGTATTAATTATTGTCATTTATTTTCCGATTATATTTAATACTCTAAACGGAGTGTTAATCTTCGCAACCGGTTGACGAAAGAAGTACGGAAAGATATAATTTTCGTATTTTACTCACAACTGAGAGACTATGGTAAGAAAAAGGTTGTTAATGAATTCGGAAGAAACTACATTGCCCTTCTGAAAACCGATCCTAAAAATGTACCTTGTTGAACAGTATTCAAATGAAAATTTCGCAATAATCAACTCTAAATCATGGCAAAAGCGTAGACTATCACTAGTGAGAAATATATGGAAATGAATATTAAAGCTTTATATGACGATTAAAAATCATGTCATAAATGTTCTTACCGAACCTGATTAACTTAATGTATATGACACTGAATGGATATCGTAATCTAAAAAATCCAATAATTCAATAAGTGTACATCACAAACCACGGTTGTGTGCATAAATGATTGACAAAACGTTACTAAACAACCTAACATGGGTAACGGTTAATATAACACTGAACCACTTTGTAATTCAAGAAAAGTTTTTAATTTTATTGGTCGTCGTAAATCAATGTTTTTGATAGTGAGAATACAGTTGTTTGGTCTAAGTAGCCGAAGTTAAATCACGGGGTTGTTTGTTCCCAATAAAACTAAGTATATAAGCCCGAGTCGAGACCACAACCTATGACTTCCGATTATGAGTAAAATATAAAGGCACGGTATATGCCTATACTATATTTAAATTTATTGAAGACCTTAAGACATATGTCTGCGTTCAACTAAAATCTCAACAAAATCTTCACACGCTTAAGAGTAACATACGAAACCCAAGTAAAATCATCAGTCTAAGAAACACCAATGACACATAAGACAGAAAAGGGATTGGTAGAAAATGAGCAACCCGAAAATGTGCTACGCTACATAACAGTATATAAAAATAAAATTAACAAGAAACAAAATAAGCGATCATACAACTTCAAAACAAATTATACGATCGAATAGTAATTGTTTCATAACTTGATTTAACTACCTTAAAGCTCTTCCAAAACGACTATTACCCCAGGTAATACTTTGAATAAAGACCACTGTTGAGAATTCAGTGGATGTAGGCTATTATTATTATTATTTGAACATAAACATTAATGCAAAGTGAATGTAGGCTAACTTGATCAAATGATTCATACCTATAATTTGAATTTTAATGTGTGACAAGAAGTGATCAACAATCGAATATTTTGAGTTTTTCCACATTTTCTTATATTCCCATGTCGGTAAACGTTTGTGTAGTATCATCTAAACACTTCCTTGGCGTCGTGATACAAGTGGCGTAGGCAAGATATCTATCTGCTGATCACTACCGTATTTAAATATGTAACTGTAGAAAATGCTCTTTGAAACTACAGAACAAATGTAATTCTGTAGTATTTGGTCACAGATTCTTTTGAAACATTATTAGTGTATGATGGAAAAACAGAATGAGTAACGCATATGTGAAACATAGGGTACCAGGTATAGATGGCTGATGAGAACTGATGCATATTTGCGTCAGGTCTTATGTTGATTATGATTGAATGGCTGATACAGAAAATAATTCCCACCTGTCACTTATATCTACACCAGGGATAAGTCTGCCGCCAGGTTATTCACTGATACGACTTGAGTAAGGAGTCTATTAGCTTAATTCTTGCGGCTTTTATTACTAAACAAGGTATTATTACAGACAAGCTCTGGACAATGCATAAACATTTGAGTTGTAAAATTATTCACGATAAAGTCATTTTATGATAAGATCACATCAATAAGCCTAGAGGATACAACGTTATCAAAATCCTCTTTTTAAAATGCAAATTTTTACCACCATCTCAAAAGTTATGAACTAGACTACACTCCTTTGGAAATGAGTTTTCCAAAGTACACCAGCTCCCAAAAATCGCATATTTAACAAAGTTTTGGATAAAAATAAAACAATGAAAAACATTCTTCAAATAACTGTTTCATTAGATGCATTAACATTTTAAAAAATGTTACATTGAGAAAATTACATTCGTTTGATAGATGGGTAAAACGTTATCTTTATGATAGTAAGTTCAGTGAACTACACAATTCAACCAAAAATACAAAAACCGACCTCTAATGTAAGCTGATCGAATTGCTGTTTCAAGATGGCCACTTCTGCATTATCGCCAGCGGAATAATGATTATTATTAGTAGGAGTTCCTGAAACACCGGACTGACTGGTGCGCAAAGTTGTAACTACTGGATGTTTTAGAAGGAAAATATGTAAGAAAATCGACAGATATTTGTTTAAAAGGTTATTATAAAGATTATATATTAGAATTACTCAAAATACAACAAACGGTGAGTGCTTGTCATGGTGCAGTTTAAAGACTTAATTCATAGAAAGTGATACGAATATAAATGAAACTCTGAGACATCTACAGTGTGGAATTAAGTAGACGGTGTCCAAAATTAAAAATGAATTAGTGTTTAACTTTGCTCAAATATACATGTATTTAAGTTGTTACACTTCGGAACAACAAGAAAAGATTACATCAATTAGAATGGAGATACATCAAGAAAGGCAAAATCAGTCAGTCATACTCAACGTAGACAAATATAGAAGTGGAGAAACACAAAAGTTGTATAACAACTGGGGGGGATAAACAGCAAACAAACTTGAAATAGTATTCTATTTGAACCATGTTGTTTCAGGATCTGCAAACATGAGAATTGGATTGCTATCATGCTTAACATGCCACATAATGATTCCAAACAATTGTGAAAAACATGGGGAGATCAGATAAAATAGTACTAATGAGTAGAAAACTGAAAGGATGAATAAAATTGGGGAACGGTAAATATGGAGTAACACTAAACCTATGGTTTCGAGAAAGATGAAGAATGAATGTGTCTGGATTATTGTGATTGACTTTCAGCCATATCGGCCAAGTTGTCAGTCATGGATTGGCTATCTCAAAGATTTGAATCACGAAGCTTGTAGCTCTGAACACGGATCAGACTAATAGACAATAATTTCATTGATTGGTACTTAACTTTTTCTGACGTTCTTGAGAAAAACGGCAAATTATTTGGTGGTTTTGAATCCTCAACAACTGGAGAAGCTGGAACATCCATCATGTATCCTCGACCGCCACCTACATCGACACGTAATGTTAGCTAGCATAGGAATAGGTTGGGAGAAAGCAAGAAACGACTTCACCATAACGTGGCGTCAACCTATGAAGTAATTGACTGTTGGATTGAGGTATATTGGAAGGTGCAGATTACTCGGTTAGTGTACCCGCGATTGTCATAACGAACGGTTGGCGATGTTGGATGGCATAGCCCAAAACCTGTTACAAAACGCAAATGCATTCACTCTTTGTATACTCATAGATCCCAAGTTTCAAAATTACTTCCACAAATTCATTTACGCTCTTAGAATCATATTTTTTCTCGAATGATTAGTATAACATGCGGGAACTGGTGCAGGCCACTGGGAACAGTGAGTTGCAGGATGCAAAGCAAGTAAATGAATGAATGTTTATTATACGAGAAAAAATAAACCGCAATGATACCAGATTGCGCCAATTGCTATGATTTATTTACACTGACCAGCAATCAGATTTATATAGATTAAACTGAGTAGTCTTGGACACTAATCAACAATTTTATGAAAACATTTATGTCATAAGATTAATCGTCTATAATCAACAGATAAAACTAATTTACTGAGTTATATAATTACGGTCAAAATGTGACATGGTATAGACAATAAGAAAATATGAGTTTTGTAGGTCGTACTCAATCCAAGTCCTCAGTCATTACGTTACTATCACTAACACTATTACTTCTACTACCTTGGTTTTCATCTTGCTTTGCTAACATGGTGTGATAACTTGGGTCAACACACACTTGTGTCAGGTTCTATATTGTTAATGACTGACTGAGCCTATGTTTATGATAGCCATTAATGCACGTCGGTGAATAAATACGCGTAACAAGAATTCCGGGCACCTCAACCAACGAAACATGTTTGCGTTTCACACCTTATCTAGTGGCTTTAGCAACCCAGGTTTAAACATTTATCATTCGGAGTTGGGTAATTAAGTAGGATCTAAAAATTATAAGTATACTAAACACGACATTTTACAGTTACTGGAACATCGTAACGGTGCTAAAAATTGATCAAAACAATCTATTTTACCTTCACTTATGTTATAAAACCGCTGATCTCAACTAGTATTCACATTTGTAAAGTTACACAATTGCTTACATACAGTTTTTGATTGTTTACAGTAGTTGGTTTACATCTAAGAATGAATGTACATTCAAATTCCCACAAACGTCTTTTGAACTGTGAAGTGTAAGTATTATACGTCTCGCAAACCAACTAAGTAGAATTTATCTAGGTTTTGAGGTATGGTATAGCAAAACAATTCTAATTTAATTAGCTATAAAGTATTTTTCCAGATAACAATACGCCTCTTACACACTACTGTTTTCCTATACTTAATTTTTTTCTAATACTACTGATGCTCTCCTTGATGTGTTGTGGTAACTTGAACCAAATTACATATAATGGGCATGATGATAATAATGACACTACCCGGATCCATCACTAAAATCGCATCAACAATAGTGTTAAGGAAGAATAGTAAAAACTGAAAACCCTGATTCCATTAATTTTAAATGACTACGATGTAACTATACTTCATGTAAGGTGTTCTGATAAAGTGGTCAAAGTTATTAGGATTTCGGAACCACCTTTGTTCATATAACTTTGCAGTAGCTTGGACTGTTGTAGTGTTAATAACGTTAAAAGCTGCTATGTTGCAAAACGTATGACGACATATGACCGATCTGAAAATGGTCTGAATGAAATCTGATCTGCTTCTAGATATCTCTGTATCCTCCATGATCTGCGCTGGGACTAGTGTAACTGTTACTTCTACATAAGTTGGCAGGGACATAGCCGGAAATCAGTTATGAATAACTTTATTTCAGAGCGACGGGGGTACCAAATATATATGCGCCACACGTTTTCAGAGAATATCATCATCATTTCCATCATATTTGTGTGTGGGCTTTGATACTGCCCGGGTGCCCAGACCGAAGATTCTCTGACCATCAGTTGCTATCGTCTCGCGAATCCCAACCAGGCAGCCTACACCTACCAACATGGCTCAGTCCACTTGTTAGTGACTTCGTGCCATATTTTGATCTGGTCGCTCTTAGCTTTCTTCCAACCTACTCCTACACCATAAAACCTCGCACGTCGTGGCAGTCGGTGGTTGGGCATACGTAACACATGTCCCAGCCATGTCAACTGGGAAAGTTTCACTAATTCAACTGATTTGCCATCCTTACCTAGTACCCGTTTCCTAACAACTGTATTACTTACTCGGTGGTACCAGGATATACGAGCAATGCTTCGGAGACACCTACAATCGAATACTAGTAGTCTACGAATATCCTCTACCCTTACCGGCCATGTTTCACTAACATAAAGTAGGACGGAACGGACTGCTGCACAGTAAACTCGTCCTCTGGTTGGTAGAACAGTATACACACTAAGAACATGTTATGGTTTGATATGACCACGTCTAACTTTTGTCACATCTGATTCTATGGACGCATGGACAACGAAATTTAGCGACTATTGGCCGAGTATATGTAAGAAAGTGAGGAAAAATCATCAACTTTATTAACTCCTCTACCATTACTACATATCGATTTACAGCTAACCAATCTTTATTCGACCATATTTGAGCAATATTTGGGGAACATAAATGATAAAATGTTTAAAACACACATTAATTTTTATTTGCAGACTAATTAGTTGTCTAACAACTGTAAATAGTCTACATTCCAGGTGTATATTAAAAGATTTAATGTGTTATTAGAGGGGGAACTTAAACAGGTTTCGTATCCTACTCAAAAATCTTATAGTCTTTCGTGATAAGATTTTAAAATAACCTTTTGAGATTAAGTGAAATGTGACCAACAACAAAAAAAACACTTCTCAAAGCAAACAAAAGTTACGGTAAAGTGAGACAAGCGATATAATACATCCAGTTACATTTCAAAAACAGGTAGGTCACCTGACCTAATCAAGGATATATATCAAGGTGCTTTCAAAAAGCATATTTTCCGTTCGATTTTCACAGATCTTAAATGCAACGTTATGCGACTTATAACTAATACCATTCAAATTTATGAATAACGACTTAAATCCACTGTATTTTTCCAAACCCTGTCGTGTTTCTCATCAAGATCACTTGCACAACATACGAGCGTCGAGATCTTCGGGAATGTATGCATCTGTGGGAAACAATATTATTTACTCGCTTGGTCGGATTGTGGAAAACTACGTGTTATTATGGGCTCAGACATAAACACGTCACTCAGTCAGCTGCAACCTAGGACCAGGCACGTATATGCATCGGTCCATGTTGCCATACCGCATTAGCACAACAAGATCAACACCGGATTCATAAAAGTAGTTAATTCAGTGGTGGTAATATTTAGAAGAAAGATTGTGTATAAGGAGATAGTACAGGAAGAAAGAATCAGTTCCTAGAAAGAAAGATTTGAAGTGATTTTAATCTCTTAATTTAAGGAAGACAGAGAGTATATACACCTACGCCATTGTGATCGATTCTGAGCCATGTCACCAAGAGTCTCCAACCATTGGTTACGATAGTCACGCGGACCCCAACCAGGCAGTCTACATCTACCAACATGGCTCAGACCAGAAGTTAGTATCTTCAAGCACTGATGCCACGTTTTGGTTTGGCCGCCCCTAACTTTCTTCCAATTACCCCCTACACTAGTCAGCATTGCGCGTCGTGGTAATCGGTGTCCAGGCATACGCAGCACATGGCCTAACCATCTCAGTCGATGAAGATTCATAACCTCATCAACTGATTTACCATCATTCCCTAGTACCCTGCGTCTAACCTCACTATTACTTACCCGTTGATCCCAGCAGCTGCGAGCGATATTTCTAAGGCACCTGTGGTCAAATACTTGTAGCTAACAAGTATCTTCTCTTAACGGCCATGTTCCGCAGCCGTATCGTAGAACGGAACGAGCTGCCGCGCAGTATACTCGTCCCTTAATTGATAGACGGATATCTCGCCTGCGCCATAGATGACGTAAGTTGGCAAAGGCCAAACGAGCTTTTCGGATCCGTGCTGAGATTTCGTCAGACACCAACCCATTAGGGCTGATCAGACTTCCAAGATAAATGAAGTTGTCAACGCGTTCGACTACTTCACTCCCTATCCTTAGTTCAGGTGTTGATGCAGACCAGTCCTGAAGCAACAACTTGCATTTAGAGGGAGAAAAGCGCATCCCAAACATTGTAGCATTGTTGCTCAGTGCTACCAAAAGACTGCATTTCATCAGCGTCTTCACCAAACAGGACTATGTCATCTGCGTATTCTAAGTCAATAAGTGGACCTCCTGGTAGGAGATCAATACCCGAGAATTCAGTCGATGAGAGCGTTATTTCCATCAGGATGTCTATGATAAAGTTAAACAAAAAAGGAGAAAGTGGACAGCCTTGACGGACGCCACTTGAGGTTGCAAAAGCAGATGACAGTTCGCCATAGGCTCTGACCCGACTAGTAGTGTTCGAGTAAAGAGCCTTCACAAGGTTTATGTACTTCTGAGGTACGCCTTTCAATGACAGACGTTGCAGCTGACTGACTGACAGATACTGCCACAGAACCTCTCGGTCAACAGAGTCAAACGCTGCTTTTAAGTCAAGGAAGACCACCATTGTCGGACGACCAGGTCTGAAGCCAGCCTGATTTTCACGTGTTTGCAGTTCACGAGTCTTAGTTAGGCGTCCGAAAATTATCGAGGCTAGTATTTTAGATACTATATTAGTCAAACTAATCCCTCTGTGGTTGTCACAGGATGATTTTGACCCTTTCTTAAATATTGGGACGATAAGTGATTGTGACCAGTTAGATGGGATAACGTCTAACTCCCAGCCTAATCGCTAAAACTAGACCACCATCTTTAAAGACCTCTGGGGCCAATCCATCTGGACCAGCTGCCCTTCCTCATTTCAGATTAACTATAGCCTTTTGAACTTCAGTTAGAGATGGGGGACCTACTTCAATGTTCCATTCACACTGTCTGGGAATAGAGGGTAGTTGTAGAGTAGCTGAAGGCCAGCTAAACTGATCTTTAAAGTGTTCCGCCCATCGTTCTAAGCGTCTGGACTGGGAGCAGATGAGAGTGTCGTTTTTTTCCGAAATGGTCTGACTTACACTTGACTTATTAATTCCAGTTTCTTTTATTAGTCTGTAGAGTTGTCTTGTGTTCCCTATAATCGCCGCCTTTTCCATCTCTTTTGCTTTCGTTGCCCACCACTGCTCACGATCATTCTTTAGACTTTTGCTTAATCCAGATCTGTTTTGTCTACGCTCTTCATCGTATTCAGAACCTGATGGAATGAGTTTGCGAGAATCTATCAGTGCAATAGACCTTGAAGAAATCCATTGGTTCTTTGTAACCCTGTGGTTTAAATCACTGGTAGATGTCACTGCTGTTTCCACAGCTGCTTGTATAACTTTCCAAGCAACATCTGGGTCAGTCTCGTTTTCAGAACCATCTAAGTGTGACCTCAGTTGTTCCTGGAACCTACTTTTGGCTTTCTCATTACTCAATTCGGTTCTAATGAGTCTTTTTTGTGTGGCTCTTTTGCGTCCAGTGAGGCGCACGCATGGTAAGTGACACAGACTACCAACTTACCCTGTTTCTGACCTACAGGTTTAGCACTCGATGAAATGCTATTGCGCGGCTGATCGAGTTGGGACTTGCTTGGAGTTTTCCCGCTGCCAATAATTTTCTCACCTCCCCTAGCTGTTAAAGCATCATAAAGATGACCGTCATAGTTTACGTCGAAAAATCGCTTAAACCATTGGAGAAACTCAAAATTATCTTGGAATTTTCCTTTCACTAACTTTTCGATTGGAACCTCCTAAGACAAAATAATTAGAAGGGTTATACTCTACTTTATCTACGCCATGTTTCTTAAAAAGAGCTTGCAATACTTTGAAGTTATTAATGTACTCATGCTCCAGCTTTGTGTTAAATTTGACTTTCTTAAACAATAATGTTCCTGAAGAAGTAATTTAGATTTCTGTAGTACATACCTGGAAAGAGCATATCCACCAGCTGACAATAAGCTGCTCCACTACATAGCTCTTCCACTTTACCGTAGCTGCTGTTCAGACAGTGATTAACCCATTGGATTATTTCATTTCTGCTTAAATTATCAGTCATTTGACTGGTGCTGTGAACATTGACTGCTTGCGGGATGCCCGCCATGACCTGCGGAAACCTCACGACCTCAAGAATCCGATTTAGAAAGACCGCTTGGACTACCCAGTAATACCCTAAATAGTAACACAAACAAGAATACGCTAGTAATCATAGTGCTCACCATAATAACTTTCAAATAAGGATTGTAAGCAAAAGGCTAGATTAAGGCTGTTCAGGCTCAAATTTTGAGCATTACTTCACAAACAGTCGTTCGACAGGACTAAGATTTGAATGCTTTTTTAAGGTTAGTGAAATGTCCATACGTCCTGGTCAAAGCATACAACAAATTGAACCATTTCTTCGCTCAGTGATTAACTACCGGGTGCTGAATGGTTTTCTGAATACCTCCAAGGTCAGGAGTAATAAACACAGACTGATTGATTACACTCCGAGAATCGTTACATAAGTTAATGTGACCATACTCTATACTGTTCTAATCTGTTTGCATTGATTAAACCACTTACTATGGTAAGACTCTATTTGTTCTCTACAGTCGTCAAAGAAGCCACATCACCTGCTTATCATGACGACGTATGTTAGGTCACATCGCCCATGTCCAACCTCAGTAGTTTCACTACCCACACTGATGACCTGAAGGTCTTATATCAGTCTTCAGAAGTAAAGATCAGAAGTTGAGTGGCCTTCTTGATTCTCACAGATTTATCATCAGGAGGTACTGAAACTCCGTATTATGTAATGGAGCCCAGCGGTTTAATACTTTATGACAGAATAAAAACTCTAAGTGTGAATGACTTGGCTTCGATTTTCGGAATTTTTAAGTGTCCTTCTATATTATCAGTCCTTGGTTGAAGAAAAGACATGTGGCGGTAAATAAATCCCCAAAACTCAACAGTTCTTCGACATTTTATGCTCTTCTCATTAGTCCCAATGAACACATCTAACTGAAGGCGCTCGGTCATCCATCCGCATCAGATCACGAGTGGATATGACGTGCTACGCATCCCTTACAACTGCTAACCAACTTAGGTTAAACTCTCACCGATATATCGGTAACCTTTCAAATATATCTACTAACTTCTTCATTTCTGACCTCTAATTTGACTGGATTGGTACACTCCGGTCATACAGGTGTAACATGTAAATGTGTTGTTAAACGCCGAACATCGTGGCATCTTTAGACATATTAATGAAAAATCAGTACTTGACAGGACAGCGTGCAATCACCTGGTAATGTAAAATAGCTGCAGTATGTCGATGTGCCTTGATCTTTGCTAATAATATGGGTTGTGGAAGTCTTTTATCATCATAGTCGCTCCCCGTAGAATTCTTTTAATCGAATTCACCTGATATCCTAAACGAATTCTTGTGTTTTGAACATCGTATTCTAAATAAAGCCTCAGATACGTTGTGCAGAACATTCAGAACATGTGTTTATGTAGACTACAAAACAATCTATGAATACCCCGTGAAGCCCAGAAGCCTTTGAGAACGGCTTCCTTACTGTTAAATCTCATTTTAAAGCCACTGTAAACTATGACTCCTAAATCCCCTTAATCCTACCATCTCATGTGCAAGTGTGAGAAAATCTTTCATGTATGCATCGGTGTGATAACAATCCTTTGTTACATCCCACGTGTATCGTTGTTCTCCTTAATATTTCTGCTAATGTGTTCTATGTCAACATTTTGTTCACAACAAGCTATGACTACTCTTTCTCATTATCAGACCTCGTTTTCACTATCTGTCCTACTGTTTTTACTACAGCGACTGTTTTCTTTGGTTCAGTTCCTTATCTTGGCGATTCTTGCGATGATTTCCCTTTGCTAGGCTAACAACATTTAATAGTGCCTGATCACTACCATAGCATCATGTTTCTATAGATAGATCGACCCGAAATGGTCAGTATAATAATTTTCATTAGTGGTTCTCAATGAGTAAAAAGCGGGATTAAATCTCATAATTATTGGAGACTAGAGAATATGCTCTCAAGATACTCAAAAAGAATGACCATCCACGAAAGTTAGTCAATAAAAACTTAACATTAAGACGTCATGGAGAAACACCAAAAATACAACAGAAAACTCGCTTTATTGATATCTCATCTAAAGGGGATACGGCCGCAAAAACCTTGAATAAACCGATCTCCCAATCCCTGAATAAGGCTTATTCAGTTAGGCTTCGCGTTATTTTCCCAAGTAGTCCTGTCATTCACGAATATGCTAAGGATAAACTTCTTCTTTAGACTGCATCGATGCGCACCTGTTGTGGCATTGGGCCCTACCACGAGATAATATGAGAAATAGACATTAAATATTTAACGCGGAGAAATACAGAAGAATGGAGAAGGCGGGGAGAGGGAGTTGAATTAGTCCGAGTTGATCGGATGGCATGGCTCGGCCTTGCAGGCGTGGTCCCTGCTGAATGTTATCTTATATCTTTTATTTATATTAAATATATTGTTCTGTCTCTAGCCTAAGCTTGTTCTCCATTGTGTATTGGTAATTGTTACGATGCGATGAGGTGGTGTAGATAATAATGTGACATCCATGTAAGATCTTATAGAATAGGCAGTTGCATCATGACAAATCTACAATTCAAGGATTATGTCTATTATTAGAGCAGTGCTAATAGCATAGTAGACCATATTTCTACACATCTATAAATTTATTTACTCTTGTGAGGCGGGTTACATTGGCCTCATAAAGCTATCACTTTCTGAAAACATCTTGTAAAACGATGCATCGAGGCTTTTAAAAATAATGCGAAACAATCACCATGTACACCATCAACATAGATTACCTGTGTCAAATAATTGGGGGCCTATTCAAGTTAGATGGAAATGGTGTGACCAACCAGCTAACGTTGAAGTCCCACATTGCGGTTAGTGCCTTACATGGATTACTCTTTCGTCGTGTCCGTGTACTATGTTTGATTTCATGACTGTACAAAATACAACGTTACTACCCAAACATATGTTCGTATCAGTAGGTACAAGGAATGGATTGCGACCACCGCTGCATGAACCAATCCATCCCGTTCAATTAACCGACGCACATCGGTTGTCCTTGACCTTAACGAGAATCGGCGAAATTTTCGACATTAAGTGACCTGCCTGCCTGAAGATTTGGATAGGACCCAGTGACATATCACTGGCGTTACAACCACTTCAAAATAACATCACCTAATCAACTCTGAACATGTTGCTCAAAAAGAGTCTTACTTCAAAATAATTTACACAATCAAAGGGACTGAATCAAACTGAGGTCAAACCAAAAACGTATGCACTGCTGAGGCTTTGGCTATCGATCAATTCATGCCTGACCCCTGAGTCAAAAACGGTGTGTCAAACCCCTCATTCTTTTTAAATTGCTTACGTCTGTTATCCTGTAGAATCATGGTCAACCTCGCTATAAACACCACTCTAATAATAGACCTAATTCCAAAACTTTAGATCTGTTATTATGTAACTACGTAATCTAACAGGGAAGTCACATCTTCGTCTACACTGACTCATCGTATCGTAACAATCACCAATATATGATGAAGAACGCATTTAGGTTGGAGATAGAACAATAAATTTAATACGGATGAAAGTTACGCAAAAGTGACCACGCCCGCAAGGTTAAGCCATGCTATCTGATTAAATTATTTGAATTCATTCTCCCCGCCTTCTCCAACGTCGGGATTTTATCCGTGTTAAATGTTGAATATCTGTTTCCCCCAGTTGTCCCGAGTTCAGCTCTAAAGCCTTTATTCCGCTGTCCTCCATGAACAACGCTGGACTGTAGTCCGTCGTATGAGTTCCGGATAATGTTGACAGTCTTCACAGGAACTCCATATTGTCGAAGAAGTTTCCATAACGTTCTCCTATCCACGTTCACTTTCATAATCAAGGAAGCTGGTGTACAGTGATGAATTTCATTCAAATGACTGCCAACGATGATGTGCAGGGTGTCGATTTGGTCTGTGTATGACCGATCCTTACGGAATCCGGTTTGTTGATCTTGAAGTTGGGAGTCCAATGAGTTCGGTTCGCAGCGCTATTAAAAATCTTTTTCGGTATTGATTGTGCTGTGATACCTCTTTAGTTCTCACATTTGCTCAGATCTCCTTTGATTGATATATTGATTGTATATCCTCCTTTCCAGTTTGTCGGCACTTGTCCTTCCTCTCAAACTTTCCCGTATAAAACGTGCAGCATAATTGTATTCGCTTCTGTGTCTGACTTCAGTGCTTCGGCTATTATATTGTCGAGTCCTATTGCTTTCTCACTCTTGATTTGTCTGATGGCCATCCTGATTTCTTCGATATCCGGTGGGTTCATTGAGGCTGGTTTATTCAAGAGTTCCTCAAAGTGTTCTACTCATATGTTCGGTGATTGACTTACCTTCCTTGTCTCTGACCGGTCCCTCTGATTTGCTACATTTTACTGCCAGTTTCTTCCTTGTGTCATTTAGTTGTTTGATATTTCCTTCCGTTGCAGCTTTTTCCGCTGTGATTGTTAGGTTTTCCACATATTTCTGCTTGTAAGCTCTAATGTTCCTCTTTACTTGCCTGTTTGCATCAGTGTATTCAGCTTGTGTCTTGACTTTCTCTGCCCTTGTTCAGCTGTTGTTAATTGCTGTCTACTTGTTTTTCCTATTTTGAATTCTGTCCAGGATTTCAATAGAGATCCATTCCTTGTGATGATGATGATGATTGTTGCACCCCAGAACTTCCTGACATGTTGATAATAATGCTTCTTTGATTCCTTCCCAATTATCCTGTATAATAAGTTCTTCTTCTTGAAGTAGATCTTGAAAGGCTTGGAACCTGTTATTGAGAGTTATCTTGAATTGGTTGAGTTTGTAAGTATATCGAAGAAAGATCGCATTGAACCTTTATGATACTGTTTCTCCAGTTTTTCAGTACTTCTTTAGCTTCAGTTTCATCTTGGCAACCACCGGCTGATAGTGCTCTGAAGCTATGTCAGCTCCTCTCCTGGTTCTTACATCTTACATTGACCTCCTGAAATTTTTTGTGAAACAAATATGATCGATCTGGTTCTCTGTGGTGTAATCCGGTGATACCCATGTAGCTTTATGTACGTGTTTGTGTGGTAATATTACGCCACTTATAACTGCGCTTGCAGCTTTCCCAGGATTAGTGCCGGTACCAAGCTCGGGTAAAAGAGGAGGGTTGTGCTTGGGGCCAGAGAAGAAAACCTTACTAAAAACATGCTAAGATTCTTTCTTGACCCTAATTCTTTGATGCAGTATGTCTTCGTATCGTTTTGTTTTTTATCATTATATTGTAATCTTCAGGCATAATAAGTTATTGTTATCCTTTAACAATATTTTATCGCCATTGTTCAATTGTTACCATGACTAATTACTATGCAACCCCTTATGGTGTGTGAAATCCCAAATCACTCTATGATGCAGTGTTTTCCATCATTCTATAGTCTTCTTCATTTATCAAACAGCCACGAATGCGAATGTGCACCTAAATCAGATGATTTCACCGAAAAAATGTTTTTTTTAATAAATACTCTTTATTTTTATTCAACAGTAACTATGATCCAATTATCCAAGCTACGCAGTTGTATAATATACCCTTGCGGGCCAGGGTAATTTCACATTGGTTTTCAGGAGAACCAAACACCATCCAGACTTTCACCGGACATCGAAGCAGAACACACAGATCTTCCTGTAGATGTCAATTCATCAAAGACGGAAGAAATCAGAATGGCCATCAGACAAATCAAGAGTGGGAAAGCAGCAGAACCCGACAACGTACCAGCTGAAGCACTAAAGTCAGACATCGAAGTAACTACAATTGTACTTCATTTTCTATTCAAAAACATTTTGGAGGAGGAACAAGTGCCGACGGACTGGAAAGAAGTACACCTCGTCAATATTACGAAGAAAGGAGATCTGAGCAAATGCGAAAACCACAGAGGCATCACAATACCGTCATTACCAGGGAAAGTCTATAACGGAGCGTTGCTGAGCCGGATGAAAGACGCAGTAGACGCCTAACTGCGAGATCAACAGACTGTATTCCGTAAGGTTCGGTCATGCACAGACCAGATTGCGACACTACGGATTATCGCCGAACAATCAATTAAGTGTAACTCACCACTGTACATCAACTTCATTGATTATGAAAAGGCGTTCGACAGTATAGATAGAAGAACGTTATGGAAACTTCTTCGACAATATGGAGTTTCTGAGAAGATTGTCAACATTATCCGGAACTCATACGACGGACTACAGTCCAGCGTTGTTCATGGAGGACAGCTGACAGATGCATTCCAAGTAAGGACCGGAGTAAGACAAGGCTGTTTACTCTCTCACTTACTCTTCTGATGGTCGACTGGATTATGAAGACCTCGACATCTGAGGGAAAACACGGCATACAATGGACAGCTCAGAACCAATTAACGATTTAAACTTCGCAGATGACCTAGCCCTCCTATCGCATACACACGAACAAATGCAGATTAAGACAGCCAGCATAGCAGCAGTCTCTGCATCAGTAGGCCTCAACATACACAAAGGAAAAACCAAGGTCCGCAAATACAACACGAAGAACAGCAATCCAATCACTCTTGATGGCGAAACTCTGGAACACGTGGAATCCTTCACATACCTGGGGAGCATCGTCGATAAACAAGGAGGGTCAGATACAAATATAAAGACGAGGATTGGCAAAGCAAGGGCCACATTCCTTCAATTAAAGAACATATGGAACTCAAAACAACTGTCTGTCAACCAATATCAAAGTCAGAATCTTCAATACGAACGTCAAGGCAGTTCTACTGTACGGAGCCGAAACTTGGAGAACTACAACAACCATTATCAAGAAGGTACAAGTATTTATCAATAGCTGTCTACGCAAGATACTCAACATCCATTGGCCGGATACCATCAGCAACAGTCTTTTGTAGGAGAGAAGCAACCAGCTTCCAGCTGAAGAGGAAATTAGGAAAAGACGATGGAAATGGATCGGACATACATCATACAAATCATCAAACTGCATCACGAGGCAAGCCCCAACCTGGAATCCTGGAGAGAAGCGGAAAAGTGGACGGCTAAATATTACATTACATAGGGAAATAGAAGTGGATATGAAAGGGATGAATAAGAACTGGAAAGATCTGGAAAGGATTGCCCAGGACAGGGTTGAATGGAGAATGCTGGTGAGCGGCCTATGCTCCTTCACAAGGAGTAACAGGCGTAAATAAGTAATTAATCCAAACTACAGCTAAATAAATTATTATTGTCTCAAGAAATTTTAGATGCCATCACTGATATCTTGTTCCATTTGAGATATAGGATGGATAAAATTAAATGGGCTAAACCTAGTTTTAAAGTTTCTTAAAACAGAACGGCACTCGTAATGTACTTAAAAGCGACTGTGTAGGTAATTTGTACTCTGAAATTAATCGAACATAGCACATCCTTTATTTGGAAAGGTTTATTGTGTAACAATTTCGGAAGTGAGATAAATAAAAAGATTACAATGAATTTTGTCATGAAACTGAAATCTTCAGTCTTCAGTAATAAGGAAAGTAGGTTAGTGAACCTATGTTAATCCTAACAGGTTGCCTTCCAGTGAAGGTCCAGTTTCTCCTTGAAAATATTCACTGATGGGGCTGATGCCACATGTTCGGGCAAAGCGTTCCAATCATTGACTACCCAATAAGAAAAACAGAACCCCATCTTGGTTTATGAACCTTCTTGCTATGACCTCGGAGATTATTATTGCTGAAGGTAGCAAAAAGATAAGACATATTAACACCCAAATCATAATTAAAGATACGAAATGCCAGTATAAGGTCACATCGAGTCCTACGATACGACAAGGGAAAAATGTTTAGGCGTTTTAAACGCTCATTGTAAGGGAATTTAGAAAGACCGTTCACTAATTTCGTTCCCACACGCTGGTCACGCTCAAGTGAGGTAGTATCCTTTATCAGACATGGGCTAGCTGTTTGAGTACAGTACTCTAAACGTGGTCTTACATAGGTGGGATATAAAATTCGAAACATTTCCCCGTCAAAAGATTTGAACGCTCGGCGAAGTGACCACAACGCACGAAAACATTTGACAGCGGCTGCGTTGCAATGCGTAGTTGTTTTTAGGTCATGACTTATCATTACTCCTAAGTCTTTATGTTCTTGAACGCATGGAAGAGGTTTGCCATCAATAGTATAATGGTAACTATTGCCGTGACCGATGTGCATTAGCACACTCTTCCTAGAATTGATTTCTAAACCCCAATCTCGAGCCCATCTAACTAAATCGTCTAAGTCAGCTTGAAGATCCAGATGATCAGCCTCACCTCTTATTGCTCTCCATATTTTGACATCATCCGCAAAAAATAATGTCGACGACCTAAGCAACAGCGGTAATTCATTTACGTAGAGAAGGAATAGCAGAGGGCCTAATATGGTGCCTTGGGGTACACCACTTTTGACCGGCTTCCAATCGGATAGCGTCCCATTGACCCTCACTCTCTGTCTGCGGTCACGTAAGAAGTTTCCTATCCACTCCTGTACAGTACCTATTATTCCGAAGCTTGTGAGCTTCTGCATAAGACCTGAGTGTGAAACCTTGTCAAATGCTTTGCTAAAATCTATGAATATAACATCGACAGACAGACCTTTATCTAAGGCTGCTGTCCAATCCTCTCTCGCAATAAGTAAGTTAGTCAAGCATGAACGCTTATCACGAAATCCATGTTGCTCAGGAGCTAACAGATTGTGTGAATCTATGTGGCTTAGCAACCTAACCCGAATTATCTTTTCAAGTAACTTAACGACAATGCTAGTCAGACTGACAGGTCGGTAGTTAGATACAATGTGTCTCTGACCATCCTTAAATATAGGACTGACAATAGCATCTTTCCAATCCCTAGGTAGTTGAGCGAGTGAAAGGGACATGTTAAAGAGTGTCGCAAGCGGTTTTGAAATAATGTCTGCAAGAGGTGACAGCAATCGTGGATGTAACCCGTCAGAACCCGGTATCTTACAAGGTTTGAGGTTAATTATTAACGGAAGGATAGTTTCTTCAGTCACCTGTACAGATTCAATCACTGGTATCTCGGCGTGATTGGGACAAGTATTTGCTACAATAAACGTAGAGTAGACTTCGCTAAAGTAATTTGAAAATGTCTCAGCTTTGGCTCGATCTGATTCAGCTAGTAAACCTGAATTATCGTGTAACAATAATGGGGGAATACTATCACTACGTTTTATTTGCCGTTTAACATACGAAAACAATCGTTTTGGACAAGTACGGCTATCATATACCAACTGTCGTTCCTAAGTAATACGGGATTTAGCTATTGTTTTCTTACAAATATTCCGGAGTTTTTGGTACTCACGCTTAAAAGATGCATGACCTGTCAACAAGAATAAGTCCCAGAAGTGTTTCATACGTTTTAACAACTTACGGGTTTCCTTATTAATCCATGGAGGGCAATGTGATAGCTTAGGTGCTGACCATGGGATAAACGGCGACGTTACGGACTCGAATGTAGCCTTAAACTTACTCCATTCATCTTCGATCGATCCATCTGAGTGAATCGACCAATCAGTCGAGATAGCACAATCTCTGATTGCCGGAATATTAGCCCGCCAGATATTGGGACGGGGTAGAGCAGATACATATCGTATATCATGTGTCCTAAACTTAAAGTGAAGTACAACGTGATCACTGTTCACTAGTGAAGGAAGTTGCTGAATATCAAAGACATCCTCACAGTGGTGGGTGAGGGCGTGGTCCAGCAGTGACGGATCACGTTTCAAACCAATATGTGCCGGTTTAGTGATACATTGGACAAGTGCACGCTGAATAACGGTTGATAAAAGTTCGCTATCGAAACCTCCACCTGGAGCTGTGAGCTCTATCCAGTTTATGTGAGGTGCGTTGAAGCCCCCAATGATGAGACAACATTCTGCTATACTCCAAGAACAGATGTGTCTTAGGATAAAGTCATCAGCAAGACAACACGAACTACGGTATATTCCGCTTATAGTCACTAACCCATTTCTAGATTTAATCTTACAACATGCTACCGCACATGTACCACTAACATGAGCCTCCGATATCATTGATTGTATACGAAAGTGATCCCTAATGTATAACATTATGCCTCCCCCCTTGCGACTTAAAACTCTATCACTTCTAATACAGATATAGCCTGCAATGATGGGAGAACATTCAATATCTACGGTGAACCAAGTTTCTGTAATGACAATTATGTCGGGGATTAATTCATCCACCGTCAGACTTAGCTCGGACGTTTTATTCCTGAGACTACGGGCGTTCGTGTAGCACACACTTAAGGTGTTTTGGTAATCATTCGTTCTACCCATACGGGCCTCGGAAGCAATGGCTTCTAAGACCTGACTACCCGAAAACCCTTAATGGTAAGGTTAGTTTCGCCATTTAACTTTCGAGTTCTCAACTCCGTAAGAGCGTTCTTCCACTTGATTCCATCCTCAAGCGGTCAATCTGGTCGGATACGAATATTTGAATCACGAATTTTTTGTGCGTTTTTCAATGATATATCTCTTTCTTCAAAACGGCATAGAACGAGCTTCAAGATCCTTCTTGGTTGGGTCTCGCCTCCAGCCCATTTACCGAGTCGTACCACTTTCGTGATATGTACTCCTGAAACTTCTTCAGGTGGTACGTTTCTTACCACGGATTTTGCTAACTTCAGATCATGTGCATGTCTCTTAGCAGGGTCGTTGTCTATCGACTCCTTTAGATTCCAAATAATTAAGCTAAGGAGTGGTTTAACTTCTTTTGAAATCGTGTTTACAGCTATCGATCGTGACCTAACATCCTGTATATTAACTACTGGTATCTTACGATTAGTTTTTATTGT
Organism: Schistosoma spindalis; assembly: GCA_946903255.1. Classification (NCBI taxonomy): domain Eukaryota; kingdom Metazoa; phylum Platyhelminthes; class Trematoda; order Strigeidida; family Schistosomatidae; genus Schistosoma; species Schistosoma spindalis. The sequence continues at coordinate 60,391,103 of OX336416.1, read as the reverse complement.
AATAGAGTCATTGGAGTCGAGCGAGTGACTCACAACAATGTTTGAAGAGGCTTTACTTTGGGACTTTGGCGAAGTGGTCTGAGAGTCCACCAAAGACTTATCAAGTAAACGGTCCTTACTTTTAGCTGTCTTTCCTACTCTTCTGCGTTTCCGCGTCATCCATATTCCATCAGCCGTAGCATCTACATCAGAACTGCTCGGGACAGTAATTGTTTTATCTGGATCACCAGTTGCTGCTGTAGCAATGAGATGTCACTCATTGATTGTTTCGGGGTAAAAATTTTGATCTCGGGTTGCACAGTTAGATGTCTGACTTGCGCCGTGACAGCACTTACGACACTAACGCGATCTTCGCCATCAGCACCAATATTGCCAGTGCAGCCCTCATCAACCTTCTTGTTAGCCAACACCAGGAGGCTAATTGCTTCCTGGATGAGTGTTATTTTGCTTGAGCAACAAAAACTACAAAGCCAATGAGAGTTGGGCTTCGAGCACCTTTTATATGTAGCGGGTCTTAGTCGCGTGCACATCTTGTGGAACCACTTATTACACCCATCACATTGCATCCCTTCCTCCACGAGGAATAAGCAATATGGTTGTCCACATTTATGAGCCGATTTAGTCATCTTGAGAACCAAATACAATGGTGATAAAAACAGGATATGTAAAAGAATATTAAAACCTTGTATGAATTAATTAAGTAAAAGTCGACCAAGTATGCTTTGATGCAATAAATACACAAAAGCATAATTGAAACACTCAATACAATATCACTTTAACTGGCGTAGCTTCAATTAAAGTGTAAACAGTAGTTTTGATGCGTAATTTACGATCAAAACAGTTAAGCAACTCAACGAGAAACAATACCACCGTCCTCATGAGAAACGATTCCTTAATATGATTGTTTCACTCTTATAAGATGCACCTTTTTCAAATGGAAACAAGCTCAGTGGTTGCTCTATATCTTCAGTAATGTGTATGCACATGTTGTTTTAATTGCTCATTAATTACAATTAATCACATTTGCGCACAACTAGGAGTAGTCTTGGCGGTTCTCCGAATAGTAGGTTCTACTCTTTTGGTTCTTTCCCTTAAATACACGAACCTTAACTTTTTCACTTGGTATAATGTAGAATATAAGTGGGTCGATTGACGAAATAGCTTCCAGTCTATACTACTTAAGAATATAACTGGGTCATTCGTAAACACGCATTCTTGTTTGTTATTGTTTTATTTCATATGCACTTTCTTAGTTGATAACCCGTTACCTGTAACTTCTTTGGCATATCTTCGTAAATAGCAGTGGGACTTTACACTTATAATGAGAGTACGTAATGTGAATCTGTCTATTATTAAACTCCTTTTAATGAGTGGTGTTTTTTCCTGTCAATAAATGTCTTCAGCCATGTGTCGTTCTTTAACGTAGTCGACCTCAGTCGTTGTGCGTTTTTTAGCGGAATTAAAGGTAAACATAGACATTTGGAGCTTAGCGAAAAGTAGACAATTCCGCGTGCATTAACGAGAGAAGTAGGGAGTTCAGCGACATTTCAAATGTAGTGAAGAAAAGGGGAAATTCCTCTTTATTGGTTGCTTGGGTGAATATGGTATTTATCACTTAGTTCGTTTATTACGTGTTTAGTCATTTAGTCAGTGTAAAATTTTTTAAAGTATCCTTTATTTATTTATTTGAACACATAAATATTGGTACAGAGGGGCACCAAATATATATGCGCCACACAAAACAATGATAATTTGAAGAGGAGGAAAGAGAAAAAAAAGGTAATGAACGTGGGGAATTATTAAAAAAAAGGGAGAGAGAGAGAACAATGGTGGGGGAAACGGAAAGGTACAATCAGAAGAGATCTTTCAGTTAAGGAAGATATAAACACTTTTTATGAAGAAAGTAAGAGGTTACAGCACGATCGCCACTGGCTTCTATTCTTAGCCATATCTGATAACGTCTCTAGCCACTGCGTTACACCGTCTCTCGGACCCCAACCAGGGAGTCGTGAAGGACCAACAGAAGCTAGCCCTTTGCAGCTTTCTTTCATACCACGACACCATGTCATATACTGACCACCTCTCCGCTTTTTCCAACCAGTCCCAGAGTCGGCAAATAATGCACGACGTGGAATTCTCTGGGACGACATTCGTAGAACATGTCCAAGCCACCGAAGTCGGTGTTTCAAGATGGTGACACCAATTTCATTATCGTCTCTGTGACCGAACACTCGATGCCGAACCTCTGCATTACTGACATGGTGTTGCCACTGGATGCCAGCAATCCTTCGGAGACAACGATGATCGAACACAGAGAGTCGTTTAACATCCTCAACTCGGAGAGGCCAGGTTTCACAAGCATAGAGCAAAACTGCTCTCACCGTCGCGTTGTAGATCCGACCTTTTACAGCCAGACTAACATCACGAAGGCGCCAAAGGTGGCCCAGATTGGCATAAGCCGCTCTGGCTTTCACTATACGAGCATTGATCTCATCACTCACACCACCACCAGCACTTATGCAGCTACCTAGATACACGAACTTCTCGACTACTTCAATCTGCTCACCATCCAGAGTGAGTACAGGATTAGAATCCTGCCAGTCTTGTAGAAGTACTTTGCACTTCGAAGGTGCAAAGCACATACCATACCTACGGACATTGATTGCCAACTGATTAAGTGCGGATTGCATAGCTTGGGCATTCTCGCACAGTAAGACAATATCATCCGCATACTCAAGGTCGAGAAGTCTTTCTCCAGGCAACAGATCCACACCACCATTACTTACATCCGTCAGAGCTGTTTCCAGAATGTCATCGATGGCAAAGTTGAAGAGGAATGGTGAGATTGGGCAACCCTGCCTAACCCCACTGCTCGAATGGAATAACGGAGAAAGGTGGTTGTATGCCCTCACTCTGCCTGAGGTGTTTGTGTATAGGGCTTTTAGGATGTTAATAAACTTCTCAGGCACACCCTTCTTCAATAGACAATCCCAGAGAACAGTTCTGTCCAACGAATCGAAGGCAGCCCTGATATCAAGAAACACTACGATTGTTGGCCTTTGATAAATATGGCGGTGTTCTAACACTTGGCGGAGGGTGAAGGTATGATCAATACATCCTCGACCAGAACGAAACCCAGCCTGCTCCTCGCGAGTCAATCCTTCTCGGGTCCTGAACAACCTACGAAGTATGACGGAAGCCAATAGCTTGGACGCAATCGGAAGTAGACTTATCCCTCGATAGTTGTTACAGGAACAACGTGAACCCTTTTTAAAGATAGGGACAACTATCGACTCATTCCATGACGTTGGTACACTCTCTAGTTCCCAGATCTTTGTAAACAACTTCGTCAGTCCCTTAGTCAAAAAGTCACCACCATCTTTAAAAAGAGCCGGAGGTAAGTCGTCTGGGCCCGGTGATTTGTAACGTTTGAAGAGTTGGAGTTCCTTGCGGACTTCCGCCTCATTTGGTGGATCAGTCGTCACCGGCCATGGAGGGCGGGACAGTCTGACCGATGTTGCCGGAGCAACAGGCCAGTTGAACTGCCCTTCAAAGAATTCTGCCCATCGTCCAAGACGTCGATGGATGTTAGTGATTGGCGTTCCGTCATCCTCGCAGATTGTTTCGCTCACACCAAACTTCTTGCTGCCAGTGGCTCGGATGAGTTGGAAGAGCTTCCGGTAATTACCAGATGCAGCTGCTGCTTCCAACTCACTGGCACGCTCTGACCACCAGGCTTCTCGGTCCTTACGCAAGCTTTTCCCGATTTCATTACGTAACATCCTTCGTCTGTGGTCAAACTCACGGTCACCCGGAGTAGACCGACGGGCTTCAATGAGTTGTAAGGAACCAGAAGAAACCCAGTGCTTGTAAGCGGGACGTTTCGCAAACCCACAACAGACTTTACCCGCCATTTTCATGGCGTCATGCAATTGCAACCAATGCTCATCTATACTTTTCGGTGGAATGGTAGCTAGCCTAGAAGCTAGCTCGGTTCGGTACTTACTAGCAACAGAAGTTGCAGCCAGCTTGCTAACATCAATCCTTTGGTGGCGGTCACTTCGTTGTCCACTGAAAAGTAAGGTAAGATTGGCGCAGACCAGAGCATGATCAGATTCCAGATAGGTACTCCAAAAGGAGCGGCAGTCTTGTACACAACCGCGCCAGCGGTAGCTGATCGCGATGTGATCAATCTGAGTCCAGGCTTGAGATGCAGAAGGAGGACGCCAGGTGGCACATCGGCGATGACTGTGCCGAAAGTTAGTGCTAGCCAGAAACAGGTTGTGGTCTGTGCATAGTTGCAGTAGACGTTCCCCGTTATCTGTCCTGCGACCAACGAGTCCCCATCGGCCACCTAAACGACTCTCTTCTGTGCCTAGACGCCCGACCTGAGCATTCAAGTCTCCAGCTAGTACTACAATATCTGTCGAACGCACTTTCTGGAGAAGAACAGTTAGCTGATGGTAGAACTCGTCCTTGATTGCATCCGGGCTGCAATCTGTCGGGGCATAGGCGGAGATGACGAAAAGACATCGTTTCTCACGCCGATTTCTTCTCACTTTGATGGAACTTTCTAATCTAACAGCACATAACCGACTGTTAATGGGGATCCAGTCGACTAGTGCTGCCTCAGCTCTTGCGCTTAGTGCGACACCAACGCCAGCAAGACCAGACGAAGATGCCACAGGGTCCCCGGATAAACGCACATAAAACAAGCTTTTTGAAGTGACAGATGGAGAGCGAACTTGTATTACTTCACCAGAGTCTTGAATACGGGTCTCGGATAGACAACACACATCAATATTAAGACTTTCCAAAGACATAGCCAGTCCTATCTGTTGTCCGACCTGCATAAGTGTGCGAACGTTGAAGGTAGCCAGTTTGAATGGTGCACGCGGTTTCAGAAAAACTGCTTCAGTACTCATGTTCGGTAGTAACATAATTTTCAACCAGGCAGTGACTCGGGAACGTATAGATAAAGCTGAATTTTCACCATAGGTGAGCTGCTGTCTAGGTCGAAACGCATATATAAAGTAGGAATAAGAGAGGGTGAATAAATGACGTGGTAGAGTAATAATAATAATAATAATAACAATAATAATAGTACGAGTTATTTCAATGTTAATCAGATAGAAAGGAATATTTTCCATAAGCAAATTGTTCATCATAGTTTTAGTGAGTGGGCTGGGATACTGCCCGGGTGCCCAGACCGAAGCAGGTGGTTTTCTTAGGGGGCCACACCCCGAGCCTTTGACCTAAAGGTCTAGTCCACAAGGCAGTGGAGCATCGTAAGGAGATGCAGTCCCATGGTAGCACTCATCCTGCTAAATCACGAAAGGCACTGTTGAGCAGAATACAAACGAACTGATAACAACAGCGCGTACAGGCAGTACAAACATATAAGGAACATATGCACGAAGGCTATAAGAGAAGACAGGCTTCAGTACCAGATAGAGCTTATGGATAAATTTATTTCCAATCCGAAAAGCTTGTTACGTTATGCAGCCTCTCTTCGTCAAGCCAAAACTGGGATTTCCCAACTGCTAGGTCCTAACGGCCCGACCGATAACGATGGCGACGCCGCTAACCTTCTGGCTGAGCGATACTCCCGGACATTTCAGCCGACCCACATCAACTATACTGATGTCGGCTCTGTCTGCAACTGCACATGACTTTCCGTAGTGAACCTGGGCGCTGACTTGGTGTTCTGAAAACTGCAGCATCTAAGAACAGACACTTTCCTTGCCCAGATATGGTCTATTGTACTATACTGAGAGAAGCAGCTTCAATCCTGGCAACATCGCTTAGCGTGATGTTCTCACACTCGCTAAGTCAAGGCAAACTGCCGGAAAATTGCAAGCTGGCTCACATCACACTAATTTTCAAACGAGGTCGACGCAGCAAACCCTCAAGTTACCGACCGGTGGCTCTGCTCTCTATACCTTCAAAAATCATGGAGTCCCTGATATACGATGGTATACACGACTATCTGCTCTCCTTAAATTTCTCACCCCAACAGCATGGTTTCAGGAAGGGTTACTCCTGTATGACGAACCTGCTGACTGCGGTGGACAAATGGACAAGCATCCTTGATCGCAAGGGGAAGGTGGATATCATTTACCTTGATTTCTCAAAAGGTTTTGGTAGGATTCACCACACATGTCTTATCGATAAACTTAGACAATTGGGTATCAAACCACCTCTAATTGATTGGCTTAGTTCATATCTGAAAAATCGTCATTTTAAGGTTAGGGTAAACTTCAGTTTATCACAGGCTATGGAATGTCCTAGTGGGGTCCCCCAGGGATCAGTACTAGGACCTCTTCTCTTCTTGATTTATATAAATGATCTTCCTCAATAGGTATCCTCAGACATTACTTTTCGCCGATGACGTGAAACTGAAGAGAGATACGCAACCAAGAGGATATACATGCACTTCAGGAGGATCTGACTCGACTTCAAAGTTGGGCAGACGACAACGGACTTATCTTTAACACTTCAAAGTGTAAAGTAGTCCATCTGCGATACGTCGCAGACTACAGTTACAACTTAGGAAACTCCTCTCTAGTAGTATCCCGAGTCCAAAAAGATTTAGGAGTCCTGGTGTCCTACGACTCAAAGTCTTACGCTAACTGACAGAAATGCTTTTCGAGCAAACCTTGCACTGGTAACATTGAAGCGAATTTTCGGTCAGTTTGACGGGAGAACTTTCCACATAGTCTTCAATAGTTTCATTCGTCCCCATTTAGAGTACGGAAACATAGTATTCCCTCCTACACTCCAGAAGGACAAGGAAACTCTGGAGCGTATCCAACGGTGAGCCGCTAAATCAGTTCGGGGACTAATATTTAAACCTTATGAAGACGGCCTCCAATCACTTGACTGCCCCGACGTGCTATGTTTTATGGTGTAGGAGTAGGTTGGAAGAAAGCTAGGGACGGCCATACCAAAACATGGCAGAAATCCATGAAGTCACTGACAAGTGGACTGAGTCATGTTGGTAGGTGTAGACTACCTGGTTGGGGACCGCGAGATGATAGCAACCGATGGTTAGAGACCTTGAATGACCTGTCTAAAAATCGTTTGCAATGGCGCAGGTGCATCCACTCTCTGTGTTCTCTCAAACTCTAATCTTCTGAATTCTTCATGTCCTTTATTTTCTTTCCCAATTTATTCCACTGGACTATACTCCTTTAATAACATCATCAAACCCTAATGTTCCCTATTACTACTCATACTTTCACTACCTCTACCACTATGGGATTTGAATCGATAACTGAATCTCTGTGCTAATGTGGTATGGCAACTCGAACTGATGTACGTACGTACGAAGTTCCACGTTGTTACTGACTGACTGACTCCAATCACTTAACCTTTACCCATTAGAGTATAGGCGTCTTAGAGGTGACCTTCTAATGGCTTACAGTATCCTTAACACTTCTGGACATTCCTCTTAAACACCTACTTAAGCTTATTCCCAATACTAACCCAAGGGGTAACACCCAGAAATCGGAGATACAACATAGCAGAACGGACTGCAGGCACAACTTCTACTCCTTAAGAGTTGTCAAATGCTGGAATTTGCTGCCGGCTGAGCTAGTCCAAGCAACTTCCCAGGAGTCCTTTAAGAGGCGACTTGATCTATTCTTAAGGACTAAGGATAGTATCTTACTATGATTTACCAATTTCTTTTCTCTTTTATCGTTAATATACCTAGGTTCCTGCCTGGAGGTATTGGTGATCCCTTGCTACTAGACACTAAAGCCTGTTAAGCGAAAGCTTCTATTCCATCCACTACCATTTGAACCTTGCAGTTAGAACAATCATGTGTGCCAAGAGGCGTCCAGTTGTAATGCTTTCTTGTGATTCAGAAAATGGTCCGAATAAAGAAGTACGTCCCATTTTTTGTTCTTGTTGAATGTCTTCATTATATCACAGGTGTGGTTTTACTCGGTTGGTGTAAATTTTAATAGAATGAAATGAGGTCTATATATGGTCGCAGCATCTCGAATATACTGCCGGATCGTGTGAAATTGTTATTATGTAATAACGTACTTTAAGATCTTCCAAGAATTAGTAGTAAGTAGTTAGACAGCTAAGTAATGGCCAGGTTAGATATAAAAATACTTGTATCCGTCTCTAAAATATCAACTTGGAATTTCAATTAACATCCTTAAAGCCACTTTCCTTGTAACGTCACCAAGGCACTTGGGTGTTAGTTGTCAAGTTTATTGTGCAGTACTTAGTCTATAACTTTTGAATCTCATGTTGATGTCTGCCTGTGTGAAATGCTCCGAGAATCGTTAAGATTGCAACAATTCTAGTCACAAAATCGTTATCAGCATTTTTCTATACTCACATGCGAAATCACTAAATTAAAATTTTTGGGCCTATGTTTCTTTTACACAGAACTGTACTCATCCGAAACCATTTACTTTTGAAGATCGTGAGTTATCTTTGATAAAACGCAGAAACGAACGTATGGTCCAAGCAGAGTTAAATGCTAAGTTGCTTGCAAATTCATTCAAAGCTCAACCTATGAGGGTTGGATCACCTGATCGTCTACCTCCACGTGTTGTTCATTCTCCAGTTCATCCAATCTCATTCCACTCATTCACTGAAGAAAGAATAGCACTTCACAGAAGCAAAAGAGAGGTTGGTTTAGATTTACAATCCTCATTATGTATGGATAAATACCACTCTTCATTCTTTTTAAAATTCTAAGCCGAAGGCTTTCGGTAGTGTTATCCAATCAAAGGTTTCTAAGTGGATACATTTGCATTCTACTATAATAGGACGACCAGTCCTTACTACTCGAGACGTTGAATAGAAGTACATATTCTAGATCCCCAGTGATTTACACTTAGTTCCTTATTGATATGAATTCCGAGAATTAATCGTTGTTTACCTGTAACATACTTTCTGACAAAACCTACATGGTCACTGGTATCCAATAAGGAGGAATAGTAGAAAATACAAGAAACTTTCGAATATAGTTACACTCACTTGGTGTGTAAAGACCTTTCTGTATTCATGTTTCTGTAACAATGAGCTTATTTTTCCAAGAGCAGTTGGTATCGTATCGCTGACTACCGTCCACTCTAGAGGTCGAGGAGTTTGAACCATGCAGTGTTGCGGTTTGTTTTCTAGTTCTCATATTTATAAAAAGAAGAAGAGTATCCGTTATATGTAAATAAGCTGGCCTCCATTTATCGTTTAAATTTGACATCACAGTTTCCTTTATGTTTAGTCTATTTTTTCACTTGCTGTCTTAGACTAGTACATCCACTGAGGAGTCTATAATTACAAGAGGAAGAACCAAATCTCCATCAGTCATTTACCAAACACCGTTTATTCCGACTTTTCCAGAGCGTTCTCCAATAGTTGCTGTCTCCCCTAAACTAGCCACCTTGGAGCGCGCGATGTCAAGGTCGAAATATGACGATGAAGCCCGAAAAAGAAAAGATATTATTCAGCAACAATCGGAACTCATTAGACTCAAGAGAATAAAGGACGAGGCCAATGAAATAAGACAGATCCGCAAAGAATCTGTACACAAACCGGAACCGATAAGGCGGTATAAAACAATCAAATCTCCCACGCGCAAACCCCCAACGGTACCCAAATCCCCGGTGCTATCAACTTTACGAAAGAGAATATCTAAACAATGATATTTGATCGACTGCTTGTATTTATTGTACAGAAACCATTGTCATTTACTCAAACGATGTACATAATAGAAATCCAAATTCTTAATGTATTAACCATTGCTTGAAATAAGTCTTGATTGTGGCACCTAGAAGTATTTGTTCATGGTTATTTGCACAGTGCAACCAGCGTTTCAAAGACGTTTCCCTGATGTTCTTTTAGATATCGTTCTGCCATCAATTTGCTAATTTCGAGTTCTTGACACTGAAACAAAAAACAAAACTCTTAATCTAACGTGCGACCGAAATACACGAAATCACATCTTAAAAGGGGTTGCCAGTCAAAGCAACCCATTCTCAAGTAATATCTTGCTGTATTTAAACATAGATTACAAGGGGCATAGAAATCCGTTCCATGGGGATTTATTGTTTAGTTATTGCTACGACGTGTCAGTTTCATAAAGAGCGAACATTTCACGGAACAACTGCTTCGACTAAGGTGAGTCACTGTGTCTTGCGAAACACAACGACAATAAACAAGGATGTGAAGCAGTAAACGTAGGCGGTAAAGTGCGTCTTTGTGTTCCACTTATTATTGGTTTCCGGAATGAAGACTAATCGGGAAATCCATCAATTACTTGCTGCACATGTCAGACAGACAATCACAAGTTTCGCTGGTTAGTATCAACTTCCTCGCTGACCAGCATTAGTTTGTGTACATGGAGTCTGGAAGACAACACACTAACTACGCTGAGATGAAAATGAGTAACTGTAAACTGCTAAAACAACTGTGCAGTCGTGTCAAAAAGTAAGTTTGTGAGTTGCATATAGCAGTTCGGGCGAATCCAGTGTGTTGCACTCGTTTAGTTTAGTCAGGTAAGTGGAAAATAAACGAGAATTCTAGTAGTCAGGAAGCAGCATCGCTGTACATATTTAAATCATTTACTGATATCTGTAGGGCAATAAAGGATTAAGGAATAAAACGGGACGAAATTGATCAGGATCACGGAGAATTCGCTTACTAACGTAATGGTAAACATTGCAACCTGTAGCTTTCCCTAGGTTAGTACTACAATATTTACACATTGATGTGGGTCCGGCTGGTATTCTGTGACACTCATTTGCTTAGCCTTAACCTATCAAACTCGATCCATATTAGCCTGTCAAGCGTTTGCTCTTTTCTTGTTCTCACAATACCAGTTGACCCTCTGTGATCTTCCTAACCGCAGATAATCACAACACTTCTGATACATAAGTTTGTAGAATTAGAACTCATAAGCTTAGGGTTTGATTCACAGTCAGACTAAACTTGAATGCGGATGAGCAAATAACACCCTCTGCAGAATGTGTATTCAGGCTTACGAGAAAAACATTTAAATAAATCACTTTGACGGCGTGGCTGGACGCAATTTAAGGCCACTCCTACAGAAAAATGTCTGACTTAAACAAGATCACTGATTACAAGCTTTTTGACAAACAGCATGCGTGGGTTAGAACCAGTATTATTTATTAGCATTTTGGGTAGCCCTCACATCTATACACTTTAGTTGCATTGTAAAATGAAACTAGTCAGTAAGTATGTATTTGCATCCATGCTTCTCCGTCCGTCAAGAATTTCAGTGCAATACATTAGATTTCCACACTCAAGACTGGTAGTTTCGGTGTATGGTTCGATTGACATGTACTCTTGATACAGTCAACGGTGGCCAAGTAATTTGAAAAAAGTAGGGTGAAATGGAAATAATTCTGACATAGGTATGTGCCTAATCTCCCGATTTTGGAAGGTTTGTGCTATTTTAGTTAAAGTTAGACATTAACACCGTTGAATGCCGACCAGCTCGATGGTCTAGTTGCTTAAGCGCCTGGAGCGAGACTAGTAGGTCCTAGGTTCGAATCTCGCGGGGATCGTGGATGCGCACTGCTGAGGAGTCCAACAACGGGACGAAACGGCCGTCCAGTGCTTCCAGGTTCTCCATGGTGGTCTAGCTTTAATTGACTCGTGATTTCAACCAGTGAAATTTTTTTTATATCGGCTTCCATAAAAAAACGACAAAAATAAGGAGATTGTGTGATATCATTATTACCGTCCTACTCTAGCTAAAAATTCCGCTTACCTTGAGCTAGTATTCTGGAAAGTATTTAAGACTACCACTGATATGTAAACTGTCTAAAAGTGCGCTAAATCGAAGTTTCGACATCGAAAATATCAATAAAATACTACTAAGAATTTTGCACAAATAAGACATAAATAAAGCACAGATACGCAGGAGTATATATGACCTACAATGAGTGACACGTCTTCATTTTTGACTTTGATCTTTAACATTTGTTTTTGTTTCTGAGCTTTGTCAGCGGCAACAGCATCGCCAGCTGTATCTGACACGGCTTTGACTGCATCTAGGCCAACACTAAGCTCCTTCTCTTCAAAGTAATCAGTAACACGTTCCAGATCTGCTGCACCACGCTCGTCGTGTGTTGTAGGCTTCTTAGGCTTTTCATTGTCATCTTGGTCCTCCGTCATGAGTGACTGTCTATTAGTTGACCTACAAAAGTCAGTGAGGAACGCAATCACAAGGTTATTCAGTGGGAAGTCAAAACAAACATATTCAATAGTTTAGACCAAATATCAATGCCGTTCACCCGAATGACTCCTATGCCAAGAGCTAAGAGGCAATATTTCTTTCAGATAGTGGCATGGTCAAAGAGGTTGTATATGGAATATAAGGGGCTTTCTCATAACAAGCTTCCGTGTCTTGAAGCATTGGATCACTGTTGGATTTGCAACTGTACTGGATTCCCGACAATATATCAGGTTCAGTCTTGAAGAAACCATGAAAATTCATTGGAACCACTGAGTGAATTTCAAAGGATCACTATCCGCAAGGAGTAGAAAATGTGCCCACAGTCCGATTTAATTGCGATGTACTTCTAATTTTCCGGCTGTTTCTCTAGCGTCTGGGTTGAAGCTGAATTGAAGAAGGTATTCTAGAAGGTTCTAAAGAGCGTTTCTGATTGCATAAGTCACTAAGTGGTCGACTCTCATTCATTTATATTCCTAAAGAAATCCGCTGATATAAAGCGTTCCTCAATTGTGCTCTGGTCTGACTCCACAAACTAGTTCCAGGACCCCACTTTGAGTGGGCTTAAGAGTATTCTTATCAATTTCAGGTAAAGAGGACAACACTATATTTCAGTAATGTAAACGGGGCCGAATGGAACTAGAGATGTCACAGGTATTCGGCGTTTGATAACACATTTACATGTAACACCTGTATGACCGGAGTGTACCAATCCAGTCAAATTAGAGGTCAGAAATGAAGAAGTTAGAAGATATATTTGAAATGTTACCGATATATCGGTGAGAGTTTAACCTAAGTTGGTTAGCAGTTGTAAGGGATGCGTAGCACGTCATATCCACATTTAACAGTAAGGAAGCCGTTCTCAAAGGCTTCTGGGCTTCACGGGGTATTCATAGATTGTTTTGTAGTCTACATAAACACATGTTCTGAATGTTCTGCACAACGTATCTGAGGCTTTATTTAGAATACGATGTTCAAAACACAAGAATTCGTTTAGGATATCAGGTGAATTCGATTAAAAGAATTCTACGGGGAGCGACTATGATGATAAAAGACTTCCACAACCCATATTATTAGCAAAGATCAAGGCACATCGACATACTGCAGCTATTTTACATTACCAGGTGATTGCACGCTGTCCTGTCAAGTACTGATTTTTCATTAATATGTCTAAAGATGCCACGATGTTCGGCGTTTAACAACACATTTACATGTTACACCTGTATGACCGGAGTGTACCAATCCAGTCAAATTAGAGGTCAGAAATGAAGAAGTTAGTAGATATATTTGAAAGGTTACCGATATATCGGTGAGAGTTTAACCTAAGTTGGTTAGCAGTTGTAAGGGATGCGTAGCACGTCATATCCACTCGTGATCTGATGCGGATGGATGACCGAGCGCCTTCAGTTAGATGTGTTCATTGGGACTAATGAGAAGAGCATAAAATGTCGAAGAACTGTTGAGTTTTGGGGATTTATTTACAGCTACGAAATTATTAAAAACTTAGTGGAAGTTCATGCTGCCACTCTTAGTCGCGAATGCACCCAGAATTTGTTTGTGCAATGCTGAGTTAAATGCCACTTTCGTCTCAGTCAGCATGGGATTTCAGCCGTACGGAATTAAGACATTTAGATGTCTTTCGACTGGTGGTGCTTCTAGGAGAGCATTGTCTTGGTTGTGTGCATCGTATGAGCTATGTCTCAGACGGACTACTTTTCACTTTGAAAAGATAATAGTTAGTCCACTGTTAATCATCCGAATTCGAAATCAAAATAGGTTCTCTTATATGCTAGCTTATCATTCTGGACTCAAACTTTGATTCAATGAGAGGCACATCTTAGGAAATTGAGGAGGTCGTCGACAAAGTCTCTAACTTTTAAAGTAATCCGAGCATGTACCGTCAAATATTTTGGGTAAATACGGACGTTTCCCATTTCATATTTTTAATGGCTCAAATATGGACGCAAAAAACATCTGCTTAACTGATACTTGCATATCTCTCACTGGAAGTGATTTTGTTGGAACTTGGAAGGAATGTACATGGACAACCTGAATACTGAACTGTAATGTAACTGCAACATTGAAATGACATGGTCTGTACAGTCGGAACATTCTTAGGCATATTCTGTTGACGTGGGACTCCACTATAATACCTCCATCACTCATCTTTGCTTTAATATGAGAACTGTTAAGCCAAGTCGAAAATTTTAAACAGGGCATACGGTTGTTAAAATGCTGCGCAAGAGATGACATTGAATATCAGGTCTTCGAATAACACCATTTACTCAGACCACGATACTGAAATAGCAGTTAGAGATACTGATGTTAGCTGCGGGATATCAATCATGTGCTTTGTTCATACGGTAATACTGTAGCTAGAAATAAAACATAGGTAAAAATTTGCGCCACAAAAATTAAGTGATAGAGCTAGCAGAATGCTCATACCACAAACCGTTCAAACAGAATAAAAGTTTCAACAACAATGGGTTACGGAGAAGCTTGACTAAGAGTAAGAAAAAATTTTATCTACAGGATGACAAACAACCACAGAGGTATTTGGTAGAATAAGAAAACTTTTTCATGACGATATTGCATACAAAAAGGACAGTCCACTTTAGCTTGTCTCTTGGAAATGCTGATCAATTATTGAAAATCACTAGACATACCAACGTAAGTGACTAAACTTGAAATTTGCTGATTCATTAAGTAAAATCTCTCTTTTCTACCCACTACTTTTAAGTTTGTGAGGAACCTTTCTGAAATAAACTGTAACTACTTTTGTGCATCAATCACTTTAACTTGTTCACCTTGAGGAGTATCTAAGCCTGCAGACATGTAATTTTAAACAAAATATTCGAAGCCTTGTGCTTTTGACCTAAACTTTGTGAGCATTTAGTGGCTAGTCACTTTAACCTAGTGCGCACTGGGTTTCCGGATCAAAGTATTTGATGTCTCCGTTTATAACAATCGCGATTCGTGGGTGGTAATTGAACTAATATATATCAACTCAATTCCATAATTAGAAACTGCTTCTTGTATTCGGGTAGAACTAAAACTCGCTCATATTTCACTTCGAAATCTGTATGAAAGAGTCAGTTTATAAAGTTTGTTTAAAAATATAATAAAACTCTTCAGATTGTTCATCTGGGACTCTTAAATTTTTATAGTGTTAAGTAGAATTTCGTTTCTCTCTAGTTGATATATCCCTGCATGAAGGCCGTGTAGTCAATGGCTTCAATCCTTTCCTTTCATGACTTGGTATCCAGGCCTTTTCTACTTATTAAGTAAGGTTGTATCTAGTGGAGTAAATGGAAGTACAAATAGTTGTTTTGCTGCCTTCAATGATAGCCTCACTGTCAAATGACCGATCTTCGATGGTAGAAGTACATTCGTCATTAAATGGTGACTTGTCTACATTTCTGTTTAGTCTTGATGTTTGATATTCAGTACAGGCCTACTATGTTTACAGAATTAAGAATGTTTGTGCTACTGCAATACGAGCGGTTGCATCAAGTTAACGGAGAAAAGCTATTAGCACATAGCACATCAATAATTAGCCGTTAACATAGGTGGAAGATAGACCACAGATAAACCTGATATTCGAAGTAGAATAAGACAAAGGAAATTGTTACAGCTCTAAATATATGGTAATGAAAGCATAAATCAGAAGAATACAGAGATTTCGCGGATTAAAGGCGATGGCAAATGTTGTACGGAAGACTTAATTAGAAAAAACGCATCTGTTGTTATTGTTTCTAAAAGAATTTAAGCATCATTAACAAAAGTTCAGTAATCTTGTGATCTATAGCAGGTCACATGCAATTGAGTTTGTCCACATATAATTTAGTTAAGCCTTTTTTGTTAAATTATTTAACGGACAGACTTATACGTACAGTAACCACTTATCTAATATCATTTTACCTTTCTTTTTGTTGCACTTGTATGAATATTTATGTTTGAGCATTGCTTACTACCAACGCATATATTCACTCTGCTAGCTTTATTATTAGTGCCTTAATTGATTCGATGATTTATTCGTTTCACTATGCACATATATGTACATTTTAATCCTATTCATTGACTCTCTGACTAACTCATTCAACTCTCACGTTGACTCGCTTGCCTGCTTGCTTTTCGTCACTACTATGTCATGCTTGCTTAGTGTACCTGTAAATTTGGATATCCATGTGTGGTGTAATAATAAACGTAATCAACACTTTTGATAAATGCACCGTTTGGGCAATATCCAGTGACGGCTATTAGGACGAATTATGCACGAAGTTTAAGGATTGTATTGACCATTGACCATCACAGATAACCCTAGCTATTTCACAGTTATTTCACGGACTCTATATGTTCCTATGATAGAATACCCAGGTAATTAACAATATAGTAAGTGGATTTATTGATGAAATAAAGAAATTGCTGCTTAATTAAAGAAGGGATTGGTCAGCGAAACTCACACAGTATTAGATTCTATCAGCAGAATTAGATGAGCAAAAGACAAAGTCTTCAAATAATTCAGAAGGGATATGACTTTCATCCTCGTAAATAATATAAATATTAGCTTTTCAAATCAATTTCTCTTCATTTCTTAGGATGAGCAACTTTAGAAATTTTGATTCAAATAAAACAAATCGATTCCATTGAGTCTTCCGATCAGATACCTTACGAAAACTTACGTTAAAACTCATTTTAAATTACCTATAGTTTCCTAGTGAACAACACAATGAAAGATTCTTCGAAACTACGGCGTGCCTGAGAAGATAGTCAATATCATACAGAATTCCTATGATGGATTAAACTGCAAAATCCTGCATGGAGGACAGTTGACAAAGTCGTTCGAAGTAAAGACCGGTGTCAGGCAAGGTTGCTTTCTCTCACCCTTTTTCTTTCTCCTGCTGATCGACTAGATCATGAAGACGTCAACATCTGAAGGGAAGCACGGGATACAGTGGACATCTAGGATGCGGTTGGATGATCTAGACTTCGCAGATGATCTGGCTCTTCTATCACAAACGCAACAACAAATTCAGGAGAAGACGACCCGTGTAGCAGCAGCCTCAGGAGCAGTAGGTCTCAATATACACAAAGGGAAAAGAACGATTCTCCGACACAACACAGCATGCACCAATCCAATCACAATTGACGGAGAAGATTTGGAAGATGTAAAAACCCTTACATATTTGGGCAGCATCATCGATGAACACGGTGGATCTGATGCAGATGTTGAGGCACGGATCGTCAAAGCAAGAGCAGCATATTTACAACTGAAGAACATCTGGAACTCAAAACAATTGGTAACCAACACCCGTCAGAATTTTCAATACAAATGTCAAGACAGTTCTACTGTATGGGGCGGAAACCTGGAGAGCTACGAAAGCCATCATCCAGAAGATACAGGTGTTTACTAACCGTTGTCTACGCAAAATACTTCGGATCCGTTGGCCGGACACTATTAGCAACAACCTACTATGGAGTAGGACAAACCGGATCCCAGCGGAGGAAGAAATCAGAAAGAAGCGCTGGAAGTGGATAGGACACCCATTGAGGAAAGCATCGAACTGCGTCACAAGACAAGCCCTCACATGGAATCCTCAAGGCAGAAGGAGGAGAGGAAGACCACAGAACACATTACGCCGAGAAATGGAGATAGACATGAGAAAAATGAACAAGAATTGGATGGAACTAGGAAAGAAGGTCCAGGACAGAGTGGGTTGGAGAATGGTGGTCGGAGGCCTATGCTCCATTAGAAGTAACAGGCATAAGTAAGTAAGAATGTATCTGATTGCTGAACAGAAGTTTAAAAGTGTTTCCATATTTGAGTGAATGTCAGCTAGTTATGTAATTTAGAATGCTATTGATTTTCTTATGTGAAGTAATTTTTAATCTGGTCTTGAAGTTACATCAAAACTTAAAGGGAATTACAGGGCCTTAGGGTACATATCCATATGTTTGACAGTGTTTCATTATGCCAGTTATTTGATAATTCCATTTTCTTCTTGATCAAAATTGAATTGATTTAAGTACCATATTTAGTACATTAACTTATGAAAAAATCTGTAACAGTTCAGTTTGAAAGAGTGGTGAATATTATCAGAGACTGGACCATCGGCCTTTAGACTACCAGTTTTATTATTTACCAAACTAAGTGACTAAATTAAAGCATTTGTCAAGTTATAAGTTTACTAACGTTTCTCGGTAACCGACATAGTGTTGAACTTTTATTTCTAAGATGTTTATTTTGAATCATTAGGTGACCCCAGTCCTCTTCCGACTTCACTCATTATGGTTGTACATATAATACAGTTTCCCAATAGAAGCGGTTGTGCTGTATAATGAATAAAAATTGGTATACAATAGCACTTACTTGACGACATATAGTTAAACCTAGTCAAATTTTTTGTGTTCGACCTAAAGCAAATCATTTATCATGAAGTAAGATAGAATTTTCAAAAACTACGTATTTAGCGAAGATTAAGTTAATGAATATATCCACTTTAAATCTGTCGCCATTGTGTGCGTCGCGATCGAAGCAATAGTTATCTGTCGAATTTCACTTAATTAAACAAAATATCCTTAGAAACAAAACAGAATTTGTAGAATTAAAGGCAAACATCAAATGACTACCATACTTTGCTTTCTCTGCAATCTAAGTGTTACTTTTATGCTTTCAGAACAGTATTAATTTTAATAAATAAAAAATACTGAGTGTGCAATTCAAGAAAAAAGGGAAAAATACCTACCCTACTGTATTAGTGAATTAATAAATAAATCAATAAAAATAAAAAGAAACATTGAGAAAATATTTATTTTAGTCGAAGGATAAAAGTGGAAATTCGATACAAGTTATTTCGATTAGGAGCCTTCAGACAAATAACATTATGATTGACTTAGTATTCAGTATTATCATGTCAATATGTTGTATCTAAAGGTTAATCCTGAGAAGGCTTTATCAGTATTTGGTGTTTACTCAATTTATGGCTTTTCAAGCCCAACGTAGATATAGATATTTGTTCTAAGACGTAACTACTTATTTTATGCGTTAGTAGTCAAAAGGATAGTACAACATTACTTGAGGATACATATGAGTAATGTTAGATTTCTCAAGTCATAAAAAGTAAATAAATCGTGTAATTATGAGATAAATGTTGTAATCCGCATTATAATTGGCGCATCAGCTAAAGGTCAGAACCTTTTCATTAACTTAACAAGTCCTATAAGTGTATTTTAAGCAATCTGAAGTAAAATAGTTAGTTAGATTGTACTTACATTAAATTTAGATTTATTGACAAGAACTCAAGAATGAAAACAATAATTCATGTATCTACATACATGAATAAGTATTTAAAAATCGTTTTTAGGCCTTCAGGTTTCAAATTTTGCAATCTATATACATTTGCCTTGTGAGCAAAATAATCCATGATATTTTATGAAAGAATACAATATGTATTCAATCCACTTGAAAGATTAAGGTCGGGAGTTTGTGGTTATGAATTAAGGTCAGGAGTTGGAATTTGATTTAAGAATTGCAAATAAGAGTTAAGGTCAAGTTTTAGGGTTCTAAATTAAAGTTTAGCTTTTTCCGCGAATCGACAATGGCTATAATGCTGGAGTATGGTTGAAAACCTGTCTACAGAACATTCAGTTCTATAGTGGTATGAATAATTGAATTTGACTCATATGCACACAAGAATATACCTTAAATTTTTATATTTCTTCCAAAAAGTATAATTTCATTTGAAAACCTTTCAAACTACTTAAAGAAGTTCAAACATCACGTGTTTTATTACTTTCCTGGAAGTAATAATAAATTTCACATCCTCATCCCGAAAATCCTTAAAGTTAGATACGAGCGATTTTGTCTGTCGATTTTCAGGATTTAACCAGGAAACTCTTACTATACTCTACTTACGCCTGTTACTTCTAATGGAGCATAGGCCTCCGACCACCATTCTCCAACCCACTCTGTCCTGGACCTTCTTTCCTAGTTCCATCCAATTCTTGTTCATTTTTCTCATGTCTATCTCCATTTCTCGGCGTAATGTGTTCTGTGGTCTTCCTCTCCTCCTTCTGCCTTGAGGATTCCATGTGAGGGCTTGTCTTGTGACGCAGTTCGATGCTTTCCTCAATGGGTGTCCTATCCACTTCCAGCGCTTCTTTCTGATTTCTTCCTCCGCTGGGATCCGGTTTGTCCTACTCCATAGTAGGTTGTTGCTAATAGTGTCCGGCCAACGGATCCGAAGTATTTTGCGTAGACAACGGTTAGTAAACACCTGTATCTTCTGGATGATGGCTTTCGTAGCTCTCCAGGTTTCCGCCCCATACAGTAGAACTGTCTTGACATTTGTATTGAAAATTCTGACGGGTGTTGGTTACCAATTGTTTTGAGTTCCAGATGTTCTTCAGTTGTAAATATGCTGCTCTTGCTTTGACGATCCGTGCCTCAACATCTGCATCAGATCCACCGTGTTCATCGATGATGCTGCCCAAATATGTAAGGGTTTTTACATCTTCCAAATCTTCTCCGTCAATTGTGATTGGATTGGTGCATGCTGTGTTGTGTCGGAGAATCGTTCTTTTCCCTTTGTGTATATTGAGACCTACTGCTCCTGAGGCTGCTGCTACACGGGTCGTCTTCTCCTGAATTTGTTGTTGCGTTTGTGATAGAAGAGCCAGATCATCTGCGAAGTCTAGATCATCCAACCGCATCCTAGATGTCCACTGTATCCCGTGCTTCCCTTCAGATGTTGACGTCTTCATGATCTAGTCGATCAGCAGGAGAAAGAAAAAGGGTGAGAGAAAGCAACCTTGCCTGACACCGGTCTTTACTTCGAACGACTTTGTCAACTGTCCTCCATGCAGGATTTTGCAGTTTAATCCATCATAGGAATTCTGTATGATATTGACTATCTTCTCAGGCACGCCATCAGATACATTCAATGACTTTAATTCATCTTAATTCGATTATAATATTTTTTAAGTTATAAATCGTTTGAAATAGTTTCGTGATAATGTTTTTTATTTAATGAGTGTTTTTGAATAATTATCTTTATTTCTTAGAATAATAAATTATAATTCTTCCTAACACCTTGGTTACAAATGACAACAAATCTAAAGTTAATCTTTAAAACTTCTCTTAACTGAATCTATTTCAATATGGTTTAGCACAAATTGGCTTAAATCTAACATTAACTTTAATATTTTATAAATTTTGATCAGCTTTAGGAACCTGCCTCAAAACCTTTTATACGGTATGACAAAAATCTGTCCTGAATTAAATAAAAACTGCTATGTAGTCAGAATATTCTTTTTTTAAGACTTTATGGTAGAAAACGTTTTTTTTTAATATTCCTATTTCATTACACTTCTATGTAAATTATAAATGATCTTATAAAACAAACAATATAATGACAGTATAAAACTCATTAGACTGATTAACATTATTCTGAATAGTACTAATGAACACTGAAATCAAATAAGTATAGAGATATACAAATCTTTACAAAAATGTTCATTATGTAAATAAAATATTATTTGTATACTGATCAAATTTCTATTTGCCCAGCATAGATTTAGCTCATTTATTTTATTCATTGTTTTATACATAAGACGAGTTTAATCTCAACGGATTTATTTAGTTTTAAAAAAATGCACATGGTTAATATGCAGCAGTTAGCGGATATTATATATATATATATATATATATATATATATATATATATATATATATATGCAGAGTACAGCCTAACTATCGGCGGTGATAACTAATTAGTCAATAATTAATTGCTAAATACACTAATATTATTTTAATTGTAAAGTTACCTAGTGATAGATACTGTTTTCACTGTATATTTTTAAATCAAGGATCTGAATAGGAACAACATAATGCTTATATTCGCTTTCACATAATTCAGTAGTATATCTAATCGGGTGTAAATACTTATTTTAAAAAGTCAACTACACTATTTTCGTCATTTTTATTCAGAAGAAAAATGTAAAAGATCAGAAACAAGAACGTTTTGTATAAAAATGAGATTAACCAATAATAAACCATCTACTTGGTCTATTTAAATAACTTATTATTTCAGTGCCTCATTAATTATTTACCACTCATTGTTTAAAATTAAGAGACGGCGGGAAAGAGAAAAAGGAAGCGAGAGTTTTACAATCAAACAATAAATTAATATACATTTATCTATATATGTTAAAAGTAAAAAAGATATTCATATAAATACGGAAAAGTTAATCATTAATCAAAATCACGTTATTCCTGCTTCAATCAGTTAACCATTTAGTTAAGCGTATAATCAGTCAGTAACTGAATAATTTAATTATTTATAAGCCATAGACATACAGTCGGTAGGTAATTGCAAATCTAGTCGTACGCACACAAATAATAATAATAAAACAAATAAATTAAATTAAATATCCATGTTAATAAATTTATGGTCATTTATAATTGTATACATGACAATGTACATTTCTTTCCGGAATAATATTTTTCAGAAAAATTAATGATTAACCAATTTAACTTCTAATTTAAACAGACATTAAATGCTATAGTTCACAAACTACTTTTTTTATTCTTATCATACAATAAACATTCCAATATTAAAATAATTTATAAAGTTAGAAAATGTGAAATATTTAGACTTTATTCTTATATGAATTATTTAATAGATAAGTTATTAAATTATACTTTAATCTCTCGTATTAATCGAATGTTTAATAAAGTTACTTAGTAGTTATTTAACTAAGTTCATTAATTGTTCAGAAGGATTGTATTATCATGTATTGAATGTATTAAGACTGAATGTTGTTAATCCTAAGCTTCAGAATAAATTTTCATATATTTTAATTGTTCTGAATAATATAATTATTAAGGTAACATATTACATGCTTTCCTTTAAGTGTTTGCTGAAGAAACTAATGAACTAACTGAATAAGTTGCAATAGATATAAGTCATAGTTACTTGAATTCCAGTCAAATGAAAGTCAGGTTACTTATATATATATATATATATATATATATATATATATATATATATATATATATATATATATATGCCCCCAAATGACCTGGTATGGCCGAGAGTGGAGAGAGTCAGCTCTCCCTCTCGAGATACACTCAAGTGGCCACGTGCATACAAACACTGTCAGGAATGTCCTACTCACTGCCTTCTCGTGGCATTACTGTTTTGTTTATGAAATTGAGAGGACGAAAAGCGAATATCTGGCGCTTTAACCGGGTTAGTGAACACGAAGAGTCCACCTAGGGAGTTGAAAAACCGTGGTTCTAAACCAATCATGCACGTGGGCTCCAGGATCCTGAAGGAACAAATGACGTATGAACCAATCGTTGGTTACCGCCTACCGTGGGACTGCATCTCCTTACGTTGCTCCACTGCCTTGTGAATCAGACCTTTGGGTCGAAGGCTTCATATGTGACCCCCTAAGAAAACCACCTGCTTCGGTTTGGGCACCCGGGCAGTATCACAGTCTCACACATATCAAATGAGATCTGTGTGGCGCATATGTATTTGCTGCCTCCTTGCATCAATGTTTATGTGTTTATACATATAGTGATGACGTGTTTGCATAATAATTCAATTTGCTAGATAGTAATTAACAACTCAGAACTTTGAAAATTTAAATAGATATTGTTAAAAAGTTCCATTAAACATGTTATTTTTGGAATACCAACAGTTATTATGACGTAAGTGTAGTATTTCTAACTTAGTCTTATATCACATTCAATTAGTTATAAAAGTAGAGAGTAAAACTAGTTGATCTTAGAATCTTTATTTGATGTTGTAAATACGATATTTCATATTCTGTTAATATCACGCCACAAAATTTAGTCAAAGCTAACGAACTGAAGATATTAATTTTCTTTATATATATATATATATATATATATATATATATATATATATATATATATTATTTATCTGAGAATTATACTTAAAAATATCTACCCTATGTGAAGTAACCTGAATAATGAAAAAAATTGATTGATGATAATAATAGGTTACAAACAATTAGAGCACTAGTTTCAAAGATCTAGACTAAGTTATATGAAATATATTTGTAATATTCTAAATTAAAGTGAAGTAAAATGCTGCATTAATAATGAATCGTCAACCTAGAGCAATGTTTCACTGTAAATTAATAGAATAACATTTCTATCAAATCCACATTAACTTTCTTCCAAGATGACAATTGACTATTAATGTTGAAAATGAGTAATATTCTTAATGAAAATCACTAGCTAGAATATATCATTGAATTAGATGTCATCAAACATTTCTAATATTAGAAAAACTTTTGAAAACGAGAAGTCCCCTAACAAAATTAAAGTAATTTTTTGAAATTTAAATAGTTGAGATCATGAGCCAATTGAAGTTAGACCACCATGAAAAACCTGGAAGCACTGGAAGGCCGTTTCGTCCTATTGTTGGACTGCTCACAACGTGGTAGAAATCATGTTCATCAAATGTTAGGCTACTAATTAGAAACAAATTGGGAAAAGACTATGTATAAATGAAATTATTATATAAATATATTTGTTGAACTAGGCTTCTATGTAAGACTTTGAAACAATATTTCTTTTATTATAAATTTGAATTACATTTTTCTTCTGAGAATAGTTTGAATTTAACTTCTTTGATCTTCAAGACTTATGACAATATGCAATCAAATCGAAAAATGGAAGTGGCGTTTTTAATTCTCACACCTAATATAAAGACCATCGTTACTATCTAATATATTATTAAATCTCATTTATATGTGTATGAACTGAATTATTAGAATAGTTACTGATGCAATAAGAACTGAAGGAACAAATCATTAAATGGTAACGTCAACAACTTTAAAATAATTTTGATTCGAATTCCTAAGGAATCATCGTAGTTTGAGAACAGACTAACGTTTCGTATAACAATTAATAGATCCGGTTGTGGGTTTTTACCAATTTCTAGCCACTTAAATAAGTGATTAAGCTGTAGTAGTTTAAAATTACAACTCAGTGAGCAGTGAAAACTATTCATAGTTTAATATTTAACAATCGATTTTTATTTTAGATATTAGCCCAATACTAACGTACTTGATGAATGGTTTGTACCTCAGGTGTCTTCAGAAGAGGGCCCAAACTTCCAAAATAGCTCATTCACATCGAAGATTTCCTATCAAACTAAATACTAACGAAATAATAGTACAGATGGATCATTCACACGTGAAGCTACTTTGTTTGAACAACAAGAAAGAACCAACTTACTAATTATCATTACGTTGTTTTTGACTAATCTTATACACTCAAAGTATGATTGTTGGGAACAAGGGACAGTATGTCAATAGATGACAGTCGTCTGTAATTATTTGGATAATAGAAATATTAACTATCGTAAACTGTTTGGTGTATCGCATAGCTTCACTAACATAGATTACTACTCAACGATTATTTAATACAAATTTACTAATCCTACAGTAGGTCACTTTCATCTCAAATAATTCAATGTTGATATCCCTGACTCTGACATTAAATAAGGAGGTTTCAGTTCCAGGAAAGATTACCAGTTTCCTCATTATTTCACATATGTTTGTCTGAGAAATGCTAACTAACATGAACTATACGTTCATAGGTTCCTGTCGATTATTTTCAACATCCTATCAACATGTTCTCATTCTCATGTGATGTAATAGATTCATATTAATTATTTACTTTATTTCATTATAATTTTCCTTCATATGTTCGTTTATCCGTTCGAATCCGATCGTCTTATCGGTTGAACTTAAAGAATACAAACTTTTGTGTGTTGTATTTCCGTAACTGATCTAAATAGACTCGAACTTCAAAGAATGATGAAACTATCTCTAAATAAGATAATGCTAATACTGCTGTAAATTAACAATCCCATTTACTGTTAGCTAATAAACAATCAATATTTTTAAAATATTATCTATATATATAAACCAATTTCGTTGAACAGTAGCACTGTACATTAGACATATTGAAAATTCTGTATGTGTATTTTGCTTAACAAAAATTTATTACATTACTCAGTAATGTTAAAATGAAGCATCTATTCATTCTATTTCACTGTGTATAGTATAACTTTATTTGCAATGACACATGTTAAATTTCCCCTTAAGGCTTAGTTCTTTGACCAGGTGTAAAAAAATGAAATCGATTGAATATCTTTGATAAATTGATGAAAATGAAGTATTCAACAGGAGAACAAGAAGTATGCTAAATATGATGATTATGATGATAAGAGAAATGAAAATATTTATTTAAAAGAATATAAGTTGTAAAATTTTTCATGCCTGTAGGAACAAAAATAAGCTTTATTAATAATTAGTTTATAAACAACTGATATGATCTCGTCAAAGTTAGATAGTGGCTAGCAGAGGAAACCAACAGGTGTTTATCGACCTATTCGGGACTCATCAGCAGAATGTACACGCATATCAGTGTTACTGTTCATGATCAGAATGGAAATATGCCAAAAGTTTGAGTGAACAACTGCAGTTTTCAGGATGTCAAAACGAAGGTATAAACGCTTCCAACTTAAATTGACCCCATTTGCATAAGCCATTGGCCATCCAGACTCAGTAGCTTAAAGGATGATTCAATGAACGTTTTGAAGTAAAGGGTCATGATAGTTATGAACACTTTTTTGATTAATAATATTATTATGACAGTAACTTTTTCCACGAACTTCAGTAAATTAAAAATCTAACTGGAAACTACAAGTCACTGAACTGATATCTAGTATCAGTTTAAAACTCCTTACCAGTTCTCACATAGTATAGTATATAGGTTTGTAGAGATCCAAATATTACACGGCTGTCAATTTATAATGAAAGTTTCATACTCCTTACTTCGGTGGAGTAGTCAAAATACTTCAATTTCAACTCAAGTTTTACAGGTTTGAAATCAACTCCACCTATTTTAGTTTGGGCATGCCAACGGTATCACTAGTCTTTATACAAATAAAACAGCTGAAAACTGAATGCATTAACATTTACTGGGTAAACGGGTCACATTCCAATTTCGATTGGTTTTTGGTACAGTACAATACTTATCGGTCGTTGTCGAAGAGTTACAATCTTACTCTTGTGTTGGTAAGGCACTTCTAATTAGATCAAAATATTTACCTAGTCCTCACTCTATTCAAATAGTTTACCAGTTAATATCAATTTATGGTGAAAATTACTTTTAAATTGCATAAATTCTTCATATAACCACTTGAAGAGTAGTGTAAATTTTTTTTTGGACATTAAGCCCTTTAAATCTTATCAAGTCTTAATTATCGCTACCAGCAGATGATAGTTCTATATTTTATTCTTAAACAGAATAACTTTTATTGATAAGATGTTGTGACTCAAACTGACTAACTGGTATTACAATGATGAAAACCATTATACAACTATTCATACTATGAATGTTTATCGAAAAAAAGTTGTAACATGATACTATATAAATCATACCTTGTGAAAAATTCCTTAATTAATAACTATTGAAGCTTATTTTTAAGTATATATATATATATATATATATATATATATATATATATATATATATATATATATATATATATATATATATATATATATATTTGAACAGTTATTTATATACGATTATACATAAAATTATAGCAGTGTAAGCAGAGATGTATGGTAGCTAGCAGTTAAATCCAGGACGAGTGTTTCGTCCCATGTATTATTCATCAACTGGACGACTGGATGAACCTGTATGCCAGAGTTGATATTCATTCCGGTACTTGTAACTTAAGGCAATATCTAGGCAATACGCATAGTATGCATATATCCTAATAAGAGACTGATCAATCTCATTCCTAAACATCAATGAGAGGATTCAAGTAAACAATACTAAGGTCATAAAGTCTTATTAGAAGTTATGAAATACAGTCATAATTTTATGACAACATAATAATCCCATAAATAAATAAAACAAAATAATCTAAAACTACAGATCAGTTATATCGCTTGAAGTTCATTGAAAATTGAAGCATTTTATTTGATTATTTATAAGATAGTACAATAGATCTATCATGTATAATATGTAATCACTTCATTTTCCTTTTAATTATAATAATACATCTAGAATTATTTCATACAATACTAAAATAATATATCCTAAATTCATTCCATATGCTCAAGTTTATCCATTCCAAACATTAATTATGTTTACATTAATCTACTTTTCTTTAACAAAAAATTATTCAATTGATGAGATCATGAGTCAATTGAAGCTAGACCACCAATAAAACCTGGAAGCACTGGACTAGAATCTCCATAAACCCTCTTTTCTGATAATAAACAATATATGCTCATTAGTGACTGGTTTCAAGAGGTATATCCTGGAATTCTAGTGAGTAGCAGTGACCAGTGGAGTTCAGTCGAGTCAATTGTGAAATAATAACTCACTGATGACAATGGTGGATATGTCGCTCAATTTCTTGAATTAGTTAAAGTTAGACATTAACACCGTTGGATGCCGGCAGGCTGAGTGGTCTAGTGGTTACGTACTCCCGCGCGAGACCAGTAGGTCCTATGTTCGAATCCCGCGAGGCAGGATCGTGGATGCGCATTGCTAAGGAGTCCCACAGTAAGACAGAATAGCCGTCCAGTGCTTCCAGGTTTTCTATGGTGGTCTAGATTCAATTGACTCATGATCTCAACAATTGAAATTACGAAAATCTCCACAAACCCCCTTCTGATAAGAAATTATTCATTGTGAAAAAAAAATACATTTAATATACATCCGAATTATGGAAAATGTTAAGTCATAAATTTTCATCTATATACCGAATCCAGAAAACGGTAATAAAGAAAATGGGGATGGAAAGGGATTCATGACAAAGCATGTATATATATATATATATATATATATATATATATATATATATATATATATATATATAGTAGTGATCTTAACAAGATTGAACAAACAAACAAAACACATATTGTCAAGCTAAAAAAAGATTATTGATATAACTTATATATTCTGACTATCAATATATGATTTTTATGTGTATAACCTTTATTTCAGTAATATTGAGCGCTTTTTCTTTTAATTCTCCATTATTCTTTATTTCTATTTTATTTTTATAATTCACACTTTCATTTCTTCTTTATTCTTTTCTAATGAAAAAATAAACAATATTTTATTCATCCATTTTCCCATTATTATTACTACTATTAGTTATGTTAATAATACTTATAGTATTATAATTGATAATATAGCTATTGTTATTATTTCTATATAGTTAACCCCATCTGTTGATAAATTCATTGAAACTTTCATTGGTTTCTTATTTACAATTATAACTGGAAAGTTGACATCTGTAAAACTAATTTATAATGTTAATAATAATTGTACATTGTTTTTCTATGATTTAATTAATTATTCTGTCAACTTATATGTCATGTATTCACACAGAATTTCCAGTGATAAGGGTAAATCTCCATAAAATTGAATGAGAATGGATAAACTCATATACAAATATAAATAGACGAATATTCATTTTTAAAAAAGAAGGTTATGATTAATTCATTTTTGTATTGGTTAAATCTTTTCATTGATGTTTTAGAACTGCAATTGATCAGTCTGTCATTGGCATATATATATATATATATATATATATATATATATATATATATATATATATCTTGTACGGATTACGTCGATATTGTCTTAAGTTACGAACATTATAAGAAGAGGTGGACGAGTCTTAAAATAGGACTGGATTCCATTGCTAGTCACTATCCATCTCTGTTTATAAGGTTTTGATTAGTTTAGACAATACAGATGTTTCTAATTAACTTTGTAAAGATTAAATGAAAAATAAGTTTATTAGGTTATTTGATGTTTTTTCTCATCGCGAAATGATTTCATTTGGACAATTGTTGCAGTTCAAAAAGTATAGAACAGAAGTTTCGATTTCATTCATATAATTCTAAACAAAACCAAAATTAAGATGTTAATTTTATTTAGGCGAGAATTATATCAATGTATATCTAATCAGCATTCAGTATTTTAGATTTTCAACGTTGGTCACTCAAAGATATAGTGAGATCCCTACTTCTGAGATAGTCAAACTACACAATTCAACTTAGTTTATTAAGAATTCGGAAAGTCTATTTATAAGCCACTTAAAAGCAAGCATTCGGTTATTGACTAATAAGGTAGTTTTTCGAAGATCATAATTTGAACGACATAACGTTTCAATGACCTCTGAAATTTTTTAAACAAAATTATGTAATGTCATAAGAAATAGACTTCATCCGATATTTTTAAAATTCATCTTGTTACATAGATTAGACCAATGATAAATTAATTGTACAATTATCTTCTAACAAGCGAGTTAATCTGTAATTTTAAAATAGTCAGAGATACGTATTACGCTCGTCACAGATATCTCCATACCTTTATTCATCTTTTTATGCATTCCATTTTATTTTCCCGTCACTTGATACTATTTAAGAGTTTGACTTTGATTGTCTTTGTGTGAGTATAGAAACTGCTATTGACTGAGTAATTTTTTATATTAATATTAGTAGTTTTTTCAGTAACTTTGTCTTGTGATTCCAAAAGTATTATTATCATCAGCTATTTGCTTTTCCGATCTGTTTTTGAATACATAATGTAACGACCGGACTACCAGTATTCGGTTTGAACGCAAGACTGACGAACCAAAAAGTATTCGAATAGGTCAGACTACGATCTTCCGTATAGCACGCCAAGCGTTTTTGAGACACTCGTATTAAATTATATCAAGACACAAATTCTGTGCCCAATTTATACGGTTCTAATTTAAGAAATAAAACAAATTATATCAACAATACAAAATACCTCAAACGGTACAGCCTGTGCTATACGGTCAAAAGTTTCTCTAACGCAATGTAGTGCGCCAAACAATAAAAGAAACAGTCAATACCAAAGGATTTGATACCTGAGAATCAACAAATATATTGCTTTGTTCACTTTCACTTACTTTCCTAATTCTCCTCTGTATATACTTGTGTTTTTTGGATTAACTGGACGGTTATACAGTATCTCACTTCTATAGATAGGAATTATGTAATACATTCGATTTACATCCTCTCCTATACTGTTGTTCATGACGTTGTGGATTCTCTCTTAGAAACGTGATTTAATATTGTATAGAAACTAATTTTATAAACAAGCACTATGTGCACTGATTGCTCAGAACAGTTCATGTGTCTTGGAATTATGCGATTCAAGAACAGTAGGATGATCTACTCATTGGAGAAAATGCGTCCACCTTACTTTTCTTAATTTAGTGCTTAAAATAATTCCTTCATTTTATTAGTTAATCAATCCTACTTCAATAAAGAACTAATCAACTAAATTCTCTTCGAATCTGTAAAACCTTTTATCTAGCCAATTTATATAGTGCTCTAGAGTTAGATTCATAGTGATGATTTCCTTTATCACCATATTGAGGTAAAGTTTGTTAATTTGAGTCACTGTACATATATATATATATATATATATATTTGGTTTGAAAATTTGAAGTTCAATATTCTTCAAAGTGAAACTATTTGAATACATGATTTATCAATCATCTTATCAGTGTTACCAGTCGGTTAGTAATTTCAGATTCTTTGTTTTGATGAGGTCAATAAGCAACAAAAAAACATTAAATAATCATACTGAAATATTTCTCTACGGGAGGAAACTATTGAAAATGTATTAGTTCACTAATTCACTGATACATAATCTGCATACAGATGAAATATACACTTGTGTATACAATCTTAATCACACATAAATCTTTCATAAAATAAATATTACTACAAACTGTAAAATTTAGATGAAATGTTATTATTAGTTTATACCTTGTAGGCAGGTTTGTATAGTGAAGATATATCATGACATCCATAAATTTTATCTATCATAATGTTTGTAAAAATAAAATCCAAAAGAAGGAAACCAACCCTTTTATTGTTACTGTTATTATTTCTATTGGTAATATTAGATGTATTACCATTATATATATATATATATATATATATATATATATATATATATATATTAAAAATTACTTGAAGGATTGACCTATTTCTGTCGATTACTGTACATATAACCAAGTGAAATATTTCAATTGTATCTGAAGTTTACACACTATTCCTTATGTATCTTTATACAAGTATCTTAATTAAATTTATCTTTGATTTTTAAAGGTCAATTAAAAATGTTTATTAAATATAAAAATAAATTCATTTTTGTATTAGTACCATATTGTTAAAAAATATTTACGCATTTACTGATGAATGTATATTATATGCATATAACACTTGAACATTGAATAAGAGAGTATTTTAAACTTTATGGAAAGAAAAAAACTATGTAATCTTATTTTTGTATGCGTTACTGTAAGTGCTTGAATACATTTGTATGCTTGTTGATGCTAAAACTTGTTTTCATTTTTATCTCTTTTACTGTTTTGGTAGTTAGTTTCTTACTCGTTTCACACTTTTAATGGATACTTCACATCTGTACCAATAGAAAAGAAATGCAACTGGTTATTTGTTGTTGTTTATTTATAAAAATAAAAGTAATATACTAACCGTTAAAAATAAATAAGATTATAATATTTTTAAAAATGAAGTTTCTTTTTGATAGAGTATCATTATAACCATCCTTTTCATTATATGAAACTATTTTCATATCCATATTTGTGTGTGTATACTTAAGCGTGTTCATGTGTCTATATTTAAAAAATGCAGAAAATTTAATCAGCAGGAGAATAAAGAATATAGAACAGGAAATATATTCAGGTTTGTATAATCGTGTTTGTGTGTATGTGTGAACCTACTACATTCAACACTTACTGTTGTGTATAAACAACAATAATTTGTGTGGTCAAATTCATCCGACTGGAAATAGTGCAGTAGCTAACACTACTACTACTACTACTACTACTACTACTAAGAATCTTTATACTATCATCAATATTAATATGTATATTAATATTATTAATGCTCCTAATATTATTACTGAGTGTTGCTAATATAAATAAACCAGTAGGTGGGTGTGCCAACAAACTTTAAATGTTAGACAAAAATGATAAAGCTGAGATGGATATGGAGTTGAAAATAGGAAGATATATATTGGATGCTACATTAAAGTAACTGAGGTATTTGAAAAATAAATGTGCAGTATATCCTTTAGGCAATATTGTAATATGCTTTGTTTTTTTTAGGATGCAAATCAGTACACATGTTAATGAATAATATTGAAAATTAATTAAAATATGTTTTTGAAAGTCTTAAATTGGCGGTAACATGTGTCCATGTGTGTAAATTTATGTCGATTTATAATAAAGTGTTTTTTTCCACTGTTAGTAAACATTTGGAAAAGATAAAGTTAAAAAAATTCACTTTTAATCTGATTTTGTTTCTTCAAAAAAAAAAAAATAATAATGTGCACAATATTTAATAACTCCAGTCTATGAATAACAAAGGTCATTTATGTTACCATTGTAAATAATAATTTATAATGTAATTTTTATTGATTTATTCAGTCTTTTTTTAGAAAATAAACTAACAGGTTAAAACTTTAATCAGATTACACATTACTTTCTAAGTATATTAGTAACTAACTTTTCCACTTTTAAGAACTGTTTGATTTATTCTATTCAAATGGTTGATTTTAAGGAATGAGTTGTCTTATCGTATTATAATATTGTAGTAACTTGTTTTTGTAGACTAGATGCCCAGTGATAATCATAAATGTATACCATGAAAATACATTACACAGAGATTAATTGATTTAAAAGGATAGAAAACTAGGAAAAAATGCGTAAA
This sequence comes from Schistosoma spindalis, assembly GCA_946903255.1. Classification (NCBI taxonomy): domain Eukaryota; kingdom Metazoa; phylum Platyhelminthes; class Trematoda; order Strigeidida; family Schistosomatidae; genus Schistosoma; species Schistosoma spindalis. The sequence continues at coordinate 60,357,013 of OX336416.1, read as the reverse complement.
TCTTCGTGTAAGTCATAATCACTCAGATTTATTGTGTAAAGTAGTGTTTATTTATCAAATGATTAGATACCATTATTAAAAACATTAGATTTACGTTTTGTGTTTACCTGGACTCAATATCGTTGCTTTTGAACAATATAAGGAACATACACTTTCTCTTAGAGGTTCATATTCCCCCTTATCACATAGTCCAGTAGTCATAGGACCTATTTCGTAAACCAAATACACTACAATATTGCTCAACTTATCTCTGTCCCAAACCGCATTCATATCACTTGCTTAGTATTTCTGTGTATAATATCAGTATGTATACCTAGGATAATTAAATTCGTAGTTAATTTTTTTTCGTTATGTAATGAAAGGAAACACTAGTGCCATACCGTACAATTATTTAATCCGGAGATTTGTATCTTTCATTACATTCATTATTTTATATTGTTTATCAACTTTGTCCGAATTGCACATTTTAAGATTATCTGAAAAATCTGTTCTTTCAGACGACTGAAACTTATTACCTAAAGATTTTTATAAACGTAATCCTGGCTATAAACTAGCGTGTATTCTGTGTTAGTTTTTGAAATATATTGTGAATTATTACGTAGAGGTCGGTATGGATCAAATTGAATATTATCAACGAGAACAGAAACCGAGTGGATGCTGATATTCAATTTATATAAACTCGAATTTATAATGAATGATGAATGATATCATATTTTTATTGCTAATTTAAATTATATCCATTTACCTGTGTTAGAATGGTCTCAGTAGTAGAATTATATTCAGTACATACTATGGCAACAGATTCAATCAAAGAATAATTCAATGTGTTGCTACCTTCCCTGTAAGCAATTAAAACAGAGATTTAATATAAATCATCATGTATTTTCATTATCACAGAACGATAAACGGAAGTTATAACATTAATAATTATCACTTAACAATAACTTTCGTTACTTTGTCCTTTTAATACAAAAATATGTAGACAGTTTTCGTCACAAACTGAAAACAGCTGGAAAACTATTGAAAATCAGGAGGCACTGAATAGTTGTTTCATTTTCGCTTGTGACTTCTCAACTGTAAATGTCTATGAAGCCATTTCGAATCGAAAACAGAACTTACAGATCTTATAGTGAATATTATACCTTTTAATATTGATTTGAAGGTCAATGGTTTATGTTTTAGAATTCAGTCAATGATCTGACTGTAAATAAGAGTCAGTATTTTTCTTATTTCATCACGTTTATGCATTTTATAAAATATATATTTCACTGGTTTTTATACACTTTCCATAGTTTACTTGACCTCATTATTAAGAAATATAAAAAGAGAAGAATCATAGAAGCAAACCATCCATAGATAAACTCAAAACACAATGACTGTTTGACAAACAAAGAAGCAATTTGTACTGGTTAAATATAAAAAAACATTACCACAGTCAATCGTATACACAACATTGGTAATATTACTATTGTTCTCGTTTACACTAAATTTATTCTGTATGTGTTGATGTCGAAGTCTTATGCATATGACTTAAAGCAAGCGTGTACAGTTTTGTATGTAAATGAAAGCTTATTGGTTTTTATTAAATTTTCTATTACTACTACTACTACTACTGCTAATAATAATAATAATCATAGATTCTATATATTTGTATATTTAGTAGTATGATTTAATAATTCACAGCTGTCGGTTAACCAAACTAAATTAATCACAATCTGTACAATATTTTCTTAATTGTCGTTGAATTAAAATATTTTGTACCAAAAAAAACTACAACATAAAATATTATCGTTATAGTAATTATTATAATGATTAACATTATTCTTAGAAAGCTGTTAATCTGGTTTCTGTTACATTAACATGTTTCCAAATATTGTATACGTTTTTTGTGTGTGTGTGTGTTCATTTTCCCTTGTATATGATTAATAATTTGTAAATGTATATGATTGAATGAATTTCTACTTTCCATGATGTAAATATATGTATTAGAAAATAATAAAAAGGAAAAACGAAAAAAAGAAGAAAAAAGAAACGAAATTCCTTAACATTAAATAAAAACATTTAACAAACTTTCATAAAAAGAAAATTTTTGTAAATTAAATAGAAGAACAAATTAAATATAGATGTTCAAATTGATGTGTAATTTACAAAAGTATTTTATCCTTTATCGTTTAATTAATTAATTAATTGAAAATGGATATTATTTAAGCATATACTATATGTGATAATGATTATAGTTTATTATGAAATCATTTACTCATCAATTTTACTAGATTCATTCATGTAGTCAATAAAGAATTTTCTTAAACTTGAGTCTGGCGCCAAAATAAATTCAATAACATTTATGATTGTAAAATTTTTTGAATCATAGTTTTCATTAAATCATTGATATATATATATATATATATATATATATATATATATATATGCCAATTTAATTAATCAATAATAGTATATATTCGATTGGGATATAGATTATTAATTTATGAGTTCCTATCATATTTGCTTAAAATTTGAAGAAATGGGTTTAGGGAACAGATAGGTTAACCTTTAGTGGCTATAAATCTTAACTGAATTAATATAATAGTTGAATTCACGAGTCAATTAAAGGTAGACCATCAGGGTAAACCTGAAAACATTGAACGGCCGTTTTTTCCTAGTATAGGACTTCTCAGTAGCGTGCATCCACGATCCTGCTTGCGGTACTTGAACCCAGGACCTATCGGTCTGATGCGCGAACGCTTAACCTCATAGTGTGCCTAATGAAGTCGGAACATGAAATTATAATTTAATTCGATCTGTTTCTGTTGTAAGCAGCGTTTTTTGAACGAAAATCTTAGTATTTCTAATGTTTAAAATTGGTCTATATTTTAAATATTGGTCAGCTATGGAACTCAGGATACGCCTTTTGGTTGAGTATAGAGTTCTTCAGATGAATATATCTTCATTCCTATTCATTAATGAAATTAGTGTGGATGAGCACTGTTGAGGAGTCCCACAATAGAACGAAACGGCCGTCCAGTGCTTCCAGGTTTTTTGTGGTGGTCTAGCTTCAACTGACTCATGATCTCAACTATTGAAATTACTATAATATGCACAAAACCCCTTCTGATATTAATATTAATGAGTTTGTAGGTATAAATACCAAGGTTTGACTTGATAATTTCGAATAAATTGAGCATTCGGTAGATTGTTATAAATAAATAATATATTTGTAATATCTCAATGAGTAGAAAAGTTAGATTTCCTAGCGTTTCGTGACTCAGTGTAAGCCACTTCTTCAGAGAAGTTTAGTTCATAATATTAACTTTACTACAATTCTTAACAAATGAATTATACACGAATAAAGGATAATTTGCTCAGGATGTTTATAAAGTTTTAATAACATTTTAACTAAGATTTTTTAATTTTCTAGATTATTTGATATGTTTTTATTAATTAATATAATAAAATTTTAGGAAGCTAACAAAACAAACAACTTTCCTTACATTGAAGTGATAATTGGTTGAAGAATGAAGGTAGTTAAAATATTTTATTATCATATCTTTTTGTTTACTATTGAATCGGTTTAGAATATAATGATCAACTTTTAACCTTCTAATTTTGATAGATTTCATAAATTTTAATAATAAAAAACTATATTGTTTGTTAATTGCCATGATTACATTTGTTTTGTGTTCTGTGCCCTATGTATGGCCTACTAATATACTATAATGTGTCTTTTGTCATAAGGGACGTAAATTCCTGTATATATGTTCAATAATTAATTTAAATACTTATCTTTCTGTCACTTTAATATACATACAAATGTTAATTTGTATCCACAGTTGATCAAGGTATGAGAATTATGAAGGCATTTCACATTACTGATTATTTGTAAAAGCATGAAATATTGGATAACTGTTTCCACTATATAAACTTTTAAACTAGTGAACTATAGTTTTTTTAAAAATAAATTATATATCGAAGGTTAGAACGGTTGCGGAAATAACTTTAATGTTTTTGTTTTTTTTATGACGATTATTTATGATTCAATAACAGTTATGAATTAAACTGGTCAACAGTATATTCAAATTATGTTTTCATAGACCTATGAATATATTGTGATTATTTTTGTTTCTGGTTCGATGAATTCAACATCATTATAAATGACTTATTATCTCTATTTTTTTAAAAAAAATATAGAAACTAACTAAGAAGAATGTACTTGACGAAGTTTAACAAGAGAGAGAGAAAGAAAGAGAAAAATAAAAGAACAAATATGTAAAGAAAAAAGATCTAATACCTTTTATTTCACTATTGATGTATATGCAAATAAATTTTGAATTTGCATAATTCATGTATCTAAAGTTATGTTAAATAGTATGTATTCAACTATATAAGATTTTAATCATTACTTTGGAAAACAATATACATAAATTTGAGACAAGGTAATATATATATACAAATGGATAGATAAATAAACGATATAATTATAAAAAAATCTTGATAATATAACAGACTTAGTTAATGTTCATTATTAGTAATGATAATATGTGTTAATTATATCTCGCCTTAATATAATACTTAATTAGAGTAATATAAGTAATATAATTGTTTAATCAGTAAAAGTTTTATCATACAAACAAGATTTCAATGAATTAAATATTTAAACATTGTCTGATTAATTGACTTTCATAATAATCAGCATTGATTTGAATTACTCTATATCCTTCAAACTAGAAAAATTTATATAATTTAAATATAAATCTGGGACATTATTGTCATACAAGTATCTTAGATAATAATTAATAATTGTAAATTATCAGAATTCCTTTCTGTTGTTTAAACATCAAAATTTGTAGATCAATCAAGGTGATCATTTATTAATGGATAAACTCCTCATTTGTGATGTAGTAATTAAGATTTACACAATACTTATTGTAAGTTATAAAGTATTTAATGTCAGTGTCATATAAACTATAATAATCTATCTACATGAGTATTAAATTTTTCCATGCTTGTAAATTCTTGATGCGTGACCTCATTATCAGTTATGATTAATAGTTAATTTTCTATGAAACACAAACGTTTAATCTAGAATACAACCAAAGATTGTGATTACATAATTAAATATATGGGATAGTTAACTGTAAATGTAGTCTGTGAACTAACCAATCATTACTCTTAAAAATCCCACTAAAACTAATTTGTTACAGAAATATTAATATTTTGTAAGGGCATTCCCTTATAATTTCTGAACATATTATATCTGCATGTCTTTACTATTGTATCATTTTGGCCTAATTTATTTAAGGTATCGACGTTCAACAACTCTGAGATTTCAGCAGTTTATTCTTAATGTTAGAAAAATATTGACAAATTATTGATAATTTTTCAAGGATTAAAATCTTAATAAATAAAATACTAGTACAAAAAGAATCAATAGAAGTATAGCAACCCCATTAGAAGTCACTTTGTAAACTACTCGAAGGGGAAACATTTTGTTTCGAAATGAATATAATTGCTTAAAAACGCTGAAACTGAGGATGCTCTGAGAAAATGCTTTAATAAAGGGTAAAAACAGGCTGAGAATAGAGTGGTTATTTTCAATTGATTTTGATGATCTGACTTAATCTAACATGTAGTTTTAATTCAAAATGTAATCTATTTATTTAAGACTATTTAGCTGAATTTACCAGTGTTTTATTGTTCTTATTAAGATTTGAATCTGGAATTGGTTGTCTCGATAACAGATTAAAAACATTTTACCGTTAGACTGGCTAAACAGTCTTTTTCTTAGAGGAAAGATTCATTTCTTTTATCTATTTGTCTGTTTATCTATTTTACAAACTTTGACAAATAAGCTTCTCAAGAAGTTGCATTCACATACAGAATAAATCAATGTCAGAAAAAAAAAGCAAATCCTAGTAAAAATTGATTGAACTGTCAAACATAACAAACTCATAAATACTTCTGGAAGCTATAATAAGTAATTAATCTCCGTAAAACAATGTTTATACTATTGTTATTATTGATATTAATAATGCACATGCTGGTAAAATATTTATCTAGTAGTTTACTATTTCATACCTGTTTGTTATCCATTTATTTTGAAAAAAGGATTGTTGTTATCTGCAGCATACAAGACAGATAAATCAACAAATATTAATTAAGAAAACAGTTATGTAAATGTAATTGATGGAAAATAGTAGAGTTGTTGTGCTTTTAGATATAGTTGCAATTAACATACCAACATCCTTACTGTTGTAGTTGTTGTCTTGGTTTCGGTTAACCAACCCCCTCTTTTTCAATATCCAATAAATTTGTTATCTAGTTTTCCAGCATCCACCCTTCTATTCCAACACATAGTTTACTAGACTGATCGAACAATAGAACTTGGAAACTTTTCATTTGCCCTATCCTCTCTCTTTTTTTTTAATATTTGTCGAATCGCACCAGTAAATAAATAAAGTAAGTAGAAGAGAGAAACAAACTACATACTTTAAAAAAATTTGACCTTCATTATTGTTGATTCATTTATGATTGAGAATTTAATTAAAATAGAATCAGATAAACATTAGACAGAATTTTTTCAAGTTTTGATCGACATAGATGAAGGACAGTAATGAAGTAGTGAAAAACTCTTTTTCGGATAGGAAACAAAAGGGTGGAAGTACGGAAGTATTTAAGCAGTCAAAATAATACTCTAGTCAAATATAACAAAATGATAGTGGAAATTTTATCTAAGAATTTTAAGATTTTCAATGTAATGGATTCATTTGATCAAATAAATAAGGGGGGATTTGATAAGGTCAAGTATTTCTAATGTCTTTTTTTCACAGTAAGATAGAAAATAAAACAGTAATCAAAACAAGAAGATAGCCCAGTCATCTGATATTTAGATCAATGAAAAATGATTTGTTACATTAGACACTTGTCTGATAAATGTTGTCAGTAAACATTCACACAAATTGTTTATTTATTTTTATTGATTAATTAGATGTAAAAATAAAAACACAAATAAATGAACAAATAAGATAGACAGCGAATAAAATAGACAAATTAGTGAAATATGTAATTCATTATTTTTCCCCTATAAATAAACAAATTATGTACATCACTGCTTATGTAGTTAGTTGATGATGTTTGTAAAGTCTATGCATGACGTTGCCTTGACATTCTCTAGAAATTAGAAAATTATTCATGACTAATATTTTACCAATAAATATATATAGGATAAAAAATATTAATAATTTAATTATTCAACTGACTGACTGGTTAACTAAAGAATTTATTCAACTGGCCTAATGAATAAACAATCAACTTACTCATTCCTTAAACCACCATAAATGAAATTTAATGAAAATAATTAAGATGAGACTTATAAAACTGACTTATAATTTGTTTTAGTAGCAGTGATATTATTACTATAAGTATCATTAAAATAGTTAATAGTAGCAGTGTGAGTAGAAGTATTAGTAACAGTGTGGTGTATGCTACTTATGCTGACATATAAGTAGTATGTAGCATTAATCTTAAGTGGGATGCCTTGCAGATTAAGATTGAACTGAAGAGAACAGGAAAGGAAACAATGAGCTGTTAAGATAACGATAAAATTAGAAGAATCGTAAAGCATGTAGAGGAAAACTGAAGGAAGACGTGGAAATAATGTATTTAATATATGGTCTTCATATTTTACAAACCCACTCTGATTTTACATTAAGCACCTGAGTTCTCGTTTATTACAGTAATAATAATAATAATAATAATAATAATAATAATAATAATAATAATAATAATAGGGACAGTTTCAGCCAGTAAACCCTAGGATTTACATAGATAGGAAGGAAGGATTGAATGTGAGTAGAATCCAACAACAGTAGATTTAACAATTCAGAAACTGATATCTGAACGAGTATATCAATAATTCCTAAGTAATTTCCTTCTTAAACTTCAAGAAACGCAATCGAATTCTGTTCTTATTAGTTGAAAGTCTAGTATACATTTATTAATAACAGTGGTTTATTAAAAACGATAAAAATGTACAAATGAATATTGTTCTTACAATTATTCAACTTTTTCTCTTGTCATATTTATAACCTTCAGTAATAAATATTACCCTTTTTTCTGTACATTTCTAAAGTCTTAATAAGAACTATTGTATTCTTATTTTCATAAACTTTCCGATTGTATTTTATTGTTGAACTGCTCGTTGTATTGAATTCATTTTCAAGGCAAATAATCCTTTTTTAACTTCATAAACATTCTTGATTATATTTTTAAAATTCTATCAGTTTTATGCACAATCTCTTAATAAAATTAACGTTTATGTACGTTCTTGATGTAATAAAATAGATTATAATTTACAAACATGTCAAAAATTTATTATGGCACAGCTCCCCTATTAAGAAATACATTTTTGGTGAACCGATCTTGTTTACTTTATTTTGTTTTTAAAGATGTGAGTTGTTCTTTTGTTGACGCTTTTTGATTGAACTTCGGTTAATCAAGAATAGAAATAACTCATACCTTAACAAATACCCGTTGAACAAGCTAGTAAATGTTTGAATTCAGTAGCTAAGTGAATAGAAAATTGTTATTTTGATGATCAGGGTTTTAATTTCGAATTCTGGAGCGAATATTAGCACTGGGATGCAGGTACACCTAGTTGACGAGTCCTGAATTCGAATGCTGACAGAAATCCATCTCTTTTAGAGAACTTATTTGTCTTACTTACTGGTATTTTACGAATAATTCACGAGATCAACCTATACATCATTAAAATACAAGCATAGAAAAGATAAATAAAAAAGGTGATTAACAATTTATACATCGTATTTTTGTACATTTTCGAATTTCTACTTGTTAGTGGTATCATTGGAAATACTACCGTTATGTTATCCATGTTTATTTAAGAATAATAATAGTTTCTTTATATTTGATTTGTATTTCATTAAACAAACAACAACAAAAAAATGAAAATTGATCATCTGAAGTCTTTACACTAATTTGTGTGAGGTCTTTTAAACTAAAACATTATGTTCTTGTTTGCTAACAGATTTTTGAATGAAATGTATCCAAAATGATCCATTCTAAACTGATCATATAGAATTACATGTCAATTTCAAATATATTTTATAATGTACTTTAATATTGTGAAATAATAGTTTTGTTTCATTTTTCAGTTTGTTTTAAAATTGTATAAATTTATTAAAGCGGGAATTAAAAATAACAAAAAAACCAGTTAAAATATAATCTGTTGTCAGTAATAATACCCAGAATTTGGTGCACTCAATATAGATGGTGGTAGAAAAATAATCAAATGAATGAGTTTTTAAACGATACAACGTTCTGAAGTTTAGATACTAGTAGTAATAAAACCATTTAGTTATAAGTACAGTTGGATGATCATTGATAGTGGAATGGAAGATGCGTTTCTTATCCGATTGGGGATTTGTCAGATGTATGTATCTGCATCCCAGAGTTGATGTTCACTCTATAACTCTAGCCCAGTACCTTTAGTTTTAAACACAAACGCGCTATATACTAATCTATTGAGCCCAGATAATCACATATGCGAAAAGCCACTAATTAGTTGCAGTCTTTAACGTCAGTGAGAAGATTTGAACAACCAATACAAATGAGTTAAAATTTACTTCATTTCACAAACCAGTGGCAATCTAGACTCAATGGATAAGTGGATACAGCGTTGACATTTGAAGTGAAAGGTACTTGGGTTTGAGTCCCGGAATCAACATCAACTCTGGGATGCAAGTACATTCAGCTGGCGAGTCCCAAGTAGGACAACTTACGCATCATGGACTTCACTATTAGCTTCTATTTGTCTCTGTTTAAAAATACTCGTGACTTGGTGGCAATATCGAGGTAATCTGCGCAATATACACAGATTAAACTTGGCTGACCAACTACAGTCTTAAACATCAATGAGAAGATTCACTCGACTAATATAAATTAATTAAAATTCATTTGATGTATTAGTGACTATTAGTCATGTTATTCAGTAAACGAATACATTTTCATTTGTTTTATATTTAACTACTTTGTTCATATATGGGGGCCAATGGTATTACATCGATGTCTAAAACAAAATAGTTGGAATTAGATCCCGAAATGAGAACGAATATCTGAAAGTTAAACGTTTTATTACTTAACCAACGGTTGCATTGTTGTGTAGTATTTTGTATTGGTTTGGCAATAAACATTGGAGCACAATAATAGAATGGTGAATTATTTTAATGTTGGTTGGGTGATTACATGTTGAAAACCTAGTTTGAAAATTCTGAACATGTATATACATGTTAATTGTGTATTCAATTGAAATAATACTCGGATTTAAATAAATAAACAAACACATAAATCTAAATAAATTAATTCTGAGGTTATTTTACTTGTTCCTAATAGCTCTACTTTTTCATATGTAAATTGTATTTGACACTGATATAGTTAAACTATTTACTGAATTTAAATGTAGAAGGTTACTCCCGTTTACTGGATTTCTTTCAAAATATATTACTGTAGAAAAGTACAAAGTTTTATTTCAGGTAGAATAACAAATTAATCATTTTTCAATAGCTTTTAAAAGCAACTAATCTTCACAAATGTATCTGAAGTACAAGCACTATCAGATGATATATTTTAGAGTTATTAAAACGATTTCATGATTACAGATAGTTTACATCATAGACTAACCTTAGCTGACCAATTAATGAAAAACTAAGAGCTATTAAAGTATTTTTTATCAGTGTTCACCCATGATCTCAGAGGGGCCTGGATCCAGAATAGTGAGATATCACTGCATCAGAGTCATATTTAATTCTATTGGTGATGACTGGCTGACCCGGGCTTCTTGATATATATATATATATATATATATATATATATATATAGTGTTAAAAACGGATTTCCTAATGTTGTAAACACTTTTCACAAAATCTGTAATGCTTACTTGTAAGATTAACCAAAATTTTGCTTCTGTAACTTTTATTCAGCGTCAAGCTATTGATCAATACATTCGATTGTTATCTTTTAGATGTAATTACTTAACTATTCACAAAAACCCGGGTTCATCGAATGAATCGATCACAGGAGAGTAAAAAGATTTCATTAATCAAGGAAGGAATAAAGCATATGATAAACTGTCTTTTTTGTTTTGAAAACAAAAATTCACTAAACTGCATTGATCATTTCATAGAAATTATCTGGTAGCCAATATTTAAACATAGTGTCATTTACAGTGTTTTAAAACAAACAGTTGCTTTCTTACAAGCCAAGACATCATGTTCACATGCTCGTCATGTCAATGTTTTAAACAAGTCACATATTATCTTTTATATTTACTGAACTTGTTAAAATGATTTGTCCTGTATACTTGAACAGATTATTTTTTTTCAATTATTTCTTTATTTTTGTTCAGTGTAAATGAACTGTCCAGTTATAGATGATGGGAAATAAATAGATGTATAAGTTGTTAAATTTGTCATTTTGTCAAATAAAGTTTAATTCTTAGTAAGATTTATTATTTGGTTTAAATATCTTCACCTGACTAATAAGATGACAATGACATATAAAAACAAACATTATTTCTAACAATTTAACTGATTAGGATTAGATATTCGAATAGATCCTCTAAGATTCTTAATTTAGTTTCGTTTAGAGTTATTGATAAATGTTCTAATTGAACGCTTGATTCAGTTTTCTAAGCTCTTCTAGTAAACCCTAGGCTAAATCTACACGACAACTTGAACGTGAGAGAAAAGGAGCAGAATATGGGAAGAACACTTCAATCCAAGGTTTGTTTATGTACAGAAAATCTGAAGTATCTATAGCATTTTAGATGACCTTGAGCTTCTGGAAAGCTCTGGAACCCTTCTAGTATGGGTAACCATCCAATCAGAAGTGTGACGTGTGACTTCACTTTCTAGGTGCTTCTGGTAAACTTATTTCGAATTCTGATGGGGTAAGATATTTTTCAAAGTTTTCAGGGCCTCTTTTTTCGAGGAATTTTCTGAGTCTTCCCATTAGTCATGGTTCAGTATTTTTGATAAGTACTTGAATAACATGAAATGTATTGAAATCATTAATCGATTTAAGTAAAACCACCGCTAGCATGTACATGACTCTTCATTGGTGCACACTCACTATCACCACGTAAGAATCAAACTCAGGACCTTCGATCTTATGCGTGTGCATAAACTCTAGATTATTGAGACAGCTTACATGTGTTTTGGCGGTCGTCTAACTTAAATCAGTTCAAGATTTCGAGGAAATTCATCAATATCCACAAACCAATACCGAAAATATGAAGTAATAGTTCACTGTCCACTATTCTCCAAGAATTCCTCAGTTGACTGTAATTAGTAAAAGAAATTGACTTTAATGATATCCAGTCGAACGTTATTTTCAAATGATATGAAATCTTATTTTGTCAACTGTCAAATCAATGGATTTCTAAATGTTGAACTGACTGCTTCATGTACTTTGAAAATTATCTAATAAATTTCATCATATATTAATGTCATTTAGGTAAAACGGTGAAAAAATGGTTTTGAGTAAAATAAATTATGATTTGTTTATAATTTTTTAAATTCTACACTAAAACGAACTGAATATGTGTGTTACATCAAAAGTTAACGAATAATTGTATAGTGCTCATAATTTTACCGTCTTCTGTCTATACAATTGACAGTCATTCAGTACAAATATCTTCTGAGTTAAATACATGGATAAAATTGAATTAAAAATTCATTAAATTAAAATTAATCATATTAGTTCAACAAATTTAAAATGATCTTACATTTTGTAATTAAAAGAAAAGTAAAAACTTCTCATTTCGTCAGTCAATTAAACCAATTAATTTGAAAGTATTCTCTTATAAAGTTAATCCTTCCTGAGATTTATTGGTCCTGTTATGTATTCTTAAAGACGTTTATTGGGAAATTTATGATATATATATATATATATATATATATATATATATATATATATATATACTCGGAATTAGTTTACTGTATAAGACTATAAATAGATATCAGTTTTACGCTATTTTAAATCCTATTTAACAATGTATTAATTTGTCTAAGCCTATTCAATTTTGTATTTACACTAACGAACACTGACAAATTATTCAACAGACAATCATTTTATTTGATTAAGATTATCCCTGTTTCTTCGAAGTGTAAAAATAGTAATAAAAACTATGATATTCATAACAAAACACATAGAAAATGGATTGTTCATAGGATGGAAATAATATCCGGTCTATTCTTCACATTTTATCTTTAAAAACAAAAAAAAGGAAAAAGAAACCGTCTTTTATCATTTTTTCTTGGAAATATTCACTGTCACTTTAATAAATTATTATTATTGTTAACATGAATTTCTGTTATGAAATCTTTGATTTAATCCCTTCATAGACATTTCAATTGTTTTGATATGTTTATTGTTACGCTTGAATTAAATAGATTGAGATATGAATTTATTACTTCGATAGTTTTATTACATAACCCAGTGATTCTATTTTGTTTTTCGAGTAATATTATATATATATATATATATATATATATATATATATAATTATTACATGTTGATATATACATATATGTCATTTTTATGTATCAATAATTTATTAAATTACCGATAAATACAATAATAGGTTGGTAGTTTAACCGTTTGATTTCAAAATTTAAACTAGATCGTATGTTTTTCTATCTTCTATATAACAAATTGGAACTGAGATGGCTTTCATTTACTATAAAATTATTTTAGTGGTTGGAATCATGAGTCAATTAAAGCTAGACCACCATGGAGAACCTGGAAGTAATGGACGGCCGTTTCGTTCTATTGTGGTGTTGAGACTGATAGGTTCTGGGTTCGAATCTCGTGAGGCGATGTCGTGAATGCGCACTGCTGAGGGGTTCCACAATAGAACTTCCAGGTTTTTTGTGGTGGTCCAGCTTCAACTGACTCATGATCTCAACCATTGAAATTACTATAATATCCACAAAATACCCTTCTTATATAAAATTATTCTAGAACTCAGTAGCTAAGTAGATAACGTGATGGCACTTGAAGCGAACGGTACTGGGTTCGAGTCCCAAAATGAACATCAACTCATGTAGGTACATCCAACTGACGAGTCCCAAATAGGATGAAGTGCGCGTTCTGGATTCCACTAATATCTCCGATAAAAGCATTCTGTCGTTCACATACCCTGTTTAATAGTATTTAGCTAATTAAAAATTCTCTGAATACAAATTATTAAGAATAACTTGTGCATTTATTGCAGTCTCATAAGTCAGACTAAATGGTATATTTTATAAATAATTTTTTTGTCAGTATGGGGGTTTGTGAAAATTATGGCATTTTCGCAGTTGAATTCACAAGTCTATCTAAGCTGGACTAACATTGAAAAACCTGGAAGCTTCGGACGGCCGTTTCGTCTTAGCATGGAACTTCTAGGCTGTGAGTAATCACGATTCCGCATGTGGGACGCGAACCCAAGACCTTTGGTCTCGCGCACGAACGCTTAACCTCTAGACCACTGAGCCGGTATCCAACGATGCTAATGTGTGACTTCAGTCGATCTATGATCTAGCGCAACCCTTCATTCATTTTTTGTATTTATGATTGAGAGTATCATGCATTTGTGGACTAGATGTTTTTGAATGTAATTTGTACAACTAAATATGATAACAATATGTGAAAATTTATTTCTAGAAAACTTTCACCACATAAATGGGCTGTGGTAGGATGATCATCTTGTTGGTATTTGACTTTGGTACATTAGTCTGGGTAATTGATATGCAGATGATCTATTAGATAAAGTCATTTGAATACATGTTATATATGCTTAACGATCGGTCATCTTAAAATTTGATTTTAGTTAGAAAGAATCTTGAACTAATGTGTTGCGTCAATTCACAATATTGTATAAATAAATATGATTTTATTGCTTGGCGTCTTATGTATAGAGTGATTTGGAGATATCAAACATCACTCGGAGTTGCCAAATTATATGGATTTATGTTTTTAAGTTCTGATGATTCCGACACATCTAAAATTTCATACACATAGTTCCCTTTATCATTTTGAAAAAAGCAAGAACAAACATTCTAGCAGAATAGCATGAATTCATTTTTATTTCGTTGGTTCTTGTCAGCTGCTTACAACCTGTGATATTTAAAATTATAATTACATAATGGGTTTAAATTACTTACATGAAAAAGTTTGATTGGAAGTTATATTGAAGGCATATTCGTATAGTATAACGAGGGCGTAAATAAATTTAATAGACTGAATATTGTAAATATATACCTTATATAAAAGAACATTGTGACAACGGTTCAAAGGGCTAGAAACAATTAAACATTGATAGGAAAAAAAAATTGAGTTTTATTCCAACTATCTTCCAAAAAATTTTTAATCTTATTTTTATCAACTGAACTCTACTCAATTTTTTTTTCCTATCAATGTTTAATTGTTTCTAGCCCTTTGAACCGTTGTCACAATGTTCTTTTATATAAGGTATATATTTACAATATTCAGTCTATTAAATTTATTTACGCCCTCGCTAAACTATACGAATATGCCTTCAACATAACTTCCAATCAAACTTTTTCATGTAAGTAATTTAAACCCATTATGTAATTATAATTTTAAACATCTAAAATTATAGGATCAGAACATTTTATGGGACTATTCGAAAGAGAAATTAGAAATCAGAACTCCATTTATGAAAACACTTGAGAGATTTCACAAAAAAAGTACTTGGAAAATTTACTTAGCTTTTTATTTAATATGGTTTACATGATTTACTGAAGGGCACAAATGTTTCTGAATAATCAATTTTAGTTAGGAAATAAACATTAAAATTGTAGTCAGTCATTGGATATATAAGATGTATCACGAAAAGGAATCAGTTTCAGTTGCCACATCCCATAACAATACAAAAAAAGGAACAATTTAATAAGATGAGAAACGCAGACAATACAAAAGTAAAAAATTACAGCAGAATAATATGAATTCACTTTTATTTCATGGATTTTCAGCTGATGGTTACAACCATATTCGTATTAAAACATAAGAGGAATAATGTCGGTTCGAGAGAAAAACTAAATATCAGAAGCAGTTCGAAAAGTATATATGATATCAAAGAATAAATATTATTAAATTTCACAAGCTCAATATTTAGAGTAAGGTAAAGAATGACTGGAATCTTGCCAGTTTAACCAATTTTGGGCTTTGTCATTAAGTTTCTGATAGTAAATTACGATTATTAAACCGACCAAGATCTCATTAAGTTGAGAAGTGTAGTACCATAAATAATGCTTATTAATTATTGTAATTTTTTAGTACTAACCAGCTAATTACTTCACTATACCAAATTACATCAAATAGTTGAAATTCTTCGAACAAATTTCATCATTTCAGAAAAAAACTTAAAAATTATATGAATGATAAACACTAAAAGTTTTTTTTCATTTTAACTATTATTTGTGCACCATGACAACGATTGAATAAACATAAATGAACTTAATAAACAATCTGACAAAAAATATATACTACATTTTCATCTCTAATTGAATTTTGTTTTATCTAATTACAATGAATTCAGAATTGAAATACATTTATCACACATAGTACCATTATTGTTAACATCAACACCTTTAATATGCACATTTAACCCCTTCCCTTAAAAAATACATTGGCATAATCTGAAATTAATTTATATGGCTAATTAGTTAAAATTATTCTAATATATATATATATATATATATATATATATATATATATATATATATATATATATATATATATATATATATATATATATAATGGTGATATTTTGTTGAAATCACAGATGTGCATGAAAATCATGATTAGAGAGTACATAAATTTGTTTTTACCAAGTATATATATATATATATATATATATATATATATATATGTAGAAATTTGCGCCTTCATCAAATAAAATGCAAATTAAGTTTTTCATGATAAAACTTAAAAAAAAACGAATTAAGCTTCTAGGTCTTATTCTTTATGCGACCTAAATAACTTTGTTGTGTTTTTATTTATTTTTTTGCCTTAACACAGTTTTATCATATTTTAATATTATATAAAAGAACATTTCTAAGCATATCTTGAGAACTCAGTATAAATACACTTATAAGTATGTAGATAAATCTTTGTAAAACATTCTCATTTTTTGATGATTTATAATGAAACATAACTATTTATGCAATATTAATTAGTAGTATTGAGTTTGATGCATGAATAAAATACTATTTGATAAAAGAAATATATATATATTAGTTTTACATGTCACAAAAACACATACATGAACTCATTAATACAAACTGACAAATAAACAATTCATATTGTTAGCTAAACTTTTATTGAGTTGTCATAACTGAATCTGAATAAAATATGTATATGTATGCAACTATGCAGTTAGATGTTACAATTTAAACAAAAGATACTTGTAAACGAAATAAGAGACGAAAAATGTCCGGTGTCAAATATTAAACATTAAAATAATTTGGAGTATATAAAGCTGTTATCAATAAATCAAGCATACTTACATATCATTGTGTTAATAATTAATATGCTGTTAAATTTCGTACACATTCTGTGATATATAAATGTAAATATGCTTGTGTAGTTTATTTCATTGATACAGTAATTGGGTTATCGTTTTCCTCTTTCTATAATTACTAATATTCTAGGTTTTACAATGCGATAAATGATTCGCAAAACTGACTGAGAAACTGAAAGATGATAGATGAAGAAAGAAGAATATTTCTGGTTTGACTCTGTAATAAAGATTTCTATTCATTCAACAATTTAATAATCCAAACATGATTAAAAGTTTGTTTCATCATAAAATGACATTTAAAAAATACAACAACAATAGAGTACTGAGTAATTATTTAATTCTGACTCACTAGTTTATTGAAATTTATCCCTTTTCTTTCTTTATTTGAGAGTGACTCGTATGGTAAGACTAAATTACTAGATTGGAATCCTGTAATAAACACTTTTGAACTCCCTACTGACCTAATAGAAAACTGTGATCGAGAAAGTTACCCAATTCCGTTATAACATAGGAAGCAATTAAATGGTAAAATAAATTAATAGCTAGATTACAAGCCATCAGTGCTATAATGATCTATTGAGCATGAAAATTGAACGGTCTATGTTCCATTGTTTAAGAATCATGGTAGTTGAATAGAAAACCTACTCATTACTTTCTACTTTTCCTAGTATCATTTAATAATTTTAAGGATAGATGAAATCAGTATACAAGAAATATTACGACTGTTACTATTATCTGTTGAAAAAGTTCTAAACAAGCCATACTGAAGTGACTGGTTAAAAAACAAAAGAGTATTTAATTTAAAGTATCCGACTGTATAATCGTACCATTTTTTGGTCGAAATTGATAATTGATCAGTGTTTGAATAAGTTCTTCTACACGTTATGTTCTATCAAACATAAACACATAATTATTAGTACAAGGACGCACCAAAGAGATATGAGCCACATAAATCAAACTATTCGCCATCATTTATACGAGAGTTTTATGGAGTCTGAACGATAAAACTAGTCAAGAGTTAAGTTGTTTAAACATTTCTAAGTATGGATATTCGCTTTCTCATTTGCACAGATGAAGTTCTCGGAATATAATCACTTAGATATTTACGAAGCACAAGTTTGGTGAACAAAGAAACGAATACATAAAAGAATTATGGTCGAGAACAATTTATTTTCCTTGAATTCCAGTTTGAAATTATCATATATTTACAAATAAACAAATCACACAAAGTAAATTAAATTCACTGTTATTCAAGCTTGTGTATGATAAAAAACGCGTCCTATTCATTTGAGAATGGGATGATCTTACTATCTTTTCTAAAAGATATTCAGAGTTTGAAGGTCACCTAATGGCTATTACTGAGAACAAGTATTCGCACTGTAATGAAAATTTACTTATCGTTAACTGACACCAACTGAAAACCTAAGAGGAATGAACAATTGTTCTAAAATTCTCAAATATGTAGTAAAATAGAAATCTATCAATTTCGCTGGATGATGTTCACATTATTTCGTTTATTAACTGACACCGGAAATATAAACCATTGCATTCAAACTTTTTTTTCTGTATTTAAAACCTGAAATCTTCCAATTTAATTCTTTGTAAGTTTATCTATGGGTATTGTGGAATATATTTTGAAAAAAACAATTCTCTAGATATACTTGATCTTTACTGATTCTGTAAATATTATCAACTCGTAATTAACGATCTTCATTTAAGTCAATTATAAGTATTGTAAAACAATGTCAATGTCAATCGTGTATGCCTTCATTTTCAGTAACATATTTTTATATAAAAAAGAAAGTAATATCACTTAGTAACAAATATGATGCTTTTAATTTATCTATCTATAAATTTTCATGCAATAAAACAATTTTTCTTCTACATCAATCATTATGATTATGATTAAAATAATAAGTAAAGAAATTAATTTCACATTAGAATCTTTTTTTTCTACTCAGTAAGTTCATTATTTTCTTCTCTCTTTTTTTTTTCTAAGTTTAAAAGCTTTTTCGCTTATATGGATGGGGTTGGGTAGTCAAATGATTGAATATACATAGTGTTAAGATAAATTAGTTAGTTAGTCTGAATATTTGTTTTATTTTTTTAAAAAAAGCAACTCAACTGTAAAAAAGAAAAAAATCATTCTCTTCCATCCTTGTTCAATGTGTTTTTTATTCTTGTTATTCAATTTAAAAACTAATCCCTACATTAAAACAATTAATGATAGTAATACTGATATATAAATATATAATATTAGAGCATGAGAATATAAAATGTACTCTTCATTTTTCCTCTCCTCACTTCTGTATTATTTCTCTGATTTACTTTGTTAGAATATTTTAAAATACATCATTTTTCTAAAGCTAGAGAGTGTGTGTGTAAGAGAAATAGAGAGGTTGAAAAAGAAGGAAAAGAATAGATTAAATATAATTTTCAATAAACTAAATGAATTAAAACAGTAGAATGGAATTTATTTTTAGTCTATTATTCCTTGTCTTTTTTAATGAATAAAAAAGCAAAAAATAATTATTTCTGACAATCAATTTTATAAGACATCACATCTAAAACTGATACTAATTGGTTGAACAATAATAAATGAAAAAAAGAATAATAGCATTTCTGTTGTATCTTCTTTTTGAAAGGTTTAATTGAGTTACTTTATGAAATGTGCTTATGCATACATGTTTACTTATACACTTATATACCCTTATACTCAAGTGTATATAAGAGCCTATATAGTCATATTAAAGTAAAGATTTACAAAGTTATATTCTACATAGAAATCAGTTAATTATTGTATTTAAGCTTAATGGAATTGTGACGTGAATTATTATTGTTATTACTGAGAGAATTTAAAATTTTCATATTCGAAAAAAAATTGAATTTTTAAACGTTTTCTTTTTTCGTTTCATTGTATTATCTTTTGGAAAAAAAGGGAGAATAAGCAAGAGAAAGGAAAATATGAAAGAAAAATATAAAACAATAAAAACACGACATTTTATATATTTTTTTTCATGTAAAATGTCATTATGAATGTAGATAGAGTTGATGACTTAAAATAGATGAGATAGAGATAAATTGTAAACTGACTTCATATTGTGTACATCAAATTTAATTCTCACATTTCATATGAATAATTGGTGGATGGTATTTATAATGCCTTTTTTCATTATTCTATACTCATATAAATATATCTCATATACATAAATAAATAGTTTTGAAAAACAGAGAAAACTATATGTAAGCAGAAGCGAAATAGAAGGAAAGGAGCCAAGAATGTATTAAAACTCTAGAATTCAAATGAAGTATTTGTGAAAAAGATTATGATAGGGAAATCAACGTTTGATAGACTAATATATTCTTTTCTACAACCATATTGAAAGAATTCTGTTATTGATAGGTTTAGTTTTCTAAAATTCAAAGTAGACAAACAATGTTCTGTAATAATAATAATAATAACAGTAGATGTAGTAATGATTGTAATATCTACTGAATATTACATACTGAGTTTTACTTTGTCATAGACAATTAAACTAAATCTAACCAACTTGATGAAACAATACACATAACTAGAAACATTTTATTGCATGGGAAGTAATATCCTATGAGTTTTATGTACTTTTAAAAAAAGTACATATTAGGAAACAAAAACATTAGGTTGGCTGAATCTCATTTAATTGCCTTTGATCAACAAACATTGAATGCAATATTCTGCGAAATGACGTATATGTTAGTTTTGTGGTTAATAAATTAACAATAAATGATTTAACCTAATGTGGATCCCTTCAAGAATTTAAGTAATGTATGTGAGTAATGAAATACATGCTTATTTGTTCAGTCGAGCCACAGATTTTGTATGAGAGCTGATGAGAAAACTAGGTTTTTCAGTTCTGGGCAGATGGAACCTGAAACCTAACTTTTAAAATCCCGATTACGTAACTACTCAAAAGTTTATCCAATTAAACAAAAAAATTACGTTTTTGAAAAATTTCAAATTATTACTCAATCTATTAAACTTTGTCAAATGTTCAGATTCACAATGATGAATGATATGGTTTTATATATCCTATTGTACCAAAACAATTGTATATGGGGACTAGTAATACTAACCAACTGTCAAAATGGAGTAGCAAATTGTTAAACAATCACCTTTGCCTAAAACTGAATAAAAATGCTCGCTATAAATTACTTCTAACCACTTACACTAATCACTAGGCAACGGTATTTCTTTCAGAGTGACCAACAGATGTATCCAATTAAATTTACTCATATTAAGAAGAGATTTAGCTTATCATTGTATATTTCTGAAAAAAAGTGTTTTGACAATATCCTTTAGATTTCTCTTTTAATCTGTCATATTTTATAAATCAGTCGGAAGAAGAAAAAGAAGACGAATGAAGAATAGGGACAAAGAATAATAGAAATTCCTTTTTGTTTTGTAAAAAAGAGGAAGGATTATTCGTTCTATTCACAAATATATTCATTCCTCAAGGCTATAATAATAATAATACTAATAACAATAATAGTTTAATTATATGAATTATAATAGGATTAGTTTGTCACTTCATTTGTCGAATAAATTCAATTCACAAGTGATTCAAAAAAAGTTTATTTCTTCTGACGATTATATATATATATATATATATATATATATATATATATATATATATATATATATATATATATATAATGGGATGAATAATGACAAATTCATTTTAATGATGATTTAATTTTCCCTCTAAATTTTTACGCTTGCACTCGTGCGTATGTAAGTGTGCATCTACAAATTTATATATTGTCAAAATATCCAAGTAAACTTCATTTTATTTATTAAAATACATCTTAGATATGTGTGCATAATTTATCTTCAAGTTAGATCTAATCAATATAAATAAGACTGATTACATAAGAAAAGTGGAACAGGTAGTAACATTTTAACTCTTCAGGAAATATTGCGTACTACATTATCTTTTTCTTTTACTGCACCATTTAAAAAAAGAAAATATTTTTTTAAAAAAAAGGGATTGCAAATGCAATTGTTGCTATCTCTTGTTGAAATTAAGTTATTTGCTATCATAGTAATGGTAGTAATGCTAGTAATAGTCATCTTTTTGCCAATGGTAATTGATATCGTTAAAATGAATATATGCACATATATATGAGATAAAGTATAGACTACAAAACGTTTTATTTTCATCTCTTCAAATGAAAGTTTAATTTTATTCTCCTTTTGAAACAAATATTTTTAATGTCAAGAAAGAAAGGAAAAGGGTGAAAGAAGACAAATAGAGAATAAGTAAGGAATGAAGACAATCTCTCTGAAGAGAAAAGCAAATAGAATTTAAGGAAAAAATGAAGCTGAAATAAGGTTAAATGTGTTTACGTGTGTGTGTATGTTTGTATATACATACGTCTAAATCTTAGTGAAACTAATAATAATAGTAGTAGTAATGGTGGAATTAAAAATAGTTCATTTCAAGACAAGTTTATGTAGAAAGATTAAATAGTGATATTAATAATTATAATTATTATACTGTTGATATGCTGACTGAATTATCGATAATCAAATTTACCTCATCTCGTCAAATAGATTATTATTATATATGCATTTAAGTTTATGTATATGTGTACAAATAATGGAATCATAGATTTACATCTCATTATGTCTAAAATTTCACATTTGTTAGTGTAATCTGATCTTACTGATAAGTTGTAATAAGTAGAAATGAAAAAAGTGATTAGTTTTTTTCCTCCCATATATTTCTACAGTCCATTTAAAACTAGTTCATCACTTTTTTTTGTAAGAATTTAGTCAACTTTTCCTTTCATCTGCTTACTTTTCTACCTTTCCTTCACAGAAATACTTAGTTTCATAGAATAATTCTACAAATTAAAGCTCTCTACTTATCCTTTTTTTCACAATCACAAGATTTTGAGAGAAGTTAAGGTCATCCGAATGGTTATCAATTATAATTTCTATTTATATTCATATTTATTTATGTTTATGAATGGATTGAAGTTACTGATAAAAAGAAATGATACAGTAAATTTGAGATTATTACTTTACTTAAATGAAACTAAAGAAGTATAATTCTAAGATTAAAAAGGCTGAAATCTCACAATGTTTTAATCTTTAAATAGCTACACATTTTTGTATTCCTTTCATTTCTTTATTTATCATTAAATAAATTACCTGTGTTAGTATTGACAGTTTAGGATAATAATAAATATATGGATTAATCTTATAATTACTTTTATTTGAGAATATATTGCTCAGATTCTAAATCATTTTAATAAACTACGATTCTGGTGAATTTTAGGTAAGAAAAATGCCCTGTATCTAATGGGATAGATGTTTGATGTTCGATTCGAAAATGCATTAGCCAGTGTCACAGTCATTGGTATAATTACTAAACTATGTGAACTATAATCGATATTGTGCAGAAATGAAATATTTTATCATTGAGTAGTAGTATAGTGTACGAGAACTCGGGTGAGGAAAATCGATTAATCGTTTAATGTAAAATTACACAGTAAAATGTGAAAATCATGCATTAAATACATCATTTGTACATCTTCCATAAGTTGTCATTTACCTACTCCATTATTCCTCTAATTCCGTTGCTATCTTGATTGCTCTTTGTTTGTCTTCCTATTCTCTTCAATTCAATCTTCTTCTGGTAGGCATGCCACTTGAGGTTGGTACTGTGCACTACTTATATCTGTCAGCATAAGTAGAATACATCGTACTCGCCCCTCAATTAAACACAAGTCACTCTTGCGGTCGTCCCGCTCTCCGTGTCACTTTCTTCTTCATAGTGGTTTGTGATACGCTTCCTGTTGAGATGTCGGATCCGCCGGCGCGCTGACCTCCGTAGCAATGTAGAACTGCCAAGCCATCCACATCCGATGTTCGCCCAGCACCCAGGTTGTCCAACTCCATCTCCCCACCAACGGCGAGTGCTAAACCCAACACTGCCTCTCCAGAACACTCCACCCGACGTCTCCATTCTGCACCAGACCTCACCGACTATGGACTCCTCTTCTGAACCATCTCAGCCTCTCATTTGGCAGCGACATCAGATGTAGTGGACAAGAACTCAGATGGGGAAACCAATTCAGTGTTTTATAGAAAATTACACAGTTATTTAGTAGAATATGAAAATCAAGCATTAGATACATCATTTTCACATCTTGCATCAGCTGCCCTTTACGTACTTCAGTGGTCGACTCCATATTCTCTAACCCAATGATTCAATTACTCTGAGTTATGTTTACTTAGGAATATCAAAGTAAGCTGAAACAGCTGTCTGGTGGTTCCTTGTTGGCAGTCATTGTCTGCTTGATGTTATTTGGTGATGAAAATTATCGGCAAATTTTACAGATATTAGCGAAATATTTTAATAACACTGAATGACGTTTGCATAGTTTCGTGATTTGGTTGTGATTAAAAAATGTGGATTAGTGTATTCTGAGTTGTATCGTGTCGGCCAAGTGACCTGACTGAGTACTAAGAGTTAAAGAGTTTAGAACTATGGAGGGACAGATGTTAGTTTTCTCTAATTTCCTTATGAATTTCGGCTCTTAATAATAAAACATTTTATAAATATCTAATTGTGTGAACTAAGTAATTTTGTTTACTTTTGTGTTCTTTCTTATTTTGTTTTTGTTTTAGGTTTAATCACTGTCACTTGTGTTTTAAATAATCCGGGTTTCTTAAAACAATGAGTTGAATAGTCATTTCTATTCTTGATATTATTTTGTGCGTTGTCTCGATAAAAGAAGCTTTAGTCAGTAAAAGTGCATCCATATGTGTGTGAAGGTATTAATCATTATTCACAGTTATCACACAAATTATACGTGGCTAACAAAGAGATAATAATAATAATAATAATAATAATAATAATAATAATAATAATAATGTTTAATAATCTCCGCATAAAACTCATTTATTCAGCAATTCATTTTATTTCATTTTAATAAGCATTGGGAGGATGTGCACCTGTAATACGAGTTGGTAATAAAAGAAATGAGTTATCTCAAGCGAGAGAAAGGGGAGTATAATAAATTTAGGATCAAGAGGTCATGATTAATTAGATTGCTTCACAAATATATACACATAAATCAAAGAAAATTGACGAACATGGTCTTGTATGATTAGTTTTATGAATTAGTTTTTATCTGTGGTTGGTATTGTTGAATGATTCTTTTTATTGATCATTATTTAACGATTGTATAAAGGAAATGTCTTAATGATTTTTTCTGGTAAGGTTTTTTTATAATGTTCCTTTCTACGGGATAAGGTTGATAATCTCATCACCCATTTTCCCTTTTTATTTGAACTAGGGACCAGTAGTAACCCTAGAAAGGCTCTAGACAGAGTTTCAGAACTCCTGGAGCTAAAAACAACTGTCAACCAACATCAAATTCAGAATTTTGAATACAAACGTTAAAACAGTTCTATTGCAGGAATCTGAAACTTGGAAAACTACTAGAATTGTCATAAAAATGTACAGGTATTCATAAGCAGTTGTCTACTCAAAACGCTCCAGGTCCATTGGTCAGACACAATCAGCAAAGGCCTACTTAAACAGAAAACAAACCAAATTCCATTCGAAGAAGAAATTAAGAAATGACGTTGGAAGTGAATAGGACACCAAATTTGAATCGCTAGTCACACGCTCACTTGAAATCGTGAGGAGCGACGGAAAAGACGAAGGCTAAAGAACACACACACAAGAATCAACAACAGATGGAAAGGAGATCGTGAGATAGGGTAGGTTGGAGATTCTTTGTCAGCGGCCTATACTACACAAGCGGTAATAGTAGTAAGTAAGTAGCAAAAGACATCAATTAACAAAATCTTACAATATAGTTAATTGTAAATAACATGCAAAGTAGTTCTTGCTTTTGAATTAATATGGATTTATATCACAGACTAACTTTAGTTAGACAAATATTGAAAACTGAGAAACACCGCAGAGCTTTTTAGTCCGGGTATAGAACCTTTCATGAGTGAACATAGTGAGTTGACAGAATTTGAAAACACACACCTCCGGATGCCAACTCAGCTATCTGAAGATTAAGCGTCATTAATAAGACCTGAATGTTTCGATTTCGATGCCTGATGAGGTCATGGATGATTTTTTTAAAGGTGTCCAGAATTTTGCTTATATTCGAATCATTCAAACCCTGTCTTCCGAGTTAAAGGAAGAATTATGATGCCTCATGGTGAAAGCCTTGATGCTGTTTAAAGAAGTATAAAATGTGATTATAGGACGGAAATTTCATGGACCCAGGATCATCAAAGTATCTTTCAAAAAAAAGAAGAAGAGAATCATAATGAATACAATCCAACGTTATGCACCCACTAATGATAGCAACGATAATGATAAAGATCAGTTTTACAAGAGCCTTCAAATTCATAGTGAGGTGCACAGGAAACGACCTGACCATCTTGATAATAGACTTAAACGCCAAAGTAAGAATAAAAAATAACAGGTTTGAAGATATTATTTGACAACATGGATTAACTGGGAGGAGAGAACGAGAATTATGACAGTTTTGTGGAGCCCGTTTATTTTTGTCGTCATTTAAATCGGACGATCTTATCGAAGGGCTCTCCACTTTAGTGGCCCGTGATCTGACTCCAAATTAGTCGTATGAATGTTTGTTACCGCTTATCCTCGTATATAATCATTGACTTAAATCGCGTTAGTCAATAACGGGATTAAATAAGTCAAATAACGAGAATGTAACTTTGGATACATATATTTTGTATAATCGTTGATCAGACAAACGAACGGGGAAAAGATACGAAGAGAAAAAAGAGAAGCAAAAAAATGATGCGTGGTGGAGATGGCTGGTAAGCCAACTCCCCTTTAACCAAGCGTTAATCAATATTTATAAGCACACAAAAATAAGTTACAGACATGTGATGAGTAATGGGATAAGAAGTGTACACGCGCCTACGCGCTCATATAAAAACAGTCAAGATTGATAAGCGGATAATTAACAAAGTCAGAATGTGACTCAAGTAGAATGAATAGATTGGGTTGTCCAAATGCTGGAATAAGGTATATGGGCTTAACATAATAACAGACACTACAACAGATTTGCAAATTTGTGTGCATTCAACAACATGGTTATAGAAGGCACTATAATCCCTCACAAACACGTACATAAAGCTACATGGGTATCACCGGATTACACCACAGAGAACCAGATCGATCATATTTGTTTCACAAAAAATTTCAGGAGGTCAATGTAAGATGTAAGAACCAGGAGAGGAGCTGACATAGCTTCAGAGCACTATCAGACGGTGGTTGCCAAGATGAAACTGAAGCTAAAGAAGTACTGAAAAACTGGAGAAACAGTATCATAAAGGTTCAATGCGATCTTTCTTCGATATACTTACAAACTCAACCAATTCAAGATAACTCTCAATAACAGGTTCCAAGCCTTTCAAGATCTACTTCAAGAAGAAGAACTTATTATACAGGATAATTGGGAAGGAATCAAAGAAGCATTATTATCAACATGTCAGGAAGTTCTGGGGTGCAACAATCATCATCATCATCACAAGGAATGGATCTCTATTGAAATCCTGGACAGAATTCAAAATAGGAAAAACAAGTAGACAGCAATTAACAACAGCTGAACAAGGGCAGAGAAAGTCAAGACACAAGCTGAATACACTGATGCAAACAGGCAAGTAAAGAGGAACATTAGAACTTACAAGCAGAAATATGTGGAAAACCTAACAATCACAGCGGAAAAAGCTGCAACGGAAGGAAATATCAAACAACTAAATGACACAAGGAAGAAACTGGCAGTAAAATGTAGCAAATCAGAGGGACCGGTCAGAGACAAGGAAGGTAAGTCAATCACTGAACATATGAGTAGAACACTTTGAGGAACTCTTGAATAAACCAGCCTCAATGAACCCACCGGATATCGAAGAAATCAGGATGGCCATCAGACAAATCAAGAGTGAGAAAGCAATAGGACTCGACAATATAATAGCCGAAGCACTGAAGTCAGACACAGAAGCGAATACAATTATGCTGCACGTTTTATACGGGAAAGTTTGAGAGGAAGGACAAGTGCCGACAAACTGGAAAGGAGGATATACAATCAATATATCAATCAAAGGAGATCTGAGCAAATGTGAGAACTAAAGAGGTATCACAGCACAATCAATACCGAAAAAAGTTTTTAATAGCGCTGCGAACCGAACTCATTGGACTCCCAACTTCAAGATCAACAGACCGGATTCCGTAAGAATAGGTCGTGGACAGACTGAATTATTGAACAAGCAATTGAATGGAACTCGTCACTATACCTCAACTTCCTTGATTATGAGAAAGTATTACACAGTGTGGATAGGAGATTATAGAATCTTCTTCGACGCTGTGGTGTATCTGAGCAGATCATCAATACCATACGGAATTCACACGACGGACTACAGTGCACGGTGGTGCATGGAGGACAGTTGACAAATGCATCCCAAGTAAGAACCGGAGTCAGACGATGCTGCTCACTCTCCCTCTTTCTCTTTTTTCTGGTGATCTACTAGATTATGAAGACCTCAACATTAGAGGAGAAGCACAGAATACAATTGACAAGTTGGATGCAACTAGACAGTTTGAACTTCGTAGATGAACTAGCTTCTCTATCCCATACACACGAACAAATGCAGATGAAAACAACTTATGTATCAGCAGCCTCTGCATCAGTAGGCTTCAACATACATAAGGGGAAAAGTAACATCCTCAAGTACAATACGGAGAACACCGACCCAGTCTCATTTCATATAGAAGCTCTTGAAGATGTGGAATCTCTCACTTATCTGGGCAGCGTCATTTATGAACAAGGAGGATCCGGTGAAGACCTACAGGCAATGATTGGCAAAGTAAGGACAGAATTCCTACAGTTGAAGAACATATGGAAGTCAAAACAACTGTCAACCAATGTCGAAGTCAGAATCTCAAATACGAATGTCAAGACAGTTCTACTGTACGGAGCTAAAACTTGGAGAACTGCTACAACCATCATCAAGAAGGTAAAAGTATTTATAAATAGCTGTCTACTCAAGATACTCAATATCCATTGGCCGGATACCATCAGTAACAGCCTACTGTGGGAGAGAACTAACCAGGTTCCAGTTAAGGAGGAAATTAGGAAAAGACGTTGAAATAAGACATACATTATGGAAACCACCCAACTTGGAATCGTGTAGGGAAACGGAAAAGAGAAAGGCCGAAGAACACACTGCATCGAGACTTGGAAGTAGATATGAAAAAATCTCCAGTTTTAAAGTTCCTTCGCAGTTGTTTATGTTGTGAGACTAAAATGACTATACTGATGTTGGTTTTTTGTCAAGGATCATTTACATCTGGAAAAAATAATTAAAAACCAGTAAGCATTTAATAACTTTTTAGTTTCTAGTATAATGAATATGATCGTTGTACACCTATAACCTTACCAGGAGTCAGACTTAGGACCTTAATGTCTCGTGGATAGTGTATTACATTTAGGTGACTTTAAATGATTATATTTTACTCTGCGAATTAAGCATACTTCCACAGACTGTAAGTTCTATTATTAAATAAAAGATTATTACTTCTGTTAAATTATTCAGCACATTTATGGATGCAATAGGAGGCTATAAAAGAGGAAGAATATTTGTCTGTAGTCATTTTGATATATAATTGTTCTCAAAACAATACTTCTATAATCAATCCCCATAATTCCTTTTTTTGGTATACGTTTTCCTCCAACTGTTGGGTCACATTTTAATAAAGTTTGCCACTGGTGAATTGGTATTTATGTTTTGCTCTAATATGAATTTGTCAAGTGGATATGAATGGATCCTCGAGTTGTTCTCAATAAGAATTAAACTCGGTATAGTTCTCCTTAAAAAATCAGTGTTATCTGGTTGTCTGCAATGTCATAATAGCCATTTTATTATTCAACATGTAATGCATTTTCTTTTTATTAATATTCAGGACTGAAATGCCCAGTTTATGTTGGTGAGTTTAGTCCGAATGTATCCAGTTAGTCGTCTTCCTGGATTATATCTCTAGCTGTTATTCTTAGAGCGACAACAATCTCCACAAAACCCCTTCTGATATAAATGTGAGTAAATAAAAGTTAACTGTGGTAGTAAAATAACAATCCTAGCAATAATAATCATAACCGTAATCGGTGAACCAGAAAAAAACAGCTGAGTGAAAACAAACAAATAAATATGACCTAAGATAATGAAAAGAAATTTTTTCTTTGTCTTCTCCTAATAAATATTCTTATCGCGTGCTGCATTATGCCTTTTTTAAATGACAACTATGCTATTGTGTGATGTGTAAAAAAAGAAATGAAAGTTTTGTTACTGTGATGAATTAAAGGTTACCAAAGTAAAACAAAAAAAATCAAATATGTTTCTGTTTGTTTGTGTAAATGTATTTATGCGTACACTTGTAAATATAGTGCTCCACATCTGCTCAGTTTCACCAAAGACATACAATTACTTTTCACTAATAATGATGTAATAACAAATAGTAATTAAATCAAATAATTACAACTAAACACAGAATTTAGCTGAAGTGTTCGTTACACGATGTTAATGATTATTATATAAATACACAGTCTTTTTCTTGTTTGCTTTTACAATATTGATACAAATTAAAAAAGGAGAGGAAAAGCCATGACAACTAACACTATTATTGTTTTTCGAAATATTTGGTTGATGGAAGAGAAATAATTATTGGAAAAAACTTAATCTAATGTTTGTTTACCTCAGTAACTAATCACATATATCTACATATAATTAATGTCGTCGGTGAATTATGAGATAGAAATGATCAGCCGCTATCAACTACAAAAATATCTTGATAGCCGTTGTAATTTAACAGCTTTGTACTTCTGAATCTAAACTAGAATCTAACTCTCAGTTAATGTGTTTTGAATAAAACGTAAATGATTATCTAGAGTATACAACCACTTCTGACAAAACACTGTCATCGTAATGGATTCAGGATGGAATATAATATTGTGCAAAAAGGCAATTTTTAATAAAAATGTTACCACGACTGTACAAATAAACGATTTCTTGAAATATTGAATCTTATGCAGGAAATACTAAGCTAATAATTGTACGCTATAAATTAAATGTCAATCAACTAAATTGCTTGAAGACACGCTATCGATTATAGATGATATTTTGACATCCTCTGTTCACATTTACTGTTTGTCCAATGTTTTCTTCAACTAGCTAACAGATTCCTCCAAAATATCTTTCCCCCAGTAAAGGATATGCTGTTCTCTTCACACCAGTATTATTTTCTATATCTTCGGCAAGTTAGGTATATATAAAATATGCAAGTACAATTATCCATACCTTGGTATCATTTTCATTTATACAAATCGAAACCAGCTCACTATAAGTTGCCCTACAGGATACTGCAAACTTTCACAAATTAAACTGTTTAGGGTGTCATGGTAAACTAAAAGTTATTTTAGCCAATACAAGAAACTATGATGAAAATTTACTGCGTGTAGTCATTCGTTTTTTATAACATGGTGCTAGCTAGACTGAGTGAATTGAAGTTTTTGTAAATAACAAAACAGGTTAATTAAGAAGCTGAAGGGAATATAAGACCATGAGAGATAACCAGTATAAAAGTTTCATCTTTAAATCAATAAACTATGTTGGTATATCAAGATATCCCGAAGGAATAAACATTGACGTGGGGTGTCGTATTGACACTAATTGTTGTTGACAAGATATCTCATTTTTACTAGTTTCCTACCTGTCCCAACTTTGGACTTTATTGATCTACATTCAATCAAACTAAAAGTTTATTTTGGTGCCCTAAGTTAAACCGTAACTATAAAAATGTAAACAATAAAATCAGTAAACAGAGTCATATAATTTAAAAGTTAACAAAATCAGAAACATTTTTATCATTATAATAAAATTGAAGATGAGGGCTAACACACCATAGTTTTCACGTTCAGTGTGTTAAAAAAAGCCATAGTTTGTTCTCATTAAAAATCAATAGAGTTTGATTTTAGAGGAAATTATATTTTGACTCATACTCTTTCTAGTAAGCCTGTAATCATTCGAATTCAACCTGTTTCTTTTTATAAGAAGACATCATCCTTGCACGAAAATACAACTATTCTGATGATTTAATGTGTTACCGCTAAAGTAAACTCGGCTCTCACCACCTACCAACACAATATTAATTTTAAGATAGTATAAATTAGAAAGGCTAGATGTTTATTTTGTGATGAAAAAATTTCATAGTTTTTAGCAATAAACATGAGATATACTTCCAGTCACTTTGAGTCAACTTCTGTGATTCTTATTAAATGCCCCTTACAGTTCCTTGGTTTTTAATAAGATCTACTTTATGTCCAGTTCTACAGTGGTGCATGCTACTTATGCTGATAGATATAAGTAGTATGTAGTACCAACCCCAATTATTATACCTACCAGAATTTTGGATTAAACGTCTAATCGATTTTCCCTACCCCAGTTCTCGTTCACTAAAATACTACTTGTTTAGAAGTACAAATTATTGTTTGGTGTGTACTTTGTCAATTAATCACGTCAAACAAAAATTAAAGTAATTAAAAATTATAATTTTTCAACTCATTAGGATAATCATATTTAAATATGCTGTTGATAAGTAGTACGTAATTTTCAACTTATATAAGGGTTTGAAAACGATAAATCCACGGATAACTAGGACTATATAGTTATCTATTTTTTAGAAGTCATTAACAAAAGTCGGAAATGATCTTACACTGCAGGTATTTTAAATCGAAACAAGGATGG
Source organism: Schistosoma spindalis (assembly GCA_946903255.1). Lineage (NCBI taxonomy): Eukaryota > Metazoa > Platyhelminthes > Trematoda > Strigeidida > Schistosomatidae > Schistosoma > Schistosoma spindalis. The sequence goes on along the minus strand of OX336416.1, from coordinate 60,323,567 downwards.
AATAACTATGAAAGGATCACTAAACCCATTACTGGATATTATATTCTCCTTAAATCTAGAAAATACTATTTTCACATTCTCCATTAACATAATCACGATTTTCCGGTGTTATTGATAACAGTTATCTCGAATAGTAGGCAGATAATTTACTTCAAGCATGTAGCAATGTAAATTACAATATCGAATTTATAAATGAATATAAAAGAAAAACCATTATTCTATCTCAGATCATTCGAATTCAATGTAGAAAACGTGGTTAAACAGCTAGTGTCAATACGTGTAATCAATTGTGTAGCTCTCATTTATGTGACAGTATGATACGTCATCAAGTGACTAAAGTATTTTAACTATTTATTCATGTATTATTAATCATTAATAACGTAGAACCACGTACAGATAATAATAATAATAATAACTTCATTCATTATAATATGTTTAGTACGATATAGAGTTCTCATCATCGGCTTAACTTACCACATATTCATATACTCAGTTTTGAGTCACATTTTTTGTGTGACAACTACCGATATTATCCGGCTGCCCAAGTTGAAATGAGTTCGGTAACTTTTAAACCTGAAACGCGACGGTTCTAGGTTCAGTAGTCAATGGACTAGGTTGAAATTCGGTGCATTCATTGAGTCAGTCATACACAATGTAGAACCTGGCACATACATGTAAAGTTCAAGATACCACACCCCATTAACACAATTTGATGCAATAACCAGGCCAAATTTAAGAGTAGTATAGGTAGTAATGGTATTAGTTGTAACAAAATATATTAGACAGAAGATACTATTTGTAATACAAGCATGGATTAATGGAATAAAGTTAAAAACAAATGTATAAGGTAATTCAAAAAGTTGGGATCTTATGGAAGAAAAAGAGTGAATGGACATAGACCATTGCGAACGACTCACTCAAAGTCTCTAACTATTTGTTTACATGCGGACTTCAACGAGGTGACTACGCCTTGTTATGTGTCTCGGCCCAAAATTCTGCAGTATCATCAACTAACACAACGTTTTGGTCTGGCCATCCCTAGCTTTCATCCAACCTACTTGTACACCAGACAACATTGTTCGTCGAGATAGTTGACGGTTAGGGATTCATAATACATGTCCAAACCATCTCAGCTAGTGATGATTCACAACCTCACAAAGTTCTTTTCTATCTTTGTTTAGTACACCGTGCCTAACCTTAGCATTGCTCACACTGTGATCTCAACACATAGAAGCGATGCTTCGAAGACATTTGTGATCGAACTGTAGTATCCTACAAATATTATATATTCTTAGCGGCTATTTTTCACAACCTGTTAAACAATAAACTCGTCTTTTATTTGGAGGACGGATATATCGCCGACGCCACAAGTTATTCACACTAAAAAAGATGATCCAATTTCCTGAATTTGTGTTGATATTTCATCAGATACTAACCCATCATGGCTGATGAGGCTCCCAAGATAAGTGAAGTGGTTGTTGAATTCATAAACTAAGTTTTAGTTTCAATGGACTGTTGTGGCTTATAAATTTAAAAAATGAGAATATTGTTAAAATTAGGTTTAATGATTCAATATGTACTCCATAGAATCTGAAACCCTTGGTAAGACTGGAATTACATTCTTATAGAGTGTTATTGTGCTTAGTCTAAAAACCTACTCATCACTGCTTGATTTTTATAACTTATGTAGCATACACATGAATATGTCTTAAAACTAACTACTAATTATATTTTTTCCTTATCTCGTTGTTACTCATATGACAGTAGACTGGAGTTCACCTGGCAAACACAAATTAACTATGCAAAGGAACATATCCCTTTGAAATTACTCCATTATAGAAATAATTTATTTACTAGCTTATTGATCGATTAGTTGATCATTCCACAGAGGGAGAAAGAGAACAATTTGGTCGATCAAGAGAACAGCTCTTTTTTGTTGCCTCTGTTTAATAGCATCAATAGCCCGAAGCACATTACTAACCGTCCTAATTCGAAATTCACTTCCTTCATCCCCTTCTCCCTCTTCTTCATCCGTTTAATTGAGTATAGTCTTATTTAAAAAAACTTTAATTCATTCATCTATTGTAGAAAATAATATTTATTTAATAAAGAGAATATTTAATTAATTTATCAATATTATTTATTATACATCACTTTAGCATTTTAGGTTACAATTATTACTATTATTATTATTATTATTAGTAGTAGTAGTTAATATTTGATTGCCTGTTACTCAATTGAATCTTCACCAACCTATCTCACCCCCCTTCTCTCCCGTTTTTTTCACTGTTTTCTCTTGCTTCTTTTTCATATATTATTTCTCATTTAATAAAAAAGGTGAATAGTATAAAAGCGCATGATTCTCAAGGGTTTTGTAGTGTTCCGGTAAGAATTCAGTGATTGTTTTCTTTAAACCATTTCTGTGAGTCTCTATGTGTGTGTGTACTTATGTGTTTAAGACATGCACGTTAAATTACATTCTTTCCACTTAGGTTATTTTCATCAGTTACCATGTTTTTTACCAGATGTTGAAAAATTTTGTATATAGAGTTCGTTCCATAGTAGAGTTGAGTATATATATATATATATATATATATATATATATATATATATATATATATATATATATATATATATATACTTCCAAGGAGCCATCCAATGCCTCCTAGTTTCCGATGATTGTCTAGTAACGGTTTAGCCTGTGACGTAAGTTAGAAATTATTTTTATTATTTACGAATGGAAGTTATGAATTGTGGAATTATTGATTAAAATAATTAAACTACTATTTAATAAGCTACATTGTTAATAATTCGGTTGTGGATGGATACTCCTGATTGTTAGTCTATATATATATATATATATATATATGTATTAGTTATACCATGATGACTTGTATTTTGTCGATCAATGTTGTCAGGGTATATGGGCCCATGCGTAATTTTACAGTGAAACGAAATTATTTTTCTAGTAAACAGTTATTATTCAGTGTGCTACTTTATCCAAAATTTTTTCATGAGTTATAACTAAGGTCACATTATATAGCCTTCTGTTTGTTATTAGTTGATCAGAGGAAATCAAAAAGCTCCTGCTATACGTCTTAAATCTATAGGCTCTCCCCAGTAAAATAAAATATACTTAACACAATAAGATTACTGATGTTTGCTTAGAGGTTCACACTAAGACTATTCAGCTCTGCAATTAAATAGATTATGTATCTAAAGGTACATGAATGAATGTAAGCTTTCTTTAATTCGTAAGACTATGAGCACAAATTAATCATTCATCAGGGAATATTCGAAAAGTTCATTATAATTAGAACGAAATAATGTTGATGTATGAAAGCCTTATGCCGAAGAATTTTACACTTGTTTAGTCAGTAAGTCATCTAATATTTGCAAGATATTCAGGTGTAACACTAAAAAATAATGATTTCTATTTGTGAATAAATTTACAATTGTTAACGAAAATTCTCATAAGAGTATTCTGGTCCTAAAATAAAGATAATTAGTTTCAAATCATAAAATACATAAGCTTCAAATTAGTTTTCCAACGGTTAACACGAATAACTAAAGCTCAAATAACTGTACAAATATTCTATAACTACAAATTCTGGGAAACGGTTAATCCAAACTTTACATACACTTGAAAAGACACATTCAAGATCTATAACTAGGAAGAGAGAAATAGTGTTACTGTTCCACTAAACTAACAAACATATAATTAAAAACATTGTAATTATCAAAAATCTGTATAATTGAATTAAATACTTAGGCATAGAAATTAATACCGGCTTAAATTAACATATTTGCTATTGAAATTTTTAAAATAAAAGTTATCAATGTCTGGTGTGTACTACTGATGTCAACAGATATAAGTAGTATGTATCGCCAGTTGAAAGTCGAATGTCTGGAGGCAGAAGGTTAGGAGAATTAAAGAGGAAGAGAATAGAGTTACTGGTATAGAAACGAAGGAACAGTGAAGTCTGAGACAAGTGATGGACATTTTGTAAATGAACTACCTACTGTATGTTTTGCAGATTTTACGAAGACATTCTGTAATGTTGTATTAAAATACATTTGGTTGTCCCCGCCTGTGTTTTTGTTCATTACAAAAGTTCATGTCGGGACCTTCCGAGCTTTATCATGTAAAGGAACAGCCTTCGGATCTTTCTATAACTTTTGGCGGTACTTATCAAGCATACTATGATAGTGTATGCAATATGTTCAACAATTGTATAAACTGAAGTCATGAAAAATTTACTTCACAACAAATCAACCATATCCCCTTCGAAATACTTCTTATTTATGGTAATAAACTTGTCTCATCTTTGTTCACATTGCTCAAAACACCCCTTTCCAACTCAGCTGTTTCATCATTTCCTGTTTTAACAGAATTGTGCACACAAAAACCTTTCTCAAACACAGCTGATCAATAACAACGCAGATAATAAATCAGTAACATGTAAGTCCTGGGGACTTCTCACTTTCTATATTTTTATTAACATAGGAGATCAACGGTTGTCTAAGACTTTAATTGCTCTTTGCACTCTTTATGGTTTTTATTGAAAATCTAGTTCAAGTAATAAAAAAAACATTTTGTTTCGTATGTTATTTTCTTGGTCAACCTTTATGAAATTCCTGAGAGCTTTTTTAAGTTTCACTAACAACCTAAATTGTCAAGTTAGTGTATTTCTGAATTTGCAAATTTTCATTTTAAAAAACCGTTTTTTTAAAGTTCAGATAGGTACAGTTTCACTAGATTTTTTCAATACAAATATCATCAAAATTGGGTATCAGTGTATTAAGAAAATTTATTAAAGTATTTTTAAACTGCTGTAATTAAAAGTATTAGGTGAATGAAAGTAACAGACACGAGATCTTAGACCTGGGTTTCACGCTAGTTAGTACTTGTCAATAAAATGTACCCATAATATTCGAAACTACGTCACGTAGCCCCACAACTTCTAAATAACGACTAACCGCCTGTAGGACTGAGGCATTTACAACTTGGTTAACTTAATAATTTCTGTCACTTCCGTGTGCTATATCTGGAAACTTGAATAGAAATACTTAGTGCAACCACAATCTTTTGTTATGACTTAAGTTGTTAAGTATAGATAGATGTACTATTATTACATAATGTAGCGTCAATACAACTTGAAATCCAGGAAGCAAAGGAGATAACAGAGAGATATATCAGTGGAACATACTGCTAAAAACAATCTTATATTAATGATGTATCTTCAGTAAACTCATAGTATTTGAAGATCGATTATTATCTATTACTTTAGATAATTGAATAGATACCTTATCATTGGATTTTCTTGTGACTTAAGTAATTTGATTCAGTAAGTGTGATGGATTTTTATAAAATTATACGGACTCATAAAATTAGTGGTAATTCTTCACAAGATTAACACAAGTTCTTCAAGTCAATTTCCATTTTCTATGGAATTATTCCCCATGAAACAGGGGAATGTTATCAACCAGTAATAATTCATATTATTGTAAATATCGTGATAATGAAAAATCCAGCATTAAATATAATGACCTGCTTTATTCAGGGTATGTATATGTTTAAATAAAACTGAGGATGACCAATGTATTTCACTTTTCACAAAAATCATTCACAATTAGTCGGAAACAACTTTATTCAATAGTAAATCTAAATTGTTTTGTAAAATACACTTGAAAATCACGTCATTTAAAAACAAACTCTATAAATTCATCTTAATGGATTCATCAAAGTGAATAAATCATTTTTAAGTAAGTAAATAGGAAATAAATCTTTAAAAAAAAAAGAATCAATTTCTTTCATAAAATTCACTACATATTTCCTATTCAGTATCTTTCTATTCTTCCTTCTGAGTAGAATTATTCAAATTAAAAGAGAGTACTGACTTCAAATTTAGCATGAACAAATCTCGTTTAATTAAACACCAACAACCACTACAACAGAAGATATTATGAAATAAACGACATATTTCCATAAATTTATGACATTATTGAAAATAATAACAACCGCAACGACAACGAAAACAACAGAGCTAACATTAAGAACTATGGAGCAGAGAATAAGCACAAAAAAATAATAAACCCCACCAAAACAGTTATGTAAATAAAAATAAACTTAATGAAGAACTTGAATGATTAACATCATATGTGTCTCTGTGTGTGAATGTTTTGCCTGTCACTTATTTTCTCTCTTTTCACCTCATCTAATTTATTTATTATTTTTGCTAGTAGCTTTTCAAGGAAAAAAGAATTAAAGGTGATAAGACAACAAAAGCGAAGAGAAATGAAAACAAGAAAAGAGAAATGCTTCAAGACCAGATAAATAAATAAGTAAATAAACAAACAAATAAAATACATCAAAATGAATTATTCTCCTCCTGGTTTCTTTTTTGTCTTTGATGCTTCTTGTGGCAACTGATGTTGGTATAATAATCACTGTCTTTAAAAAAGAACTAATTTTAGTAGTGCATACATATAAAAAATGTTTATTTATTGAGAATCTTTACATACTATTAATACTAATATCATCAGTACTCCTGCTTCTGGTACTTCTATTAAAACCATTACTACTGTTAGATACTACAAATATATATCCTTTGAACTGTCCGAACATTAACAAAATAACTTTTAAGTAATAGAATATTGGTTAATGAACACTACCTACCAGTACTGGTTTAGGTTATTTTGTTTAGCTTTCTTTCATGTATACACATTCATGCGTGCGTAAATGTAAGCAAGTTTTTGTAAGAAACTTATAGAATCTAAGAAAAATCATGGTAATAAGAAAATTAAAAAAAATGAAATACGTAAAAGAAAAAGTAACAAGCTAAAAAACAACAACATGGTTTATTATACATATGACGATTTATTTAAACAAAATAAAAATTCTTATTGGCGCCAAAATTAATTTTATCTTAATTTACAAACTTTTTTTATGGAAATTTGTTTATGCATCTATGCTTGTAGTAAATGTATGTGCAGATAAAAATAGGCAACATGATTATTTATGATAAAATGTTTTTTTTTCCTTTCATTTCATAGTATTACTACTTAACATTATCTAAAATTATTAGTCAATGTAATCTACTTGTGAATATCTTGTGTATACATTTATGTATATAATTGATATGATATGGATACTAGTTAATTTACTCTTAAGAAGAAAAAACTTGAACATGTTATATTTTTCTTAGTTTCTCGGGGTTGTTTTTAAATGTTAATCATCATTTATAAAAGAAATTTCCCCATTATTATATAAATAAATAAGTAGTAAATTCTTTTTATGTGTGCGTGTGGCAATTTTGAAATTATTTAGGCACCTAAATACTTGTGTTTAACACAACTATATAAGTATTACACAAATATGTGTACACATATACACAAAGACATACACGTTGATTCACAATCATAACATCTTATTAAAAGCATTGCTTAAGTCATTTAATTCATTATCATTCAATAATTATGCCGATGAATTCAGTGTTAGAAATGGGTCATTTATATGAATACATTGTTACATACATTATATGTAATTGTAAATTGTGTAATTTTAATTAAAAAGAGTTACTTTAATATAAAAAGAAACCATGTATTTACTCATATTTGATTCGATTTTGAACTGTCTTTTTGAAAGTAAGAAATAAATTTGTAAATGAATACATCTCGGTATTTTTACTGTTCTATTAAGAATAAATATGATTAAAAGTAAGATTATTTCGCTAGTTTAAATTATAAGTAGATAGGCGTAGAGTTTGAAATATTTTTGCTACCAAATATTTTGTACATGTAAACGATCAAAATTTTACTTGTATAAAGAAGTTAATTGAATTGTTTGCCAATATTTTCATATTGACTACAACATTCTCTAAATATATGATAATTTAGATTATATAATAAGGGGTTGATATGAAAGACTATAGATAGACTACTGACAGTATTTCATAATTATTCACATAGTAAGATATGCGTATTTCAATAGATAATTTACATTCTAAGACATTCAAATGCATGAGTTTCTAATCCAGTTGCAATTAAGTATTCAAACTTCCAACTATTAGCAATACATTTGAAATTACTTAAAAATGATCATATTACTGCAAACATGCTATGGACTTCAAAAGATTACTGCTCATCTATGAATGTAGAATATCAGAACTTTACAGAAACCTATTTGTTTATCCTAATCTATAACGAAAAGTGATGCCCATCCTGGGTTTACAGTTTCTAGAACAGGATCTACGATCATTCGTATTACAGGAAACCTGATGGCCGTTTTCGTCTGACTTCAATAGAAATGAAACTTCACAGATACAAAAGGCTAAAACTCAGAAATTGAGTTATTTTCCTACAAGCCCAAAATGTGTCAGTGTACATAATGGAAACATGGAAAATATTTTAGATGTTCGTTTAGTCAATAATATCTGCTTAAATGACAATAGTTTTCAGTCAAACAGTGGCTTATGAAGCTTACTGTAACTATCTCAAGTTTAAATCCTTTTGTTACAAGGAAGTCTTAGCAGTCGCAAATCAAGACTACAGTAGAGATATTTTCATCTATCATAAAAAATAAAAGTAACCAGCTTATGCATTGATTAGTAGCTTTCCCTGAACACGGTAGTAAAAAGTAAGCGAAAAGGACTTATTGTAGGTGGTATTAGTATTATTATCTACGACACGAAAGTTCAGAAGACTAATGATGATACTTCAGAAACTTGAACTTTTATGATGGTATAGCCACACATAAATTTCACTTACAATCAGAATAACAAATGTGTGTATCACAGCATGAACTGACAAAACTCATGCTGCATCTGCTGATATGAGTTTGTAAAAAGTGTAAATTCTACTGACCTCACAGATATATTCAATACAATTCCCTCAAATTGTGATAAACATTATCTTTGTGATATGATCTTACCAACTTAACAGTCCAATTTCAATCACAGGCTCACTTTCCATCCAAAAACATTTTATTCATCAGCCTGTTTTCATAGACCATGATTTCCTAAAGGTTTTTCAGGTCTCGAGCCTAAGGTAGGATATCACACAGTTAATTTTTTATTGTATAGTATTCGATATAGGAATGTTTAAATAATACACTTAATTAGTTCTCTCGTTTTCTCTTTTCATGGTGACTTCAGATATTTGTACCCCCTTTAATCTCTCTACTGCACTAAGTAACTCCGACTGCAGCCACTCTTAGGTTACTAGAGGTCCCAAACATGGGTAAAAGAAAAGAGCTGGGAGTAAGGTTGACAGATTCATTCAAACTCTTCCCTGGTAGTTAAAGAGTCTTCTTATAGGACAGTTATGAAGCCTCACCGTGAAAGCTGAGATTCTTTGAAAGTCGTGAGGTTGATTCTCCTTCTGACAACCAGAGCAACAAATAAGTTAGGTGCATGAAATATCCGAATAGTGTTGAAGATTGATAGTCATTCAAATAAGAGCGGAAATAAAAAGATACAATCCAGTTCAGCAAAAATAGCACTTAGCAACAAATGGAAAGGAATACTGATGACATAGTTGACTGATAAAACCTGGTGGGCAAGCTATACCTTAATAGGGTCATAGACCTAAATAAGTAAGTAATTACATTTACTATCACCTGAAATACATATTACATATGACAATCACCTTTCAAAACTGATATCTCTCAAAAGTAGGTTGTGGTATATTGAAACAAAAAATTGCTATGATTCACTTTGATTTACATTTAACACTGTCCATAAACCACTGTATACTAAAAAGGAATTGGTCGAACAATATATATCAAGTTCTAACCCTTTAAGACTCAATGATGTGTGATAATTAAAGATGTGAATTGAATTAAAACCATCTCAATAAGATCCTATCTTTAAATCATCTATCCACGTTTTCTAACTTAACCGTGGGTTAATTTAGTCAAATAAAAAGAATTATTAATGATAGTAATGATAATCATAGAAAAAGAATATAATTTAATAATCAATTCAATACAGATTCTTGTAATTAACTTTCAACTACATTTTTTCTTGCAATATTTGATATTACTACTGTATTAGATTAATCAAAATTCAACATTGCAAAGGTAATTGAACATTCTAGAAACTAGTATTAAAGAAAGGGAAAAACCTGTTTATTATTATTTTTAAAGAGTACATTTAAAAATCGTAGCAGCCTTTATATGTAAATTTAAGTAAAAGGAAATAAATTTTATCCCCTTTAGGTGAGTTATGGATAAACAATTTTTTTTCTAAGAACTTACAATGCATATCTATGCCTCTTCCTCGGCAACCTACTTCAATCTTACATTCTCTTTCAGTTATCGTTTGCTTCTTCTTTTTCTTTTGTTTTTATCTTTCCATTAAAACAATAAATTTTCATTTTTCCTAACTTATTCTATAAAATGTTTATCTTTCCTTTTTTATTTATTTCAAATTTCAGTATCAACATGGAGAACAACATCAAATTTTGTAGCCAATCAAAATTAAGATGTAAATCACTAGTTTACTTGTTCTACATAAATTCATATTCGATTGATTTTATACTTCTTTTTTATTTATTCATAAATCAATTTCCCTTACTAATTATTATACTAAAATATACTTGTATTCATCCATATTAAAGTGGTCATATATATATATATATATATATATATATTTAATGCTTGGTAAAAATTATCCGAGTGCGGTTCTTTTCCATTATTGTCATTGAAGATTGATGTTGTATGTGTATTTATATATATAGTGACTTTTTGCTTTATCATTATAAAAAATTGATTTATTCTTGAATGAACAGACTAAAATAGGTAAATGTAGAGAAGGTGAACAATCGGTACAACTGTTGAATATATAAATAAAAGGTGAAAACTCATAAAGAAATCTAAAATAAAGAATAGTTTGAAAAGAAAACAACAAAATATTAGCCTATACTACTAAAGAAAAATAAATTCATATTTATTATTATCATCATAATATTTTTTATCATTATTACTATTATTATTTTATCTATAAAAAAAATACTCATACTAATAGCATAAAGGCTTAATAATACAATTAATAAAGAGATAGGAGAAAATGAAAGAAAATTCAAAGACTCAGTGAATTCCCTTCATCCTCATCCTCCTCATCATCATTTACAAATGTAGGGAATATAAGATGTAAAAAGAAATAAATTCATTAATTAGATTATTTTATTTTCGATTTAAACAGAACTAAGAATTAGATGGTTAATGAAGATTAGGCAAAAGTAGAAGAAATTTTAAATAGAAGTGTGAGTAGGTAAGTGGATGAGATGAGATAAGAGGAAATAAGAAATAGAAGAAAAAAATAATCAAGAAAAGATTAATAAGTTATTTTTGAATAATAAACACAAGTAATCTTACTATTATCATTATTATTCGTAGCAGTAATACTACTACGTTTGCAATTAATATTATTATTTTTTTAAAAATAGTATGATTACGCTAATTATATTATTTCCATAACGACTACTCTAAAGCATTTATAAGTAGAATTTTAACTTTTTGTTTATCGTATCAAGAAAATTTTATATGTAACATGTAACACAAATGTTTAACAGTTTTACACATACATGTAGACTATTCTAAGTATATACCGCATAATTTATTCTTTAATGAAATTAGAGGTTTGTTTGATGTATTATTCATTATAAGATGTAAATTTTAAAGATGATTCTATCTGAAAAAGTTAATATGGTTTCTAAAACAAACGAATAATAAATTTATTTATATACTAGTAAACCGTAGATATAGTCAATACACAATTGATCCGATCATTATTGTTTTAATATTAAAAACTGTTACAAAGCTCTATAAATTCTTAGCTATAAATACATATTCATATATCTATGGAGACGAATCATGCATATTGTAAAAAGGGTGTCATATTCAAATGAATGAAAACGTTATATTTAGAATCATCTCGTTATTGTATGTTTATCTATCCACTAGTTAATTTAATGGAAACCAAGACTAATTTCTAACACTATTTCTTTGTACATCATAGAGCTTTGGAAATATGTATTTAATGCATGCATATGTACATCACCTTGTACATATAAACACATCCAATATTTATGTAAAAAAAATACTGAATTTTTGTCTAATTTTTTTCACTTATTTGGAAAGTATTAAAATTTTTCTTCATATCACACATCTGTCTAACTTACAAAAAGTATTAGAATATTTCATTCTTTTACACCAGTTATCTTCATAGTCTCATTCAGAGAGAGAGAGAGAGAAACAAAAGAAGTAGAGAGATAAGTAGATGGGTAGAAAAGACATAAGGATAGTTTGCATAGAAAGGGGTTTATTTTGTCTGTGATTTCGTTAAATTTTCAAGTTAAATTAAATTAAATTTTATTTTATTTTTCTAAAGGCGAATCAAAATAATTTACGCTAAAATTTTATTTTCGAATAAAATTTTCGTTAAAATTTTAATGTGAATTATGAGGGTTAGACAAATTATTGGTGAAATATTTTTTTATGAAAGAAAAAGAAAATTTATTCGTCTGTTGTCACTATTCATTTGAAGGGGTTTTATGGATGAATCTATAGTTTGAAGATAGCTATTTTTATAAAATATCATTAGTTTTAACTGAATCACTGAAGAACAAGAAACAGTGATTCGAAGTTTGTTCTTAATTTGAGACAATTCAGCCAATATGAATCTATAATTGCACGTAGAATCGAACTGTTAACCTCTAAACACCACGGAGGGCATGACTGATACCTTAAAGCTCATCAGTCAAAACCTGATAAACTTTGTTCTCATTTTAGTCACTTTATAATATAGTACAGTCCTCAAATTCATTAAATTTTTGTCAAAAAAGACATTTATGACCGAAAACATTAAGTGAATAGAATTAACAAACCGAGTCGGACAGATGTTGTAGAGTAATATATCTTGTAAGTATCTAGTGGTTGCATCCATGATATGCTTTATAATAATCAAATTCAATGCACATACTTTAAAATGTTTATGCTGTTTATGTTAGTGCTCGGTTCGTTAAACTTGAATGCTACTACTGATTCGTCTCACTCGGAACGGAACGAAGTATCAAGGATTCAGAGACTCGATAAACTATTCTGGTCCGTTGTCTCCGACTCAGCTAACTCGATCAAGAAGTCTTGGTAAGACGTAGAAAGTGTATTCTACAGGCAACCAGCAGATACCAAGTCAATCAGGCACACAAATCAAGAGCATTTATATATATATATAATCGATATTGTCATATAAATTTTTAAACCTTCATCAATAAGTTCGTCAATCGACTGCCATTCAAATATTTAAACATTTAATCGATAAGTTAAGATAAAATTACAAAATTTGGGTGTTGGGGAATCTATCGTCCCCAACAGTTAGGTGGTTGGAAATAGTAGAGAAGAAATGATGAGCTTAGTTTTCATATCAGTTGAAACTTGTCACCAAGGTTTATCTACAATCGTGGGAGAGATTTTTCGTCCCAGATACACAGTCTGAGAAGTTACCACTAAGCCATTCAAAACTGGATAAACTTCATGTAGGACAAAGGTATTTATGACAATCTGTCACTGAGTAGTAATAAACATCATGTTTTTATAGTCCTTAATGCTGAAGAGTGATAACTAGAAAAATACCCGTGTCCACAGCTCCCCGGTGCCTGCCTACATCCATTAAATTTTGGAGAATAGTGAATGGAATATCGAGTCACTTTGACTGATACTTCATCGATAGAACTCGATCAGTACTAAACGACTTGAAGATTAAGTGGTTTACACTAAGTTATAATAAATATCTACATGATGCATTGAAAAAACTGGGTATGATTCAATAAGCGAGTCCAAATTAAGTCTTCCATTCATTGTACCACGAATAATAGTAATCTTGTTACTTAAATCGATTGCTGATGGAAATGGATTTAGGAGTGAGTTACTATCCACGGATATTTTCTGAAAGACTTCTGGTCATTATTTGTCAATGATCGGTTGATAGAGGATGTTTTAACATGTTGCAATAGGACATTGAAAATTGTCCAGACACTAATTTTCACCAGGTTTTGTCTTAAATTCTGTCTAGGAGGGTAATGCATTAACTGTATAAGGTGAGGAAGAATTACTTCTAGTATAATAATCTCTCTAGCTAGCGACGGTGGACTTCTGTATTACGTGATACCTATGTTTGATGCTAACTCCATTTTATACCACTTATATCTCTATCCTTACTTCATGTTGAAATTCAAAAGCCGGATAGATAGGAAACCATTTTGTTAGTTGTGACGTGCTTGGCGAATGGTCCGATTGTGAAATATGGGTGAGGTGGACAAATAATGTCACATCGCTTGATAAGGTAATTAACTGCCGGCATGAAACAGTTAGTAAATGGCCCCTTCCTGGTTGGAACCAGAGTAAAATTCTTGATCGCTGACAGGTGATCTTAGATGTGATAATTCGAAATCGGATGAAGCAGAGTTTATTTTTTAAATCCCGAATCTGGTGCCATTCTATACTTTTTATTCTTTAACTTCATTTATTCGTTCTAAACTACATTTCATATGTTTAACTTCTCATTGCAGCTTAAGTCTCTTTTTATATGCTACTTCTCACCTTATTACTTTCTTCTATGTCTGTGGGCATGTTAAATGTACCTACCTGGATCAATACACATTTTTCTAAGCCCTACGTTGACTGTAATCAACTGGCTGTCCTTTGTAAAATCAAATGTTTTACAATTGGGTGATGTTCACTTATTTTTCGTATTATGTCATTCATTTTTTGCTATTAAGCTTAAAACATGATTGTAGACTATAGCTAATGTTACTTCTTTACTTATTCTTGGTTACATAACCATTTGAATGTAGTATACTGTAATTTTCTGATTTAAATGAACATTATTTTTTAAATTTCAATAACCATTTCGTCGGCATAGCATATCTTTAAATTAACTAAAAATCTATAACATACCATGATGAAAGAATATCATCGTAATCCATCTAGAACTAGCTGAAAGAAGCTGATTATTTAATCTATACTGTCGAAATATGTTTAGTTTTACTGTAATAATGGATTAATAAAATGGGAGACAGTTTATACGAAAGACTTCAAATACTTTTTCATCCCGTCCGAAAAATTTTCAGATCATATCTTTATTACATAATATGAAGTTAAGCAAAGAAATATTGTAGCGACTAGTTTAGTTTGTAGGGTTTTTTTCAAAGATTGGTCTGATTTGAAGTGCGATTGAAAATGAGAGAACACTGAATAGTTATTTTGTCCTAGTGTGGTTCTAATGGCTAAGTGTTCACCATAAGACGTGAGAATCTTGGATTTAATACCTGGTGGGATCGTAGGTCGCATTGTTTATGATTCCCATGTTAGAATGAAATTCACCATCCAGTTTTCTCTAGTTTACAAAGGTTCTGTGACCAAAATCAGTAAACTATTAAAAGCCTTCCTGTTTGCTTTTCGTTCAACTTCTCATATAATTGAACATAATATTATTTATGAATATTATTGTATATATATATATATATTTCAAATGTGGTAGTTTTCGAGAGAGAGAGAAAGCGTACATTTGCCGCAAATTCATTCATCTTTGTCATCTCACTTAAATCCAACTATCACAACACACATCAAACACAATCAAGTTATGCACAACATACAAAATATATAAATAAATAAACAATAAAGTTTATTGGTAATTTTTTTACTGTTTATACATGATGTATGAAAACCATTTATTTATTAAGAAAAAAAATTTACAGATAAAGAATTTTGAGACTCAAAGTCGGTTAACAATAGTTTCAAGTGTTTTTTGTTTTATGAAATTTTATTTTAATTTTTTTTCTTGTTTTACATTATTTCTACTTATCCTATTTATTTAATGAATTACTAATCAATAACTGAACTCCATCAATACAAAAATCATACATTCATCCACCCTTATTACATTTTTTTGTTACTGTTGTTAAAATTCTTATCTAAAGTTTATAACCATTACACCAATATCAACGACT
The DNA here is from genome assembly GCA_946903255.1 of Schistosoma spindalis. Lineage (NCBI taxonomy): Eukaryota > Metazoa > Platyhelminthes > Trematoda > Strigeidida > Schistosomatidae > Schistosoma > Schistosoma spindalis. The sequence goes on along the minus strand of OX336416.1, from coordinate 60,307,559 downwards.
ACTACAAATGTATCATATAAAAACTCAAATATGATGTTTTCATCTCTGTTTATCTCTTATATATATATATATATATATATATATATATATATATATATATATATATATATATATATATATATATATATATATATATATGAATGTATTGAACATACACATGAAAAGTGTACCAAGATAAGTCACGTTTAAACATGTTTGTTTGTTTTTTTCGTTAACTTTTGAATTCAACTTGTTGACAAGATAATTAAATTTAAAAAATGAGCACATAAATCAAATCAATGTGAATATCAATGTAAATATTAAGTTCTTAATGATAGAAAACAATTTAGAACTTGATATGTAATTTTTTTACAAATAAAAAAATATAAAAATATCATGACAATCACAATTTTATGGATTTTTTTAATAAAAATTTTTTTAACAGTTGTGGAATTTGTCTAGTTTTAAAGACGGATTATTTTTTAACTTTAACCAATATTAAAAACAAAATATTAAAGTTAATCAAGTTGAATATTGATTTTATTTTAATTAAAAATATTAAATCAGATTTTATTGACGAATCATTTTATTGATTAATTGAATACAATTTATTTCAATTAAAACAAACAAACAAAATATTACAATGACATAATTTATTCTCCAGTTTGTTTATTTGTTTCTTCAGCTGAAATTAATGAATAATTGAAATAATTCCTGTTAAGTAAATCAACATTTTCTAAACTATTCTAATGGAATAATGATCAATATTCATACATTCATGTTGATATGTATCAGTTTTATGGATATAATGAAATATACTTTTTATCAAGTGATAAAGAAGATTTACAGTTTAGATGGATACTTTTGGTGTTATTTGAGTTCCCTAATCACAGATTATTTTTTTTATTAAAGAGTTTAATTCAATAACGACTGTGAGTTTGAAATGAGATGGTTCTGATTAATTTGTTAGTTTATTTCAAACTGGGATATAAAACATATATTCAATGTTTCCTCATTACCAGTAATACTTTCTAAGATATATTGCCAGTGGTGAAAATAGTATTTGTATCCAATCATACTATATAGACTCATGGAATGATGAAAAGAAATGTGAATAGAGAAAAGTTCATTATTTGCTCAATTTTGTTTATAGTGAAGAATACAAACCTCTTTGATATTGTTCTGTTAGTATGTCATCTATATAAAAAATTATCATAAAGAATGTTTTATTAAACTATAAATGAGTAGTTCACTAATTATATACAAATTTTATATAGAAAGACTTTCTCCAAACTTGTTGTTTAAATGTTTAAGTTTATCCACATATGCAAGTCGTTAAAGTATTATTAGAATTTAAAATTACAACTTTATTCAATACATATATTAATGATAAATGTTCGTAGTTACATTTTGTTTGGATTAATATTACTAGTAGAACATAGAGTTCACTATGCTTACATCGTGCTACGAATTAAATGTTGCAGATATCTATGGTTTACTGGTTTTCCGTGATTATATGATGAGTATTGGATCAGGTTGGTAATAATTTTTTAAAATACATTAACTGCTTGCTATTTTTAACATTTAATTATAAAAATTAGTTTGGTTTGAAACTATTAACATATATGATTCCATAACCGTTATTATTTGGTCGATAGCTAGTGACATAAAATCTCCACATTAAATAGCGATCCTATGGGTCCTGTTACTTAACTTTGAAATAGATTTCTTGAAACATTCTAGCCTACAACTAGGACACAGCACATATATCTTCCATTTTCTATGGTACTTCATAATTTCCTATGTATATGTTTGCATATATACGAAAATGGCTAGATTTATGAGAGATAACCATTAAATTTCAAACAATATAGTCCAAAGTTATAGGGTTCTCTGAGAGACCAATAGGTTCTAGGTTCAACTCCACGTGGAATCATGGGGGAATACTAAATGAGATTTCCGAATCGATAAGAGCTGCATATTAGTCAGTTTTATGTGAATTAAAAAATTGGTTATAAAATTTAAGTAGTAATATTGAATAGCAGAGCCGATAACTCAAATTAAATGTTAATTTCTAGAACATCAAACATAACTAGTTCATAAGAATCAACATTTACAAAACCCGGAACCAGTTTTTCCAGTTAATTTGTTGATATGACGAAGTATCACGATCCCTAAGATAAGTGACTACATAAAAGACTGTATATCCGGAAATAGAACATTCAATATTTGAATCATATTCGAGTAAATTTATCCACTGTCAACAACTAGATAGTTAACAACACTGGTTTACCATTGACTAATAACTAGTATGGTATTTGTGAATTCCTTATTGGTGAATTCTAAATCATGTAGGCCAGCCATGGGAATTATAGCTATGCGGTGAAGCCCTTGTCATATGGAATAATACAGTTTTTAAATTTCACATGGAGCAACAGCTCCACCAATATTGTAGACATTTCTTGCTTATTAAAAGCAACTAACAAAAATTCAGGTTTAAAATTTCTTATTAACTATATTCAATCAATAAAATTTTTCTCCAGTTCTACATATTCACAATAAAAGAAAACATGGAGGAAATCCCAAACTGCTTCCTAACATCACTTTTCTTGTTATGATATTGATTATCAATGGTGGACGACCCCTGACTCACATTAATTACTTTAATAAAATGAATGAGTAATTTGTAAATAATAATAGTAATTTTTGGAAGGAAAATAATAACCTATAATGAAATTAACCTCTAGCATAATATAAATTTTGCTCATAAATAAACTGAAATATGTCAATTCGAATAAAATAAGGGTTTTTTGATTTAAAAAAACCCTATAATCATTTATATAGAAAGGAAAACAAATCTCTGTTAATAGAATAGAATATTTTAAAAAGTTTAAAAATGAAATCATAAATTAATTTGGTTATTATCTTCTTGTTCTTTTGGGGGGTTTCAGTTAACCTGTCATATAAGTACATTCCCAACAATGAAGGATATACAACTCTACACAAAGTATTGTACGTGACTGTATTTACATATAATGTATATTTATATGAGTATCAACAGGTGAACAAAAAATCGAATGACAACTCATAATAATAATTATCACTAATAATATAATTAATACAATTTGTAGCCAAACACATCGAATCCAATTTTCATGAATAACAGTAATCATTTCTTACTATAGAAGTTGGATTATATGATGAACCCCTTCGTGATAGGAATCATTTTTAAAGCATAATGTGTACACAGAAAATTTAAAGATAATTTTCATGAGTTGATTTTTGTCCATTAATTCACTAACTTATTTAAATAAACCAATCACACATTAGTCAAAACTTGCGGTCACATGTTGTTTTTCACAACCAATCTAAGTGATGCATATTTTATAGGGTAACAGAGAGATTTAAATTGAATGAATGAGTGAATAAAAGGTCAGTCATCATCATAAACTCTTTCCAAAACAGGTTGAGAAATTTGTATGCAAAGGGTGGGAGTTTATCTAAATGGAAAATAGTTGTAACTATCGCTAAAGTTTCAACTTTTTGCCTTTTCTGTTTTTTTTTTAACGCAAACACATATACATTCAAGTTCGTATTGTAGTTAAAGATCTTTAAAAGAGGGTAAGAAAATGAACTGTGGTTCTCGTGGCTACATTACAATGATAATGTAGGTGTGTGATATGCGTGTAAGCTGTTAGATTGTCTTTCTTTTTACAGATATTTACATATTTCAATTAGTGTGTGTGTCTGCGTACGTTTGTAACTAGTTAAAATATAAATTTAAGATTTTTTTAGGGTGGTGGACTCAAATCTGTGTTGTAATATTTAACTGAGATGAAATATTTGTTAGTTGGTTGGCTAGTTAGACACACATTTACAGTGAAACATTGTCCTATCCACATTATTTGTATTGATACATACATACAAAAGTTTATTCAACAATTCTCAAAAACTTCTACAATTTTATGTCTTTCCTTCAATTTTCAAAATTAAAACGAAAATATTTTAGTGTGTTCAACTATTTTTGTCTGTATGTTCATATATGCATATTGATTGAGGAACAAAAACAGTGTGAAGGTTAGAATGAACAGTCATATACACAAATGCATGTGAGAGAATATGAGACAGGGAGGATAACTGTAAATGAAGAATTTCATAGGTTTGAAATTTTCGTTAAATTTAAAACAAACTTTTTTTTCACTTCATTTAACGGTTAATTTTTATATTTCATTCCCGTGTTAACGTTGATTGTTTTTGGCGAGAGTGATTTTAACTTCTGAATTCTGTGATCCCTAGTTTTACTATGATTAAACAAAGCACATAGTGGACTATAGTTGCTGAGCCCCATACTATAACAGTTAATAATAATACATTTCATTATAATACACTACTTACTGAAGGCTGTAATTGGTAATGATGATCTTGGGTCTTAAATGTTCATTTATCCAAATATTAAAATTGTCCCTTACAAGTTATATTAGGTAAGTTATATATTGATCGATTTTTATTGATTCCGTTTATTTAGAGAAATATGTATATATATACTAATATGCGAAAAGTCTTATATTAAGGCTTAAAAACAATTTATTCATCTATGTTTGACAGATATCTTCATCTCATTCATTATTTAAACTAGAATTTCAAAAATTAATAAGGATCGCTTATGTTGTAAAGATACATCCTCATCTTATCAGACAGATCAGATAACTTTTTTTACCTATGAAAATTTGTATTCTAATAAGTCCAGTATTAAACCCCAACAATTTGTGTTATATTTTCAGTACATCAAGATTTTTATTTTAAAATTTCTTAACAAAGTTTGAAAAACTTGAACGGAACGTTGGATTTACTTAGAATTCTTTCGCTGAGATTTTACAAATACATTCTTCCTCTTTAAAGTTTACGTAAATTTTGATGTAAAATATCTAATATATGGGTTATGAAATAGTTCTTTCTATAATTTGTTGGCAATATTTAAATAAATGAAAAATGGATCTACTAGAAATACGGAAAAAATCCCTAGATTCAATGTCTAGATCCCGTAGTCCTGAATTACACACAGTTCACTAGAGTAGTATAATCCAAAAAAATAATTTTCTAAGCCGGTTTGTCAAATGTATAGTTCTATCGAATAGACTCTCAGTTTTATAGTTATATATTCTATCTAGACTATTTGTCAGTAAAACATTTTAAATAATAAAGTGACATAGATAATCATTTTGATAATTTATAATAAATACTTTTGCAATAATCAATTTTTCCTTTCAAATTTCCTATTATATTTCTCTTGTTATTTCACTATGTTGATACGTTCTTTTTGAATAGTGTAGCTTATATTCTAATATAATTTATGTCGTATTTTAACCACATTTAATCGTTAAAATATCTCTTAAACTTAAAGCAGATCAATTCAGATACTTGTCGATTAAGAGAACAAAAGCAACGGCAACGGTGAATTCTATTCATTAGCTTGTGATGAAAGTTTTTTTCAATGTAAAAATTTCCAGTCAGATATGTAATAGTGCCCTTTAAAAAATTATTTATTGAAAATTATGTTTAGTTCGGTTGTTAGGATCAAATTCACTAAACCAAGTACTGATATTTCCACCAAACAACATTACATATTTGTTACGGTTAATTATTATGTGTATGTTTGTGTGTACCAAATTTTTCAATATATTTAACTGAATAAGTTGAATTCCACGAATTTGGTGTAAGCAATCACTCATTTTCGCTGGTATAAACAGTAGTTTCTCAATTACCATATTTCATACTTAAAATCATCTGCTTAATTTTGTGTAAGAATAACTGAGTAAGTCCTTTATTAACTATTCCATCAGTAAGGTAATTGATTTTCTTATGAAAGGAAACTGATCGAATTTTTCCCATTACTCTGCAATGTGATCCTGAATCTGAATGACTTGACAGCCTCAACTTGTATGCAACTTTGTATAAAACTGCCTGTCAGTTACTCTGTTGCACATTATGAAATAGATTTCTGAAGGGTGCGTAATTGCTTGAACTGAATAGAATATTCATTTTCAAGTAAGTAGAACAAATCCTATTAAACCACGAAAATTGGTGATAATAATCGATAATAAACATCAACAAACCTAACCATGTTATTTCATTTATCTGAGCAGTTAAACAATAAAACGCTAAGTGAGAGCGTTTGGTTGGTGGCCATAAGTACATAATAAAGCACTCGATAAGATGAACAGTTTCATGATAATGTGTGACTTGTAACTGAATCAACTGAACTTATGTGAAGTAGTAACCTAGTTGCTTATTTCACGGCTTGCATGTGAGGGGTTACAGTCCAAGCCTCTTTACTCCTATTCTCAATCAGATAGATGGGCAGTGTCACTAGTTCTCTCACCTAAAGTATTGTTTTAAGACTTAGTGAATAAATTTGTGTTCGATGAATAGAATACTTTTTCAAGAGGTCATAAATGAGCAGACACATGCTTCATATGATAGACTCCACTGATGGAATACAAATAACCGGTCCTCACTAAGGATGAAAAATCCTATTGTCATTATTGGATAAGATTCCTTTGTTAATCACTGAATATTCCACAATTCACCCTAATTATGTTACATATGTAGTTACTCCAACAATCTGTAACGAATTTCCAGAGTATTGCACAATGCTTCATACAACTTACTGCATCAAGTCATATCTGTTATACTGATTTACAATACTACCCGTTAGACAGAGATCTATACATGCATATCACCTCTTAAGTAAAAGTTTCACTGTTTAAATTCTAAAAGAACTTCTCATGCACTCTGAATAACTTGAAAGTAATCTAAATATTTATGGACATTTCTCAAAACTATTACGATTTAGAATAGTTTATTGTTTATTTGTGAAAAAGTTTTGATACATTGCTGACCACATTTGAAAGGTTTATTGCTAGAAAAACGAACAAAGCCAACAGAAGACATCTTTTTTTCCTCTATAAAGATAATATACTCAATTTGAGATCTATCAACTGATTGATAATGTAATCAGTAATGACGCTGACTATACCAGAGTGATTAGTAAGGGAGCATAATAATTTAATACTACTGATCTTAAACTTTCGAAGTGTGGATGATCTTGTGTCTTTCAACATGGACTTTATATATTTTATGACGGGCAGTAGTGAAACATTATTGGCTACTTTCTGACCTTCATTTTTCAACTTTGGTGAACTAATTGTGATCGTAAAATTTAAGGTATAGTATAGTTTCTGTAATATCCATCAGTCAGTCAGTAACAACGTAGAACTTCGTACGTACGTACATCAGTTCGAGTTGCCATACCACATTAGCACGGAAATGCAGTTGTCGATTTTAAATCCCGTGGTGGTAGAGGTAGTAAAAGTATAAGCAATAATCGAAAAGATTATGGTTTGAAGGTGTTGTTCATGGAGTATAATCCAGTGAAATAAATTTGGAAAGATAAAAAATGGACATGAATTCAGAAGATTAGAATTTGAGAGATTTATTTACATATTTATATATTTAGGCAGTTTGAGATCAGGAGGACCGATTGTCTAGATACTACAATATTTATGGCAATCCAATCATTCCGACATTTTGTCAACCCATTTTTTCATCTTTACAATATTTATTTCGCAAAACGTAGTTAAGTGAAACTCAAGTGTTGCCCTATTTAGACAAAATTAAAGCCCATAGGTTTTCTAACAGTACTATATGAAAATTCATCCTATCTATATACTTTTAAATAGGCTGATATGTCATTAAACAAGTAACTACTGTAGATTTTTTTAAAAACTTAACGTAGTGTTCATCATTAATGAGTCATAAATCAATATTAAACTATTGTCAACACAAAATTAAAGCTAGGAATTGTTTAGAATGACAAAAACGATCTTTAATTTAATTAAAATGATGCAAATAATAACTATATGATGAGTTTTGTTTTTTAAGAATTGATGATGTACATTATGAAAAGAATGAAAAGGAACATTTACACCCCCCAAAAAACACCCAGGTTTTCTTTCACTGAACACTAAAATTAAATTTGTACCGTTCATTGAATCAATGTTGTATCGATGTTTATATATATATATATATATATAATCATTAAACTGAAATACATGTCTATCTGATCAATGGTTATTAATAAAAAGTCGATCAATGTTAGTAGTGTATCGATTATCACTTAAAATCTATATTTCATTGATTAATGAATAGGATATATATATATATATATATATATATATATATATATATATATATATACTGCTGATTATTATCTAATCAATTCACAAAGGCTATGGAATCTGAGTTAATTTTAAATTAGATTTTAGCATTTTTTTAAAAAATGTATTCAATTTAGAAAAAATTTGTAACAATTTGTAAAATAAGGTTTAGATAGATTAAATCATTAAAAAAATTGTATAGATATACACTTAAAATCGATTAGTTTATAATAATGTTGATCTAACTAGTTAGTAAATTAATTAACATTTAAAATTTAACATAATTTAATTTGATTGATTAAAATAATTTAGTTTAAGAGATGACCGTAAAATTTATTATTTTTTTAATGTTTGAAATGGTTTTCATTCTGATCTAATACCATCTAGAAAATTAGACTTTTTTATTTGCTCTTGTATAAAGTTTGTTTGTTTGTGGGGAGAAGGGATATGTATACTAATGAAGTGTTTCAAACTTGGTTAAAACATTTAATTAAGACTTTTTGATTTTCAATAATTTTAAAATATTAATATCAAACGATTATAAAATCTCATTTGAATTGATCACGATGATTTTATTGATTTTATTTGGATTATTATGAACTATTGAATATTGATATGTTAAAAGAGAATATGAAGAATACTCATTATTGATCAGTTCGATTTCAAACTGACACCAAGTTTAACATAAGATATATAATATTTGAGAGCATTCTGTAGAGTTTTTTTCATAACAATAATAAGTATGGAAGTAATCTAGTTCTTTTCAATAAGAATTAATATCAGATGACCAGAATGAATTCCTTTTATCTCACTGGATATTCTTGCATATATATGTATGAAATGATAGAATGAAAGTAGTCCAATATTTTAGAAATTAATATATCACCTTGATAAACAATCAGTTTATCATCTTAACTTGACAAGTTTTTGGTAAAGTTACAGTCTAGTTCATCCTTACAAATCAGAATGTATCAGTCTATAATTTTTAGTCTAAATCAGTTCTCTATTTCATGATGTTAAGATTACTTAGTGGTTATTTTGAATTTAAGCAACTGATTATAGATTTCAGTGTAAAATTTTTCTGAAATTTTACGTGAAATCAATCAGTCATGATCATTTACTTTACAGTAGTTTTAAACTTGAACAAATTAACAATTGATCTAGTGTTTAAATAGTTTGCAATGTTCTACAATGACACATAATTGTTTTCAAATTTTTATTCAAACGAAATAGTTAAAGAAAATTATAATATGATCAAACTTATGTTTATATCTAATAATTATATAATAATGAATATCATTGTGGAAATTGCAAAACCATCTTCAATATAATCATAAAACTAAATAGTAATGAAGATATAATGAAAATGAATTTTACTTTTCCTTTCTTTCTTTTTTATATTCAATGATAATATGGTATTGATTTTTTTTTTTCGGAAATTTAAATCAATTATTTGTGAATGAAGGTAATATAGATATATTATTTAATAAATGACATCAATTTATGAGTAACTGAGATTTGTGGAAGTAGTAACTTTGTGTTTATTTTCCACTAATGTTATAAAGTTATCCATTATCAGTAAATAAAACAAAACAAACACATTTACGAATAAAACAACTAATTGATTTGTGGTCAAATGATAAAGGTTTTCTAATAAATTGACTTTTATGAGAACATTCAATAAGTAATTAGAAAACATAAGGTTATTTAAATTACATGTATTCATCATGTAATGTGTATGATTCTTAATGATTTATGCTATCGAAACAATATGAAACTAGTGTGAATAGAATAGAAAGTTGAAAAAACAAGTTTAGTAAAACTGGTTGATCCATAAGAGATTAACTCATCAAAATATACATAAGTCTTTTAACATGCATTGACAACTTAAACTATGAATACTTTGAAATTGAAATATGAATACAGTGAAATCATCATTTTTACGCCAATTGCTAAATTGATCATTTCTTATACGATAAAACGTTAATTATTAACACATAGATCATGTGGAGAGAAAGTGAAACATTCACTTATTTCACGCCATTGTCACAATATTGATTATCGATTCCGTAAAATTGTTTGCTTACCAGTTTACATTCTTTTCATGTTATTTTATCTGTTTTCAAAATTCATGATTATCATTATTGAATGGTAAAATCACGTTGCTATGCTTACTGACAATTTGATAGTTATTCTATGCTACGTATATATGTATTTTGAACTGAGTAACTAACTCGTTTTCTCCTCTTTGTTTTCTTCCCGATCACATATGTCTAACTAATTGAGACATTATACCGTTGTTATATTTTCATTTGACATTTGTCTACACCTCTTTTTATATTTACTACTCTTGACAAGGATATGGGTAGTATATATATAAATCAGTAAGATCATTGTTTCTAAAAAATAAAACACTGTAGGTAATCTGTTTGAAGTGAACATCTTACAGTATGTTTTTTATTAATTAACTATAAATCAATTTATTATTCCCGTAATTTAGATTACTTTGACAAGATTCCTATATATAACCGCTGGGTAATGAAAAATACAATATTATTTCATTTTATACATGTCTGATTCCATTTATCACTAAGCACATGAATAATTTCATGAAGTTCTTAAGATGGGAATCATTTCCAAGATTCATTTTGTAAGCATCAACTTTGGGTCTGTCTATAAGGCATTAAATATGTTTTTATAGACCATTATATTTCGCTCCTACCATGTTGACATATAGAACTGAGTTTTTCCTAAAATTATTTCACATTTTTATGTGAACATTTGCAAAAAATCTGTGTAGTTTGAATGTAATCTTTCTTAAGAGATAAAATGAAATGTTGTATCATTTCTACTCTATCAGTTTTGTGGACGATACACCTGATCAGGAAATTATTCCTATATAGATATGAACATTGATGTTGACTGCTTTTTTATTATCTGAAACCAGGTAACTAATGCTATAGATGTAGAATATATCTTACTTTTCAGTTTTAATTAGTTTCTTTTTTATGCGTGAGGTTCAGTATTTAGTATTCTTCAATAAACACCAAAGGAAAAACATGTGTGCGGAATCCTGACTTACAGTTGAAAAATACTAGTCTGTAAATAATGTTATATTTAAAGATTATTTTAGTCACACCTTCCTGATTAATTACTGAGATGAAACGCATTTCATCATATGAAACAGTGGTTTGGCGGACTACTACCTTCAATTACTAAATCCTAGGTTGCAAACATTGTCTTTTAGTTTGGACAGGTGGATATTATTTTTAGCGCCCAGATAATAAATATACATCAAAGGCAATCATATAGATGTATATTTGGTCACTGAATTATGTTATTTTACCGTAGGTGATCACAACAGTTTTCAGTATATACCGTTGAGAGAACTGTTGAAATTTTTATTAGTTTCATAGTAAATAAATTATTCTTGTATAAATTCTTGTTATGTATTCCAACAAACTAGTCAAATGAATACCAATGTCAATCAATGCCCTCTCACTACACGAGGAAAGATATTTACAGTAACTTACTATGATTTGGATTTATATAGTTGTTTAACAACATTTCCTCTCTGGCATATACTACCTCTCTTTTTCTTTACCTGTTTTCGTTTACTTAGATCAGGTTATCTAACCAGTTAGCTAACTATGAAGTAAAACATTCATTTTTTCACTTGTTTACGCACGCCTATTTCAAGTAATATGTTTGAATACATGGACATAATCATGTTGTCGGACATTTATAGTGATGAATATTGTATTAAGTTTATATTGGGTTTTAAATGTCAATAAATTCAGATTTCTAAATGTTAGGGCTTTTATTTTAATTTACACCAAAAAGCCCTATTCAATTTGACAACGAGAGATAAAAAATATATTACTGCAGCATGACCGATAATATTTACAATGCCAATACTACTGAAATATTACTATAGTAGTGATGTATTGTACAATCAAACAAAAAGTAAAGAGATTAACAAACATGTCTGCAAATGAAGTATCAATGATGCTCATAAACAATATTGTTAAAATTAATAATACTGTAAATAAATATCATATTAGGTATAGCTATATTAAAGGACTGAAGATTTCCACTTTCCATCCCAATCCATCGCATTCTGCATTTCATCTAATTTTTTAAAGGATTTTTGCTATTTTCTCAGTTTCCACTGAAACTTTTCAATATTATATATATATATATATATATATATATATATATATATATATATATATATATAACATAAAGTATTATTGTTACCTTCCCAACCATGTTAAAAAAATGTGTCCTCGTGTTAACTAGACTAAGATGAACGTTAATGATATCGGTTATTATTATTACTATTATTATTATTGTTATTATTATTATTATTATAAAACTTTGAAAATAACATGTGTGCATTTTTGCACAAACACACTTCTGTGTTCATATTTATACACACACATGCATATAGACAAACAAAAGTACATAGAAATTTATCCGAAATCTAAACACACACTGACAAAATACTAAATTATAATAATTTGTGTAGAAAAAAAAAGAAACAGACATAAAATGAAGTAAAACTTGCTGTGGTTAAATTTGTTGTCATAAATATTTGCACTTTATTAATTCTATCTTTATTAATAATATTTTATGTGTAGTTGAGTGAATATTTAAACATATATATATATATATATATATATATATATATATATATATATATATATATATCATAGATACACATACATTCTTCATTTAAGCTTATAAATCTATATTTCCTCAAAAAATTCAACTAACTTGTCTACTTAAAAAAAATGAACAAGATAAGTGCACAATTTCAAAGTGCCTCATATGTTTCGTGAATATTCCTAGGTGGGTTACAAATAACCTATTATATATATATATATATATATATATATATATATATATATATATATATATATATATATATAAAATAACCTTTACTACTGTTATGATAGACAAAATGTATATTTGTGAGTTGGGGGTGCTGCCTTAACTGAATGATTCGAATAAGTTGTAGACAATATTTTATGTATATATATATATATATATATATATATATATATATATATAACGCAATCTGTTCATGAACATACAGTAGAATGTAAATTTATGGAAAAAGAAAAATTTAGAATGTCAAAATGCATAAATCTAAATAATAATAATAATTAATAATCGTACATGGAACATATTCGTGATTCACTAGACTTTGAAATCTTGAAAAGAGATTAATAATCATGTTTTTTTTTTTCTAACTGGGAAAGGTTGGTTATTTTGTTACAAATTTTTTTGATTTTACTTCATATTTTCTAGACGTACAAGTGAATTCATTGTCAGAATAAATTAAACTTGGGGATAAAGTTTTTTATTTGTAAAAATATAAAAATAAAATCAACAACTCCATTAGTTATAACTTTATCATAATTTAGTTTACTCATAGTGATAATAGTAACTATCATTATATTGGTAGTAGTAGTAGTAGTAATGGTGGTAGTGGTAGTAGTAGCTAGGCAAACTTTCTGTTTACTGTATACGCTTGTAGTACAAACACGATCCATAAATTTATAATCGTCAAGAGTTCAACATAGATCGGTGACAAAATTTTTTTCTAAAGTCCCTTTCTGATATAGTTTCAATGTGGTGAATACTAACTGAGCGAAACTGCATTAATCACTAAATACAACCACAACTTCCCTTGTCACATCTCAAATGGTTTCAAATTTTAAACAGTCAGAATTTGTTTTTGTTCTTTTAAGACTTCAGTCAGTTCTTTCAATAGTATACTTTCAGTTATATTCTCACTGCAAGTTAAACTAGGTTACATTGTGTCGTAAAGCGAATTAATTCAATGAGTAAGCTATAGAATTGAAAGATAAACTCCAAGTTTAAATTTTTAGTAGAGTATTTTATCTAAAAGATCCCACTAGGACAAATAGTGAATTATTAAGTCATTTATAATTGCATAACTACGATAAACTCTTATAAAACTTTTGACCCTCAGTACCTTAAAACGATCACCAGTGGGTAGAAATCATTCAATCAACAAATGTGAAATATTCTGTTAGGATTTATTTATTTATTTATTTTATTTATTTATTTATTTTGAATATGTCAGAATTCACAAATAGAGTGAATAATATTACACTTGATTAATAAAAGCAAAATAGATGAAGCTTTATTATTATGACTCAATTAATACTAAAATATTGTTGTTTACACAAGTTTTTAATAAACCAGCAACATTTGAATATCATATACCATAGTCCTTCACGAGGGGTAACAAGTGTAAGTAGCAAAAAAAAGTAAGTGATGCTTATTAAAAATAAAAGGAAAATAAAGTGACAAGGGTTGTGAATGGGCACTTTCGAAAACTCCCATATAAGGACGAGACAACCATTCAGTGTTTACTGGTCTTCCATAATTATCTAAAAAAGGTCAGTCCATGAAATAACATAGAAAATGTATTATTCTTTCATAGAATCAACATTCATTTGTTAAAACGTACTTGAAGAATACACACATATATATAATTTTAACTAATTTAAACAACTTTCCATACACTAACCTACAATTGTAAATATTTAGAAAGAATTACCATTTCATTCATTTAAAATGAAACAACAATAATTCAAAATATTCATTTCCATTACTATAAATATTTTTCCTTGTTTACTTTCTGTTTAAATGAAAATATTTTTCACACCTGCTGTGTTTTTTGTACCATTCATACTACTTTAATCAGAATATGTTCATTTTCATTTTAAAAAATATTTTGCGGTCCGTTTTGTTTTAATCGTTGTTGCTGAGAGGCTATATGATTTTGATGATTGAATTGTGAACAAATGTCAGTTTGAATTATATTTAATAGTTTAATGAGAAATAAAGAGTTTGTTGTTATTGTTTTTTTAAATTGTTGTTATCATTACTACTACCAGTAGTCTTGGTTATAAATGTCAGATGTGCAATTGGTGAAATAAGCGGAGGTTTCTTAAATAGATTAAATTGTTGTCTGGTCTAATATTTGTTAAACGATGTTAAATGTTCAAACCAATGAACCAGTGAAATTTTTTTTAGTTTTTGAAAATATTTTTTAATTACAATTTGAAATTATATGAAGGAATTTGTAAAACTGGAAAGGATTGAGCATTTGAAGCTGGAAGTTTTGAACTTCATTAAATGTACATTCATGGGTGTGAATTCATGAGGAATTCTGAACTAGGTTATAACTGTTGAAATTATTGAACAAAAAATTATAGCTCATATGGAAGTTTTTGAATGTGTTGTATTCTTTATTGTTCTAGACAACGACATCGTCTCACAGCACTCGAAAGTTTCATAATCGACCAATCCAACTAGAATGATACATTAGCGCCTAAATGAATTAGTTAAACAAAACTTTTCGGCTATTAATTGTTCTCTAACATAGTAGACTGGTATACCATTCATTGTTAATTTATGGGAATAACCGAACGATTGAACTGTTACTCAAGTTTTATATCATCGTTTTTGAAATTTATATTCAATATCGTCAAGTTGACAGCGAGTTTATTTATCATTGAAACATTTGTCGCAACTCAAACTCCGTTGAAAACCATGTGTCATTAAACGATAATATCACTCTATTTTGGAAACTGGTATTATTTTGGTCCCAAGTGATATCAAACTTTGAACGTTCATACCTAAAATAATGATTATGTAACACTCGAACCAACGAGCTATAATAAAAATAGTTCATTCTTTTTCAAATTTTTATTAGTTTATAGTTATTGTTTAATGCCATCGGTAAATTATTATCTCATTACGTACTATTTTATTTCCATCAACTACAACTTCTTGTTAGAATTTTGAGAATTATATTTTCAACGTTAATCAAAATGAATATATGTGGCTTGAAATGGATGAAATGTGGTTGATAGTGAAATCCAGGACTCGTATTTATTTATTTTTGGGACTTGACAACTAGATGCACCTGCATCCCAGAGTTGATGTTCACTACGGGACTCTAACCTAGTACCATATACTTCAAACGACACAATGTTATCCATTTCGCTACTGATTCCACATAACCATCAAGACTGATCGGATTTCAGTCAAAACATTTATAATGGAATAGTCCAACCCATTTCAAATTAAATTGAACATATGATTGTTAACTTCATTGTGTAGGGGAATTTTATGCAATTTGATGTCAAATTCCGATCGGCTGTTTACATTCACTGGTATCATATATATTATTAAAACAAAACAAATATAGACTTTACCGTACATTATGCTATATCATTTAAATACTTGTATAATTTAATGATAAACTCTTGCATATCAACAATAAAGCATTATTATTTTCCGATTCAATCATACTTGACAATAAAATAATCGTTATTCGAATGATTTTGCATAAAATATGAAATGAGTTCTCTCGGTTGATTGAATGTTAATTTCTTTACGATTGAATATAAGAACTAAAGCTAGAATTTCCCTGTTCGCTATGTGATTAAAATCGAATAATAAGTAGAATACATACGCTCATCTATAAGGTAGATTTAAGCCTTAGCGAAAAGTGGTGATCGATGAAGTTAACCAAATACGATATACGACAATAGACGAGAATCTGTCATTATTACAAACTGATTGAAGAATTTTACGGTACTGAATCCTTAAATAATGTTTTAAAGGTTGCTTACTGACCGAAAGACTTACAGGCATTGATATCAATATTGTTTGAACTTATGACCTTTTACAACTGCTATACCTAAAATAATTCAATTCAAAATTAATCGAAGAAATGAAATTCCTAATTCCTTATTATTTTTGCCTTTAAAATAGAATGAACTCGACAAGTTCTTGCGATTGAAATAATTTACATACTATGATTGTGAATGAAACGTTTTCTTAAAGTTTATACAACCATTTTTGTATTTTATAGTATAAATATTATTATATCTTTGTATCTAACTTTCACATATATTTGAATGGAATATTAAAAGTGGTATATTAAAAATTGTAATGATTACAACAAACAACCCATATACATCTACACACACACACAACTATAAGCGAAGTATAATTCAATTTCACTATTTCCTACTTACTATTTTAATGTTAAGCACCTATAATTTAAGAAAATAACATCAACAACAACCATACCAATAATGGCAAATAAAATTGAATGAATAAAAATTCATTTTTGATATTTAATGGAGCCTTATTTGATAGAAGAAATATATGTGCTATTTAGAAGTAGCCAGTATATATATATATATATATATGCAGAGAGACAGAGAGGGAGGAGGGAGGAGAGAGAAATTAATACAAGTTTATAGATGTGTGCAACCATGTTTGTTTGTATATTAAATGTAAGTACATATATGAATGTCTTAGTGATTTGGTTAATCAAAATAACCAGAAAAATATTGAACTTTTTAAAAATACACTTGATATTTAATCAAAAAATAATAATGATTCTTTTTTGGTGCATATTTTGCTTAATTTGTTTAGCTCAACTCATATCTTTCAATTCTAAAATACGCCAATAGATAGATAAATTAGAAGGGATATGATATTACTTTTTTATAGCAGAAAATAAACACTTAAAACTGTCATAGGGTGGATGGTAATGATAATTACAAGTACATAGATTTTTCTTCATAACTATGTATTAATAATAATAATGTATTATTCTATATTATTTTCACATTAGATTCAGTTTACTTTTATTAAATCTTATTTTGATTGTTCACAAGGTAACTTGATTGTTTTAACTAGAAAAAAACAGCTGAAGTTCATTTCGCTACTGTTTTTCACTATTCCAATCTTTGTCATTTTTTCATCTATTTTTTACTTGTTCCTCAACCTTCGTGTTTTTTGTTGTTATGCACTTTTCTTGTAAAAAGAAATTCCAGCCATAATATACAATATACAAACAGTTTTATTCTCCAAATTATTCAAAAAAGGATGAAAGTTGGCGGTATGTATAGTTAAGATGGTGTTAATTTTGACACATAAATGGAATGCCAATATTAGTGTTGGTGGGGATAATGATGAAAATGAAAGATTCAGTCAGTTAGAAACAAACATTCAACCTTATACATTTAAACCATATATTTATACAAAAAGAGAGATACGAAAAATGAATTTTTCTTATTAATTTAAAGGTGCCATACTGTCTGTTTTTAGTAACAGTAACAATAGTAGTCCTTGTTATTATTTCATTTTGAGAACTGAATACATAAAAATACTGACAACCACAATAATAATAATGTTGATGAATATGGTTGCTTAGGCACCTGTAAGTAAACAAACAAATCTGTGATATATTTATTAGATTAATGGGAAATTCATAACACTCTACTACTACTATTATTACTATTAACAGCAATAATAATAATAGTAATAATAATATTAGACTAGTGTTATTACTACTACACAACTTTGAATAAATTATTTTTTGTCTTAATCCAATTAATCACTGTCGTGCGTGAAAAAAAGTAAACATCATATATGAAAGGGATAAATGTTCAAAGACAATACAAATTCCATACATAAATATTTAAGAACAAAGAAAAAATAACTATCATAGTAATTAAAATTTTTAAAATTTTGCTTATCATCATTGTAAAATCTATTATATTCTTGGTAGATTTGATCATTTTCTTTATAGTTACTAACTTTTCTTGCCTTGTCTTTCCTTTTAACCTCTTTTCATCACTTCACTTACTATTGTCTCTTCACTTATCTATATGCTCATTTTTAATACCTTAACATTATTAGGGAATTAAATAAATATGTATATAGGTATTCATTGATAGTAATAACAAATGTAGTGTATATACATGCTTATATATATCTACAGACTAATAATTACAAATACATGCACATGCATACATGCACATTAATATGCATATATCAGATAAGATGTTTTTATGAAATATATATCTGACTACTCTTAATTTTTTTTTAGTTTTCATTCTAATCAGTAGACTTGAATTAATTTTTTTCGTTGTTGTATTTTTTTGGTGTGTAAATACATTTTTCTAATATATTTCAACCACAAATTATCATTTAATATGAAAATGATTAATGAAATTTTCATTTTGACTGTTAATTGTAATGAGAATAATAAAAATAATAAAACTATTTTGCTTACAACTAATTAAATCTTGTACTCCACCTTTTATATTCTATTGTACATACACATTTTTCTAGATTAGATTTATATTAGGGATAATAAACAATATCTATCTATATATATTATTTGAAACTAATCTTACAATTTTTGTCTACTGATTGCTCAATCTTATTTGCTTTGTGTCAATTTTAAAAAAATAAAATATTCAGATACCAAATCGTTCATTCATATCGGTTAAGTGTAAACATATATATATATATATATATATATATATATATATATATATATATATATATATATATATATATATATATATATATATATATATATATATAATCTCTATTCTTTTTTGTTCAATTAAATATTTAACTTTGAATACATAAATAAACGATAGAGTGGATTAAAACGACATATGGTTGAAATATATATATTAGTTCGATAGATAAACAAACAAGAGAATAGCAAAGAATTACTTATAAAATTGAACAAAATATGAATAAAAATATAAAAAACCAATTTGAAGAAGTAAACTAATAACAAATATCATTTGAAGAGTGTACACTTAGTTGTACTCTTAACTAGCTGGTCTTAATGAAGACTAATTACCGTTTTTTCCGTATCTTTATCTGAATTAGACACTGAACAACCATAGAAACTTCAATGTTAAGTTAATTAGTTCAAAGAACTCTCTACTATGAAGTCATTCATCTGAAATGCAAATCATCTCATTAATAAAAAAAATGATTTGAAATGTCTTTTGGTGTGAAATTGTTTCACATAAAAAAAAGACAACCAGTTGACCAATAATCATGGTTTGTAATATTTTTTCAACAAATGTTAACTTATTTTTATAATTTCAAATGAATAAAGTGGATGATTGAAAAAAAGAGATCAGATCAGATGTTACCACAAAAATATTATCATCTGAAATGATAAGTAAAGTTTATGACAAGTTTTAATACTTTATTCTGAACTATACAATGACTGACGACACAAAGATCGGTGGAAAACGAATCCGTTTTTAAGTCATAAACACTACTTTTTTTACACCTTACTTTCCTACATCTTAATATACCACAACAGTACCCTAAAGTTAATTGTTTGTAGCTGCTGTTTTTTATTACTTAGATTTAAGTTTGACAGAACCATTTCAATTAAGTATAATGTTTTCAAATTCCTATTCATCACATAAGTAAAGGATTTAAATATATAACTACATCAATCCACTGTATCACTATTCGCCTAATATAATTTCAAATCATAATTTAAAATTTTACTTCACAACCTGATGGCAGTAAAAATAGTAATAGTAGTATTCACAATGACAGAAGTTTTTGATAGAGTTTTATTCTCTGAGCCAAATGGTTTGGTCATGGAGCCTTCGTTGTTCTTCTGAACGACATAATTAGCACAAACTTCAGGTAGAAGTGGGTTAGCAGACTTATATTGCCTGTATCTGTTACATGAATTTGATCTGAGATAAGTGCCCTAGTAACCAATGTTATCAAGTTTACTGTTAAATGATCTAGAAGAAAATATCTATCTCTATATTATTAAAATTATAAACTGTGAGTAGATAAAATGAGAAAAAAAACACCAACCTTAAATAGAATAAGGGGATTCATCAGTTTTGACAAGATAAAACTTAATTTCTAAAAAACTTTTATCTTTCTAAAATCCATTCTCATGATTATGAATATTTTTTGTGGACATTTTAAAGTGTACTTTTGATGTAAGTAGATTTATCAATCCTCAAAGTCAAATTTAGTTGGTAAATAGTAGGTTATGTGTTCAACAAATAATTGGACGGTTAATTCTATTCTACTTGTCATTATCAACGGATATATTAGTATTCAAGAATAAATCTATTTTGTGATTAGGAAACGTGAAAGAATGAACAATATAATGGTTAGAATCAGGGTACTGAATAAATTTGACAAATTGTTCGATAAAACTATAAGTTCTGATTAGTAAGAGTGGCTGGGACTTTTATTCTTCATGTTCAACATCCATGTATCCCGATATGGAATGTTGGCCAGAGTAAGAATTAACTTCAAATAAGTCAGATGTGGAATAAGGCAATGTAGCCAATGATTGGTATCGAGAGATGCGAGCCTCCTAGTTGAAATTAACTGGATAATCTCGACTAATATCCAAAGACTTCATATTGGAATGGTGTATACTATCAAGTAAACTATACTTTTGAAACGACTAAATTGTGTAGATACGTTTTCAGCTAGTTTGTATCGGACCCGATGACTCAAGTTCAATCACTGAATTTCATTCATATTTCAAATCTGTAATTTTTTCTATTACTGTTCATTCTTTCTAAAACCATATTCTATATTCTTACTAACTTCCACCATCATATCGGCTAATTCTTTGAATTATCCTTGTTATACTGATATGAAATATACCAAAATGAACTGATATAAATCTACGTCAGGTTCTATGTGATTTGAAAACATATATAAACAATTTAGTCGTTTATATCACAAGAGGTTTTGTGAATACTATATTAATTTTAATAGTTGAGGTCGTGAATCAATTGAAGCCAAACCACCATGGAAAACCTGAAAGAACTAGACACTAACACTATTGGATGCCGGCTCAGTGACCTAGTGATTAAGCGCTCACGCGCGAGTCTGATAGGTCCTGGGTTCGAATCTCATGAGGCGGGATCGTGGGTGCTCACTTCTGAGGAACCACACAGTAGAACGAAACGGCCGTCCAGTGCTTCCATGTTTTCCATCATGATCTAGCTTCAATTGACTCATGATCTTTACTATCAAAACTTAGTCATTTCACAAATACAGCTTACTTGATAATGTACAACACATTTGAGATGGAATAAAATTCAGATAATGATCGTTAAGTTGAGTGATTAAGTACAATTTTATATATATCTTAATGAACTATCTTCCATTATTATATAATACAGTTTTACATGTCCACATATGTGTAGAAGTACACTCTTATTTACCATCCTAATAATAATGGTGATATAACCGTGAATAATGTATTAATAAAAGTAAAAAAAGACAATATATAGTTCAACTTATACATATTATCCAATGCTTTATTCAAGACTTTCTTCTTACACATATTATTAATGTATCTATTAGGAATTCACACTAAATAGAAAAGGATCAATTTTTCAATCTTCTTGATTCTTTTGTTTACTGTATAATTCTATTTCTATCTAACAATCCAGAATAATAACTATATTTTCTTTACTTTGGTAAACTTAATTTGTTTTAAGCATATTTTTTCTTAATTTCCTTTTTTAAAAAAATAAAAATGTCTCATCTCTATTGCATAAAAATTATTTAAAAAAAAAATTCATTAATACTTGAGACTAGATGCAGTTAGAAGGATTAGTATCATTAATAATAGAAATAATGACTTAAACTTCAGAACGAAGGGGATATTTAATTGATGTACTGGTTTAAAAGGAGAAAAGGGACAAGAAATTTGTTAGAAAAAAATAAACTCATTAATAATAATAATAATATTTTGTATACCAAATATACTTATAAAGTTATATTTTTATATTGCAAATGATTGCTTCCTTTGATGTACACCGCATTGCACTGGTCAATGTAATAATAATAATAATAATATTTAAACAATGTTTTCTTCAGAGTTAAAAGAAAATCACTGATATATGTTTATATATCAACACATGGACATACTTAAACTGACTAACATAAATGCACATGTTTTACAACACATATACGTACGTACACAAGAAAAATAATCAGTACACTGACAAACTTTAAAATGAACAAAAAAAGAGATTAAGTTGGTTTACAATTCAATTAGGCGTTAAATGCTTTTCTTTTCCTATTACCCATCTTTTTTTATTGTTCTAATTAATTTATCCTATCTATATCCGTCCCTCTCTATGTTTTTGCTTTTTCATACAGTGAGATACAGCTTAGTTTGTCCGGTAGAATTTTTATGAGTATATTATGATTTCTTATGAAAAATAAATTTTTTTCGAATAAAAATGTCATCCTTAATTTCATTTATTAAATTTTTATTTCTTCTCTTCTCATTGTTTCTGATACAATTTCTCCATTATCCTTATTTAGTTCATGTACTCAAACAACTGTTTTTCAAATTATAATAATTCAAAAATATTTTCTGTATACTTGGGTAATTGTATTTGTGTGTGGGGTGGGTGGGTTGGTGTTTATGCATTAGTCGACAAATGAACCTAGTTGTTTTTCCTAAATTTCCTTTTTTTCTCTACTTTAAGATTTTCATCCTTCCTTTCTTTTTAGAGTTGCGTGTGTTACAGAATATGCATACCCAATTACTTTTGTTCGTGTGTTATTACAAGTGTGACTGAGTTTATTCATAATAATAATAATAATAATAATAATAATAATAATAGGGATAATAATTTATTGATAATAATTGTAATGGGTTAGTTTTTCATATATTTACATACAAAAATAAAAGTTAATATGTGCAATAGCTCTTTAAATTTTCGTTTTATATCCGTAAATTTCAAATCTAACCGACCTGTATTGTATATATATTTAATAAGACAAGTATATTATTTTGCATCCTCATTGTTTTTAAATAAATCACTGTTTTTCTTTCCTTGTTTCTATTTTTTCCCTTTAAAGTTTTCCCATATTTCTAGATTGATTTAAAAATATTAAAGCAAGTCAAAACAATTTACTTAGCCAAATTTTGATTAAATGAATTTTTCGTTATTATAGTATGTTTAGAAATAGGTTTTCTTTCATATAATTATCAATGTGTATGTATATCTGTCTATTTGACAGGGCTAAACAATACTTTGAATGAAAATTTGTAAGTTGTTAAATTTTCAATCTTTTTAATAAAACTAATGATAGTATTCACTAAAGAATTATTAGTAGTAGCAATGGTACTACTACTATTATTATTAGTAATATTATTATCATTAAACTGAGGTTGTACTTGAATGAATTTTCTATTACATAGCACTACACACAAACATACATAAATATGTATAATTTATAGAAAGTTAAACTTTAAAGAAATATAAATTTTCCTGACCTCGTTAGTTCTGTGTTGTCATATAATAGTGATTTTGTAGTTGGGAATAAACTATTATTTCTAAATCGAATATAAAGTATATCAATAGAATTTGTGTTGTGTTGGGTGAATGTGTGTCCTTTTTTAACCACACATAGTTGCATGAATATACATATATATATAAGTAACGCATAACAATGTTCTTAAATGTTAAAACGAGAAGAAAAACTGAAAGACACTGTTTTATTAAATAAACTAAGTATTAAGGAAGCAGAAGCGAAACAAACGATTTCTTTTCAATTATTAAATTCAATTTTCATGCAAGTGGACAATATATAAAAAGAGAAAGATGTTGTGTACATACATTATCCATTTTAAAATATCAGTCAATTAGTTAGTTGTTCATATCAATAATGAATATTATTTATTCTTTGTACGTCTATTTAGACTTTTGCGTAGTTTCCTTTTTATATAAATAAGAAAATAATAATAACACTTTACTTCTGTCAAGATTTTGTTTAGCCTAAAGCATTTCTCTGGTTGTTTTTTTTGTTTGTATATTTAATTTTCGGTTTATATGTATTTTGTTTTCTTTTAATAAAAAATTATCTTTAAATATAACAATAGAATAGAGAAAAATAATGATGTCATAAGTACATCTTTAAAAGTAGTTTTTTTCTCCCTTGTCTAGTGTGATGTAACTGAGTACAAAATATTAATTAGCATAATAATAGTTTGTTAATAATTTTTTTCACAAAATAATTGCGGCAGGTGCTGATTTTTCACCTACTCTATGGATGTACATATGGGAAGTGGCGAAGAGAGAGGGTGGAATGGATAGAAAGTTAAAGCAAATAGCCGGATGAAGAGTTAAAGACAATCGTTCAATAAGATACAATTCATTTTATTAAACCTGTTTAAATGAAAAATACAGTTAAATGTTGAAACCTAATGATTAGTAGCCTAAGGATAATATCTTTCTGACAAGATAAGATGATCCGTAATTTAGTTTTGTAAAAATGACTCAATGATTATAAATACAATAATCAAATGCGTTTTTTTCCAGTTGTCTTTAGTTTCTAGTGCTATAAACATTAATAGTCACTAACTTAAAATTACAACAAGTCTATTATTTGTGGTAATTACATGATTATTTAGTGACAGTTAATAAGGAATGCTAAGTATTAAAACCCAAACATTAACAAAGTACAGTCATTTCTAAAGTATTGTATTCAATATTACCTAAGTTAATGAAAATTACCGTTTACCGATTGTTTTTCTGTCACTGTTTCAACTTATTAAATTATCTAACGTCTGGAAGTGCCTCAAAATGCCCTGGTACGACCGAGAGTGGGGAGAGTCCGCTCTCCCTCTCGAAATGCTCTCACACGGCCACGTGTATATAGCCTCTGCCAGAGAAGTCCTACTCATTGCCTTCTCGTGGCGGGGGTGTTGTTTACGAAAATGAGAGGACGAAAAGTGAATGTCCGCACTTTAACCGGATCCCAAACCAATGGTGCACATGGGCTCCAGTATCCTGAAGGAACAAATGGCGTATGAACCAATTGTTGGTTACCGGCTACCATGGGACTGCATCTCCTTACGATGCTCCACTGCCTTGTGGATCATACCTTCAAGTCGAAGGCTCGAGTTGTGGCCCCCTAAGAAAACCATCTGCTTCGGTTTGGGCACCCGGGCAGTATCACAGCCCTCACACATATCAAATGAGATTTGTGTGGCGCATATGTATTTGGTGCCTCCTCGTACCAATATCTATGTGTTAAAATAATAGTAATAATAATAACATTTGGAAGTGATAAATAATAATAAACAAGTTTTATCTTTATAATACTAATGAACAGTTCAGATCATTGGTAAGTTATGATGAACTTTTGGGTTAAATAACGCGGTAATTTAGATTATGAAAACCAGGATAAATAAACCATGAAAAAAGAAAGAAAAGAATATTCATTCACTATCGTAATTATTAATCATGAGATGACTAGTTTAATAAATTGCATTAATTTTAATGAATAGATATAATGTTGTAATTTTGAAATTATAATAATAGAATATACTGCTTAAAAGTAGATTAATATTTCAATAAATACATAATTATTCATTATTTGATCTTTAGAAAAAGAAGGGCTAATTAACTTAACATGAAAGTTAGACTTCAATAAAACAAACTGTATTCAAGCATTGTGTAATCTTTTATATTTATTAACATAATATAATCATTAATCAATCGACCAATTTAAATTTAAAATACCAAAATATTTTGTTGAATAATTGCTTTATTGCTTATGAACAAAATGATAATCATCTTAATACTTACTGAATTATTGAATATTTATTGATTAATAAAGGATCAATTGTTAGAGTTATCAGTTACTAATACAATAAAAATACATGTACATCCAAAAATGAGAAAAATTTTAAGTGCTTTTTTTTAAAAAAAAAGTATAACTGCGAAGGCAGATTTTCATAGTGTAGTTTTTTCTAAACTTGTTAGTTTAATTAAATGAGATTCGTTGTCATTCTGCACAAAATTATTAGTAAAAACTTTAAAAAAGAAATCAACTTTTTCCATGTCAGTGGAGAAGTTTCATTAAATAAAACCTCTATCAATAAACAGTCCAGTTTAATGGTATCAGTACCAAGGTTTTACTTATTAATTTTGAATAAATTAAGCATTGGGTAGATTGTTATAAATAAAAATATTTGTAGTATCTTAATGAGTAGAAAAATTAGATTGTTTGATGTTTCGTGACTGAGTGTGAGCCACTTCTTCAAAGAATAAAATAGAATACTTTCAAATAAATAATCGTTTATAATAATCTTTAAAGTCTATAAACAAATAGAATGTAAATAAATATTTCTAAATCATTAAATAAATCAACAAATTTATTCTTCTTTCTATCTAACATCTTACTTCATAAACTAAATCAATATACTTTAAAAACAAATTACATTTCAGAAGGGGATTTTTTGGATATTATGGTAATTTTAATAGTTAGCTTCATGAGTCAATTGAAGCTAGATCACCATGAAAAACCTGAAAGTATTGGGCAGGCGTTTCGTCTTATTGTAGGACTCTTCAGCAATGTGCATCAACGATCCGGCCTCGTGATATTTGAATTTATATATGTTTGAATTAACTTTAACCATTAATTAGTATTTACTAGAACATCATTAGAATGTAACAGACACTATTATATGTAATGCACAATTTAAATATTTTAAAAGGTTTTGATAGCTGTCAATAAACATATCATTCAGTTATGAGTGAATGAAAATTCAACTGTTTTATATTATCAATCTTTATGAATCGATAAATGTATATCTAATACTTACTGATTATCAATATTTTCTAATTAATTTTGGTTCATGAAGAAAACTTCATTGAAATAACACAATTCTCTTAGTACATAGTTGATTAGACTGTAAGATTTATTTTACTTTATGAATAGATCTTAGTTAATTGGGAATTTCATAATTAAAAAAAGTATAATGAATCGATATGCAATTTTTCGGCCTTAACTTTGGCATATGCATACATACATACATACATATACACATGCATAAATCGAAAATATTTCGTGAGTACCATTGCCAACTTAATAAACTTAATAAAAAATGAAAGTTTATTTTTAAAAAAGAATTCAATTAAACCTAGATTAAAAGTATAATTATTTAGCTGAATATAATGGAATTAATAACAATAATCAAAGCGGTTTAATGAGGTCAGTGATCAATACAGAAATTGGAACATTTACTTATTTAAATGAACTGGATACAATTATTATTATTATTATTATTATTATTATTGACAAAATTAAGCGAATGAATAATCAGAAAAAAGTCAATGAAATTATTAACCAATTTTTCGTTTGATTATAATTGATCCTCGATGTATATGTGTGTGTGTCTGTGCGGTGAATTCAATTTTAATACATTTTGTTCAAAATACCAATGGTCTATACTTGTTTGTACAAAATAACAGTGATTATTTGAAAATATGTGATAAAAATTTTTTTCTTTTCTATCCCCTATACATTTAGAATAATTTAAACAATGTGAAATCAACTTCAACTTGGTATTACGTTAACTTTTTAAAGTGGCTATTTGTTTATTTCTTAATAAAATAAATTGACTATTGAATATTATGGCATTTCATTATGATTAAACAAAATCCCTCATTAAGTTAGAATGATTTCATATGTTTCACTAATTTAGAAAATCAATGAAGTTACTACGCTTCAAATATCAATATTCATTCATGTACCTCTCTGTACATACTACGGAAGTAGTCGTTAGTAGATTGAACACCACATAGTTTATGAATTATACATTATGAACTAAGAATCCACAACGCGATTTTTAGATTTTTACTTAAAATTCAAGTATCATTAATAACAAGCAGTAAAATATTGCCATGTAGTGCTCAAAATGACGGCAAAAACTAGGTTTTTGTAACTATTCGGTAAAACTGATAGTGTCAAATATATCTACCGCTTTATAATAAGCAAATCTACACTAACCTTAAATTCTGACCCTTAATACCAAAGCAAATTATTTACTCAATGACACAAAATTTTACGGATGAACTAATCAGATGGCGCTTCTTGTATTTTTAAATAAAATTCATCCACCCGTATAGTCAAGGAAAATTTTTACATCATAGCTGGTATCGGTCAATGATAAAAACCTCAACTCTCAACCGTTATCCTAAATACTTAACCCTAACCTAGAATAGTATAAGGACTTTTAGATATCTTTTTGGTCCTTGCATTGGTTTGAGAATTAGACAGTCTATATTCGTAAAGACGAGTTTATACGTCGTTGTTTTTTAGTTTACAGATAGAGCAAGTTGTAGAATACAATCATGTTTTTATTAATTGTATAAAATACATTGACATTGCATTATTATTGTTTTCTTTTGCATAAAATATCCATTTATAAAGTTTTGTCTGACTGACTAAGAATTGGCTGCATGTTCGTTGCTGTTATTTTTAGTTCGTCCCTAAAGTATATTTGACCATACGTTCTAAACAGTTCTCATCATGGTTACACTAAGGATTGATATGATGCCCTGTTTTTGAAAATAGATGTATTTATGGTTAGAAAATAACTTCTTTTTCAATTAATCTGACTTATATTCTCGAAGTTTCTTGAATGAGACGCAAAACATAATTCATTTGTACTTATATGTGAAATACAATGTTGTGTAGGGGCAGAAAATGAAAAAGCAATTTAAAATACTGTTTCTTGATTTAATATTTACTAGGTGTAAAAAATACAGTGCTATCTATATATGGAACAAATAAGCACGTTCAACTTAATCATTGTTGATTAGTTTGATTATTTCTGTAGCATGATTTGTCCAGTGAATATAGGATTTGTATATATTAAGTTAATCTGGGAACTCATTAATCAAAGGTTGATATATACATATTTTTTTTCTTTTCACCATGCTTAATTTATATTACTGTGAATTATGAATAACCTTGACCCAAGCGCTTGAACTATAATTATCTTGATTAAAATAATTATTTTTCAATCGTATCGAAACTTAAGATGAGATGAGACAATGTTGTTTGAAATAACTTCTTCAACATTGAAAATATTCAGTCATGTTTATTTATTAAGAAACAAACGAGAACAAATTAAATGTCACCAAGGTTGACATATATATATATATATATATATATATATATATATATATATATATATAATTTCCCTTCCGATAATTAACGTTTAAACAGGTTCACTAATTCTATTCTTTTGTAATAATGTATTGATGTATATTATTTAACGAACAATTTCAAATTAATAATTCTATTTTGATTGTTTTAAGTATATATATACATGAAAATTGAAACACTGAGATAGTTAATAACTAATTATACTTAACTAAGTAAACAAATCAAGTTGCATGAAAAAATCATCGTCATAATGATATTTATATACTTAATAAACCTCAATCTGATTTTATGTCAAACGAATAAGTAACTGCTCAAAGTCATACTAATTCCCAGGCTTAAACTTTATATATATATATATATATATATATATATATATATATCGCATTTCTACAACTTTCAGTGGTAGTAGTAGCAACGGTCTTCTATTCTTGTTGATCTGATTATTGAGCAACTTAATAGATATGCGCATATATGGAAATGAGAATGATATTTACATGCACAAATAGATGAATGAATGTATATTTGTGTATATGAATATTAGTACATGTAT
The DNA here is from genome assembly GCA_946903255.1 of Schistosoma spindalis. Classification (NCBI taxonomy): domain Eukaryota; kingdom Metazoa; phylum Platyhelminthes; class Trematoda; order Strigeidida; family Schistosomatidae; genus Schistosoma; species Schistosoma spindalis. The sequence goes on along the minus strand of OX336416.1, from coordinate 60,276,941 downwards.
GAATGAGAGAATAAACTTATTAATAAATTTCCATTCTATTGATTGGTAGTAGTAGATGAAGTAATAATAATAATAATAATAATAGAATATTTAGAAAAACACTAATTTTTATGACAGATTAGATAGATAAAAAATGTATACAAGTTCCACAGGAATATTATAGAAATTCGAAAGAAACATCTCGATCTGCATCATATATCCACATTTTTATCTTAAATCTTTGTATGTATATAAATGCATATATCCTGAAGAGGTGCAGATTACAACAAAGTATAACATACAAAGAAATTAAGTGGCAAGGTATACATTCAAATTACATAAATAAAAAATCTAGAATGAAAAAAAGAAAGCATGAGCAAGAAAAAATAAGGCAAAACAAACGAAATAACTTAAACAAAAGAGTTAGTCATTGGATATTTTTATTCATTGACTATATAATAATTTCAGTATTTTATTCTACATGACAATTAATAAAAGAATGATCATGACTGTTTATTTTTATCATAATGACTATCAAGATGATCGCTACGATAATGAATGTCAACAAAGTAGTAGTTTGTGGTGGTTGGGACTGAGTAGTGATGGTGATGATGGGAATAATGATGGGGGATGTTAAAAACTAAGTAACAAATAAATCTAAGTGATCAAATGAGTATATATATATATATATATATATATATATATATATATATATACTGTTTATCCTATCACTGTAATAAAAAAATAATCCAAGGCTATCTGATCAACATACTCTCTCATAAATGAGTATTTTTAAAATTACGCTTACAAATAATGAATTAGATGATTTGGTTGTGTATACATAGATGTACATAAAACTGTGAATAAATGACATCCTTATGTACTCAGGTTTGAGAACCAAAATTCATTATTCTAAAATTAGAAATCATTTATTCATATCAATATGGACATTTGCATATGGATATTTGTAAAAGAAAAGTGAACATTGTGATAAAAGAAAATGATGAATCAGAATAAAACTTCATTTTCCCATTTCACTACGTTTTAAATGATAATCAGCTACAAACGATATTTTAAGATATGAAAATAGATGGATACTTATTTTTGAAGGTAATAAAATGAAATTTATGCTAACGTAAGGACTGGACATTTAATACTGTGTATATATTTTGCAAAAAAAGGAATTACAGAGTAGTAGTTTTCAATTAAATACATCTTAGAATTAACCAACAAATTGGACAGTTGTGTTTTTTGATAATATATCAGAACTTAAAAATGACATATTGGATTCCAGACCGTTTTCCACCTCAGGTAGTAGAAGGTTGTTACTCAATATCGGCAACCAGTTAAAGTTAGGCAACATTAACTATCAGATTCTGATGTAATAACCTAGTAATTAAGGGTTCATATGCAAGACTAAAAGTCTCGGTTTCTATTTCCAACAAACTCATGAGTATGAACTGTTTAGGATTCCCATGCTAGAACGAAAAAGCTGTTCAGGACCTTTTAGTTTAGATTAGTGATTTAGACAAGACTAATTCGTGATTTAAGCTATAAAAGCTTCACAATCTCTATAGTCACCTCCCTATTTTAAATATTCATATTTTAAATGTTTTTAGTCTACTCACTAATCGACTTCATTTCATGTTCAATTATGCCAAATATAAAGAAAACTGACTAAAATGATTAAAACATTTACAGCAATTTAAATAAAAGAATAAAATTCAAATCAAATTTTAACTAACATTCATTCATGTTAGATTATTGTCTATTCCCCTGTAAAAATATTCCTCATTCTGGCAAACTGAAGTTATGATATATATATATATATATATATATATATATATATATATATATGATTTCCAACCACCCTCCTCTGTTGTATATGGTAAATTGTTCAATGTTGATCAATTATTTCATAAAAATTCTTTAAAATGATTTCAGAATATGTTTTGTTTTTTTCATAATTAATTAGTTCTATTTTATGCAAACAAATATACTAAACAAATACATTGTAATACATTGATACTGTGATACGAATAAATAAATATTCATTTACAATTAATGAATAAAAGATAAACTAATCATAATGAATGCTTAATAGAGAAAGCACATTTATACTATGAATGTTCAGTTTTGGAGTATACATATATATATGCTAACGAAATGTTAATCAGTTCATTTAGTTTTTCTTAATTTAAAATAATAAAAAAATCTTTCTGACACACTTTAAACTAGTTCATTAAATTGAAATCCATTATTCATTATCTTATTATAATATGCTTATATAATTATGTTTTCTTTCTATATCTAAATATTTATGTTCAATAATACATTAATGAAAACTTATATGATATAATCAATTGATGATTTAAATGAACTTTAACAAGTAAATTCATGTGGTGTTGTATTATTTGTATCTTCCCATTGTTATTTAGGACAGCAATTGAACAGTCTCATGTTGGCATATGTGTATCCTGTGCGGATTGCCTTGATATAGCCTTATATATATAACAAATATTTATTATTTAATATAAGAATAATTTTGATAGAATTTACAGCATTTTAGAATAATTATCTTATCTTTACTTCTTGTTATATATTACATTTCTATATTTATATATGTGTATATTTATATACAGATAAAATACAATATGGAAAATGTGTTGTTTAAATGAATCAATTCGAATTTTCAATATGACATTAATTATTCGTTTATTTAACTAATATAATAAATCACGTATTTGAACTTGTTTCTTTATTACAATGATAGGGAGAGAGAGAAAGGAAAAAAAGTGTTGTTTATTCAAATAATTTGAATTATGCAGCAATTGATTACAATTTCTTGTCATTTCAAATTGGAAGAATGAAAATTAATTTATTGTACATCATTACAACATAAATGAGTCTTATGTATATGATAGGATAAATAATACAATTCTCAGGAATGATGAATCGAAAATATAATACTGAATAAAATGAATAGTTCGATAACATTCCTGTTGATCTACGATTTTATTTTGTTAGATTATAGTGACAATAATTTTACTTTAATGATAAAAGATTGCATTCCAACTTAGTGATTATACGGTTTATACATCTCGTGAGAACTAAAGACAATGAATTTAACCCCAAACTTAAGTTATAGGTATATATTAGTAAGATTGTTTCAAATTGGGATCAATCAATTGTCAAAGAAATTTTTACGAATATTCAATTTGATTCAAACTATAGTTTTGTTGATTAATATTAATCATTCATTAATTGTGTATTTATACCTTAGAGATTAAATATATATATATAGTGATAAAAAGGAACAAAGTATATTGTTGGATATATATATATATATATATATATATATATATATATATATATATATATATATATATATATATATATATATATATATATATATTTGCAAAACATCTTTCTGATGGATAGAAAAATAATTGTGTGGCAAATTGTAATCTTTAATACACAGTTAGATATAGAAAATTCCGTCAAAAATGAAACACATTTAAGCACTTATTATTATTATTATCAGTGATATTATTAGGCATATCATTGTTATTAATCTAATGCTATTAAACTAGTTATAAAATGCATAGATTGTATTCTTTTTCTTCTAACTCCTTCTAGATTTGTGTTTTTCAAAAAAAAATGAATTAAAGGCAGAACAAAACGCTTTATTAAAACAAATGTTTTCATAAAAATATCATTATATGTAAAGCAAAAATAAAGAAGGGAAATAGTGAGGTGGTAGATAACACTGAGACCGAATAGATAAATATATAAATTCCTATTGAACTTGTTGTCGAACAGATTATTAATATTATTATTACTATTACTACTACTACTGTTAACTTATTTAAACAAATATCTACCATCTGGTCGAATATTCTTCTTTCCTCATTTATATTCATTGATGAAATTAGAAAGAATATTTGAATAAGGCAATTGTAATAATCTGTTTTATTGATAATCTTGTCATCTGATGTATCCTCAATGTATTCGTTTGTTTGTTTAGTTTTCTCATCATGAAAATTGTCGAAAAAGAACAATGAAGATGGAAAGAAAGATATCATTCATGTGTGTATGTGTCGTCTTAATATCTTTTAGAGGTATAAAATGTATTTGAACAAAACGTCTCAATTCTGTATTAGTCTTCTTCGTAGTGCTTTAAAGTTATTTATATACTGCAAAAAAGATTCAGTTGGAAGATGATTATGCTTCTAAGCCTTTCCCCAATTTATTACTCACCTAGCATTTGTACTATTAAAGCCTTGATTCTTAAGAATTTGATCAAGTACACCATATTGACGATAAGATAAAGAAGATAAGTGGAAAACGTTATAAGTTGAAACATTTTTCTAAAAATATTTGCCAAAAGGATGATAGTTATCAGCTGAATGTCAGATAGAATTGTTACATAGACTCAAAGCCATAACTTCCATTTTGATATTGACCTGTACCAATGAAGAAACCGAAAATTTTATAAATTTATTTTCTGTCTACTAAAAACTTAAATGTAACCTAGTTATCATCTATAGGTTCGAGTACATAGCTGACATAATCAATACAAGTGAACTGGGGTTCTGACCTGCATTCCAGATGTCAAATTTCCAGTATTTGACCACCATATTGCTGATCCACTATTTAAGTTTAAGTTAGATTTATTCACCTTATGAGTTACTAAACAGGACAACCTATATGAAAGGCATAAACTAGACATAACTTTAAGCTAATAACTTCTAAATTAACGTTACAGTTCTATAAGATCAAATTGTTAGAAGCATTTCAACTTTCACTTTCTAGATGTTTTATCCAGTTGTCATTATGATGAAATCTACGTAGTGATAGATCGCCTAATGAATAAAAATTTAATGAAATCAGGTCAATAATTAGAGCACAATAATTCACTAGTAAACTTAACAGTAATCATTTGAGCCACTAGTTTAAAGGATTATTTCCTAAATCAACGTACACAATTTGTGAATATCATCTAAAAAGTAAACTAATTTTTACATCATTTAAAATTATATTGTGTATATAACTACAAAAATAACTACGATGAATTTATAACGGTTTTTTGTTCCTGGAAAGTAAATAATTTACAATTTGAAAGTTTGAACTTGTTATATAATTCACTATCGTCACTACTTGATTTGAAACACTCAGTATTTAAAAATGTCTAGACTTTTATTCTCGACATAAACTACGTGTAGACTTTACACTTGTGATTCCATATACCGTTACTTTTGCTATGTATATATATATATATATATATATATATATATATATATATATATATACTGGCTACTATTTACTGATAATCATAGTAATAACTGTGTTGTTCTATTTAAATTACCGTATGACTCATTTGTATTATAGTCAGTGGCCCAGTTACACAGATGAACACTAAGCAACATTATCAAATTTCCGGTTAGTCGAAAAAAATTTTTTTTCATTGGTGTTCGAATTAAGTTAATAAATAATTTAGATTAAAACAAGAAAATAGATAGAAAAGAAAAAAACAGAAAATCAAACTGATTGAAATTCTGTATGTAATTTATTAATTTTTTTGTTCACTTTAATCTTATCAACATTATGAAACTTGTTATAGAAGTAATGATTGAATGAGGTTTTGTTTAATTTACATGAAGTACTGGTAACTACGATAATCACTATAAGTAATAGTAGAATGCATTTTTTTTGATAGAATTCCCTGTTACATGGTAGATGAAGATTAGTTCGGGAATCAAAGCCTTTTATCTTCGATTAGAAAAAAGTTTGCAGAGTGTGGAATCATTCCTACCTTAGTCATTCATTTTGATGAAATATTTAAGCTATTGAATTCAAAGCATGAAATTTCTGATAAAAGTAACAGTAATTTTGTATTTTTAGTTGAAATTTGGTTGGCTCTAGGAGCTGTGATTCCGTTATAAAGCCTTCGGAGTATTTTGTGTGCAGAAAAACTCACCAATAAATATGATTTCGCCAAGAATATACGAAATATTTGCTAGAATGCCACCAATTCCCTTCCTTTTTTTATTTTTTATTCGTAAAATTATTCGGCGAGAAAATATAATACCTTTGTCGTATGTTTGAATGAATAAACAGAAATGTAGATTTTTCACAATGAAATTACAATGTACATTTCATGTTCATTCATATGCTGAAGTCCATTTTAAATGTGATCACATTTAAACTGTGCTAAGATTCGGGACGTACTTAGAATGTGATAAATGTACATTCACATGATGTTCATGTGTATTTTGCCAATGGCTAGATGATGGATGTTTCACTTTGAAATATTTTAATATCAACAAAATTTTTTAGTACAAATAATTTATTCATATTAAGATTCATGAGGTCAGTTCTGACAGTTCGCCTTCAAAAAGATCGTGTTCTATAGACTTTGATTATATTTCAATGGAGTAATCATAGTTTACTTTAAACTTGGGAGAAAACGTCATTAAACCAGTGGAAAAGAAACACTCATGAAGAATAGTGCACATTTCAATGCAAAACTCTTCATTTCACATTTTATTAGTATAAGCATATTTAAATTTTAAACACATCATTGACTGAGTATACGCATAGAAAACCAATAGCCAAATATTAACAGCTATTGAACAAACTCCAATACAACATAAACATTAAAATTTAATGGGGATCAGTGTACAAGCTTATATATATATATTAGTATAGATGATTGCGAAAGCCATTAAAACATGCTGTTTTAAATTGAGAACTTAATTAAAATGTACTGGAGAGCTGTTTCGTCCTCGTGTGAGACTCTGCATTAGTGCACACTCACGACCTTGGGCTATCAGATAGTACTTTACCTTCAGAATACCATGTTCCATCCATGCTGATGTCATATATAGCAAATCACGATCACTTGAGTTTGCTCTCACCTAATTCGGTTAAGCCCTTTTATTAACTTATTATACGGACAAAGTCACCTGCACTATAATAACTTATTGTATCCTTAATACTGTTGCGAATGTATGAACATGTATGCTCAGCAAGCCTTACTGCTTACGCATTTATTCATCTACTAGCTTTACTATTAACCGCTTAATTGACTCGATGATTCATTCATTTCACTATGTATATATATGTCCATGTTATTCATATTCATCACTCGCTCGTTCATTCACTCACCCGCTCGATCGCTCGCTCTTGCCCTTGCTCTCTCTCGTTCTCTCGCTTGCCTGTTTGCCTTTCGACACAACTATTTGATGCTTGCTTAACGCATCTGTAATTCTGGATATCTGTGTGTGGTCCCATAATAAACGTAATTAACACTTCGTATTCGCCTTCTGATTAATATACCGTTGGAGCGTTATTTAGTGACGGTTACCGAGACGAGCTATATACGGAGTTTAAGGTATATATCGAACACCGACCACCACACATAGATGCGCATTTCTGAGGAATTTCATGCCAGATAGAAACGCCCATCTAATACTTCCTGGTTGACCAATTCAGGTCAACTTGTGAAGTAAAATAAAAAATTACACAGCAATAAACCTGTTAATCAAAGTCAGAAAAGTAATCATAATTGTAGATTAATTAGAATTCATTCCATATATTTTTTTTGAAAGTGTTGTTTTATAAAATAAATAAAACAAAATGAAGGTTTCTTATGTTCAGAAAATGATTATTGTGTGACTACTGGTTTTCTACTCCATTTAATGGTTCTTTCATTATATAATTGGTTCATTTTGAGATGAAATATAAATTGGAAATCAAGTTTATTTTGCACAGTAGTAACAATTAATGATAAGTTTAAAACTCTTCCAAGTTAAACAGAAATTAGTAAAGTGAAAATTTATTCAGCTAAAGCAGAATGGAATATTTTTGTGAGATTCTCAGCCTATATTGATTTTTGTATAAGTGATTCTTCTGAAGTGAAAATGTTATTATAAAGTATATGGTCATTTATGGGTCATAATATTCAAACAATTAAACGACATCTAACCAGTTGAGACTAATTTTTAAAATGATTATTATGCAATCAAATTTGAACTAATTGGTCTGCACTCAATTTATAAAGAAATGAAGATTAAAATGGTTGAAAGTAATTTTTACCATGAATTGTCCAAATCTTGAGAACTACTGATGTCTAGTAGCACTGACAGTTTGTTTATTTACATTTTGAAAGAAAAGTTTGCAACAAATATATTTTTCAGTCAATAGACCATTGAAATTCAATTTTCTAACATTTCCTGTCAATCCATTACGGTCGCCTCACTGTGATCATTAGTCGCATATCATAACTCCAAAGTAGGCTTAGTAAACAAGTAATCTCAAAGTAATTCATTGAAGAATTACGGTTTGTAATCCATGCAATCTAATTTATAGTTTACAAATTTATTTTAAGAAGATCATATCAGGAACTGATATCACTCGGTGAAACATAAAAGGTTTGAAATCCCACAGAATTTGTCTCATATTAGCTTTGCATTCTTAATCATTTAGTAAATAAAAGATATATTTGATTAAAATGAAAACGATTCCGTTATGTGCGTCAAATTATCAACAAATTAATGAGGTGAACGCACTTTACACTAGAGAAAAACTTTTCATGATAAGGCAAAACTTTGACCGGGATCTTTATTATCTATTATTTACAAAAATCTACACAAATACACATACATTCACTACATATATATAAGTATTGTAGTAAGCTATTAATCTAATCTACTTTAAAGATTCATTCAAAGACAAGAGTTAATGTTTACAAAAGCACACTGTTAACCTTTATAGATGACCTCAGTAGGAAAAAGTTATCCATATGATACTGAAGTGAACAATCAATTGATTATTTTAATGCTTATTCTAGTAAATTTGAGGGATTTTCTTTAATTGTCAATATATTTTGTATGTATTAATTTGATATTGAGCATCATAAATGAAAAAAAGAACTTATCTTTCAATTTTGTTTAAATAAATAGATTTCCTTATTTATATGTATGAATCATACAAAAAAGATGAACTTTGTCTAATATGTATAGTACAGAAAGTGATATTTAGTATTAAAAAATAATAAAAGCGCGACATAAAATTGATATAGTCTGGGTCGATGAGGGACAAAATTTCGCTTTTAGTTTTTAAGGATTTTACTGGTGAACTAGTCTTTTTGGGGAACCCTAGATTTGGTTCTAATTTCAATATATACCCATGTATACAAATACATGAACTGATTTAAACATTCACTGTCTAGTATAAGTAATGATAAAAATTTATTTTACATTGAGTTTAAATTCTATGAATATTTTCGTATTTTATAAACAAGTACTTAGGACAATAAATACATAATAAGCAAATATGGATAGTGGCTAGCAATGAAATCCAGGACGCGCGTTTCATCCTATTTAGGACTCTTCAGTTGGATGCACTTGCATCCTAGAGTTGATGCTCACTCCTGGGCCCGAACTCAGAGCCATTCTCTTCAAACGTCATCGCGTTATCCACTTAGCTACTGAGTCCTGATAGCCACTAGTCTGTGAAATGGGATGGAGTTTAAATTCACTTGGTATTGTTTGCTTGAATCTTTACTTCAACCTACTGGGTTCGAGTATAGGGGTGGACATCAACCCTGGGATTCAGGTACACTCAACTGACGAGTCCCAAATAGGATAAAACGAGCGTCCTGGATTTCGCTGCTAGCCACTACCCATCTTTGCTTAAGTATTAATTCGTCTGTAACTTAACGTGTAAATAATTCACATTTTTTCATTGATCAAATTATGTTTATCATACAGTACGTATAATATATTACAATAGAAATTTTTTTGGTTGTATTTAACAGCCTTTCAGTATAATGATGACTACAATATGATTATCAGTATGGGGATTCGTGGAGATTGTAGTATTTTCACAGTCGGAACCACTAGTCAATCTTACTTAGACTACCATTAAAAACCTGGAAGAGCTGGACGGCCGTTTCGTCCCGGCACATGACTTCTCAGAATTGAGCAACTACGATCCCATATGTAGGACGCGAACCCAGGACTTTCCATTTTGCACACGAACACTTAACCTCTAAACCATTGAGCCCACAGTCATTGGTGTTAATATCTAATTTCAATTAATCTGTGATGTTGCACAACCTTTTATCCATTGTCTGAGGTGGATAGCTGTTTAACGCCCGACACGAAGTGAACACCATTGGTCATGGGTTCTCACCAGAACTTCAGGAATCATATCATGAAGCTAGTCAATAATGAGCAAATGGTTGTTATCAATATGGAGAGTCATGTAAATTATAGTACTTAGATCGATTGGTGATTGCAACTGTGAAAATACGATGTAATTATTCGGCTCGTTTAGCAAAACTTCAACTTTGAACAGTTATAACAAAATTGAACAGATCAGCTTTAAAAAGGTTATCTGTGAATAAGTGCTCCATGGTCCCAATATTAACACCTGAACAGTTCATAATTTTCTTTTAGGATTTTCAAATTAAAGCAAAAAAGAAATTTATGAAAGAATATATAATACACTTAGGATAAAATAACCATTAACTCCCGAATTATATCTAGAATTTTGTTGGAAATATATATGGACATATTAATAAGAGATTTCTAGGAACTGCTCAATTTTAGAAGTATGTTTCCTCAAAAACTAATATTAATTGAAGAATTGTATATAAACACTTAGCGATAAACACATGACATTTAAGCCTTGTCAGCCGATTGCATTTAGAAATGAAAACTACGGAATAGTGAGTCCTACAAAGCTTGGGCTGGATACTATATAGGGGTAGTATATATATAGACAATAACTGATTTATTTACTGCACATTTCAATATCAAAAATGAGTTATCACAATTAACTTAATTTTCATTTGTTTTAAAAAGAAGTATAATATAAGGGTAATAATAAATAAATAAATTCACTTACATATTGCACAAAAATTCACTATAAATATAATTACGTAAATAAATAAATAAAACTACAACTACACACAGGTGTACGCACATATAGAGTGAGAGACAAATGGAGATAGGAATTAACTCTTAGTACAATAACATTTCATTCTAATACACCCATCATATTCTTATAGATCAAATATCCTTGTGTCATACATTCAGGTTTAACATCGTCCATTTCTAGAATAGTTAAATAAAAAGTAAATAAAAACAAACTAACAAATAATCAGAAGAAGAGTAGAAAACTAAAGTCTACCAAACACAATAACATTATTGAAATAGAAACAAAGTAACTGAATAGAATGAATTCCTACAAACATTTGAAAGAGAATGCATAATTTAATTTAACACTGAGTAGAAAGACGAAATACCTACATGTAGCAACTAAATCATTAAATCTTTATCATTTGCAATCTTTCTTTCTCTTCTCTTCCACGATTTAAACACATTTCATATTGAACATAAATGATAAAAAAAACAATTATTCAGTTAATTGATTATAAATTAATCTAATTGCTTTTTTTCTTTTAAAAATAGTAATTTCGAATTAATCTCATTTAATTTAGTTGCTATGACAGAATGTCTGATTTTTAGTTTTCATCTTGCTTTTTATGTCTATTTTACATTTGAAAGAAAATAAATTCATAAGTTGTATTAGTCACAGATTAATCTTTGTTGTGATACTATTAACAACTAGAGAGCACTGAACCTCTGTTCTGTCCTGGCTTGGAACTCCACAATTGTGCGTACTGGAGATCGAACCAAGAACTTCCAGGTCTTGGAATGGTACATATCAAATTTTAATCACTTTGCGATCCAATATCAACTCAGTGGTATTAATGTTTAAACGTTCATCCCAAGATCTGGACGTTTTTAGGTTCGATCGCTAGTGAGTTTATGGGGGTGGGCGAATAAGAAATCCCATGCTACGATAAAAGACTTGTTCATCTTTCCTTGGTTTTTTTTGGTATCCCAAAAGTGATCAATCTGTGACGTATACAACCTAGTAATTTAACCTTTCTTCACAAAACGCCTCAGCAAATCCAGTTACGTTTTTACTTCATTATTTACTTGTATGTGCAACCATGTAAAAACACATAATATGCACCAATCAAATGAATATATACTAACAAACTTTATCTCGAAAAGTTTTCACTGCATGATACGTTAGTTCATATATTCACTACGTGTAAACCGTTCGTTTGGAAATAAAACAATGACAAAAACTACACAGAAGAGTTCTTCCTATTTTTTAATTGCATGTATTAAATGATGATAACACAATCAGTCAATTTAATAAACCATTGATGGGTGCATTAGTAAACTGATGACGTATTCTTTAGGTAGCTTTTATGAAGATTGTATATATTTGAATATCAAAACTCGATGTCTATTTTATCTAAATATAATATTTCAAGGCGTAAACTCACACGATATCAAACCTAGTTTCTTGAGATCGAATGAAAAGTATCGTGATATTACTCAGTCATTTAACTGAAATTCTTCGTTATCCATAGTTTTCCAGTTGCTCTTAATACAAATATTACTCTTCATATTTCGAGTATACCTAGTTAATTCTTTGTGTTCAGTTAGTTTTTATATTTATCTTGCCTTTTATAAATAACTATAAAGCTATACAGTATACAATTTTATAATAGGGATAAGTTTACTTTGAGTTTTCAATCCGTTACCTATTTTGACTAATGTCAATATAACTAAAAAAGATATTTTCAATATGAAAATATAAATAATTCGACGCTGCTTATTTTAAATTACAATAGTTAAAAGCATGAGTCAGTTGAAGCTCGACCACCATGTAAAACCTGGAAGCACTGGACCGCTGTTTCGTTCTAGTATGGGACTCACCAGCAGTGCGCATCCATGATCCCACTCCCGCCCTTGACATTCGAACTCATGGTAGTCTGGCCTCAATCAACTCATGGTTTCAACTATTGAAATTACTAAATTCTCCACAAAACCCCTTCTGATAATAATCATATACTCACTTCAACAGGCATTTCCTACAGTTCTAGTGAGAAGCCGTGACCAGTGGAGTTCAACCAGGTCTGTTGTGAGATATCAGCTCACTGAAGATAATGTTGTACCGTGGCACAATCTCGTGGATTGGTTGAAGTTAAACATTAGCACCGTCAGATGCCGGCCGGCTCAGTGGTCTAATGGTTAAGCACTCGCGTGCGATACTGATAGGTGCTGGATTCGAACCTTGCGAGAGGCGGGATCGTGGATGCTCACTGCTGATGAGTCTCACACTAGGACGAAACAACCGTTCAGTGCTTCTAGGTTTTTCATGGTGGTCTAGCTTCAATTAACTCATGATTTCAACCATTGAATTTTCTAAAATCTCCATAAAATCCCTTCTGACATTTTAATTTAGTAAAAAATATTCTATAAAATTTCTTGTATAAATTCGATTAGTAAGTATTCCTAATGGTTAAAAGTGGACAAATAATTACAATGCATTAATCATAAATAATAATAGTAATAATAGTAATAATAATAATAATAATAATCAAACTTAAATCATTTGAAGACAAAACAAAAGATTCCAAATAGAAATGTTAAAAATTTGTAAAAATTGAATCATAACAAAAGAAAGAAGAAACAATCAAGTGAAGTGTTTGCCAATGGTAAATATATACACCAGGGTATATATATATATATATATATATATATATATATATATATATATATTGATTATTAATACAAGAATGGTACCTATTTTGAATATGAAAAGAAATGAAATTTGATTAAGATAATAAATTGAAAGAATGAAAATAGACAGCCTAAGGCTATTACAATTTGTTCAATAACTTAACTATTTAATTTTTATTTTTTTAAAAAATAAAAAAATATAGTAAATCTATTATAAAATAGTTTATTACACTTTATATTTATATGCATGACTTGATCTATTGCTCAGTTCATTTTGTAAATGAAGAAAGACAAAATGTTCTTGTATAATCAATAGGTATATCATAAGTGGTTATTTTTCATATTCTTCTATATTCTTTTTGGAGTTTCGGTGGCCACTTTGCATAAAAATGTTTTAGCATAAGAGGAATTCCATATTATATATATATATATATATATATATATATATATATATATATCATTGTAAATTATTTACGCTTATTTAAATTCAAGTAAATAATAAACTGAGAAGAAGAACTGATTTAAAGAAGTTATTACACAAGTGACATGTCATTCGGATAGTTTTTAATGTCTAAACATATTAATTTTACATTACTGATTCAGTTTACTGTTCAACGGATCGTATTTTTTTTTACTGTGATGTAAAAGTGCTTATACTGAAGTTGGTCGAAATCATGGATACATATGTCAGTTATAAAACGACGGAAAACCAGATGGTAATTTTTTTATCCTAGTTTGAAACTCTTCAACAATGTACATTCACCAATACAATGTTCGGAGACGTTTAATTACATGGCGTAGAATCTATCACAATGACACAGATGTATTTATTTTGTATCCCATTAAACCTTCAGTTTGGGAATGTTGTTATAATTTATATTCTGCGAATTCATTTCTTTATTTTAAATCATATTGTCTTTATCTAATCTTTTCTACTATCATAGATACTCTTACCAGTTCTACTGTCTTAGTTGATGACTTTATCGCATCATGCTAATATGGCATGGAGACTAGAAACAATCAACGAATGTGTTGGGTTCCATGTTTCTAACCACTGACTAACTCCATATATGAGTGAGGATTAAAACGTTGTCTCTGTTAATAATATTTGTAACCGAACGTCCACATATCTAATACTAAGGTGTTCTTCCAAGTATTACGTGATCACCATTAATTACCATCAATCAGACTTGTCTCACTCATGACATGGTTTAATTTCACCAGGTTAGATATTTCTGCATCTCGAGATTAGTCACAAATGAGGATACGATTACTATTTAGTTAGGTATTCTATATAAATTTATTTCAACCAAAAGGTGAACTAAAAAATAAACACATGGTAACTAGATTACTAATGTAAACTAGAGTGCTTCTAAAAGCTGTTTTCTTTTAATTTAAAACTCTTCACTATTACTGCTGACTGCTTCCTAGTTTACAGTAGCTCTTTTTCAGCTGTGATGATTATCTCTAGGTACTTTTGGTTTTCCCCAACTGCGAAATTATATCTCTTGAGAGAAATAATTTTGAAGTATTGTATGTATGTAGTTATAATTCAACTCACAGAAGCTTTTCAATTCAAAATTAATGGACAGTGAAATCTTAACATTAATATTCTAACAACTACTTACCTATCTTATCGAATATATGCTTCAATGGATAGTTATAATTATCGATATAATTCTTTGATTTACATGTGGAGAAATTAAATTCTAATTTTATTTATTTACTTTTAAGGTAACCTGAATAAATCTCAATTCATCTATAAATCTTAATAAATATTGTAAATCAATCTTAATGCATTGTATTACTTCTGTATTATCATTAAATTCACCTGAACAAATGATTGAATCTCATCAAACTACGCGAAAAAATCTATCACCATCATCTTCTATGAAAAACTCTGAAAAACAAATTAACGCATCAATCTTTGTATCATCTGTATCCTCCTCCTCTTCTTCGACATCTTCATGCTCTTCTGTATCATCCACTTCACCACAGTCAACTGGATTAGGACTGAACTTGACAAAGTCGTTTATGACACAAGTAAGTGAACATTCGTTGAATGAAACATCTAAATCTAAAATAAATTCCATATTTCAAGATGGTGATCCAAATGATGCACAAGATATCTGTACAACAAATAATACTTCATATATACTACCTGGTTTTCCATCTTTCTGCCTTGGTATGTCAAGTGATTCTTTGATAAATCAAATTACAAATGGTCATGCAACAAATTTACTATCGATACCAACACCAACATTGTCATCAAGTGATCTCTGCATGAATAAATTCCCTGACAATTTAGTTCGTTCTTGGACTGAAGGTTATTCAGCTATAAATTCATCCTTTAATACTAATACTATGATTACAAATATTGTCAATTCAACAAGTAATAGTTCTCGAAATAATAACAATAATAATATAATAACTAGTATAGGTGCTAATAACACTATGCTTCTCAGATCACATTCTACCGGTCTATCATCATTTAATGCTAATAATTCTCATGGCTTAGTTTTACCATTGTCATCATCATCATCGTCAGAGAATTTATCAGCATCAGGAACTGTTAATAATTATCACAGTGTTGATAAATCAAAGTCAATTCTATCAGATAATGAGGAACATTTATGTAACAATCTCTCGGTTTTAAATTCATATACTGATTCAAATAAATCTCGAAATAATCATAATAATCCCATAGCTACTACCGTAAGTAATATCATCACAACTAATAGTAATAATAACTCTCATAGTAGTTCAAGAAAAAATGATGAAGATTTTTGTGATTTATGCCAAAAACATTTTTGTAATAAATACTATCTACGTAAACACAAAACAGATGTTCATGGTATTCACACTGAACCATATTCGCATAGTCGTCGTCGTGGGAGTGAAACACAAACTATGAATAATTTAAGTCAAGTAAAAAATGTCAACCCATTCCTTACTACTACTAATAATAATAACATAACGAGCAATGTAACTGGTTTTATCAATAATGCTTCATCTGATATCGACATTACTATTAAGTGTAACAATAATAATCATATATTTTCCAGTGATAATTCCAAAATAAAAGACCAAGTCAAAGGGATTGATTTTATATCAGATTTTGATAAATCCCAAATGAATGACATTCAACGTGAGTTAATTAAAACACAGTCTCCAACAAAATGTGACCTAACTAATAAATCATTATCTAACATCTATGATTATATTAAATGTGGAAGTAATCCTTTGCTTCCCAGTTATGTAAGCGAAATTACAAATGAAAAGCTATGTGGAAATGATGAAATGACCCAATGGAACAAAAACTGTTCAAGTACTACTACTATAAGCATAACATGCAGTAGAAACAGTGTTAGTATTAGCACTGGTTATAGTAGTAATGTAAACCAATCAATAGATCTCACTGGGGATCAAAGTACCTTGAATGAAGCAAACAGTTCTTACCAGACAACTGCCTTTGATATGGCTGCTTCATGTACCCATAATATTATTGATAAAGATGAGTTAAATATGCGACACAAAAGCTTGATAGATTCATCGACAGTTCAGCCAAAAAACGTAAATCCTTTACTTTCAGCACAGCATTACTATATGATGGCATTAGCTGCGAATTTTTCACCATCTACAGTTGGCTTATTCAATTCTTCCGAAGTAATGACAAAATCAAATCTGATGCCTCCATTAAATCCTCATCTTGATATTCCTCTTTTGTCGATACCGCCTTCCCTCGATTTAAACCACGTTGCCTTACGTGAAGCTCAATGTGATCAATGTCAAAAAGTATTTTGTAATGAATATTTTCTCCAGCTGCATCGTTTTAGTCATCAGAATAACTCAGATAAATCGACATTAAAAAATGAAAAAGAGCAGTTTGATATTCTGGAAAATTTTCCAACTGAAATGGAAGTTACTGATAATATAAACAGGAAAGACAGTATACGGCACAATACCGAAAAATTAAGTATGGATATCGAAGATAATGACAACGGTAACTGTGAGTCACGAAAGTTTAATAAAAATGAAACAAAAAAAGAAGAAACTGACTCATCTCTATTTCTTGTGAACAAGTCAAATACTAATGAAGTGAATATAAATTATCCTGAAAATTCTGAATTACGTCTTGGTACACATTCATTAGATGCTTTTAAAAATAGTATGGTTGCAGCAAAATTAGCTGATCGTGTTACTTGTGAATTATGTAATAAGGAATTATGCAATAAGTACTTTTTAAGAACACATAAAATAAGAGTTCATGGAATATCACCAAAAGATGTTGGTGGACCGCCAATGAGAAATCCACCAATAATAGATAATTCATCATTGAATTATTCCCTAAATGATTGTGTAACTAATTCTCATCAAATTAATTCTATACTGAATTTTGATGAAAACTCTAAAATAGATGCAACATTATCTGATGAAATGTTAAATTCATTTAATTCTGCATATTCTACACTTGGTTTAGTAAATCAATTTCTTCCATTAGCTTATTGGCCATTATTTACTTCAAACCACTTTATTTCTGAACAAGCTGTAAATTGTCAATTAGATAAATCACTTTTATCTAATTTAGATAATACTGTTCTATGGAATAATTTGAATAATTCCCTTACTAATAATATATACAATCATACAAATATTACTAGTGGTAATAATGGTATTAAAAATTCAGACCTTACTGAAATCCCTTCAGCTATAACATCGATTTATTGTCCATTATGTGATTTACCTATTGGACCACGTTTATTTTTACCTACACATTTAAGTAGTGTTCATAAATTATCACCAACTGATCCAGATTTCTTTATGAATATGTTACGTGCCAAACCAATGTCGAAATTAGAAAAACCGAATGATTTTAAATGTTATAATCATTTATCTGCCACACAAACTAAGTCAATAAATAATAATTTTCAAGACGAAATTACTGTAAACAACACTATACATCAGCCTAATGTTAATAATCATCATGTTAACGGATGTACTTCACCATCTGGTAAAAATGAAGATCAAATGAATATAAATAATTATTGTGATAATTTAATTCTCAAAGAATTACAATCATCTAATCAAAGTAAGTGAATATAAATTCCTTTTTCAATTTTTTTCCCAGTTGCTTTCATTGTTTCCAATAGATTTTCTTTAGAAGCATACGACTTTAAAGAAGTGTAAAATCTTTTCTTTCTTCAGATTTGATTCTTAAATGACAACACGTTATTAGAAGATCTACTTATTCTCAATAGAATCCTTAAAGAATTGAAAGTAGTATATGGATTCTGAGGACGAAACTGAAACGAAATTTTATTCCTGATCTCTTCAAAATATCCTATTATCATAAAAACTGTTTTCCGCATTGTTATGTTCAAATGATTGATCAACTATATTAAGGCTGATAATTAATGGAATAAAAAATTTGTATAAACGGGGCAAATCAATAGTTTTTAGCAAAAGAGAATCTTAGCTTCCAAAGCAGCAAATATTAGAAGTCAGATGTAATGAACAACTATGTTGTAAGGAAATCTGAATACTGTTACTAAGAATAACTTAATTTAGTACATAAAACTAATCAGTATAGCATGATAGTTAATTGAATTTTTTTCCTACCCTTTATATTCTAGTAAAAAACTTATCTAAAGTACAAGTTTTAATAGGTTTTTTACTTAAAAATGTGGACAGCGAATGAATTGAAACCAGAACATATGATTATCCTACCTAGAATGATGCTAATCATTGATTAATCTATGTGGTGTATTTAGACAGTTATCACTAATCCCCATCATAACAACAGAAACTACTACTCTTACTATTACTACTATAGAGGTTCACGCACAGCCAGAAGGTACATTATGCATTAGAGTATACAGAGTAATATGAGTGAGGACAGCTGGGAAAAAGAACAAAAGAAAAGGTGTGTTGATGACTCAGAAAGTGCACAAAATGTGAGTAATAAGGAAAGCAACAGACAATAATCGGCCATGATACAAGAATCATATTAAGACAATATGGAAATTGGGACTAAAGACAGACAGCATGAAGTTTTTAACCTGCCACACTACTAATAATATTGGAAGGAAATATTCAGTGAGAAAATTCAAACCCTCATATTCAGTTTAGTATCCATTGAACAAGTTAGTGGTTTTGAACCTAGTGTTTTAGTAGGTAACACAATGATGTTTGGAGAGAGCTCGGGTTTAATTTTACACATTAATTCTGAGATGTAGGAACATTCAGCTAACAAGTTCCAGATAAGATAAATCTCACGTCCATTGTTAGCCACGGTTTAAACATACTGATGTTAATAATAGTTGTAATTAAGAATTTCGAGTTCACTCGTAATAAAATAAATTATGCATACATAATTAAACAAAAAATATCAAACTTGTCTCATATAAAACAATGATTTATTGAATTTCTTTTTTGTTGAATTGGATGGAAGATTAAAAAGGTTCCTAGTAAGTTTATTTATGCCTTTATTCACATATGAATTAGTGAGTGAATAAGTAAGTGAACGAATGAATGGATAAGTGAGTGAGTATACTTAACTATTACACAGTCACAAATTTCTCTGGAGAATAAATAGATAACAAGCTCATAAATGAACTGATAAAAACCAGAAGAGAAACACAAATTTTAGCTAAATTAAAACCTTTTTAGTTATTTGTTCATTTCCATACATTTTTAACTTCAAAATGGATACTAATCATATTATTATTCGAAAAATTAGAATTTTTACTAACATAACACTTTATTTTATGAAAATCAGAAATATAAAAACAATATAAGCAAAGATGAATAATGGCTAACAGTGGAATCCAGAACGCGCGTTTTGTCCTATTTGGGACTCGTCAGTTGGATATACCTGCATCCCAAAGTTAATGTTCACCCCTGGACTTAAACTCAGTGCTATCCGCTTCAAATGCCATCGCATTATCCACTTAGCTACTAAATCCTGATAACCACCTGCTTGTGAATAGAGAAGATATAAGCAAACAATACCAAGTGTATAAAAACAATAGTTTATAAACAATATAACAAATCAAAAATTAGGTATTCTTTTCAATGTTGTCAAATTTTCAAACTTAATATAATTAAACGTATATATATATATATATATATATATATATATATATATATATATATATATACAGTTTGTATTTTATGTCTTAGTTATAACATTAAATTATTTGACTGATAACTTTGACATATCTTATTCGTTTATTTAATATGTTACGTATTTAAGGTTCATAACTTACAGACAAGGCAATTTCTGGCTATCTTTGTTTTCAATGACTTATTAATGTGTCATATATATATATATATATATATATATATATATATATATATATACAAAAATTAACGATAAGATATCAAAAAGAGTCAAAGAATTAGAACAAGATGCCTGAAAATTTATTGTTGACTTTGACAGACTTACTGTATTTGTTTTTTTTCTGGTTTTATGAATGCATACGTGAATTTTTAATATGACAATATAATTAACAAAACTTTGATTATTTTTATGTTGTCATAGTCTTTCAGGTTTTCTTTTTTTTAAATTTCTGTTTATCATTTAATATCCATTCATTAATATTTCTAGTTTCATTAGATTTTGTTGAAGAAGAAACTATTCTTAAAATGAAATGTTTCCACCTATTAACCACTTTAAATATATGTATATACATATTCTAGATGGAGAATTTCATTTTAAATTATATTTTATGATATATTTATATATATAAAGTAAACAATATGTCATATAAATGACAGTTATTGACCATTGAATAATAAATTTCACAAGGTCTCTATCATTTAACTCTATGTTTTTAAACATATTCTAATTTTACATATGTCAAGTAAACATAATAAACTAGGAATTAGTCATAAATATATAACTAGTAACTATTATTCACTTGATAAATAGAATCATTTTAATTTCATGTTAATGTTAGTCAAAGAATAAGGTTATTCTCGTTGATAATATTGTTAAAAAAACTGGTAAATTTTTCAATCTATAAAACTATTGATTTGTTTAACTAACAACTCATAGATCTATTAGTTAATTTTGTGAACCTTAAATGATTTATGAATTAAAAAAAACGTTTACCTTTATATTTATTGTTTAAATTTACTGTGATAATATATCTTCTTGTATATCAATGATTCGTATTTAACAACAGGGAAATAGTCAATCGGCAATGGTTACAATAAATTATTACTATTTATTCATTAAGAGGTTACGTAATAATATAAGGGAATAAGTTGTGAAGTTGGAATTCTCTGCAAACGATAGTGCTTACTAGTGACTAATTTTGAGAGAAAATCCTGAGCTGTAGTTAATAGCTGTGATCAGTTTAATTCAATTATTTTAATGATTTAGTAAATATCATTAATGGTGATTGATTACGGTTGCATAATATTGAGTTTTGACTACAATTAGAAATGTAAATACCAAGTTATTAGTTCAAGGATAAAGCTTTCTATACAAGACCTGACCAAGTCATGTACGATCAACATTGAGAAGCCTCAGACTAAAACTAAACAAATACTCCATACTCTGTAATTTTCTGTGATTGTCTAACTAAACACAATCTATAACTTAAAACTAAGATAGGCGAATAAATTTATAGAACTAAACACAAAATTCTCCACATTGTCTTAAGACAGAATTAAAGATCGAAGAGATTACTGAAAATTTCTAGATTGAAATCTGAATTAGCCTTTATTTGTTTGATGATGTAAGTTGAAATCCACTCATGAAGAATGTACTTTTAGACATAAGATGAACACTCAAAAATATAAGGGATGGAAAAAAACATAAAATTAAGTTACTTTGATCCAAATCAGTTATAAACAGAAATAAAAGACAAGCGATAGTAGATTAGGAAGGGTACTAGTACGTTTTTGTGAACTCCAAGCGCAACTAATACACAAACGAAAAGTAGCACCGAATGTAACATGGTTACAGAATGATAACAGTATTGATTATCTCATAGATTTACCGTTAACATTGTGAATCCTGACTAATTGCTATTATTATTATTATTAGTGGCTTTATTCAATATTATATTTTTGGTACAATGTAGAATTTTCAGCACAAAGTATTTCAACAAGTTTCCCTTTCTTATCTCTTGATCAGTTCCTTGAGATAAATGTTGAGTGGTCGCCAGTTAGATGTTAGCGGTTCAAGGATCGACATCTGATAAATGTATATCCTTTTTGCTGCGTATTGCCAGTAACCATGATGTCTCTGATTGAGTTCTTTTAAAACATGTACAGCGAAATGCCGTAAACTTTTCACAAACGCACCTGAATAGGTTATGAGACTAATAGGCATAATGATGTGTTAAAACAAACAAGAAAACAGATAATATTGAAGCATTACTTACATTTAAATGATTAATTTATGAAATACAAAATATCAGAAGGGATTTTATGGAGATTTTAGAAAATTCAATGGTTGAAATCATGAGTTAATTGAAGCTAGACCACCATGAAAAACCTAGAAGCACTGAACGGTTGTTTCGTCCTAGTGTGAGACTCATCAGCAGTGAGCATCCACGATCCCGCCTCTCGCAAGATTCGAATCCAGCACCTATCAGTATCGCACGCGAGTGCTTAACCATTAGACCACTGAGCCGGCCGGCATCTGACGGTGCTAATGTTTAACTTCAACCAATCCACGAGATTGTGCCACGGTACAACATTATCTTCAGTGAGCTGATATCTCACAACAGACCTGGTTGAACTCCACTGGTCACGGCTTCTCACTAGAACTGTAGGAAATGCCTGTTGAAGTGAGTATATGATTATTATCAGAAGGGGTTTTGTGGAGAATTTAGTAATTTCAATAGTTGAAACCATGAGTTGATTGAGGCCAGACTACCATGAGTTCGAATGTCACGGGCGGGAGTGGGATCATGGATGCGCACTGCTGATGAGTTCCATACTAGAACGAAACGGCGGTCCAGTGCTTCCAGGTTTTACATGGTGGTCGAGCTTCAACTGACTTATGATTTTAACTATAGAAAATACAAAATAAGCAAAATATACTTTATCATTAAATGACAATAAATATGAAAACAATATGATTAGACTGAAAGCCCACTACCATAAAAAAAAACACAGAAAAAATCCACTTTTAATGTTTTATTATTTACTTCATTATTTATCAATCTCATTAGTATTTCTACTCACTTTATTTTAGTTAGTGACTTGAATTTTTATTCAATTGTTGTTTGTTTTTTTAATATTTATTTCTGATGAAGTGTTGTGTATTGTTTTTATTATTATTATTCTACTCATTCACATCAACAATTTCTAGAAGATATCCATGGAAATAAAGGAAGAGAAAAAGAACATCTATTTAATGTCTTTTTTCAATGCTTGAAGAAAACTATATTTTTAAAAAAATAATGATAATAATAATAAACATTATGTAATACAAATATGGATATTGATAAATTGAATAAAATAAAATAAATTAATTCATAATCACGCAAAATAAATTGAACTTTGAAATAAATTAATTGAACTCTTATTAAATGTAACAAGCATAACAACAATGAAAATAACAAATTAAAAGAATAATAAGAATAACAACGGGGTAGAGAAGAAAGAAAATGATAACGAAAATAATAAGTATAAACTTTTAGAAAGTTTGATTAGATATATGTTTGTGTAAGGATAAGAAGAAAAAAAACTCCATATATAATCGGTTGGATAATTTAAAGAGTAGAACAAGAGAGAAAATATGCAGATTAAGTGTTATAAAGTGGATGTTTGCCTAACGACAGTAATAATGATAATAACTGAAAACTGATCATTATTATCATATTAGATTATTTCGAACAATACTAGAAATTAATGTGACGTAAACAAATAAAAAAAATACTCAATAATAAAAAGGTGGAGAATAGGAGGAAGAAGAATGTAATAAGGTGATATCGATGAACAGGGGGTGTTTTCATTACGAAATATAAGGGAGAGATTAATAAGAATGAAAAAGCGAATTCTATATTAAAATATATTATTAAGCAAATAAAAAACAAGCTTGAATTGTTTTGTATAATAGGCAAGTGCATATATATATATATATATATATATATATATATATATATATATATATATATATGCCTGCTTACACATACGTATATACATACAGCCTGAATTAATAAACCGTGACATTTAAATTTAATAAAACTATTGGAAATAAGTTTTCTTTTAAACACACTAATTATATAGTATGAATGTGTACAAACAGCCGATATATTTTACGGAAAATGTATGTGTGTGCTGGAATGAGGATACATGTTCAGTTCTACGTGATAGTAAACATAGGCTTTTGCTGTGAATAATATATATATACATATATATTATACATATATTTTTGTTTATAAAATTATTCATTCAGTAAAATTATAAACTTTAACATTTAAAAAAGTCGAATTCTGGGAACATTGTGCAAAATACAAAACTCCATACAAAGTATGTCGAAGAATCTCATGTACAATGAAGAAAATAACATTAAAATTCTAATGACTAAATGTATGTTTGTGTATATACACTGTTGTGTATTCATATGCACTGACATATATATATATATATATATATATATATATATAGGTGTTCGTGCAACAAAAATTCTTAATTAAACTGAATTACACATTGTCAGGTTGAAAGAGAGAAAAAAAGTAAGATAAAAACTATCAAAAAATAGAAAATAATTGAATGTGAATATTTAATTATTTTTATTATAATATGGTTGACCAAATATGCACGCGATCAGGTGTAAACGATTTGAAATACATTTCTATGCTTGTTATGTTTTGTTTTTGTTGTTGTTGTCGTTTCTCTTTTTTTTCATTTTCATCGAATGAAAAGTGTTTTTCATCATCATCGTCTTCATCATTAAAGTAGAATAGTAAAAAGTGTGAAATAAATCAACAATATGAGAGAATTAAAGAAGCGAATATATTTTCTTAAACTTCTTTCCCTTTAAAATTATAATTAAGTTTTGATGGAATTATGTATAGAAAATAAAAGCATGTTGTTTCCAGTGGATATTTTTTTCTAAAAACAGAACTGATTACAAAGGAAAATTTTCCCTCAGTCTCAAAGTAAATACATTAAAACAGTTATTCCTTTTTATTTATGGAAAATAGATTAATTTGGTAAATGTGTAAAATTCTGTCAATAAATACAAACACTTTTTATACAGTAGATTAGCTTGTAAATGAGTTATAAAAAAATGCCTAACGAAATTTTTCGAATACCAACAAATAATCATATGCATATTCTTATGTTTATAATGACAAATTATAGACTGATACTAGGAACGATCTTATAAGTCAATATTAAGATAGATACTTTATTTCTTAGGCACTAAAGAAAATAACACACCCAAAGATTCTAAACAGAGATGGATGATGGTACTTATAATGCTTATGACTTGAGGTAATATCGAGGAAATCCGCGTAGGCTGCACATATGACAATAAGAGACTAATCAATTACAATCCTGAACATCAATCGGAAGATTCAAACAACCAGAACAAAAAAATGAAGATCTTTAGCAAGATCCCATAGTGAGCTCGCGTATGCCTGATGCTAAAAATTCCCATATAATAAAACAAAACAGCGGTTCCGTGCTTTGTAGATATTTTAGTTTCCGGAGTCATTTCTTCACAAGAATATCATAGCATATGTATAGATGTTAAACTACAAAGTTTTTGACAAAGTCAGAATTAGCTGATATTTTGCTTTTTATCTCGCTCACCAACATAGAAACCATCAATAATATACGGTTTCAAGAGTAAGAAAGAAAAAGACTGGCATATTTTACTGTTTATTGTATATAAGTACCGTTCGTACACAGCACAGAGAAGAATAGTTCCTCCTCATATGGTTTTCATTATAGTTAGCGAGCTGAAAAAGTGAAACAAACTGCTGTTTAACTATTGTTTAGATCATGAATAATTTATCTTCAAGTTGCAATAAATATGTCTTCAATTTAACAGGAGATTTATCTCATTGGTAATTGTTTTCATCAAGATTTGGTATTAAGTAAAGAATCGTAGCAAGCCAGAAACCAGTGGATATATACTTTATTTTAAATTGGAAATTTTTAATGGTGTAGAATTATGATACACAAATATAGATCATTAGGGTCAACAATTCTCTTCGAACCATTAGTTCAACAACTTAGGTGTTCAATGTAACCAAGTCAGTTAACAATAATATTGTAATAAAGTATACTTTGTGTTGAACTGTTAGCCTAACGATATGTAAATGATCCATTAATTAACTGATGTGCTTAGCTTAACTAATAATCATGGAAGCTTAAATAAACAAAAACGCAACAGGTAAATAAATAACATTTTATACTCCATAATAAATTTTAATAACTTTTTTCTTGACAAAAACTACCCACATTTTAAAAATGTTACTAAAAATAAAAGATCATTTTATTAAAACTACCCCCCCCCCAATACAAATTTCCGCATACTTTTTTTCATATAAATTAAGCTAAGAAATCCCATATTATATACATCTATGGATGAATAATGTCAAGATGAATGATGTCATAAACTTGCAGTCAATATTGATACAGAACCGGTATATGTCTAGATAAACATGACATTATCCCTGTGGAAAAAAACAAAACTAAAAACTATGATCTCATATATGTATAGGATCAATATTAATGACTTGAATGACTAAGATATTAAATAATTTTAAGGTTTGTATCTATTTTGTTCTATTTTTAAAAAGGATCATTGCTTTGGGCAGGGTCATCATCATTTACATTATTACTTCACACACACTTACTGTCATGATTATTTCTACTCTACTTTCTTTTGAAAAAGGTTATTACTATTACCGATCTTATTATTTTCATCATTGTGAGATATGATAGGAAAAACAACCAGCTATGAAGTATACATTTTCTTGACAGTTTTTCATTGAAATAATTTTTTTGTTCATGGTTCAGTTATCTTAACCTTATGTCACCTGACACTTGAAAAACGGTAACAGGTAAATAGAAATAGTTTGCGTGTTATGGAAGAAACCACTTTTTTTCTAAAAAAAAGAAATGCTAATTAATATACAAATATCAGTTATTATAATTTATATTTGATCTGTTCACTATAATTTTTTTCTGTATTACTAAAAAAAGGAAACATAATTTGTATGGTTTATTTTACAAATTTTTCTGATAGAATTGGAACCTACAGTAACTAATAGTGAATCAACAGCAAATTCTTCTGATTTAACAAATACAAAACCATTGGACATTGAATTACAATCACAATCGATCAAATCTTTACCAAATTCTTTATCTAACCAACTTTCACCAAATGATATAGCTCAGTATATTTCCACAAATACTTCAACAAATTCACTTCCTTTTATTCCATTTGATCTAGTAAGTAATTTAGAAACACAAATGAATGATAGTAATGTCACAGAATTCAACCAAATTCCATTGTCGAATGCTACATGCAGTAGTGATGATTCCATAAATCAAACATCGATAGCAGCTGCAGCCGCTGTTGCTGCTGCCGCATTTTCTACTTTACCAATCAACCCGATTGCAACAATGACAGCAGTTGGTGCAGTAGGTGATTCTCTTGGCAATCGATCATGGAACACTATTACTCAATTATCTACAAATAAAAATGTAAACAGTCAGTCCACATTCAATCAATTGTGCTCAGAAGTTTCACCAACAAATTCCATAGGAAACACCTCAAATTCTGTTGTCCAGTCTGGTATACCACGAAAATCTCCTAACCAAATGCGCGTATTGTGTGATATTTGTAATAAATGGATCTGTAATAAATATTTTTTAAGAACACACAAAGCAAACAAGCATGGCGTGACAGATCCGTCTTTAGGATCCTTAGAAGGTTATCAATCAAGGAATGAAAAGTCATTTCCTACAATGAAATCACATATGAATCCATCTTTTCGACGAATAATCAATCAGTGTAGTAGAGACACACCCCAAGAAGAAGACAAAGATATTGGCGACTACTCTAATCCAAATCGTATACTCAGTTCTCCTTGTGAATCCCAAGTATCGTTTAAAAATTCAAGTATAACATCCATTCAAGAACGACGGACCCAAAACTCCGAACAAACACTAATTAGTTGTGATAATTCAATAGGAACTCCCTTAACATCAAGTGATATTTCTGGAACAACCATTTCATTTCCTTTGACATTCCAAACTACTGCTGCTACAAATTTACCTTGGCTTGGTTATGGATTTCCATACCAATCATCATCATTAGTTTCATATCCAACAATTAACTATCCGAATATACTACCATTCCCAATGCTTGCAAACTCAGATATCTATCCATATTCACAGACAAGTATAGCTGGAAAATTAGAGACAATGGAATCAGTTTTAAATAAATCTGATTTACACAAAAGCTCAACGGATAGAGAATCTGAAAATGAAGAGAACAAGGTTAGAATTAGTCTAAATTTTTGTTACATATTCAATGAGATTCTTTGAAATAATAGGTAGAAGGAAATTTATGAGTAACTTTATATTAAAATGAGAAATATATTGGGCAGTAACTTCCACTGCAAACTGACTTCATTACAAATAATTCAGTATTGAATAATTTAAGAAATCTCACTGGTAAAACACCACCACTCCATACGAGATCAGAAAACAGAACCCTTAAGTCATAATATGAGCTTCATACTATTTAACCACATAGATTAGACATTCACTGGTGCACAATTTTAACTTTGGCCAGTTTGCTCACTCCTATTTGTGAGTTACTAATTCATGTACTGTCAACTTAACTAACTTCATTTTATCATTACTTTGTGACAAAATTCAATTTTAAATCAGCTAGAAACTGTTTAACTTGGTTAAGTTATTTAGTTTTTGAGTGAATATTGTTTAAACTTTTGAATTAACTGGAGGATATTTCAATGCTGAATAAAGCGGAGAAAAATGGGAATTCTCAAGAGATTTTATCGACTATCGGCATCTTTAATTGATGTGTTTAAGAACTCCAAAGATCATATTTAGGATATAATCTGATTTAACAAATATTTTACAACACTAACCTCTTAATTCAGTGGGTGTTTTCATTATATACATTGAATATTATAAAGTAATTCAATAAACTGAAGTTAATCAACATAATATTGAGTAAAAATACAGTCGATGTTTAGAATAGTTCTTCTTTCAATTCTCTAGCTCAAGGTTGTTGAAGATTATATTAGTGATTTAAATTATGACGTAACTTATAAATTATAAAAGAGTTTATATCCTAGTCTATGTTCTACGCTTACTGTGTAAGCGTCAATAACATTACTTAGACAGAATTGCTTTAGATTTTGTACCATGTTGTCTAAAGTTTGATTTTTTTTAGGCAATAAGTCATTAATTTACACTAAAAGGTAATTTAGCAAAAGATTATTTCGTACAATTATTAATATTGTATGTGCTCAAACCCCTTCTGTATTATTTGAAAAAATTCAGCTCTCAGTAGATTATCAATGTCAACTTTTCTTATTATCTACCTGGATGAATATATCTTCTGTTATACTTTATAAAAACGAATAGTTTCTCAACAGTTAGGATCTAAATATAAAAACTATAATAAAATTGAAATTAGATTTATAATTTATTAAGATCTCTGATTATATAAGTTTATCTCCAACATTTAATGAATGTTAATTAATCATTATTGATTTATTATTGAAAAGCGGTAATTATAAACAGTACTTCAAGAGAATTCTAATGATTATAATAATTCCTCAGTTCTTTTTTCTAAAAAAAACAAAAAAAAAACAAGTAATACCTAAAACAGATGCAACAAATTACGTCAATAATCAATAGTGGTTAAAAATAGAATTGTTAAGTCAAATATTCAAATAAGATTCATTATTGCAAAGAATATCGCTTTCTTGTTTAATGTAGTCTAAAAACAAGATGCATAATTCATGATTCTAGTATGAAGTAAAATTAGTTCTTTCTCTCTTTACATCTTTCACTATTGGTTCACATTTTCCCATTTGTAGTAAAAATCACTTTTATCCATCATTTAGTTAAGATGCGACGAAAAGTAAATTATGAACTAAACATATTAAATTGATTATTTCAAGGAAACATATAGATTGTTTGGAAAAAAAAGTTAATAAATAACCAATAACCAATGTATCACTTTTGTATACAAATAATCGATTTTGTTCAAAATGTTTACTATTTTATGTTTTCTTTTGTTCTACTAAATTATCTCGTTTTTTCACATTTTTCCTTTTAAACAGAATCCTTTAAATTTAAGTTTAAAAACAACTTCAGAAGATCACAAGAGTATTTTTTGTTGTACAGTATTAAATATAACAACTAATACTGCTTCTATTGGTAATAATAACAATTGTAGTAGTGTTACAACCAATATTACCAATAAGTCACAAGAAACAAATATAACAAATACTGAAATGAATTGGCTGAAACGGGGACAACTAATGAAAAAATATTTTAAAAATCAATACTTTAGTTCATTTTGCATCAATCATTCACGTCAACGGTTACATTATAAATCAAATCAATTGTTATTATCATTACAGTTAAAGAGAAAATCTATTCAATATGTTAGAAGAAAAATGTATATAAAAAGGAAACAGAATACTGTAAGTAGTTTCATCCATCTGTTTTGTAACATTTTTGTCTTGTTTATTTTAAAACTTATTCAATAAATTAAGTAGTAATTTCAAGAAAAAATAATGTGAAACAGGAAATTTAAACAAAAATAAACATTGAGCTCAATTTCGTGGATTGGTTGAAGTTGGACATTAACAACGTTGGATGTCCGGTCAATGGTCTAAAGGTTAAGCGTTTGCGTGCGAGACTGATAGGTCCTGGGTTCGAATCTTGCGAGGTGGGATAGTAGATGCTCACTATTGAGGTGTCCAAACGACCGTTCAGTGCTTCCAGGTTTTCCATGGTGATCTAGCTCCGGTTGACTTGTGATTTTAACTATTAAAATTACTTAAAGATGAATTGATAGACAGTAGTGTGTCAATGGAATGAATAAATAATTATGTTGATTCAATAGGATATATGTTTGAATTTTTTAAATTTGTTGTTTAAAGGGACCACAGACATGTACTACTGATCTGTTCATAGTTATAGTAAAACAACTAACCGAATCTTTAAGTCTTTTCCACTACCTTTCATGTTTTGTCAGTTCAAATTGAAAATTACTGTTCAGTCATACATACAACATATTTTTGTAGATCCAGATACCACTGAATCTCACTTTGTTCAATGTTGTATTGTCTGATGTTTTTGATTGAGATCATGAATCAATAAATGTCAGATCACCATTAAAAACCTGGAAGCACTGGACGGCCGTTTTGTCCTAGTATGGGTGCGCACTTTGGAGTAGCATACTAAAACGAAACGACCGTTCAGTGCTCCCAGGTTTTCAATGGTACTCTGACATTTATTGATTCATGATTTCAATCAAAAACTCAGCAATCTCCACAATAACATTCCTGATATCTGATATTTATAGAACACTGTTCAGTTTCTATAAAATAACACATTAATGACCATGTTCCCTAGTTAAAATCATAATAAATAGACATCCATGCCAAACTAAAATACAGTAATATTTCAGACAAATACTAATATCACATGACATTTGTAGCTAAATATATGTAAATTAGTTGCATATGTCAATTATTCACATAAACTTTTTCACATGATAAAAATGTTGTTTTTGTAAAAATAAGAAAGAAAAGAAACCAGAACATTTTACGTTTTCTTTCTAATCGTACTTAATATCAATTCAGTAATTTAATCAACTTAATTCCGTTGATAAACAAACCTGTTAAACATGAAATAATTATCTCGTCATATATTAAATTCTTAAACAAAATTAGGTACACTTCTTAGTTTTGTTTTTGTATAGTTTTGTTATTATTGTAAACTAGCTATATTCATGTAACTTTTTAGTGGAAACGAAATGCTAAGTGAAAAATAATCAACAATTAAAAAAAAACCCTGTAAATATGCATACATGAAATTTTGGTTGTAGTCAAGTGATTTATCTAATTGTAATATATTTGTTTTTCTGTTAAATTCATATATTCCAGTGATTAGAATATTAAAACTTTATATGATAGTCTTAATTTGAAATCCAAATAATCAGATACATCAATTAATATATTCATAAGAATGAAAAGAACTTCCCTGTGTTATTAAGTGATTTTATTAAACAATTCTGTTTAATATTAATTAATTCCAGATTGATTTAATTAGTATAGTCTACATTACGAATCAGACTGCTGCAATAAAGAAATCACAAAATTCATACTATTATAATGTGTGATACTGATTAAATATTTGTGTAGAATAAAATATTCATTATATTTCATAAGTTAATGACAAAATGTTTTTACGGATTCGAATTGTTTTTACTTCTACTTCTTCTGTGTTCTGAAACATCGCTCCATTTATAATTATATGATGGTTAGCGTTTTTTAGCGAGTTAGTTTTTTACGGAATTGGGTAGCTAACCCCATGCTCAACCCTCCCCCTTTATCCGGGCTTGAGACCGGCAGTAGTCCCAGAGGGGCTCCAGGCGGAGTTAATTAAAAGATCTATAACATGTATTAGTTTTGTCTGCTAAATTTTCAGCCAAATAATGATATAATGCTTTTTTCTTTAAGGAACTACTGTTCAGATTCTCAGTAATATCTTGTTTTTGCCTGTTACCTGTAAAAGTTCACGTAGTTCATACGCACAGCCCCGATTTTTCTAAACTACAAGCCATTAGAGTAAATACATTTGAAGTGGAAATTTTCACCACTAGTGAAGGCCAAAAAAAGAAAATATTTTAAGAGAAATATACTTTTTCATTTTAATGCCTTTTTAAAATTCTCTTTCGTAAAAATAATTATTTAAAAAAACAAACAATATTTTACCAACTATGAAATGTTATTACTGGTAGCTATGACAACATAGGCCACTCACTGTCTAATGCTTTCACATTTTCCACATGACACTTGAACCTTCAGATTTTAGGTAGTAAATATAAATCTTAACTGATTCTGTTTGTGTGTGTGTTTCTTTTTAAATAAATTAGGTCAATTAATAAATGAATTTAAAACAAATTTTTGAAAAATTTCCTGTAAGACAAACAAAAACTTCAAATAGAAAGTTTGTAGACAAAGATGAAACATTAATTTTGAATGATACAAAGAAAATTAATTGTTCAGACTAATTGGGAATCTTTCTATAATCTGAAGTATTTTTTTATTTTTAAAGGAAAATAGTCAGTAATTAATTCTTTTATAAAATGGGAAAAAAAAATTTGAAAAGTTTTAAATTAGATTTTTGTTACCATGACATTGAGCATTTCAATTTATTACTGTAGTGAAATAAAATCTCATCGGAAAAAGTGTTAAGTTATATTCATTTTTCAAGACCATGAGCTATGAGATGAGGTCGAGTTAAATAATCTGAATGTTTGTTTAAATTTAATAATTTACTCCTTCAATAATCAAATACATTAGAGTCGACTTTTCAGATTTTCATTAACCATAAAATAAGATACTGATCATTATGGCTTTCCCATTGGCTTTATGAAGGTTTTGTGAAAAGATAGTCTAGTCCGAAATCGACAATCTTTTTTAACCAAGTTGATTATCGAAAGTATCAGAACATTTTCCACTTCCAACTGTAACTATACGTTTGTCATCATCACTCAACGACTGATTGTCCATAAAATATTTAAATTAATGATTATAGATATGATACTTCCTGGGCAAAGTTATGAGTCCAAAAACACTTAATGTTAGATGACTGACAATATTTGGAATTTTTTCCTTCAAGCGTTTACCATTGTCTGTTAAGATATAAGAAATATAATTATAAATATTTCTTCCTATTTTCCCATTTATCATTAGGTTGAACATATTGAAAAAATTGAAAGTTTACAAATAGACCATCCGGTGAGTACTTGTGAAATACAACGTTACAGAACAATTTATCCTTACTATTCATATAACAAATCTAGAAAACCGATCAATTACCACTGTCATTTAAAACATCTACAACAAAGACAACAACGAAGGAAGAAAATGATAAGATCTCATAGCTCACTTTGTGAAATACAGTCTTGTGAAAATAATTCACTAGTAAATTATGAAAATTTCCCTACAGAAACAATGAAGACCAAACTGACATTTTCAAATAAAATATTTTGTCCTTTATGTTTAAATGGACAAGCATTTATTGAATTCACTGAATTCATGAAACATTTAAAGCAAAATCACTCAATTTCTGAATGTGAATCGGTTATGAATGTATTTAAAACACAAATGGAATTATACAATGCACAGAATTATGTCTTTCAAACAAATAATTTTATTACAACAAGTATTTCTGTGAAACCTGATTCATCCGACTGTAATAATCACATAACACCAATGAATAGTACTGTTACGACTGTGTCATTAGCGCAGGAAAGTTTGAATCCTTCCAAAAATAATCCTCTCTTCAATACTTCTTACAGTCATAATGATATTATGTATGATTTTCAAGGAAATACTAGTCAGACTCGACTAGTGAATTTAGTAGATGTTAATAAATCCATAGAAATGATGCCTTCCACTGTTGTGTGTCAACCTTCAGTGGTATTATCACCACCACCCCTACCATTGTCAACTTCTTTCTCTCCCTTTTCCAGTTCATTATCATTACCATTGTGTTCTCTGAGTTCTACAATTACAAACTCTGCAGTTTCTACACCTCGACCTCTTGGAAGGCCATTGTTTATGCCAATTAATTCTTTCACAAAAACTTTATCTACAATCTAAAAGGAGTAATTATTATAAAAACAAATTTGAGTACATATTCTGAGCATTTTAATATGTATATGATAATCTAAATTCATAATAATAAAAAAAAGAATTTCCAATCTTCAATCTCTACCTGTTATCGCATTTATCCTAATATTGATCTCAATCATCAATGTACTATTTTCCATTTGTTAAGTTTTCAGAAAGTCACCAGTATAATATAAGTATTTATACTGAAGAATATTTACTAACGAATGAAAAATTCCGAAAATAATTTCTACTCATTTTATTAATGTAAAATATAGAAAATATTGACTTATTTGTTTGTTTTAAACATACAAACTCATGCTCTATTTATAATCATTACTAATTCAAATAAGCAGTTAGAGAATACCTATCTTCAAATTCTATATATTTCATATATTGTTTTTTCTTACCTGTTTTTATTAAATCAAGAATAAACAAATGCACATAAATGAATATGTTACTTCAGTAAAACAAAGCAAAATTAATTTCCAATATAATCTGTATTTCTTTTCTAATAACGTTTTTTCTCACTTTCTAATGATATTACTTATTATTAATTAATATAATTTTTCCTTGTTTTTTTTTATAAGGTTTGTACATATTGCCATGTATACTTTAAATTTGAACAGTTTTTACCTATGTTTTAGTAAGAGAATCAACAATTGAGTATAGAAACAGGTACATATACAAACTCACTTATGGATATACATCATTACATACAGGTATATACAGACTAGAAGGTTAACATACACTAACAAATCATTTCACAGTCAATGTAACCGATTGCATATATATATATATATATATATATATATATATATATATATATATATATGCTACATTTGTGATTGTAACTATAAGCAAAAACATGATAAATAACCTATAAAAAAAGGAAATGAAAGGAGAAGGGAAAGACAGAGAGAGAGAAAAGGAAAAGAAGAAAGGTAAAAGAAGATTGAGTATCAAAATTTATGAGATTAATTTTTGCAGATATAAATATAAAAGTACAAAATAATAATAAATATATTATTCATTTTATGTGCAAAGAAAATTAAATAAATCTTCTGGTGTGTTATTTTATTTCTTTGAATAGTTTACTGAGTAATAGTTTCTCATTCTTGGTTGTTATTACATAATATCGTTATTCTTAGATGTTTATGTTAAATAAAAATTTTCTAAAATGTATATTTGAAAAGAATAAGAGAACATATGTGTTTGATAATTATATTTTCTATAAATTAAATTTAGATTAAGATAAATTCAACCGTGACTATTATGAGATAGTAACTCACTGATGACAATGGTGGGCGGTGGCGCGATTTCGTAGATTGGTTAAAGTTAGACATTAACACCGTTGGATGCCGTGTAGGTGGTCTAGAGATTAGGCACTCGCACGCGAGACTGATAGGTCCTGGGTTCGAATCCTGCGAGGCATGATAGTAGATGCGCACTTCTGAGGAGTCCCACAATGAGACGAAACGGCCGTTCAGTGTTTCCAGGTTTTCCATGGTGATCTAGATCCAATTGACTCATGAATTCAACTATTAAATTAACATAAATTTAACAGTTGGTAATAATAAAATCGTGGTAGATATTAATTGTCAAGTGAAAAATTCAGTATGAGGAAGAATGAATTTGGTAAGAAGCCATTGAGATGATTTTTACAATTATTGAATCATACCAATAGACTGTGGTTATTAATGAGTTAAGAGAATCGTATAACCTTCCAAAACACTTAATTACATGTTCGCTTTATGTGATAATGTTATGTTTAAAAATCGTAGAATTATAAACATTCATAGATGTAAATTAATCACTTTAAAATAAACACTGGTTTATCAAACAGTTACCTTTATGAAAGTCCTTTATGAAATGTCCTTGAAACCTTTTTGCCATTTTTTAGAACTGTAGGCAAACAGGCAGGACAAGTAGGAATTTAATATTATTGTGTATGTACGGTTTGTTTAGTTTTAGAATTTTACGTTGATCAACCGATGTCGTACATATCTTTTCCTTAGTGTTGTTTCAATTTTATGGATCGAGTTGTAACAAGCAACTTAATTTGTTATTGAGAACACTGCTATTCGATGTTGAGTGTCAAGAAGAAATTCATCGAAAACATAGAATTTAGTCTTTGTACTAGTTGGTACTCCCCAGCAGATGATATCTTCTATCTTAGAGTTTTTAAAAAGCTTTCCCACATTGAAATTTCAGGCAATGAAACTCAGTTACACTCCTATTTCAATACTTTGTACTGCTTAAAGTAGTTCTACCAATGCTTCTACGGAGCTCCAATAATCTTTATTACTCCACTCATTGAGAGGTCGACGAAATGATGCTATAGAACTACAAATTAAAGATCATACATAAATGGATATCTTGATCTGTCTAAGCAGTTGTAGGCCACATCAATCCTTATTATGCAGTGTTTCACAAATAAAATGATTTATTTTACGGTTAACATTGAAAAATCAAGGGAAAGGTATTCAGTCCTAGTCGAATTATATTTCAGGCAAAATTTGAAATGTCAATGGGGTATCCTTTTTGTGTTTTTACATTTACGTCATTTAATCTTTTTTCTGTGACGGTACAACAGACTTTCTCGTTAATATTGACAGTTTTAAGTATAATCTACATGACTCATCAGCTGAATAATAGTTAACATTTAAGAAGATAATTGCTTATCAAAGTTCTAAAATACATTGAAGATCAAGATGCATCTAAAATCCCTAAGGATTGAATTCAGTTCTGCAGTTGAAGAGTGGTATGATTAGTAATTAGTTTTTAAGTGTGGTCAGAATCTTCTATAAATGTCTCTGATACTTGTTGAACAAGAGTAGACTTCCGCTATTAAAAAAAATATTACACTACACGTTCAATAATAACTATTATTAGTTATTCAATTGGATGCACGAATTTAAAACTTTAGGAATAAATCAGATGTTTCAACTAACAGCATAGATGTTATCTCCTTTATTTACGGCTGTATGCAGTTAACTAATCGTTCTTTAGGAATGCATACTTCATAAGTTTATACATTTTAGGGGTAAATTACTTCCCTACGAAATCAGTGGTTGTATACTCATTTAGCTATTCTATGAGAATATATTGTCATCAATCATAGCCTCTTCGAATAACATATACTTCTTGCTCTCTATTAAGAAAGCTAGACAGATGAAAATTTGAAACCAGATAATCGAATCTTTGTTGAATCAGACTGTTTATTTTCAATGAACGTTTGGTAATCAATTGGTTTATGGTTTTCTATGCAGTTTTGATTCTTAGTTTTCATTTGGTTCATTAAATGTTGCTGTATCTTGTACTGTTCATAGATAAAAGTAAACCAAATGAAAATACATTACACAACTGTATTTGGAAAACGCTCTTTCATAGTACAATCATTGTGGTTTATCATTTATGGTGCGTTGTGATTTATTATTTGAAACATTTAATAATATGGTGGGTTTTAAAATGAAATCCATGCTGCCGTTTAAAATGCACCTCCGTTAATCCAGTTGACAGACTTGGGACAAATGGATATTGCTTGGGAATGTCGGTCATAAGAAGCATAGTTTAGAAATTGAGTGAACAAGATATACAACATTCTCATACCGAATCAGTACAGGATTACGAATTAGGAGTCTTTTAGGTATTTACGTTTGATTCCAACGTACTTTCATGAGTCAAGAACCAAAATATTTCTAGAATGTTAGAGGAATGATTACACTAAACCTTTTGTGAATGAAACGTCCTGTGCATACAGTTCGCTACATCCCGTGTGGATAGCGGATACTCACTGCTGAGAAGTCCCATACTAAAACAAAATAGTAGTTCAGTGCTTTCAGGTTCAACCGTGTCTTTTGTGAAGCATTTGCCTATTGAAAACAATGGTGGATGGTAGTATAATATTTTAGATTGGTTAAAGTTAGCCGTTAACACCATTGGATACTGGCTCAGTGGTCTAGAGGTTGAGTGTTCGCACGCAAGACCGAAGGATCTAGGTTCGAATCTTGCATGCGGGATCGTGGATGCGCACAACCGAGAAGTACCATGTTAGAACGAGACGACAGTCCAATGCTTCTAGGTTTTCGATAGTAGTCTAGCTTAAATTGACTCATGTATTCGACTACTGAATAATTGATTACTTTATCATCTTATGTTTCGTACTCTTGATAAAATTGATTCTTCAGATATTCACATTTCATTATGTCTTTACATAATTATTCATTAAGCGTAATCTTTATTGGCCCTCGAATATCTGATTTCAGTTAGATCGTACGAATGTTTGTTATCGAAATACACATGTCGCCAATCCTTGCATATAATTATCGACTTAACTAGCATTAGTGAACAACGGAATTAAATAAGTCAAATACGAGAATGGATTTTTGAATACTTATATTTTATGTAATCGTTGATCGGAAAGCGAAGCAAAACAAAATGACGCACAATGAAGGCGAGTGAGCCAACTCAACTTAACTAAGTGTTAATCGATATTTATAGTCAGACAGAGATAAGTTTCCGACATGTGATGAGTAAGATAGGGAATGCAAATACATACGTTTATATAAAATCAGTTGAGGTTGACAAGCGAATAATTAACAAGGTCAAAATGTGACTCAAGAAGGATGAATAAATCAGTCTGTCCGGAAGCTAGATTAAGCTGTGTCGGCTTAACATATCAGCCGAGACCACAAATCACAGCTAATAAATGAAGGAACAATGCTAGAAAAGTTTGAATGAGGGATATTTATAGTATCGAGAATTTTGTAGATTGGTGAGTTTACAGTCATACTTAACGGACTATGCAGTTATTTCTTCCTAGTATATTACTTCTCAACAGTGTCCGTTGAAGTTCCATCCAGGAACTGGAGGTAGAACCTTCAGTTCTCAAAAAAACGCTTGCTCCTCAGATCACTGAGTTGGTATCCAATAATTTACATTTCTAACTTTAGTCAGTCCTTTATATTTTACTACCTAACACAGTTGAACTCCAAAGAACACCAGCGAATGCCAACTCAGTGGTCTAGAGATTAGGCATTTATTGAGGGACGCTGAAGATCCAGGATTTGATCACTGCAGAGATCGTAGTCTTGCACTATAGAGGAGTTTCATAGTGGAACCAATAGTTATCAAGTACTTCAAAGTTCTTTGTGTCCTTCTTACTAAGAATAGTACATGGTGTCTTACTTACTTACTTACTCGTTACTCCTAACTCTAGTAGAGCATAAGCTGCCCACCGGAATCCTCAATCGAACTTTGCCCTGGGTAATCCTTTCCAGCTGTTTCCAGTGGCCTTTTCATATGTACTTCCAATGCTCAACGCAGTGTTTCCTTTAGTCTTCTTCTTTTCCATTTCTCTTCAGGATTTGAAGTTAGCATCTACCTCATAATGAAATCTTTTGATTTCCGCAATTTCCTATCCACATCTAATATATTTTCCTAATTTCTTCTTCAGTTGGAAACTGGTTTGTTCTCTCCCGCATAAGGCCATTGCTAATGATATCTGATGGTATCCATGATGCATAACTAAAAAAATTAAATGAGAATATGGTTGAAAATATGGGACACGAGGTTAAACACTTGTTTTTCTCTTTTTCTTACTCCTAACAATTGAGAATGAGACAAAAAAAGAAATCGGTAATAAAAAGCGATAGTCACTAAAGAAAGCTATAGAATAATCCCGTTATTCAAATTAGCTATTCAGTTCATGTTGTTGCGAAATTCTTTCTCTAATTGTTCTTACCCTTTTTTGTGACTAGTAAAAATTCAATAAAAAATTAATTAATTTTCTTTGTTTCACAATTTTCCGATTGATTTGTTACAAATTCCTTCTTAACCTCCTTTTTATCATTTCGTCGGTTTATCTTTTAGCGTTATAAACTACTTATTGTTTTAGAATAATCTATGCTTAGGGACATTAAAATAATGTATTAAACTCCTTATATTAACTATAAATATAAGTGCAAAGAGAATGAGAAATGAATTATTAAAGATGTAGGATTGATTTGTGGGAAATACCTTACAGAAAAGAAACTAATTTTGAAGCTGATTAATAGTAATGGAAAGTATTAAAGATTTCTTTTATGAGAATCATCTGACATCAAGTTACTTTTTATTTATTTATTTATTTATTTATGGCTTTATTCAATATTATATTTTGGTACAATATAGAATTCTCAGCACAAAAATATTTCAACAAGTTTCTTTTACAGAAAAAAAGGTTGATAATAAAAAAATTCTGAAAAACTGTACAACTTTTCAATTAGCGTCATGTTAAGAATGCAGATTATTGACTAGGTTAACTCTAACAACCTGTTCGTCACAGAGTATATTTGCCAGGTAAGGTATTATAGAACTTTTATACTTTTGCTTGCGTGCTTGGATTTTAATGTAATTTCGTCTCGTTCTACCAGAAGGTATACAAGGAGGAAGATATGAGTGAAGGGGATGGTTAGTATCTGATAAAATAACACCTGCCAGGAGTTTGCATGACTTTAGATGTCTATCCACAACCATATTAATTATGGTCTCGAAAGATTCACCACATACCTTGTTAACTGTCTTCAGCGCTCTCCGCAGTACAGCAAAGTCTTTTCTCAAAAGCCCGAGAAAGAATAATGGAGAACAGTAAAGAATAATAGGTAATATGCAAAAATTGACAAATTGTAAGAGTAAATGACGAGTGATCCCAAGAGCATGCAGGTATTCATCAGAAAACACTTTACTTAGATTTCGTACTGTTCTTTAATATTTCATCCAAGACTTAACAGAAACTAATTTTGATTATAGGCGACATCAGAAAAACTCATTATTAAGGTTTTTCACTATGATACTTAGAAATACGTGTAGCATCAATTCCTAAAGTATTCCGAACAAGCACTAATAAATATTCATCATAGTTCTTAGACTTTTCGCTAATTATTTCCAACCACTTGATGATAAATATAATTTTAAGAAATACTTAGTTGATTCCGTTTATCAATTACAAAAAATTGGAGAAAAATAACTGATAAGTATTATCTTTAATTGTGTTATGTTGTCTTCCTAATTGTATCCATAGCTTTTAAGTTGACTTACACAAAATTTTGATCAACATAATGTGGTTCAAAGAGAAGATAAATATTATGAATCTTTGAAACATTACCATTGTCGTCACTGCCATTATAATGACTATAATTATTCTTGTTGATACATATGTTAAGTTGTTACTATTATTATTACTATTATATTTGTTGTGTTTAATATAATTATTACGATATTTTCATTAAGTTTGTTGCTTTACTGACTTTATTCTGTCACCAAATTCAATGTTTTATTTTAATGAAAAATAAAAAACAATTTACTTAAAAGCTTCTTCTCTACTGTTCTCTGGTACTTTTTGTCAACATTTTAACATTCAAAGATAAAGGTAGGAAGAAAAAATTATAACGTGATTAGAGAAAATTCGCCACAACAACAAGGCCAACGAAAATAATGATAACTACGATAGTAATAACTACATAGGGCAATGTAAATTAATCATGTACATGAACGATAATCACATACTACAAAGTGAAGAGAAAGCAGGTATACATTTATTTATACACTAATTTATTATTGAATGTTTCAACTGTTTCATCTTTTGTTTTAAAAAAAATGTATGATGAAAAGAATAAAACAGAAACTGGCGGCAATTTAAATACACAATACTGCGTGTGTCAATAAATGGATATAGCAATATTGTGTTGTTTTTTTAAAAAGACAACTCCACTTTTAATGGAGATAGTCTTGAAAAAAACACGATTTGTAATATATTACTTTAAATGTTATAGAAAAATTCCATTTATCTATCTATGTTGAGTGAATAAACTTAACGTATAACAAATAAGAAACAAATAAGTGTTTTTTTTCTCGAATAAGCGAAAAGGATTTTTTGCATTTTTTTTCTCTCTCTTTCAAGCATAACCAATAAACAATCTGAACAGTATACCCACTTTATACTTCATAATCAACAACTGACATCTTTTCAGTGATTGTCACTGTGAGTTTAGGGCTGAATGTGAGTGTGTGCGTATGCATCCGTGTGTACGTAAGCAAGTGCGTAAGTGAATGTAATTCCGTGAATTATTCATGTTTAGTTTACTTTTTTTTCTTCCAACTATATTATTAATATTGTGCTAACAATTTCGCTTTTTTGTTAAAGATGAACAAAATTAATGTTTATGGATTGCTAGTTTATTTAACTTGGTCAGTAAATAAAATTTGGGGTTATTTTTTTCAGTAATGACGATTAACATTATTATCATTAATAAAAAGAATGATACTAATATTAGCGATTTTACAGTTATTACTAAAAATCATATTATTGACTGACAGTACTTATCTATTACTAATTTAAACATCAACTACAACCATAATAAGGATGACGGCAGAAATAACCATGGTGATAATAATTCTTGTAATATAAAGTAAACTCTTTTCATCTTTTATTTATGTTTTCATTATGACTTGAGAGTATTCATCACAAAAACGATAATAACAAATGAAGTTAAAATAGATAAACAAACCAGAATAGAGAGAAGAATGTAGAAAAATCGTAAAGAAAATGCGAAACGGTCAGTAGTTCTTTTGTAATGACCTTATTTTGTTGAAACAAATATGTAAAATAATGCATAACATAAAATATGAAATAAACCATAAGTAAAACATTAAAGTGTAAAGCATAAATCTATAACAAAGAAGCCGCTTTGAGTCTATATGTATATGCAAAAGCTTTTAGGGTCAGTTTATTCATATCGAATGAAAAGTGAAAAGAACGGTTTCCATTTCATATTCTTAAATTCTTATTCTCTAATATACAGATATCACT
Source organism: Schistosoma spindalis (assembly GCA_946903255.1). NCBI lineage: Eukaryota > Metazoa > Platyhelminthes > Trematoda > Strigeidida > Schistosomatidae > Schistosoma > Schistosoma spindalis. The sequence continues at coordinate 60,232,608 of OX336416.1, read as the reverse complement.
TAAATAACCAAATAAATAACTTATGCGTAATTTGTTTATTATTTCTAACGGTTTAGTTCATATCAGTAGTATTTGTAACGCATGTATTAGTCGCCGAACTAAATAGAAGTATAGTATTTTTGTTTCTTAAAAAAGAGTCAATAATTTTTGATGATATAAATGAATGGAAAAATAAAGGTTTGTGAGACAACTGTTAAATTTCAATGTAATTTTCTATGGTAATACATTAGTAATTCATAGTTACATTGCATATGTATATGTATATTTTAGAATAAGTATTTGTGATAGAATTGAAACTCATTAATTATTGAGGTTACAGGAAATGATTTGACAAACAAAGTTAATGATGATGATGATAATACTTCGTACATTCATGAGTATTCGTGGTTTTTTTCCTGCTCAACATGACATAAGGTTTTTGGTATGGGATGGAGATGTACATGGTCAAAAAACACCCACGTAACCTAAGTTATGTTAGCTTTTATTTCATAGAAAGATAGATTTAAAACTTCAAGAAAATCTATTTGATCTCAATGACCTGAACTGATGTTACTGAGCTTTTAAGAAACAGACATTGTCTAAAGGATTACTTACTTACTTACTTACGCCTGTTACTCCTCGTGAAGGAGCATAGGCCGCTCACCAGCAATCTCCATCCAACCCTGTCCTGGGCAATCCTTTCAAGCTCTTTCCAGTTCTTATTCATCCTTTTCATATCCGCTTCTATTTCTCGACGTAATGTGTTCTTTGGCCTTCCTCTTTTCCGCTTCCCTTCAGGATTCCAAGTTAGCGCTTGTCTCGTAATGCAGTTTGATGATTTCCTCAATATATGTCCTATCCATTTCCATCGTCTTTTCCTAATTTCCTCTTCAGCTGGAAGCTGGTTGGTTCTCTCCCACAAAAGGCTGTTGCTGATGGTATCCGGCCAATCTATGTTGAGTATCATGCGTAGACAGCTATTTATAAATACTTGTACCTTCTTGATGGTGGTTGTTGTAGTTCTCCAAGTTTCAGCTCCGTACAGTAGAACTGCCTTGACGTTCGTATTGAAGATTCTGACTTTGATATTGGTTGAAAGTTGTTTTGAGTTCAATATGTTCTTCAGTTGAAGAAATGCCGCTCTACCTTTGCCTTGAGGATTCCATGTGAGGGATTGCCTTGTGATGCAGTTGGGTGCTTTCCTCAATGTGTGTCTTGTCCACTTCCAACGCTTCTTACTGATTTCTTCCTCTACTGGAATCTGGTTTGTTCTCTCTCACAGTAGGTTGTTGCTGATAATGTCTGGCCAACGCATCCGAAGTATTTTGCGTAGACAGCTGTTAATAAACACTTGTATCTTCTGGATGATGGCTTTCTTAGTTCTCCAGGTTTCCGCCACATAAAGTAGAACTGTTTTGACATTTGTATTGAAAATTCTGACCTTGGTGTTGAAAGAATTTAAACTTTAGAAAAATGGATAAAAATAATAACAAACATGAGGATTTGAACAGTGATACTAATTTTTATTTTTTATTTGGTTGACGGAATTGCGTTCTTTGAACAAGATGATTTAATCATGAAGCTTTCGTTATCTTTCTAGACAACATCACTATCAGAAATAAATTCAGTGATATTCTTTCTCTCTCTCGCACACTCTTACTATTATTCCAAAAATGAAATTTTGTTATTGCTTTTTTTTGTTTGTTTGATAAAACTGATAAAATTCATTCAACATTGTTGATTATTCTACAGTTGACAGTGTCAACTATTCAAAAGAAAGAAATGGTATGCACAAATGCACATACACATGAATCTATGTATATATATATATATATATATATATATATATATATATATATATATATATATATAACAATAGTTGACCATTAATAAATCTATTGACGAAATAAATATTCATAAAAAGTTTTCTTTTCAATTCAATTATTAAATTGATTTGGTTGCATGCATTGAATTTCTATATACATAATGAATGATAATATTAAAACAAAAGACTATTTAAGTAAATTATTATAAAGAATTATAATGAAAATGATAATTATAATTAATTTATCAATGAATTCAACTAATCATTTAGATACATAAATAAAAAAATTTAAAAAATTCTTCTAATTTTCATAATGATTAAAATCTAAACTACAAATTCATTATAAAATAAATGATGTAATCGTTTTAGAGAAAACGAAAATTCTGAATAAAATGAAGAAAAAAGAAAAACACACTAAGCATTAATATTTCACATATCTACATTCTTTATATATAAGAATAATGTAAACTATGTTTAAAGTTCGTACATTTATGTAGGTCAGAGAGTGAAACATTCAATCTATATTAACATTAGTTTTAATGAATAAATGTTGAATTATTATTAATATTATTATTATTAATTGAATTACACGTCAATGAGAAAAGACAAAATGCAAAACAATTTATAATCACAAAAGTAATGACACTCAAAAAATGGGATGAATATTTCAAACAATAAGAAGCTTTTTTTTCTTATTTATTTTCATGATTCATTAGCTTATTTCTCATTGAATACACTTAAACTACTGAAATATAACTTTTAAAGTAATATATTTAAGTAGTTATTTAAATAGACTAAAAATTGAAAAAAATTCATATTATTATCAAGATAGAAATTATATTTTATAATGAAAATAATTAAAAAGCTAAAATAGGCTTGTACAAATATGCCTTATGAATAATTAGTTGACAGTAAAAGATTACTTTGACAATTAGCTTTTATCTAAGTTTACTAAAAACTCTCTATCATTTTTCAACATTTAAATAGAAAGAAATTCTAAGAGAGTTATTATTACTGTCATAATCATACATTAAAGTAACTAATCAGTAAGTGGGAGTAAATAGAGAACTGTAAAGAATATGAGTTGATAACTAGAAAATCTGATTATACAAATTTACAGTCAATTCATATTCATACGTTTCAAAAATCATTATATATGATAGTATGTTTTTCTACGTACAAAATAGGTGATGATGTTATTTGTCTTAAATGACCACAATACAACACACATATACTGATATAGATTGTCAATTTAAATACTGAAAATGGAGATTAAATTGACACAAAGGTTATGTTTTCTGTCTGCTATCTTGTTTTACAAATATCTACTAAGATAAAGACTCGTTTATATTTATCTTTTTATCTGTATAAAAAACAGAATTATATGTAGTTATTTATTCAATTTTTAAAAAAATATTAATTTATACATTAGGCATGTAAGATATATGTGTTTCATCTTTATTTTTTTATTTTTTGAGTTTCTACCATTTCTTTTCATATGATTTCTCTCTCTTTCTATATGATTATACTCCTATTGAATTAGGCAGATATGTGCATAGGTATATCTTCATACATTTTTAATAAGTGAGTTAATTTATGATCAATTTGAGTAGTATACTATTTTATTGTAGAATATAAAAAACAATGGTGGATAGGGGATATTTGATAAGACAAGGGAAAAAGTATGAATTAAATAAACAAGAGATAATAGAGAAAGAGAATGAATTTACATTTCAAAATGTCAAATTTTTCTTCATTATTTCCTTAAATCACAAAAATAATATTAGTAATTTTATCATTTAAAACAAAAATAAGGGAGAAATAGATAAAAACGAATATAACAGTAATAATAATAATAGTATTACTATAAATAATAATAATAACCATATTCATTGTTGTATATTGTTGAAGACTAAAATCTCAAAGGTGGGTGGTATTGATATTAGTAGTAGTAGTAGTAGTAGTAATATTGGTGGTGGTCCATATTCTACTTATAAGTAGTATGTTAATGATTTACTTATTGTTAAGCATTTCACTTAAAATATTATAAATAAAGAGTAAATATTATTTAGTATATTATTAATCACTTGTGGTTTGATTTTATGTATTATTAATGATTAATTTATTTTGTAAAATATTACAATAATAATAATAATATTCTTTCTTTTTTGTGATTATTTATTTAAATAAATTGTTTTCAGATGGTCTTTCAGATCAGTTAGCATGTGTGACAGGTTAATAATAAAAAAACACACACAATTAAGAAGAATAGTTACATGTACCTTAACAACTGAAGGGCAAATTAAAGACCATAGAAAATAAATGATTAAAACTAGTGCAGTATAATATATTGCCATTTGTTTGGTATTAAGATTAGTAAACAATTCATTATCTGCACAAGTTAATAGAATAACTAATTATACCATACATGAATCTATATCTAGTAGTTACTTCATTTCATGAATTTATAATGATAATGTTATTCGAACGAGAAAAAATCTCCTGTGATTTTATTTTATCTGTTGTGATAAGTGCTATTTGAAGATGTTATTGTTACTGATCAATGCGAACAGTGCAGGGGATAACCTCAAATCACAGTTTTTATTATTATTTTGGAATTATTATAATAACAATTTATACTGTAACCTTTCATACTTTAATATTAGTGCTATCCTCTGATCGCTAAGTAATTCACGTCTCTTTTTATTGGGTACTTATACATGTATAATATTATGTATACTATGTTTCTGCTCATCTAATTGCCTTTTTCTTGAGTTATAAAATGTTCGCTTGAAAATCTTTTCTCTCTTCTTATTTGATCTGGATTATCTTCGTTAAACTGTTGCATATTACCAGTCGGTCTGTCTGGTTAGCATTAGATTGACTCTTTCATCAGAGGTACATCTCCTTAACTTGAGTCTAATCAAATTATATAATTCATAACAGAAGGTACCATATAAATCAAATTTGACAAACAATAATCTGTTAAACACAGTTAAGCCATACAATGTATGGTTTCAAGAATACAACCTGTGAGAATTCATCACTCTCTCTACATACTAGTTACAAATGATTCTTTCTGTAGTGAGGACTCGAATTTTTCCTTAATTATATGATCGGTTGTATGCAATATTTAACTATACTTTCCAAAAAATAATCGCTCTACAAGTTCCTCTTAAAAAATAAGCAATCATGAATTCGAATCCGTGAAATTTATAGTCAAGATAAAAGAATAATTTAAATAAATGTAAATCCTTATGAATTTGTTTATTATTTAAACGAATGCATAAAAACTATTTATTTAATAATCCATGACAATATCCTTTACTTGACTATTCATTTTCATAACCAGTCAACCATTTAGTTTAGGTTATTTAGAAGCGTTCGGCCGATAGAAATTTAAGTCCATATCACTCAGAAACAGTAGATAATTTTAATTCAGTTAGTCTTTCAGGATAGTGAAATGATAATACTCTTAAGGTATCCTGATAATATTGATTTATTTTCCAAAATGATGGGTCTTGGATTGTTTCTCACACTATGTACTTTATTATTATTTTTTTTATTATCTTAGTTTCCTTTTACCTTCCAATTTGTCTAGTAGAACTTTTATCCTTCATATATAAGCATCTTAACGAGTATATTTCTGGTCATACTGTTCAAAGCACATTGTAAAAATATATCACAATTTTGATAATGTTCATCCAATTCGATCCTAAAACGTTTTCAGACAAAATATCTCAATATACACCGATTGTGATAACTGATTGTATCTAATCAATAGAAGATCCTTTACTTGGGTTTCATACTGTGTTGGATTTTGTTGACTTGTCGAGTTATTAACTTGTCAAGAACCAAGTTCCCCTCCCTTGAGATTCAAACCTGCGTTAAATAACTCCTCAACCAGACGTCGTCACTGAGTTATTAATGACATGAGTAACCTTCTATGGGACTGAAATGTTTATAAAATGATTCATCACATATTCGTAACCAACGCAATGCTTTGTACACTTTGGTACTGACCAAATACTAGTGACACATTTGTAAAATGATCGATGTCAGATACATTAAGACCAATAAAGATTCAAAAAAGACTACTACCATACTTAAAGAGACATCATCTGAAATAATTAGCAAAATATCTACAAGAGTAATAAGATTAAATACGACCATTTATTGATCATAGCGTTCAGTTGTAAAACACATGATTTAGTGCTTAGTCACAGTATTATTTCATATTTCAACATAAAATATAAATTTATTGAGAAGAAATATCTCCCCAGGTAACTTTGAAAAATTCTATGTCAATCTTTTGAAGGATACATTAAATAGTTGTTTGTTTTTTTGTTGTTGTTAGCTTCCTTCGTTTACCAATCTCTCCAAAAGTAAACTGGAAAAAAACATATATGTATATTTATATAATTAATAATAATAATAGTAATAATAATAATGAGTATTGAATAACAAAAGGGAAAGAAAAATCAATATGCAAACGAGAAGAGGTAGGGAAAAGAATATTGACATTGTCTAAATGAAAAAAACAACAACAGAATAATGTCATTAATTTTTAGGGATGGGATTTGATAAATTTTCATAAATTACTAAAATAATATAGAGTAAATGATTATCTCACTTAACTAAATTGTCCAAAATAGTTATCAATATAATAATATCTGTCTGAAATAATGGAAATAATATGTGATAATAATAATAATATTTTTTCTGAAGTTGGAAAAATACAAACATTTTCTATTCTACTTATTATACTTTTCAGTAGTAATAAGGATGTAACTTTAAATCTGGTTTGTGAATTTTATGGATACATGAAAATTTTTTCATTTCTGGCTAGTGTTCTTTCTAGTGAGTTAGTTTTCTACGGGATGGGGTCTCCAACCCCATGCCAAACCCTCCTCCTTTGCCCGGGCTTGGAACCGGCGGTAACTCTAGAAGAGCTACAGGCGGAGTTAGATATTTTTGCTGGTGAGCGGCCTATGTTCCTTCACGAGAAGTAACAGGCATTTGTCGGTTTTGAAAAATTTTTAGAAGTCTTTTAAAAAATTAACATCGGTCTCTGATTCTGACGATATGACATGATATAATATCACGTGAATATTTATTTTTATAGTTTAATATATTTCTTTCGAACCTGAAGATAAAATTCAAAATTGAAGTACTTTTGTTGTTTATTTGATAAAACTCAGTTTCGTTAGTTTGTCTGATGTTCGATACATGGCTTAAACATCTTTGGTTAGCTAAAATTCATTAATATTATCGTTTTATGTATAAATATGCAGTGAAGAGGCTTGATCTACTGGTATGTGATGAAACAATGAATTTTTGTACATTTATGTAATGAAATGTTAATAGATAGTTAACAGGAATATTTTAAAGTATATTTACTTACCCATTGATAATCTCCAATAAAATAAGCCTCAGTATCAAAAGAACTAATTTCTTTCTATAAATTCGAATACGTAACACTTAACAATCTTAGTGAAGTCTTATTGAACAAGATCATGTGATATACATGAATCAACCACTTATCATCAAAATTATCATGTACTTATGGATGATAAAAAAAGTTGATTTAATGTCCAATGTAAAAGTTATGGTAGTGAAAACAGATTAAATACCTCAAAAGTTATTAAACATAGACCGAAGATTTGTTGGATCTACATTAAATTGCATAATGTGACATTAATATTACACTTTTCTGAATTACAGGCTTTATTCAGTCGATACTTAAAGCTATCAAATAACAGTACGTACTATTCAGTAACTAACTGGTAGAGTTAAAACACTGCTTGGACTATAATAATGTATGCAAACTAAATTAAATTAAAAAAAGGCGTATTTCATAGGTACCCTAACACTAAACAGAATGGTCAGTTATATGCCGGTTTATATGCATATATGAATTTTACTTGAATATCCTAGTTAAAAAGTATATATATATACTAAATGGATTAATGACTAGTTTGACAGATAGACTAAAATATTTATTCACATGTATTGTAAACAAATAATAAAGATGTTATTAGTAGTAATAATATCGTTATTATTATTATTGTTATTATCATCATTAACATTCAAAACAGTATCACGATAACAACAGTAGTTCATTAAATGGAATCAACATTTTTATTCTAGAAAAAAAGAAACATAACTGAAATAAATGAAAAAAATTTCATACAACCAACAAGAATCCATAGTGAAAAACAAGTGTAAATGTGATTAACAGAGAGGATAAGAGAAATGCGAAGAAGGGAAAAAATGAGAGTAAGTGGATAAATGAGTAAAGAAAATAAAAAGTAGGCATAATGCACCTCTATATTTGGCAAGTTTAATTATTCATTGAAAATATGTAACTATTCTTTTGTTGTTTAATAGAACCGACACATTTAACTAATGTATATTTGACAAGTAATATGATATAGAACAGAGATTGATTTAAACATAAAAAACTTTTTTCAGTTTATTTCATTAATTCATTTAACTATTTTTAATAAAAATAATGCAAATAATCATTATAGTAACAATAATAACATGTATAGTTTGTTCATACTTTTTTTCTATTTCATCAAATATTGTTTGTTATAATAACTGTATAAATTGTATGGTTTTTACATTGTCTCTATTATATGAATCACATATAATGTAAATGTATATTAATTTGTCTATAACTGACTTTATTCTTTATTTCAGTGTTTATCAAAATAAATAAATAAATAAATAAGATAATCATTGAATTTGGATTATTTTTCACATGTGATTAATCTTGTCAAAATTTGTATCTATATATTATATTTTTTCGCGCCTTTTTTGTTCATTTTTCAGTTTTTATTTCATTTCAAAATACATTAATATTTTGTTTAGATTCGATTTATTATATTAGAATAAATAAAATAAAATAAAAGTTATGATGCTTTTAATGCAGTTAATGTGATGAACTCACAGATATAATATAATATGAAATTCGATTGTTTTATGTCCATAAATGAATTCGAACTAAATGAGTATATGAGAAAAAAAAACATTGTATAAATGTATGTGTATTTATTTGGTTAGGGGTGAAGCACGAAGACTATAAATACATTTAATTCAGAATAAAGTCAATAAAGAGTAGAACAGTAATTAACTGTAACTAATAGCAAAAATACTTTTTTTAAAAAAAATAATAAATTAATGAAACTGTCATGTATTATTTTACCCCCTATATTGTTATACATTTTCACTGAGAAATATAAAATAATGATTTTATTCATCAAGTATGTCCGTATGTTTTTCTTTCACGATCTCCTCTAGAAGAACTGAAAATCAGTAGATAAAAGGATAAAATGATGAAATAGAAGATTGTAAACGATTATTGTGATATACTTCCCTTCTCTCTTATTTTTTGTGATCCATTTGTTCATATATCTCTTCCCCTTCTGTATAAAGATGAATGTGTCTCTTTTTTAAACTGAAGGATACTGAATCAAACTAACCGATACTCGTATATGAACAGTTATCTATCTATATATTTGCATACATTAAAAAATGTAGAAAACAGTTTTGTATTTGCATTGAATAGCATACTATTTCGATATGAATTCAAGGAAAATTAATACACAGCTAAGAGAGAGAGATGAAATTAGAGTTTACAAAAAACAAGCCAAATAAATGCAAACAAATAACAATTATATGATATAATCAGTTTAAATATATCCATACTTCGAAAAAATAGATTTGTCATTGTTAACTTTATAGTTGGTTGATGAAATTGATCTAGGTTTATTTTTTGTTTTAGTCTGACTGATTATCTGACAGTTGATAATGCGAAGTAATTATTAAGATTATTAAAATCACCATAACTATTATTGTTACTTTCATTGCTTTTCAGTTCATATCATAATGAATGAATAAAAATCGAAAAATAATTATCGCTCTAATTAGACGTAACTCTTGTTCTAATAGTTTATGTTTCTTTATACCCTCGATTATTATTCTTGTCGTTTGTATAGAGCTTTGACTGAAAGTTGTCACCTTATTTTATAAATATACTTCACACTACTAATAAGTAGATAAAAATAATAAGTTAATTAAATCGTTGAGATTCTTGAAAAAAGATCTCGGGTTATATGGACAAAAGATAATTCAAATAATTAATCCTCACTTCACCTTATCAAAGCAATTTGATTTCATTTAGATGTATTATTGTGATTTATACGTTTAAAAATTTCACTTCCCACCATAGAGACAATTCTTTATGAAACGATAACAGTAGATAAGAGATCCGGGTTGATGATTAATATTAATTATCAGCTGACATGATATTTTATTTGATAATCTAGAGGAAAATTAATCAGCTTTATCGACAGTGTAAATTTCATTTCATATTCACTGACAATTTGAAATAGACACGTAGTTAACAATATATCCTGTTCCAAATATCTTAATTTCCCAAACAAAATTAATGAATTACATTTAAGGGATTAAGTACTGTGAGGTAGTTTAGGTACCATGGTCTATTCATGATTATCTTGTTTGTCTGATGATATATAATACCATGGTGCAAAATGTGATGAGGGAAATATATGGCTTTAAGCCAAAAGTGAACAGATCAATCTTTCAGTTCCTCATATGGTAAAGCGCATTGTCAAACAAATTCATTAACGACTTTTCTAGGTTTTAATAATCCAGTTTATTATGTACAAAAAATTTCGGTTACATATGATTCAAAAATTTAATTTTAATAATCCAATTTCAACTAGTAAATATCATTCCAGGAGTTTAAGGACTATGTGCAAATAATTCACAGTATTGGCATACTTTTCAATGTGAAGTTAGATTTCGTCATGGAGATCTAATAGTCTTACACTTGTTAAAGTATGAGGTTGTGGAGATTATTGATAGAAGTTTGGGACGATCAATGTTAGGTCACCATTAAAGACTCGGAAGTACTAGGCGGCCTTCTCTTCCTAATATGGGACATCTCAGCAGCGCTCACCTATGATTCTGTATACTGGGTCCGAACCCAGGACCTTCGATTTCGCACTCAAGCGCTTAACCTCGAGACCACTAAGCCGACATCTAAGAGTGTTACCGTCTAACTTCAACCAATCCACGATATTGCGCGACTGTCTTTCTTTGTCTTCGATGGATAACTGCCTCACACCTGACACGGTTTATCATGTGCTCACCACTGACGTAATTCTCAGAGTTCTAGTGTGAAAGCGTGTGATCAGTGGAGTTCAACAGTATTTAAAATTATAAGCAAGGATGGATGATGGGTAGTAGTGGAATCCAGGACCCATCCCAAATAGGACGAAACGCGCGTCTTGGATTCCACTGCTAGACATCATCCATCTCTGCTTATAGTGTTTATGACCTCTGGCAATATTGAGACAATCCGCTCAGGATGCACATAAGTCATTATGAGACTGCCAAATTGCAGTCCTAAATATCAGTGGGGCGACTCAAAAATCAATACGAAATGAAATTATTTAAAATTCTTACGGCATCATAAAGTTGTTTTAAAACACTGGTATCATATTAGAAGAAAATTTCAATCATTATCTCTATTATTCATACACACATAGACTCATGGAAATTTGGTTTAACTGGCATAATTAATATTAAAGTATTAAGAGACCATGATCTCATTACAAATAGTTCAGTATATAAAGAAAGCCTGATTTATATTTATAATATTTCTACAACAAATTCGCTTATTAAAAAAAGTCATATAATCGTCAGTTAGTTATCTTTGAACTGAAGAAAAGTAATCAGCAGTTTAAAAATCTCCATAGAATATTCAAAAATGAAGAATATTTGAGTGAACAATTGTTTTCAATAACTTCATCATCAGGCTCTACAGTTATAAGCTTCACACCTCTTCAATATAAACTAAATTTGGTCAAATGTTTCAGCCACAGAATCAAAGTATTATGTTCTGGGGACAGTGTGGATAGCGAAATAGATATACTAAAGAGCATATTACGAAATAATGTCTATCCAGATAATTTCGTTAAAAAATTCCTAGTAGAAAGTATTGAAAAAGAAAAATTGTGACACAGTCAGTAAAAAAACTAATGAGACTGGACTTGAAAGGAGACATAGCGGGTGATAGTTTAACACGTCAACTCAAAAGATCTATCGAAAGGACGTTTCACTCCGCCAAGCTACATATAATTTTCTCAACTAAACCAGTACTCATACAACTAATCAAGGATAAGTTACAGGAGATGGGCTCCTCCATGTGTGTATGCCGATTCAACCACTCTTGTGGAGCTAGTTATATAGGCTGTACTCAGAGGGCTTTATCCTTGCGTGTTCGTGAACATGTACCAGCATGGTTGAGAACAGGAGTTACTAAATTGATCCACAGCACCATCCTCTCTCAATTGGTAGATATCAAAATGGATGAAGCTTTCTCTGTTTTATATCAAGTTTCGAAATATCCTGCCTCAAGGAGCTAGATTACGGTTACAATACATAGCTGAAGTCATCTGGATCAACTCCAGAAAACCAAACTTATGTATCCAGAAAAGGTATACCCAGCCTCTGTATTTACCTTCGATCTACGACTGGATCACCGAATACCTAGACTGAATATTATAAACCTCTTACCCCCTTCCTTTTTTTTCTATATTATTATTACTTCTTGATTACCTCTATCTTAATCTTCACATCCATCATTCCCAATTGCTTTATCGTAATTACCTTGATAACACCCCCCTTATTACATATTATATCCACACAACAAGATTATCATTATTATTATTATCATTATCTCAATTAACAAGATGAAATTCTTCTACTACGCATTTTATTCACACAATTTTTTCGCATTTTCATTTTTGCTATAATACTATTCTATTGATTGTGACTGAACACTTTACTCCAAATCATTCTGACCTTTATTAAATGACATCTAATTTACAAATAACACAATTTTGAAGTTTATATGTCGTAACGGATGCAAACGTTCACCATTTTTAACATATAAAATTGTCACATTTATTAGTATATGCTTTATTTTGGCCTTTGTAAAATATCATAATCATGGACTTATAACTGTAGAGCCTGATGATGAAGTTATTGAAAATAATTGTTCGCTCAAATATTCTTCATTTTTGAAAAGTAATCAATTCACAAATATTATAAATTTTGCTCATCGAAATCAACCGCCAGTTAACTATAAATTCGTCATATTGTTGTCAAGAAATTCTAGTTATATATTCATTAATATTTACTATTTGTGGTCTTGTACACTAAATATATAATCTTATGAGTTATGAATCAAAGTACTAGCAAGTAGTTATAATCATTCAAATGACTTCTTATTGATTTAATTAGGAAATGGGGAAAGTATGATTAGTATAGCCCATTGATAGTGTTAAAAATACAATATCGGAATTAGTAAATACATTGTGAGTACTGCATAAGACAAAATAAACAGGATCTTGAAGTGTATAAAATCATCCGTTAATTAATAATGGATGTTAAAGGATCTATTGGAATTGTAGAACATTTATAAATTGTTATAGTAAGATTTTACATAATAAAAAATGGACGTAAACTAATTTGATTAAATGAATTATATAAAACTAACTATCAATCACAATAAATTTGTTGACTGATTTAAATTGAAATAGTCTACTAAAACTCTACTAAACTTCATTATATTTTCTATAATGAACAGATTAAGATAAAAAATTGTTTGTAACTCATTACTTGGATTTATTTTGATACTTTTGTTTAATGTACACAGAGGATCTTAGAAAGTTTGTTTCATAAATAAGAAAATAACAAGAAAACTAGTTTGAATAAAATGATTTAAATTTATTTTATTCCTGAGTACAATATAAAATGAGCATATAAATTCCCTGGTAAGGCCGACGGTGGGGATAGTTCGTTCTTTCTCTCGAAACGCTCTCACATGGCCACGTATATACAGCGACTGCCAGGGAAGTCCTACACACTGCCCTCTCGCGGCAAGGGTGTTGTTTACAAAGTTGAAAAAACGAAAAACGAATGTCTAGCGCTTTAAACGGTTGGTAGATATGGAGGATCCATCTAGGGTAGTTGGAAAACGCAGATCCCGAACCAATAGTGCGCATAACTCCAGGATCCTGAGGGAACAAATGGCGTATAAAAAAATCATTGGTCACCGGCTACCATGGGACTGTATCTTCTGACGTTGCTCCGCCACCTCATCGATCAGACCTTTATGTCGAAAACTCCAAGTGTGAGCCCCTAAGGGAACCACCTGCTTCGGTCTGGGCACTCTGCAGTATTACAACTCATATACAAATCAAGTGACTTGTGTGGCGCATATGTATTTGATGCCCCTTTGTACCAATTTTTATGTGTTCGAATAGATAAATAGATAAATATATAACGCGAAACACACAGGATATGCTATCCACTTACTGAATGTTTTACTGAGATCCATGTAAATTCTTGAAAACTATGAATAACGGTACAAAGACAGCGTTAAAAGTTACGATTTAGAGGTTTACTTAGTTCCATGAAAGAAAAGCTTCTTTATTTAAGGATGTTTCCAAATGGTATCCCTTCACTTTTGCCAATGCTTAAAGAAATCGAATGATCATGCAACGCTCTACGTGGCAGGCTATTAGTTCTAGACATCTGATAAGGGCTAAATTCACACCGAGCTTTACAAGTGGGACTTATTTCAAACCTATAACTCAACGCCCGGAAATTAAACATTTGAACCAATATAGTACAGCTGTGCTTCTACCAAACTGCATTGTTTTACAGAAATTACCAATACAATGCACTAAAATCAAGCTTAAATTCCTTTCATCAATAAAACTAATTGCAATATAATTAGTATTAGTATTTGAAATCATCATGTTGTTATTAGGCATCAACAACTCATTTTTAACTAATCTGCTTCATATATTGAACAATGTAGGTTGAAACACTGAAAGATGAGTTCCTCAAGATTGTTGTTTTTCTCCATCTAATAATCAAGTAAAATCATAGATATTCTCCCTATTAACTAAATGGCTAATAAAATATCTCCCATCAGTTTGAAGCCAGAGTATAAGTATTAAAAAATTCATAGCGCTTGATTCGTTTAACTAATCTAATCACGGGAGTAACCTATAGTGATATTGGGTTACTCAGGGAAGAAATGGGAAGAATGAATACAATGTGCAAATATAAATGATGAAAAATGATTATTTCTTAACAACTCATTAGCCCACACACGGTACTTCTAAAATTAACGTATTTTGATGAAATTTAAAAACTGCACAATTTTTTATACAATCTGAATAAGTAGTTTGGATCCATTGCGAAAAGCGTTTATTGATGCTTTAATTAAATGTTGGGTAGTAACGAATAGTAAGACTAAGGCAACTTGGATACAATCGACTTTATGCAAAGATGTGCCATTGCTATCTGTGTGTTCAAGTCACTTTTATGTTCAGACGTGACAATGCGTTGACTAACGTAAAACCCAGGTCTCCGGTTTTTCCTTGATTGTATGTAAACATTTAACAACAAAACAGAGGGCACACGACGCCTATTCGTTACAACTTGTGGCAAAAGTGCAACTACATTAATAGAAGTGAACCAAAATTAATGGGCTGTACAATAATTGACATTAGTTACTACTCAGACATCGATCAAATATCCCAGTTCTACTGGAGGTTAATGGTCATCAAAATATCTCAGTGATGACATCTCAGACTGTGAAGTTGGGAGGCACTGTTTCGAATCCCACATAGAGTGTAGGTTTCATTAAAGTTACGAGTAGACCTTGTTTACGAGTATCAACCTATATCTTTGATTTTTTGGAGACCATCTTCAACTACGTGATATCATAACTGAACTGAAAACAAGACAAGATTGAAGATGAATATTTGGAAAACTGTTACCTAAATTGTAATGCAACTTTGTTATCGGTAACTGAAGATATAAACGTTACTTTGTTAACAAAGATAACCATAAGAACTACAAATGCTCGGTAAAACTACACACCACTCAAGAAGTTTCGAGTAAAGTCGTGCCACATAATGATGAATAATTATTCTTATCAAATAAAGTTCTATAATCATTCATAAAATCGAAATACTTACTAAATATCACAAGACTCTTTATTAGGTCATATACTGTTTTCTTAATTATTAGTGCATGAATGCTTTATTTCTACGTTATTGTTGGTAAAAATTATTTAGTAGAGTAACATAAGTTTATTCTAATAAAAAATAATGATTTGTTGTAAATCAATAACTAGACAACCGTATTTCTAACGTTTCACGGCGTAGTACTATTTAATTCTGTTATTTGTTTATTCTCTGAAGAAGTGAATTACACTTCGTTACGAAAAGTCAGGAATTGTTTTCTACTTATTGAAATATTACGAATAAATCATTACATTTACTAGAAACAATCCGCCCAATGTTCAGTTTATTCACAATTATTAAGTTGAACTTAAGTGATTACGAAACAGCTGCTCAGTGCTTTCTGGTTTTTAGTGTTTTTTTAACTATGATCATTCCGCGAATTCAACTACAAAATAAAAAATCTATCTTAACTCCCGTAATAATGATAGAAACGAAAATTAATTAGTTATTCAGCGCCTATCACAGGTTTAAAACTATTTTAAGATTTTTAGAGAAGTGGAAAATATTCCTAGTACGAATCCATATGTTAAAGAAGAGGAATTAATAATTATGGATATCGTGCACTAGTACATATTTCATCTTTCAGTGATACAATGTGATCATCTCATATTACTGTTTACTCCTCAAAAACCTACCTTCTAAGTGAATAATACTGAATATTGAGGATAAGTTTTAGATTAATGAAGATAGAACAATCAGTAGAGAACTAGTTGAACTCAACTCTGAAAAGTATGAATACTCATACAAAATGAGCCCACACAGCTTATTCTAGCTTCCGAACAGGCCAATCTATTCATTCTTCTTGAGTCACATTTTGACCTGATTAGTTATTCGCTTATCAACCTTGACTGTTTTTATATAAGGGTATGTATGTGCATTCCTTATCGTACTCATCACATGTCTATTACTTATTTCTATCCGACTAGAAATATCGATTCACGCTTGGCTAAATTGAGTTGGCTTACACGCCTTCTCCAACGCGCGTCATTTCGCCTCGCTCTCTTCTCTTTAATTCCTCCCTCTGATTGTCTATCCAGATCAATCAGTCTACAAAATACATGTATCCGAAAATCCATTCACGTATTTCACTTATTTAATTCCGTTATTCACTAACGCGAGTTAAGTCGAGAATTTTATACGAGGATTGACGATATGCATATTTCAATAACAATCACATACAGGGCCACAAATTTACGAGTATCCTCTACCTTTAAAGGACACGTATCGCAGACGTAAATTAGAACAGAACGAACTGCTGCGCAATACACTCGTCCTTTAATTAATAAACGGATAGCTTACCTATGCCATAGATCACGTAAGTTGGCAAAAGACAAACGAGCTTTCTGAATCCGTGTAGATATTTCATCAGGCGCCAACACATTCAGACTGATAAGACTTGCAACAGAAGTGAATCTGTCGACTAGCTCGATCACTTCCTTAGTTTATGTGTTGATGCAGGCCAGTCCTGAAGCAACAATTTGTATTTGGAGGGTTAGAAACGCATTCCAAACATCCTGGCACCGGTGCTCAATACTAGCAAATACGTGGTAAGCTACATTCTTTTTCTCATTTAATATTTACATTAATAGCGTAATGGATCAGTTGTTACTTATTTATTTCCTTACTTGAAGACCCATTTTCTGGAAATGAATTAGTGGAGCATAAAGTTACGTAGTTCGTACAAGATAGCATTAATAACAAACATTCAACCACTTTAAAATATCCTCACAGGAGGAAGTTGTCTCCACAAATATTATTGTACAGTGATCACTTTTACATCATATACATCACCTATGACATAATCAGATATATGGTCAACGTAAGGTGCCCAATGAGATGCGACTTTAATTTTTGTAGTGACCAAGTTACAGTAAATATCAGTCTTTCAGTAATCAGATAATATTTTATGTCTTATTGAAATCTATATTTCAAAGGAGAGAATACTAATTAATTAAAAACCTGATTGTATATTCCGAGATTATTTATGGGTTATTTCTGCAGTAATGAATATGATGTGAGGACGGACACATATCAAGGATGAAAAGTTCAAGATGCAAGATAAATTACAAAAATAACGTTGATAATCAATGAACTGAGATGTTTGTGGGAAGACTATCGGTTTACTGATTCATATGATTCACGGAAACTTGCAAATATACAATGTAACCAACCCACTTAAATATTAAAATGAAGAGAAAAAAGGGTTCTTTTTGTAACGTATTACTTAATAAAACTTAATAAAGCAAAAAATACAAATTAAAAAAAATAATGAATAACTGATTATAAGCTTTTAATAATTGTGCAAAGATTTTCTTTTCGTTCTGAGTTGTTCAATGTAAATCTTTTCATTTGCTGGACAGAAATAAGTGAACACAACTAACTGAATAAAAATATAATAAAATTTATTTAGTAATAAATAGGATAGTAATAGTTAAAGTGGTAGAGTGACAGTAAAAGTTTATATTAATAAATGTAATATAAATGAATATTTGGAGAAATTATAAAAACAAGAAGAAAAACGAAAGGAAAGAACACCACAAAAAAAACAATATTTGAACGTATTAGTGATAAACTCATTAAGTAATTCAACAAATAACAAGTTTGTATTTATAGAAAAAATAAAAACAAATTAATGATAATAAATTTTGATTGTCCAACAATATTATTTTAGATATCATATAGCAGACTCAAATACATAGTGTAATTGTTAATTAATTTCCAATTTATTGAACTATTTGTAAACGTAACGAAAAAATTGAGTGTACGTGAAGGGAAGAAACTGTTAGCATGTTTTCATTAACAAACTAATCATCAGACTCTATTACAATAGAGAAAAAAATAGCTGAATGATTAGATAGAACTCATATGGGAAGATATACTGATATATATATATAGTGAGAACAAGGAAAGTAATGATTTATTGTATAAAACAAACACAACAAAAATGAGATAAATAAATCACACACAAAATAAATGTGTTCAAAATGCTTAAAATTCAAAGACAACAACTAAAAAGAATTCATCAGAAAATGGAAGTAAGAAAACAAAACAATTTTAAACAAGACAACTTTAAACGTGGAAAAACTTGAGAAATAAACATAATTAACGGGAAAAATATACATATAACAATTAATTGATCGACAAAAATTTTTGAATACCATCTATATTAGTAATAATAATAACAACAGTGGGACTGAATCTTCTCATCTTTCATATGTTACCGATAACAACACCTTTCAATGATAGGAATTTGGGAAATAATTCAACTCTTTGTCATCCATGTTGAACTAGAAAATATGGGAAAAATTAAATCAATCAAAAGAAACAAATATGATGAAAATGATTTAGAAATGAATGAATTCACTCTTCCTGATGAAACATGAATGAAGGTTTTTACAAACAAGCAATGAATTGAGCCACACTGTCAATATTCATTCATTATTGGTTATACTAAAGTAACTAAAAAATATTTCGACTATAAGTGAAGATTTTATTTTCGTTATATATATATATATATATATATATAAATGACTTGGTTGATTAAGAGTTTTTATTTACTAGCATATAAATGTGAGTATTTCGTTCTCAGAATTCTCCCCTTAGATGGATTTCATATAATGATAAAACAAGACTTTTTTGCCTTAAAAAAAACTTGATTTTGTTAGTATAAAGATTTATAATGATTACAGTGACCAAATATACCTTAGAGCGCTAGCATGAACTCCTTCAGCATTTGAAATTGGAGCTCCTGGATAGGGAGGGGGTGGGAAATCTGGTCGAGTGGTTGGATAGGGCACATTAGTATCTACTCTCCAACTAGATCCAGTTTCTCCGGTCATGTTTGTTGGAATTGCTTGTGGCACAGGTGTAAAAGGGACATTAACATTTTGTGGATAACCAACGTATTGTCCGTTTGGAGGATATGGATAAACAGGATAACCAGGAGGAACAGATGAAGTCGGGTTGACTGCAGGATATTGGTTCTAATAAATTAAAGCAAAGCTCTTCAATAAAGTATATAAAGAGACATCCACTATGTTTTACTAAAAATACCAAGTTAAAACATAAGAATCTACATGGATCACTGCGACAATTTTTTGATGTTACAAAATCTAAAGTGTAAAGTTGATTAAATCACCCATATTTAACATAAAAAAGATCGTTATAGTGGTTAACTGATGTAAAGGAAGTATTAACGATAGACAGATACAACAGAAAATGGAATATAAAAATAGCAACAACACAGAACACCTCAGAAAACAATTAAATCTAAGTGAAATTCACTCCTAGCTATTATAGGAAATGAAGACTACAGAACAACTAATTGGTCTGTTCTTAAAATCTATGAGTAATTTAGTGCGTAAACAGAAACTATAAAAGTGTGTTTTCAATCTGCTGCCCAACAGCTCTTAAAAAGTTTACTATTATTACTCCATTCAGTGCATATTATGCTTAGTTATTAGACGAAGAATAGTTTGACATTTTATTTCGTTTGTTTGAAAACCTCGTTCAGTAAGATCAATTCGTTTGGAATTAATCAAAAGGAGATTGTAGCAAATCTAACAAGTAACGTAACTAATTCATAAGAGAAAACTAAATCACTCATTGAAGAATCGAACATCAAGATTAGATACTACACGCTTTACGTTGATCACTGCCTATCTTAGATGAAAAGTTGAAGTCGAATATCTCGCAGTTAGATTGTTGTGGAGTGCTGCACAACACAAAATAGCTGACAAGATAAAAAACATTTTATTTATGATTTTTATCGGATATTCTGAAGTTATAAGTTATATTTCTAGTAAGGTTCCTAAGTCAATGAATATATATAAGTGTCGATCACAATAAAATATAGTTGACTAAAGTAGTAAACTAAACAAAAAATAGGAAAGGTGTCAACAGAAAACTCAAATTTTTAAAAGGACAACTGTTAGCCAAGGGGTATTTTGTGCGTATAACCACACACACACACACACACAGCACACCATATGCTTAAATCTCTTACGTCACAAATACGAAAAACACCTTACCCCAGAATTCAAAAGCTGATTCTCTACAGTCGAAGTGTCACTAGACTCGGACAAACTTCTGGATTTGCTTACCGGTTTGTACACTGGATCCAGAGGTGATGTAAGCTGTGCACTTGGAACATTCAGTGATTCTCTCTCTCTTTGACGTTTACAACGAAAACAGCAATATATAATCGAGCCGAGTGTTATAACCAATAACATAGTTCCAAGTAGTGTACCAACGACAACTCCTCTAAAATGCAAAAAATTAAATCACAACATACGGATGTAGTATAAACTGAGAGATGGTGTGATGTTTGTTTAAAAATTCGATTCATAACAAAGCATGCATGACTTTGAATTACAAAAATGAATACAACGAAAATGAAGATGCAGTTTAAAAGTTAATTAGTTAGTTAAACAATGTGAGACACATCAACAACTCTTTTTTTGTCGAAAGAAACACATCTACTTATTGGAGAGAAAACAACACAATCAAATAAACAATAGATGCCCGGAAATCATTTGTTATGAAGAAATTGAAGGAAACAGTTAATTAAGAACTAATTTAAGTACCTTATTTGAATTTGTATTTATCTACTGAGTTTGTGAATACAATTATACTATATTTTGTTACAAACCCTAGTTTACATATTACCACTTCTTTTGGGAAAGACGTTTTACAACTAAACATTTAGAAGAGAAACTAATTAAATTTTAAGAAAAACCAAACACAATGATTACATAAAACTAGTATTTTTCTTTTAAAAGTAACTCAGAATAACAGTTAAACTGAATCATTAGTAATAGTTGATTAACATCGCTAATAAGATCAGAATATATTAAATATGTTGATAAGTTAAGAATAATTGTATTGTCAACATATACGTTGTTTAATAGAAATTACAAGGATAACAATGGAGCGAACCAACCTATTACAGTGAAAAATAACAGAAAGAGAAATAAATATTTTCTGAAAAAACAAACGTTATTTTATGGACTACAGATAAAAAGTTGAAAGTGTCACCCAGCCAAAAGCCAAACACAATATATAATGTAACTAAATTTTACCAGATGAAATCATTACAATTTCTTTAGATAAACAATAAGTTTCAGAATTTCTATCATATTTTTTAACCTATGTACACTGAAATAGCCTATACAATACTCTTAATACAAGCAAGCTAATAATATTATAGTAGGAAATGAATCAAAATGTATATTATGGAATATATATATTACTTAGAAATTACTCTCAGTAATATTCAATAATGGTCTACATAACTACAGCCTTAGCGTTAAGTTTTAAGTGTTCGATTTCTTTCTATGTTTCTTCAAGAGATTCAAAGATTTACCTAAACTCAACAGATCACTTAAACTCATGATAAATTCTAGTTTGCATTTGTCGTGCGTACTAAAAGCAGCTTATAATTATTAACCATCTATTGTAAATAAACAAACAGAGAAGTACAGTCTAGTAAATGTGTGTGTGTGTAAGTCTGAAATTCCTAAGTTAATAAAGACGACCCAAGATATATCTCCGTCTACAAATAGGCAGGAAGGTAATTTTGACTGATAAACAATGGATTTGAACCTTTGATTGTGTATCTTACAAAATCGACCAACTGATTATATATATATATATATATATATATATATATATATATATATATATATATATGAAAATCAATAAAAAGCAACCCACAACAATTTGTTTTTGAAATTCAGTCAAACAAACAAAAATGTATGTATCTCTTACAGGAACAGACATGTTGGAGTCAGTATCTCCGGTGATAATTGCAAATTACAAACATTAAATCTAAATATTACGCATACACAAATATATAATAGTGGTGCCTATATATCATTAGGCTGAATAGTTTAAATGAATTAGTATTTATTTTTTAAAAGAGAAAGTTGTAAGGTAATAATTAGTTGAATTTCATGAAACAATCGCTCTCATATTTTTACAAGTAAGCCTTTGGACTTCAGTAAAATAATGTAATTAATTGAAATCTTTCTAAAATTAGTTTCACATGATGTTTTAGTAGTCTCCCACTTTTCGCAGACACTACTCCCATGAAACATATTTTACACTAAGCATCCTTTCTTAGAGGGTTCTTATATATTATCGTGTCTGATTAAACAGGAGAGAAATATTAGTGATCTAATAGTTGAAAATATGGTCAGTGATTATTAGAGATACTCACCATAGCTTTGATGAAGTCCTGCAAACCAATTATAAGTGAGGATATATAAGTCTTAAAAACCTAAGCCTTAACAAGTAGAAAAAAGCGGCACGAGGAACTGATTATCTTTTCATGAACTTCAAGGGCTTTCCTTTTAATAGTAGTTAATACTTTAGTGTTAATACCATGAAGGTCCTTTCATTAGCTTTCTTTGAGTGGATCAAGCAGACACTTACCATTATGGTTGAACCATTTTATTGAATTGAACGCACACTATTTTAGTCTATATTAATATTTATTTTTGTTTTACTGTAAAATATTTTAACGACATTAGTACCAATACCATTATTATTACAATTCATCAAATGAATACTTCATTATTTTCTGAAGCGTTAAATGTTGATACTGCTGAATGACAAAAATAGAAGCTTTTTTGGTGGCAAATTGTCCTTCGTTCATATATTCAATGACTTGTTCAATAAACCAACAAATATCAATGATAAAAATTTACTATTACTGAATTGACCTAATTTAATTCAACTAAAAATAATTATAAATGCTTAATAGAGAAATAGGTCAAGATAAATTTCACTATTCATATGGATTATTATCATGTGTATTCCATATAACAATAATAACAGTAAAGATACCTTGTATATATGCTAAAAAGAAAAACAGTATTGTTTTAGTGATCACATTTCACTGATGAGTAAAAAATTAACTGAGTGCATCAAGGAAAAAAGAAGATTCACCTTATATTTCTATTGAAATTTCTTTTTTCAATGATTATCCAAATATTAATAGAAGGAAGGTTAATAATTCTTTTTGTAGAGAAAGAGAGCTATTTCAACCAGGCACATTGAATAATGTTAAGGAAAAGAAATATCTATGTTATAAGCTGGAATGAATCATTAATAAACTAATGTATTATTATTATTATGATAATTAGAAAGAAGTAAATATCTATTCTGTATTGTCATTATGAATATACATGAAAGTCAATTGTATGTTAGTTCAATGAGAACAAGAAGAGAGCAAACAGCCAGAAAGACAACAATACAAAACATTAATATGATTAAAATACTAATGTTTATTTAAGTTAACATTTAGGAAAGAGTTTCTAGGTCAAATGTAAGATAACAATTAGTGTAGTGATTTACTTAAATTGATAACCGATTGTGAATGTGCCATAAAGTATTTATATATTTAACATTTCAGAGGGAAAATGGTTATTTTGAAAGATAAGTTTATCACCGACCAGTGACAATAAATCTAAAATGTTTAAACTTTCAGTGACTTTTTACCCAGACTATCTGTCTATACCATTTTTCAGCTGACACATCAGATTAAAGCTAATTAACAACCTATACTACTCAGCAGTCTGGGTAGGAATACTGTTGCGTTGACCAGTTTTCAACAAACGCAAACTGAGAACACGAAAATTATGACAACTGGTACGCAAGAGTGTACATTTTAGCTGAGGCCGGAAACATCATCTACTTGGCATTAATCCAGTATATGAAAGCTTAATATGACTACAATGGACCCTTCAAAGTTCTATATTAGGCGATTTCTATGAGAAGCCATAATAAAGAATGTACCCCATTTACTAAGTACAACCTATTGTGCATGGCCTTAAGCTACATTGTTTGTATGACAGCCAATGGTACTACCTGGATCCCAAGACTTAATAGGGAAAACAGTAATGAGTAAACCTAAAACTTACTCACTGAAAGCCAAATGCTTCAATAGCAAGTAAGCCACAACATAACGATGCACCTATTAATTGACAACTGATTTTCAAAAATTTGTCTTTATGATGAGACAAGACAGACTTGTTATTAGATATAGTAGGTCAGGTAATCTAAGAGCAAAATTAATGAAGATTTATTATCATATCAGTCAAATATAGTGGATAATACGATAAAAAAACAGCAATCAGAAAACAAATCCACAATGTAAAATAACTGAAAGATATTTATATTTGGTATGTTTCATTACTATTATTAAGATAAAGAAAGAAAAAACATTTTGCGTTTGTCTCTATTAAACAAGCAACAAGTTTTCACAAGTGTAAGACGATAAACTTAAAAAAGAAAGAATCAACCACAGAGTAAAACAACAAAGATAACTGATGACGAGGAGAAAAATGGTCTAATTTATTCATTACACAACAACGATTATCATCAATAGAGCGATATTAATTAATAAAATAACATATGCACACACATCCAGAGCAAGGATCATGCAAATAACTAAAAAAGTGTCGACTAGTTCAACCCATATTAATATTCATACATCAATTCATCTCTATGAATTTTTTTATCTACCCATTTTTATTCATAAATTAATAATGGTAATAAGATTATGTTTAGCAGAAATGCAAATATATTCTCTTTCGATAAAATAATAACATAAATTGTTGGATTGAAATTAATCCAGGTGAATCATATTTCTAAACGACAAATGATTATTTTGACTTTGATAAGAAAACGATTCATGACAACATGCTCAATGAAGTAATCAGAAATTTAAAAAAGAAAACGAAAACGGAAACAGACCATATTCATTTCATTCATATGAAGTGATAAACAATCAGTGCATTTGTGAAAACAGATTAGGAGAGATTTAAAAACAAACAAATAATAATAACAATAACAGTGATAGAAATGATGAAAAGTAATAATTTACCTGCCAGAATGTGAATACCTAAAGATACACATATATAAAGATGTAAATGGAAATATTTTCCATTTTAAAAAGTAATTAAATTAGCCACATAGCTCGACGGTACACCAATACATACGCAAACATATAAAGTAAACGACTAGTGTGATGAATTGGCCACTGGATAAGAGGCATAATTTGCACTATATGTAACAGCATACATAATTCAACCCAATGTTATGCGCTGCAGTGAACGTAGAATAATCTCATACTTAGAACATCGTCCTAAAAAATACTCCTGGATAATCAAATAACCATTTCAGGTTTTATTGTATGAAAACTTGCAAACTATAGTAGCGAAAAAAACACAATCTTGTCTACAGAAATATCTTTAGGCAGTTGTCAGTTATTTTAGTTACAAACAACGTAAGATCTAGCATATTGAGAATACAGTTCCAAGGAAATAGATAAAGTTAAGGCATAAAAATGTATGAAAGAGTAGTAAAACACAAGATTTAGAGGTAGATAAACAAAAGTGAGTAAATCTACTGTGATCTATCATCGAATAGTAAGTAATCATAGCTTACGATAATTGAACCTCAATTAGGAGTATGCACCTCTTGACACTGTTCTAAATACCATTTTCTCAACGATTGAGAAAAAAAGTACAAAGTGAAGATAAGTGTAAAAACAAGGAGCTAAGTAAAGCGACAGTATGCGGATGACATTGTCTTACTGTGCGATAATGCCCAAGCTATGCAATCCGCACTTAATCAGTTGGCAATCAATGTCCGTAGGTACGGTATATGCTTTGCACCTTCGAAGTGCAAAGTAGTTCTACAAGACTGGCAGGATTCTAATCCTGTACTCACTCTGGATAGTGAGAAGATTATTTATTTATTTATTTGAAAACATAGATATTGGTACAAGTAGGCACCAAATGCATATGCGCCACACATATCTCATTTGATATGTGTGTGGGCTGTGATACTGCCCGGGTTCCCAAACCGAAGCATGTGGTTTTCTTAGGGGGTCACACCCCAAGCCTTTGACCCAAAGGTCTGATCCACAAGGCAGTGGAGCGTCGTGAGGAGATGCAGTCCCATGGTAGCCGGTGACCAACAATCGGTTCAAACTCCATTTGTTCCCTCAGGATACTGGGGCCCATGTG
Source organism: Schistosoma spindalis (assembly GCA_946903255.1). NCBI lineage: Eukaryota > Metazoa > Platyhelminthes > Trematoda > Strigeidida > Schistosomatidae > Schistosoma > Schistosoma spindalis. The sequence goes on along the minus strand of OX336416.1, from coordinate 60,205,624 downwards.
TACCATTGGTTTGGGATCCGGTTAAAGCGCCGGACATTCGCTTTCCGTCCTTTCATTTTCGTAAGTAACACCCCCGCCACGAGAAGGCAGTGAGTAGGACTTCCATGTCAGAGGCTGCATACGCGTGGTCGTGTGAGGGCATTTCGAGAGGGATCTGAAGTTGATCCATTTGGACCAGCTGCTCTTCCTTGTTTCAGATTAGCTATATGTTTTTGAACATCAATTGAAGTGGGGGGGGGCTACTCCAATGTTCAGGCTGTTTGGATATGGTGGGTAGCCGTAGATCAGCTGAATTGCTTCTTAAAGTGTTCCGCTCGTCATTCTAAACGTCTGGGCTGAGAGCAGACAAGAGTGTCGTCTTTTTCCGAGATTGTCTCACACTTGAATTCGTAATTCCGGTTTCTTTTATTAGTCTGAAAAGCTGTCTTATATTAGCTATAGCCGTTGCCTTTTCCATCTTTTTTGCTTTCGTTGCTTACCACTGTTTGTGATCACTCCATAGACTTTTGGTTAGCCTATATCTGATTTATTTTCGCTCTTCATAGTGTTCAGAGCCTGATAGGATAAATTTACGAGAGTCTATCAGTGCAATAGATGTAGCGGAATTCCAAAAACGGAAAAATATCTGGAACTCAAAACAACTCACACAAAACCAGAATACTCAACACTAACACTAAATCAGTTCTATTGTAAGGAGCTGAAACTTAGAGAACTACTACAACCATTATCAAAAAGCCACAGGCATTTATAAACAGCTGTCTACGTGAGATACTCCAAATCCATTAGCCAGAAACCATCAGCAATAATCGATTGAAGTAAAGAACAAACCAGCTTCCAGTTGAAGAAAAAATAAAGAAAAGAGGCTGGATTTGGATAGGATAGAACGCACTCTACGGATATGATCGAACTGCATTACAAAGCAAGTCCTAACTTCGAAACCTCAAGTTAGAAGGAAAAGACAGATCAAGAAACACATAAATCAAAAGGATGAACAGAACTTGGCAACAAATAGAAAGAAAAACCCAAAATAGAGCTAGTTGAAGATTCCTGGTTGGCGGCCTGTGCTCTATAAGGAGCAACAGGTTTAAATAAATAGAGTAATGCCCTCTTGTTAATTTCTTCACATATTATCATTATTATTATGAAGTGTAAAAACTTGTAACTCCGCCTGGAGTCCCTTTCCGGGGGCTACTGCCGGTCCCAAGCCCGGATAAAGGAGGAGGGTTGGGCATGGGGTTAGCGACCCCATCCCGTAGAAAACTAACTCGCTAAAAAAACGCTAACCAGAAAAAATTATTCAAATCATTTAAACTCTGCCTTGGGAGTCAGGAGGTCTTCGTTTAGAAGAATTATGACGCCTCATGATGAAAGCCGAGTTTCTTCGGAAGTCACGAGGCCGATGCCCTTTCTGACAACCAGAGCAACCATTTACTTAGGTACATGGAATGCTCGCACAATGTGGGAGACTGGGAGAGTTTTCCAAATTGCTGCAGAAATGAGGAGATACAATTTAGAGGTGCTTGGGATCAGTGAAACACATTGGACGCAGGTTGGACAACAACGACTAGCTTCAGGGGAGCTGCCGTTATACTCCGGACATGAACAAGAAAATGCTCCACATACACAAGGAGTTGCATTGATGCTGTCCAAACAAGCACAAAATGCACTTATAGGATGGGAATCTCATGGACCAAGGATCATCAAAGCCTCCTTCAAAACAAAGAAAGAGGGCATTACAATGAACGTCATCCAATGCTACGCGCCTACCAACGAATACAATGAAGATGCTAAAGATCAATTCTACGATAGGCTGCAGTCAATCGTCGAGAAGTGCCAAACAAAGGACCTGACTATTCTGATGGCAGACCTAAATGCCAAGGTTGGAATTGACAACACCGGATATGAAGATATCATGGGACGACACGGACTGGGAGAAAGGAACGAAAATGGTGAGAGATTTGCAAATCTATGTGCCTTCAATAAACTGGTCATAGGTGGGACTATATTCCCACATAAACGCATACACAAAACCACATGGACTTCACCGGATCACACCACACAGAACCAAATCGACCATATCTGCATCAACAAAAAGTTCAGGAGGACGATGGAGGACGTGAGAACAAAGAGAGGAGCTGATATAGCATCAGATCATCACTTGCTGGTCGCCAAGATGAAATTGAAACTCAAGAGGCACTGGACAACGGGGCGGACAATATCACAAAAATTTAATACGGCTCTTCTTCGGGATAATGACAAACTCAATAAATTCAAGATAACCCTCAGCAATAAGTTCCAAGCCTTTCATGATCTACTCAATGGAGAAGGAACTACTATGGAGAGCAACTGGAAAGAGATAAAAGAAGCAATCACTTCAACATGTCATGAGGTTCTGGGCCAAAAGAAGCACCATCACAAGGATTGGATCACGGTCGATACACTGGATAAGATTCAAGAAAGGAGGAACAAGAAAGCAGCAATCAATACCAGTCGAACAAGAGCAGAAAAAGTCAAGGCACAGGCTGAATACACAGAAGTAAACAAGCAAGTGAAAAGGAGCATCAGAACTGACAAACGTAAATATGTGGAGGATTTGGCATTGACGGCGGAAAAGGCTGCCAGAGAAGGAAACATGAGACAACTGTATGAAACAACAAAGAAACTCTCTGGAAATTACCGTAAACCAGAACGACCAGTGAAAAGCAAGGAAGGCAAGATAATCACCAACATTGAAGAACAACGAAACAGGTGGGTAGAACAATTCAAAGAACTCTTGAATCGACCAGCCCCACTGAACCCACCCAACATCGAAGCAGCACTCACGGACCTCCCAATTGATGTTGGCGCACCGACAATTGAAGAGATCAGCATGGCTATCAGACAAATCAAGAGTGGCAAAGCAGCAGGACTAGACAGCATTCCAACAGAGGCACTGAAAGCAGACGTAGCGGCAACTGCAAGGATACTCCACATTCTCTTCAGAAAGATCTGGGATGAGGAACAGGTACCAAAAGACTGGAAAGAAGGACTCCTAGTCAAAATACCAAAGAAAGGCGATCTCAGCAACTGTGACAACTACAGGGGAATCACTCTTCTTTCAATACCAGGAAAAGTCTTCAACAGGGTATTGTTAAACAGGATGAAGGACTCCGTAGACGCCCAACTTCGAGACCAACAGGCAGGATTCCGTAAGGATAGATCGTGCACAGACCAAATCGCAACTCTACGGATCATTGTGGAACAATCAATTGAATGGAATTCATCACTCTATATCAACTTCATCGACTACGAAAAAGCATTTGATAGCGTGGACAGAACAACCCTATGGAAGCTTCTTCGACACTACGGCGTGCCTCAGAAGATAGTCAATATCATAGGGAATTCCTACGATGGATTAAACTGCAAAATCGTGCATGGAGGACAGTTGACAAAGTCGTTCGAATTAAAGACTGGTGTCAGGCAAGGTTGCTTACTCTCGCCCTTTCTCTTTCTCTTGGTGATCGACTGGATCATGAAGACATCAACATCTGAAGGGAAGCACGGGATACAGTGGATAGCTAGGATGCAATTGGATGATCTAGACTTCGCAGATGATCTGGCTCTTCTATCGCATACGCAACAACAAATGCAGGAGAAGACAACCAGTGTAGCTGCAGCCTCAGCAGCAATAGGTCTCAATATACACAAAGGGAAAAGCAAGATTCTTCGATACAACACAGCATGCACCAATCCAATCACAATTGACGGAGAAGCTTTGGAAGATGTAAAAACCTTTACATATTTGGGCAGTATCATCGATGAACACGGTGGATCTGATGCAGATATGAAGGCACGGATTGGCAAAGCAAGAGCAGCATATTTACAACTGAAGAATATCTGGAACTCAAAACAATTAGCAACCAACACCAAAGTCAGAATTTTCAATACAAATGTCAAGACAGTTCTACTGTATGGGGCGGAAACCTGGGAAACTACGAAATCCATCGTCCAAAAGATACAGGTGTTTATTAACAGTTGTCTACGCAAAATACTTCAGATCCGCTGGCCGGACACTATAAGCAACAACCTACTGTGGGAGAGAACAAATCAGATCCCAGTGGAGGAAGAAATCAGGAAGAAACGCTGGAAGTGGATAGGACACACATTGAGGAAAGCACCCAACTGCGTCACAAGACAAGCCCTCATATGGAATCCTCAAGGTCGAAGGAGGAGAGGAAGACCAAAGAATACATTACGCCGGGAAATGGAGATAGATATGAGAAAAATGAACAAGAATTGGATGGAACTAGAAAAGAAGGCCCAGGACAGAGTGGGTTGGAGAATGCTGGTCGGCGGCCTATGCTCCATTGGGAGTAACAGGCGTAAGTAAGTAAGTAAAAACTTGTATTGATACGCATTTGTGCAAAATCGTATGTTGGATAACTTGAATATATTTAATCAAGTATTTACATAGAAAATAACAAATGTTCGAGGACAGTGAAAAATTATGGTTTTATACTCTTGTTGTTGTGAAGGCATCCACAACATCTTCATGGTATACTAAAAAAGCACAAGTCACAACTATTCTACAATAAAATATTAATAATGCTCCATGGGAAGAATTCAATTTCATGAGGATAAATTATATTATATTATTATCATTATTGTTATTGTTATTAAAATATATTGACAAATAGTAGTAATAATATTTATATTCATTATTTCTTAAAATATTGACATACATTTTTACATCATACGAACAACATGCACCCATACCAGTTGTTGAATCCCAGCAACAATATTTTTCGAATGGTTGATTTGGATTATCAGGACATAGGAAATATGAATAAGTACGTGTCATCCCTGTACTATTGATGAACTCAGTGCGTTTGCCTTCACAAACTTCGTAATTATCTATGAGAAATTGAAAAAAAATAAAGCAAACCAACAGTATTCATAATAATGCTGATTAGTTTTAATTATAACTATCTCTCCTCATTCCGTGACATTCGATCTTATCAATAAAACAGCATTTTCTTAGTCAGCGATTAACCGGTACTATTACCATTACTATTACTGCTGAATAAAATGGAATTCTGAATATATCGAATAAGTCTAAGCAAATACAAGATTATGATCAGAACAGGGTTTGTGGAGATCGCAGTAATTTTAATTGTTGAATACATGAGGCGACCCAAGCTAGACCACCATTAAAAACCTGAAAACATCAGATGGCCGTTTCATCCTAGTATGGGACTTCTCAGTAGTGAGCATCCACGACCCCGTATGTGGGACTCAAACCCAGGACGTTCGGTCTCGCATATGAACACTTGACCTCTAGACTATTCTGAGCCGGCATCCAACGGCATTATTGTCTAACTTCAAACGATCCATTCATCCGTAGTCTGAGGTAGATACCTATCTCTACCCAGCACGGATTAAGTTGAACTTAAGTGATTACGAAACAGCTGCTCAGTGCTTTCTGGTTTTTAGTGTTTTTTTAACTATGATCATTCCGCGAATTTAACTACAAAATAAAAAATCTATCTTAACTCCCGTAATAATGATAGAAACGAAAATTAATTAGTTATTCAGCGCCTATCACAGGTTTAAAACTATTTTAAGATTTTTAGAGAAGTGGAAAATATTCCTAGTACGAATCCATATGTTAAAGAAGAGGAATTAATAATTATGGATATCGTGCACTAGTACATATTTCATCTTTCAGTGATACAATGTGATCATCTCATATTACTGTTTACTCCTCAAAAACCTACCTTCTAAGTGAATAATACTGAATATTGAGGATAAGTTTTAGATTAATGAAGATAGAACAATCAGTAGAGAACTAGTTGAACTCAACTCTGAAAAGTATGAATACTCATACAAAATGAGCCCACACAGCTTATTCTAGCTTCCGAACAGGCCAATCTATTCATTCTTCTTGAGTCACATTTTGACCTGATTAGTTATTCGCTTATCAACCTTGACTGTTTTTATATAAGGGTATGTATGTGCATTCCTTATCTTACTCATCACATGTCTATTACTTATTTCTATCCGACTAGAAATATCGATTCACGCTTGGCTAAATTGAGTTGGCTTACACGCCTTCTCCAACGCGCGTCATTTCGCCTCGCTCTCTTCTCTTTAATTCCTCCCTCTGATTGTCTATCCAGATCAATCAGTCTACAAAATACATGTATCCGAAAATCCATTCACGTATTTCACTTATTTAATTCCGTTATTCACTAACGCGAGTTAAGTCGAGAATTTTATACGAGGATTGACGATATGCATATTTCAATAACAATCACATACAGGGCCACAAATTTACGAGTATCCTCTACCTTTAAAGGACACGTATCGCAGACGTAATTTAGAACAGAACGAACTGCTGCACAGTATACTCATTTTTTAATACCAAATAATACAATTGTTACTACCTATCTTGTTTCCACTAATAACAACTTTCTGATAGAACCTGGAAAATCTAACTTGAGGCTGATTACTAGTGAGTTTATGTGTGTTCTTGATGAAAACCATATTCAAAAATGACGTAGCCTGAACAGAAAAATAAATGACCAGCTTTAAAAAGCTTTTCGTTCCCAACCACTGATTTTTATGAACAACAAGAAGTACACATCTCCTGACATGACTCAGATTACTGAACACCTTTCGGAGCAGAAAGTGAAATAGTTTGTTAGATGTATCTAAGACGGTATATGTTCAAAATGTTGGCGATTTCCTCACTCTATCTGCCTTAAGTATCAACACTGCACAATAAGATGTTCTATCACACATAAGAGGTGTTGCAAACTCATACACCACTTATCGTTTTCAACCACCTTGAAAAAGTCCTTAAATATCCAAGCGTTTTTCCCATATATCATTGTCGGTTGGAGCAGGGAAATAAAATTGCCATCTTAATAATCGGATCTGGGTCGATTTGAGGGTACAGTAGAAGTTTAATTAGCAAGTATTGCATTGCGTTCATTATTGTGTAGATAGATACGAGTTAGAACAGTGCTGGTGGTCATTTAAGATGACAATTGATCTACTAGATGTCATGGATTAAACATTTATGATTTGAGAAAGATTTTCGATTGTCAAAACCAAAGAGAAGAATGCTAATCAACAGATGATATGCAACGTTACAAAGCGTGACAGAGCGATGGTCATATCACTATATTACTAGCAGAGGCCTCTGAATAACTTGAAGTCGTAGACAGGACTAATTGCCACAAGTTTTTTATGTAACCAAGTGACATGTTTACACACAATAAATTAACACGATAAACATGATCACTTATCATAGGTGATCTGATGAAATGCGTTTGTAGGTCGGTCACCTTAGAATTATTTAAGATCTAATTGTTAGGCATAACTCTTGGGCAAAGTATCAAGGTAAGAAGTTACAGGCTCAACACCGAATGAAGTTGTGGCGGAATGGCTATTCGCTACAACACCAAATCAGATTGTTGCATCCTGCACCAGGTTACCAATAGATCAAACCTCTAACAAAATATCATAACTGTCATTTGATAGTATTGCTAATGTGACTTGTAATTCCTGGTGTTGGGATGTTGAGCACTCAAAATACTGCTTAGAAGTAAGAAAATGAATATTGATTTAGGGTGAATATCAGGTCAACCTACAACACATTTTCGTCGCATTACTTTAAGGATTTTCAATGCATTTTGTGTACTATTCGATGTTTAGTGACAATTACTCAGTTTATAAATTATTATAATTGAAATCGATATATAATCAATTAACTTAACTCTACTGAGATCATCATCGACAAAGCTTTTACTACTAAAATGAACTTCTGACTTTAGTTAGCGGAGCAAGGAAGCAGAGGATAGCGATATCCTTGTTCACCGTATTGGAGGTGGAGTTGCGAGATATTGGCCTAAATAACAAACATATCACCCGGTCCACATGATATTTATTTCGGATGGAGATCGCTAATAAAGATTAATACTGAAAAGGCACGCCTACTGCAACGTAAAAATAGCCGGGGAACATCGAAAGTACACAAACCTTAGATAGCCAAAGCAGCTGCGTTGTTGTAACTATAGAGGTAAAATAAAAACATTGATCCCGACATTCGGAAGCACGCCGAACGCACTCTCTATAACTTGAGGCGTTTCCTGGAACTTCGGTTTGTTCAGGTATGTTTATAAACCGGTTGATATGATTATTATGTCGGAAGCGGTATCCAACTGTAAGTGCTTAAAGTATTCCGTTTATTTCTAAGGACATTTATCCTTCTAGTTTTGCTATTAACTATGAATGTTGCAGACAAGCTTCTTGAACGGATGTGAAGCTTGGTACTGAGTACGAAGTGGTAAACTCAAGATTCCGAGATTAATATTCATCTCATCAGTGTTAAGAATACATATTTAACTAACGAGAAATCTGTGAATAAGGGCTAATATGTAACTTAAAAACGAACGTTTTCATAATAGCATTAGGAATAGTACAAAATAAGTTATTAAATTTGTTGAATATAGTTAGGAATAGATCATGTATGATATGAATCAGGCGAAAATCAGTGATAACAAGGAAATGCGGTAGAGCTGTTCAATTCAAATCAGAAATTTGGAAACCGTATCGCCTGATGACTACATGTAGTACGAATGTTATAAAACCTTAAGTCTCGAAATAATACCATACTACTCAGACAATGAGTACAGAGTTGATGGTTTACATATTTATCCATAGCTGATTTGTTATATAGTGTGAAATTTTGTATAACTGAATTGAAACTCGAAGTAAATCCCGGCTGGTCTTAATTGCTTTACGGTTGATATTGCGGATTACTTTCAGACTAAGCAAGCATATACTAACAGGTTCATCAAAATATATTAGTTAGATAATTGCGATGAAAACTTACACAAATCATGATATGATCTTAGGTGCACACGTGATCTTATTTGTGAACCAATATAAATACCAGCCAGAGCACCAGCTCCAAAGAATAGTGCTTTTTTGCGAGAATTTGACCTGTATCAAAAAATATCACAAAAAGATATGAACGCAATAATGAGAATGGTATGGAAAACAAGTAATTAAAAGATGACGGTAAATATATCGAAACGCAAACATAAAAAAGTATGGATAAGCATCAGCTAAATTTGGATGACGCCATAAAAATGGTAAGTAAAGTTACTTGTGGCTTCACTAGGTTTCTACAAGCTACAAAAACTTTTTGAGATATGTCGGTCTACTTCCGCTAACCGAAGAATAAACGTAGATTCTTAAGTTGGAAAATCGTACATAGTTCGTGTAACGACTGAGAAGCCAAGTGGCCGGAGCGTGCCAAAAAGTTGGAAGTAACACTTGCTGCCGGAGGTTCTACCAACTCATCCAAGATACTGGCAGCAAGAGGGCTGGTGTGACTGAAACAATCTATGAAGTTGATGGGATGCCAATCAATAACATCAACCGAGGTCTTGGACGATGGGTCGAGTCTTTTGAAGAGCAGTTTAACTAGTCTGCTGCCCAGACGACATCAATGAGACTGTCCTGCTCCACATGGCTGGTGACGACCAATCCACCTAACTAGGCGATATTCCGTAAGGAAATCCAACTCTTGAAGCGTCACGAATCATCAGGCCCAGACGACTTACCTCCGTCCCTTGTTAAAAATGGTGATCATCTAGTTGTCTGAGTTGTCTACAAATGTTTGGCGATTAGGGAGTGTTCCAACACTGTGGAATGAGTTGATAGTTGTCCCTATCTTTGAAAAGGGTTCGTGTCACAAATGCAATAACTAATGGGGGATAAATCCAATGCCACTTGCGTCAAAACTATTGGCTTCCATTATACTTCGTAGTGTTCAAAACACGGGAAAGATTGACACGCTTGGAGCAGGCTGGCTTTCTTTCTGATCGAGGATCTGTCAATCATTTCTCCACCATCTGCTAAGTGTTAGGGCACCATCAATTTCGTAAACAACACTTCCACTCACTGCCTTCTCGTGGCGGGGACATTGGTTGCGAAATTAAGAGGATGATGTCCGACGCTTTAACCGGGCCGGTGGACACGGTAACTCCACGCAGGAGTTGGAAAACCCTGATTCCAAACCAATGGCGCACATGGGCTCCAGTATCCTGAGGGAAAAAATGGAGTATGAACCGATTGTTGGTCACCGGCTACCATGGGGCTGCATCTCCTCACGATGCTCCACTGCCTTGTGGGTCAGACATTTATAGGTCAAAGGCTCCGGGCATGGCCCCCTAAGAAAACCATCTACTTCAGTATGAACACTTGGGAAGTATCATAGCCCACACACAAATCAAATGGCTTGTGTGGTGCATATGTATTCGGTTCCTCTTTGTACCAATATTTATGTTAAAATAAATACCACCATACTTATTGCAGGTCAACAATCGCAACGTAAAATAAAAACGAGTATTAACAAGCAGTTTTGAGTATGATTTGTAGGAATTATAATTAACATATGAATGGTTTTTCTAGGTGTAGTCATCATTTACTTTTTGTGAAGTCTAAAATACTTTCCAGTCGCCGAAACCGAAACAGGTGGTTATTTTGGGTCACCCACGAGCCTTTGACCTAGAGGTCTAATCCACGAGGCATTAGAGTAATATCAGGAAATCCAGCCACATGGTAGCCACTGACTAACAATAGGTCTATACGCCATTTCTCCTCAGGATCTTGCAGCCCATGAGCACCACTGGTTTGAAATCAGTGTTTTCCAACTTCCCTAGGTAGATCCACTGTACTCGTCAACAAAAATGTCATAGACTAAACTAAAATGTAAGACCTTTAGGGGTTACCGTTATCAATTTACTAAAGAATAAAAGAGCAGCACTACTAGAAATTCTGATTATCGAAATGAAAGAGATTACTATCATTACACTTTAATACGGTCGACAGTAAAAAATTACACAAACATTTCGCGCTGTGGTGTAATCACTTTTTTTCATCAAAGTTTCAAGCAAAAGGTGTCCCTAAAGCTATATCTTGTCCGAGACATTTAACCACAAAAACTGGGACCATATGAAAGTCGTAAGTGCCGGTTGGGGCAAAAAAGTAAATCCACAAGTAGCAATATTTCTTAGCAGGGATGAAACACCGTACTCAAAGTAATTTCTTGGGAGTACCAATCTTAATTATTAAGTTATTATACCAGTACGAACAGAAAAATATAACAAGTTTCATGAAAGAAATTGATTATACGACTTGACCTGCAAAAAGTGGTGTTTCCAATGTGTAAAAATAGTTTTATGGAGGTCATAATATCAACTAACAAAACTGAAAGAGCTTGTTTACGGAAAATGTGTGAGTCATATATATTGACTGTCTAACTTGCATCTAAGCAAATAAATCATCCTAGCCAGTGGAAGTGTCCAGGTAAAACATTACCGAAAGACCAAACAAAGTGGAAAATACATGCTGAATAGGCTCACGTACAGTCCGCTTCGACGTGAAAAAAGGCTTGATCTTCCCGAATAACGATGTTTTGGTTTTGAAATCGAAAGTGTCTTCGAGCGTCCAAATCCCTTTGATTTTGATTTAGCAAGTATTTCATCTAGAAGGAATATCCAATGATATGCAGATCATTATCAGTCATATTTAAAACCTTAACGCTCGAATTAATATAGTTAAACATAAGATGAGGAAGATCAAAGTTTATGAGAATAATAAGTCAGACTTATTTATAACTGTATGTTAGTTGTTAAAAACATGCAGAAGAAGTGGATGTTTACCATTCTAAGTTATAACAGAAATTTTAAGATAAAATCAAGTAATATTTTAGTACTGATGCCCGAAAATAGTGGAATGAAGCACTTTATTGGGTTTTCTATAGATTCGGCGCGCACTTTAAAAAGACTGGTATTTTCCTTAACTACTACTGTTTTCACCTTAAATGAATTATTTTCAGTAACACTGTTTGAAAGAACACTGTTTCAACAAATATCTTTCATATGTGTACTCATTTTGGATATGGCATTCTTTTGGCTACAGCACTTTTCGAAATTAACGTTCCATGACTCGCTTTTGTTTTTTGCCCAACGTTTTGATTGTTGGTTTTTGTCTCTGTGTGGTCGTTTTTTCAAGGTTATTTTAGAATCTTTGAGTGATGGCTGTAAAGTGTGAAAAAGCTATTGTCAACGCCTAAGTTGCCAATACTCTGCGGATAATGACATGCAATGTAATGAGTACAATAAGTGGGGCCACATAGTTCGTACTAATCTAAAACCTGAAGCTTTTAAAGGATGTAGTGAACATGGATGCGTGTGATTATGTTAGTAGTGCTGATCGGGTGCAGTAAGCTTGTTATCAGAAGCTATCGGAATGGTAAACATAGCTAACAATATATTTTTAAGTGCAACTCTGCTGGTCTCTATCGAGATACGACTACGCTTACACAGTCAGTAAATAATTAGTCACCTACAACAAGCTTAAAGTCGACTGGCTCACATGGGCTGGAGGAAAGAATACCACTTGGTAAAAGGCCCGGTAGAAATGAAAGTCCAGACAAGCGAACATTAGTCTTGTAATTCAAACATCAAGTTAGAAAACACCCAGAAAAACCAGACGTAAAGCTAGGCCTACTTCCAACAGATACAGCAAAAATAAGGTTTGACCACCCAATTACTCGATGACTTCCTAGAATGCCATACAGGGAATAATGGAACTTTGTGACTCCAGCAAAAACTGAGGAATAGATACGAGCTAAAAGTAAAGGGAAGAAATGACAACAGCCCATAAAAAACCAGGACTTCTTGACAGTAATTCCAAAACCGACGGTTTTTTAGAACACGTAGAACTCGGTGCGTGCACATCGTCGCACCTTACCACACCCCATTGGCACAGCGAGACGAAGTCCCCGAAAAAATCCAAGATAAGTATAGGTAGTAACAGTATTGGTGGTTATGTAATAGATCATCACTGAGGATATGATTAGAGAGGAAAAGATGGATTAAAGGATTAGGACACATGCCACCGGAAGCCTCCAACAATTGGTTACGATCATCATGCGGACCCAAACCAGGTAGTTTGTACCCACCTACATGGTCAGTGGTTCATGGACTGATATTATGTCTTAGTTTGGTGGAGGGGTATCTCGCCTACGACACAATTGACGCAAGTTGGAAAAAGCCCGTCGAACTTTCTGAATCCGTAAAGAGGTTTCGCTAGTTACTACTAAACATAACAATTGAGGAACAATTGAAAATTGTAGGGTTAGGAATGGATCCTAAAGATACCTAAAAAAACGGGTTTTTTGGATAAGACGCTAACCCAACGATATGGTTTACAGAAAACGTAATCGGTTGGGAGAAATACTGTCAAATAAGAGATATGAACAGTTTCACCATGGGCGAGCTGCTGTATAAGTTGAAAAATAAGGATACAAAATGTGGGAATAAAAGAGAGTGAATAAGTGACGTGGTAAATAATAATAATAATGTGAGTTGTTTGATTGTTAATCGGAGCGTGAATAGTATTTTCAATAAATAACGTCGTTTCATTTTACTTGTGCGTGGGCTGTGATACTTCCCAAGTGTTCATACTGAAGTAGATGGTTTTCTTAGGGGGCCATGCCCGGAGCCTTTGACCTATAAATGTCTGACCCACAAGGCAGTGGAGCATCGTGAGGAGATGCAGCCCCATGGTAGCCGGTGACCAACAATCGGTTCATACTCCATTTTTTCCCTCAGGATACTGGAGCCCATGTGCGCCATTGGTTTGGAATCAGGGTTTTCCAACTCCTGCGTGGAGTTACCGTGTCCACCGGCCCGGTTAAAGCGTCGGACATCATCCTCTTAATTTCGTAACCAATGTCCCCGCCACGAGGAGGCAGTGGGTAGGACTTTCCTGGCAGAGAGTGTATACGCGTGGCCGTGTGAGAACATTTTGAGAGGGAGAGCGGGCCCTCTCCATCTTCGGCCGTGCCAGGACATTTGGGGCCCCTATCTGGTGCCCGTATGGCGCGTATATATCTGGTGCCCCTCTTGTACTAATATATGTGTTTAAATAAACAAATAAATAAAGAGACATGTCTTGCAAACGTCATTGATACACAGAAAATCTGAGGTACTCGAGACCTAAATAACGCTTCAAAGATCGTTCACGATTTTTGGGATGTCTACATTGAAGGACTTCATTAGTTCAGGCATGCCTAGATGTTCGCATACATCCCAAGCAACCAATGAAGGGGAAATAAAGGGGATGGAAGCGTGAATAAAGAGGAAATGTCGCTTTTTCGCCTTCACGTCAGTTATTTAGGGAAAATGTCGATTTTTCCCTCTTACGTCGTGTATTTGGGGGAAATTTGTCGACAGGTTTACGTAACATATAGTGTTTGGATATACCGCATCCCGTACTTGTTTTCATAAACGTCGACAATAACTCTACTGCTCAATGTGCACAGTAGCTAGTTGTGTCAAAGCATGTCATTTAGATAGCGTTGTAACTTTTTTGTTCTTTAAGAAAAAAGCAATTCGTGGAATATTCATAATGTTCAATTTAATTCTCAATAAATAGTATTTTAAACACACACTTACTTTTTTCCTTGCATGGGAAACTCTTTAACTAAGTGTTGAGAAAGTGTGTTTGATTTTCAGTGCACTTGCAATCAAGTGCACGTGCATTATTAATATTACATCACCGGTTCTTTCTTTTATAGATCTCAAATTACAATAAGACTTGGCAATTACAATCCAAACACATATTGATTGATGCTCAAGCTTCTGCCAACTACTCATAATGTTGTGTAATAATACGCGTTTTCCTTTCAATAAATTTCTTTAAACATATACCATTTTGCATGTGGATTGAAGTCTTTGTGTGGTGTGTTGTGGAAATAAAAGCGAACACAGGAGACGTTTGAAGTTATGCAGGAGGTTTTTTAAAAGTTGAAGCAAAAGTAGACAATTCGGTGTGTATTTAGGAAAAAACAGACAATTCATCGACATTTGAACACAGAGCGACAAAAGGGGGAAATCCGCTTTATTTCCCCCGGAAGGGCGAGAAAGCAGACATTTTGGAGCGTTTCCCCGTTATTTTCCAATGCATTTCCCCCTTTGTTGGTCGGACGGAATATAAGTGGACTTATCAACAAATAGTCCGATGAGAAGAATTTGAAACGAAATAGCTTCTGTTTTACACAGTTTTCTATGCAAAATGTCATAGGTCTAGTTTTAGTGGTTGGGTAAAAGACAGGTGGAAGTATTTTAGTAGATCAGGACAATGTACCACAGCATATAAACGTATGAACAACTACCTTATGCCTTGGCACAAACACATAGAACCTAATAAAATACTCACCATACAAAAGAAGTAGGACCACGAAGATTGATAATAAACGCATAAGCCCCATAGTAACGCTATGTATGAACGTTCCGCCTTATTTATTGAAATTCACAAAAGTTGGTGTGTGGATTCGAAATGATTTAACTAAAAAAATCGCAGAAAACATTTCACAAATATACCACAAATAGGTTCTTTATTTAGTTACAGGATAAATAAGAACGAATATGATTTGGATTTTACGGGAGCCGTTTGGCAGTAAACTGTAAAATATCTATCCCGTGAGGAGTTAATGAACACAACTATTCAACAGAGAAACAAGACCGGAAGATGTGGTCGAATTCAATTTGCCAGGTATTTGCTGAAACCTCCTTTATAACTTGGAAAAAACTACCATTTTCTGAATTGATAGACCGTATGTGGGACACTTGTGCTGAAATGAATAATAATGAGCAGTAGTTGGTAGTTTTAATCATTATCGACAAGCTGATGAACGAAACTTTATCTAAAATATTAAGTTCCGCCAATCCTATTTCGTATGGAAACAAAACTACTGAAATACTAGTCTCAATCCTCCTGTAGTGAGAACTGAGAGAATGTTGCTGCTACGCCTGCAACATGCAATAGCAACCCATCCCAACGAAACTGAACTATATAACACGTATATCGTAAAGTGAATCCTCGAAAAAGATGTATTGTATTTAGTAGGAAAACTTAAGGGGGAAATTTACAAAAAGATAGTGACCAAGATGTTGCACTGCTCGAAGCTCACGTGCTCAACGGCCTCCAAACCGACTTCATCAGCACACACTGTTGAAACTTTCTTAACCTTATTACCTTAGCTTTTTATTCATCAATATGGTCCATTGGTTGTATGGAGATCTAGGAGAAATTTTCGGCAGTGTTACATAGAATTCCGAATTGATAGTATTAATTGTTTTATAGGATTTGGCTAACTGTTCTAATTCACAGGTGGTATTTAAGAAAACAAGACGTCCAAAGTCTGTTATATGTCATATTTTATCTAGAGCTGGTCTGAAGAATGAAATATATAAATAACACATAAAAAAGCCGTCACTTTATCACAAACTTCCGGCTAGACTTAGTAATATTTTTAATGAAGATGAGAGTACAATGCACGCTGACGTACATATATGCTCGGGTTTATCCACATCGTTGTCTAGTTACAATAGAAAAGACAGCAAGATACACGAACAAGTGGGATTTCTCAATATCACTAGACTGGATATATCACAGATATATTAGTGGTGTAGAACTTAAAGCATAAAGAATAAGTAAGATAAGTTGATATTTTATATTGACACAAAGAGACAACCGATAGGGAAGGTATTAATCCATTATTTTGTGTTTTACTGCTGTGGACCCTATATTTGCTAGGATAGCATAAAAGTTAGTATTTTTCATACACGTAGTTCCCTTTGTTATTTTAAAGAGAGCAAGAACAAAGGATGGTGCAGAAGAATATGAATTTATTTTATTTCGTTAGGTTCTTATCAGCTGCGTACAACGTAAAATATTTGAAATTCAACGTTATTACAGATATTGACATACTTATACATCAGAAGATGATGGAGGATGAATATATGTAACATGATGTAGCAAAGATTCCGTCAGAGTTAATGAGGTTGTAGCGTGGAGTCGAGTCGCGCTTGACTATAAACACCACTACAAGAAGACTACATGCAAGTTAACCAACAAGATTCCCGTAGGCCAATATCAGAAGGCAGATGATAGCTGTAGTCGAGATGTATTTGTTGGCGATCTCGTGGTATCGAAAGAATACCGAGATCGTGCCAAAGAAGTACAAGCGTAAGTGCTAGGCGTAATCGAATTCGCACAAGTTCAAAATTAACGAAAGAGTGAGTGTAATGGCTGTCATTAGCATAGTTAAACAAACGAGCACGGTAAAACAGTCACTGGTACAATTGGTTATAATAATAATTGCTTTAATTGAACCAATCGCATTCTGTTGACAGAAGTAGGTCACTACGAGGTCATAAAACTTTTGTTTCGAATATACAGAGTTTGGGAGGGAAGGTTCCATAACATAGAAATAGTGATTAGAACTCATGGAATTAAAACACATTATATAATTATGCAATGAAGTAGCCGAAAATAGATTAATGATAATAAAGAGAGATATGAATTGAAATTGGCCAGTTATGAATGATGTAATTATGAAATTCAGACAGTTGGAATGACGTAATAAATAAAAGGGGGGGCGGGTAATGTTACCCAGGCAAAGAAAGATTTATTACTGTTTCTTTTTTTTTACACAAAGATCTGGTTTTAAACGTTTGATTGTTATCGCTTTGGGGAATTTCAAAAGGTTCGAATTTGATTGTTTGTTGATCACTTTGAGGGATTTCAGTATATCGACCTCGTGTCCTCTGTCATGGAGATGTCTTGCGATAGCGCTGCTGAATGCTTTTAGTCCGTTTGATCTCAAACCCTTTGGAATATGTTCTTTGAATCGGACATAGGCTCTTCTTTCTGTTCTACCAATTTTACTGCTTTGGCAGATACATGTAAATTTGTATACACAGTTGGTGGTAACATGAAAGGGATACCTGTTGACCTTTGATTGTATCAAAGAACATGTTGTTTTGGACAGGACAATCAATTTTTTACTGTATGTATGCGCATCATTTTTGTCCTCATCATTTTATAACTGCTGTTGTGATTGTTTTGTATTGTATTCACAGACCACACAGTACTACTAGCCTCCTATAGAAACCTGTGAATAATGACAGGTAGACCTGTGAAACATGTACATTTAGCTGTGAAGGAATCTATGAATGTAAAAATTGGAACTAGGCTGGAAAAGTATGTAACTTGGCTAAGAATGTGATTAAGTAGGACGATAAGTCAGGGTTGAAAGTTAATGTTGTACTTTCTAAGTTCAAGAGCTAGAGCAGTGACATGTTTGTTCTCACAAGTGGACTTTCGTGTCTTAAGTCAATAATAAGTGTTACATCAGAACGAAGAATAAATGAATGTTAACTGCTTGGGATTGTTTATGGACTATTATTAAATATATTCCTGTTGGATAGCCAGTAAGCAACTATATTATATTCCTTTCATCATAAACTTTGTTTTGACCTATCGGATTTTATTATACGATTTACTATTCATAAGTTATTCGCAAATCATTAGTTTCAGTGTATGATGAGTTCTGATCTACTTGTGTATTATCCAAGTATATCTGAAATATACGACTCATACAATGGGGGCTGAAAACGAGTTCTGGACTCAACAGGCGGCGCCAGGTGACTAGGAATAATCAGGATTCACAGTTGATGCAGGGCTGCTAGTTTTGGTTGGTGCGTCATTGGTTTAGCACAAGAACAAGGTCATCCCAGAGTGTATTCGCATTTACGATTTAGAAACGTGATAATCGGTAGGGGCAAAAGTCATGATAAGAGTTTATCCAAATAAAAATGGAAAATATAAAAATATGGTCCATGAGACCTGGGTGATGATAAACATACAAAGCATGAATGAAAATTCAAGAAAAGCAATTGAAAGGAATTTTTAAGACCTTCCTTTCGTTATATTCATGGTGGGTTAGTTTGGTTAGCTCACTCCTCGTGTTGCGAACAAAAACACGGGGGAGGACGACTAATTTATCACTTAACATAAAATTATAGAGCTCTTTGGTAATTTATGAAAACTAAACACTAAATATTTCATTTGCAAATTTTCATCATTCATTCTTTACATTCTGTAGGTTACTTCCGATTCACAGTTCCTTAACATTTCTGTTTCTGTTCTCATTATCTCTATCGTCCTAGCCTTCTGATGTCAGGTTTTTCGTTTCGTAATAGTGTGACAAAATACTTATGTCTGTCGATATGCGTGACATACACCACAGTCGTGGCTGTCAGCTGTATCGTTTATAATCACCTTCGAAGAATATATGAGAGCTGGTGATGGGGGTAAAATATTTAAAATACGTAGGGGCGATTTACAGTAACCACCTCCTAATGGTTGAGCCGAGCTGACATTAGATAACCTTCACACACCCTCTTTCAGGATCCAAAAAACAGTGACAATATGTAGTGTGATTGGACCCTAACACGGGAAAATATGGGAAATAAGTATTCAACATTTAACGCGGAGAAAATCCCGACGATGAGAAAGGCGGGAACAACGAGTTGAATGGATTCAAGTTGATTGGATGGCATGGCTCGGCGTTGCACGCGTGGTCCCTGTTGAATGGTACCTTATATCTTTTATTCGTATTAAGTACATTGTTCCATCTCTAGCCTAAGCTTGTTCTCCATCATATATTGGTGATTGTTAAGATGAAGTGAGTTGGTGTGGATGATGATGTGACTTCTACGTAAGATGTTGTAGATTAGGTAGTTATATCATGACAAATCAACGATTTTGGGACCAGATCAATTATTAGACCAGTACTAATATCATCTAGACCCAGTAATTCTACAAATCGTTTGCTTGTATTTTCAGATTCAAAGTTCATTTATGTTGATGGTTCAGTTTTATTCACTGGAAACCTTTATTTCCTATTCCAAGGAATCATCAGTAACCTAAATAGATGATATGATGGAAAGAAAAGTCAATTTTTGATTGATTTACTCAATATGAGTTTTATTCATCACTACATCCGTCTTGATTCAATGTAGCGTTTACTCAATGTAGTAATTGTTTCTTTTCTCGTATGATATTTTATCCTGTATAATATACGATATTCTTGTATTCCATTGACTTGAACTATGCTCAGTATGTGATTTGTTATAACTCTGAGTATTTTTCATATATGTGACTTCATTCTTATTATTAATCGAAATGGGTGTACAGTCAATATATAAATAAGTGTATTTTCTACTAGAAGCATCGTCATTATAGTCATCATCATAGTGTTTTGGGGCTAATAATCTTCACTTATACCAGTATCTGTGTTCTTACTTTCGCGTCGTGGGGGTTGCAGGAGACTTTCGTTCCGAATATAAGTGATCAGCATTTTTCCAGCACAACAATCAGAGACGATCAAGATATAACAATAGATAGTTATATGTTGTCTTGAAAGTGTTGTGAGATTTCGATCTGATTTTTCTCAGATGCACTTAATTGCAGAGTGGTTGTAACACTACTGAATTGGTTGGATATAAACTACCGAATCTTATGATCCAGTACTGGTTTAGGTGCGGTAACAAAGCTATAAATTTTCACTGCCAGTTGTACAACGTTAAAATCCGCTCAAATGTTTATGAATCTCTCAGAAGATTTCTAGTTCGAAAACTGATCTCCAGACAGGTTATCTACTACAACTCTTCAAAAACACCGATTCTTAGTTCAATATATTCGAAGATAAATGGACAAAGAGTAACGTTGCCTAGTTTTTGACACTTATTAAGATTTTGCTACCAGTTCGACGGTATTATTTTGCTATTTGATAAATTCTAGATAAATTTCAACCAGACTGGACGTGTGTTTTAAATTATATATAAGGTCCACGCCTGTGATAATAATGGTTGTAACAGACTAAACCAGCTTGGTACTGTACCAGGCATAACTCCCACTAGTCTAGATGACTATTGATCAATACAATTTGATCGAAATTCGTCACTACCTAGAGAGTAATCAGATATCAGTGCATCACATGAAGTCAGTCGTTCGCTACATGTGCAACATATCTGAAAGTAAAGCTGGGTGACTAT
The DNA here is from genome assembly GCA_946903255.1 of Schistosoma spindalis. Taxonomy (NCBI): domain Eukaryota; kingdom Metazoa; phylum Platyhelminthes; class Trematoda; order Strigeidida; family Schistosomatidae; genus Schistosoma; species Schistosoma spindalis. Next base: position 60,184,652 of record OX336416.1, on the reverse strand, counting down.
GATAATTAGAAGTATTTGAACCAAAAACTAAGAATCCCAGAAATAACTCAATTGGATAAAGAAGTACAAAATAAACACGAAAAAAATGCTTTAGCACCGACATGACTAAAGGCCCTACATATTGACCATGAAGTTCTTAAACCTAATTAGCAGGCAGTTTGGAATTAAACATGCAACATTTGGAGTAGATTGATGGTTGGCAGACAATCGAAATGTCGTGGCTCGACCGCTCAAACCTGGCCACTCTAAAAAACGCGCTGTATTTTGTATTGAATATGTGTGGGGTTTGTATAAACTAATGATCCCTTTGTACTTGATGACTGCCTGATTTCGAATTCCAAATACAATACGTTTTTTGTGCTCACCTAACTCAGTTTGCTGTAAATTGCACTATTTCACTTCGCATAATAAATGAAATACTTGTAACCGCATGATAATTAGAAGTAATTGAATTATAGTATGAACTATGAATCCCAGGGATAACGCAATTGAATCAAGAAGTACTACACAAGCACTAACGAATGTACTGTATTTAGAATTCGAAATCAAACATTCAACAAGTACAAAGGAGTCATTAGTTCATTCAAACATCACATCCACCACAACTTAAATTAGAGTCTAAGTGTCTGTAATCAATTGTACGTCTTCTCCTCAAGTTCATGCTGTGTCTGTCCGACAATGTATTTGATAAAGACTCTGTATTATCTAGAATGCACTCATTAGTATTAGAATTAACAACTGAAATCGGAACAGACTCACCTGGTTCTTGGAATTGTATTTGATCAACATGTCGATTGTGTGTATTTAAGTCATTGATATCTAGAAGTTGCACTATAGATTTCCCGACATTCTTCAGAACAATCCCCGTGGATGGTCGAAGATCATTGCCATGATAATATGTAACTTCTGCAGACTCAAAACATCTCATATTCGACCGAAGACTTCTTCCTTTTAATAGTTTTGATGGAGTCTCTTTCATCACCGAATGTCTGGCATTTCTATAGTGCAGTAGAAAGGTATCTACTCCCCTCTCCAACTCATTAAATGTTGAGGCGGCAATAGAATCAATAGCAGTTTTTAACGTCCTGACAAAATTTTCTGCCTGACCATTGGAACAAGGATGTCTGGGAGCAGTAAACAGATGTTTGCACCCTATACCATTTACACAGGTAGTGACTGCATCTGCAGCAAAATGAGAGCCGTTATCAGTCACTAACACCATTGGAACCCCTTCTCGACTAAACGCCTTTATTAATGCTTGAATTGTGAAGTCAGAATTTGGTGAAGTTGTGAAAAAAACTTCAGGCCACTTTGAAAAAGAATCAATAACTACAAGCGCATAATATTTGCCAAGAAACGGACCACAATAGTCTGCATGAATTCTCTGCCAGGCCTCAGACGATACTGGCCATGGAGTCCACTTCGAATGCTGATTTTTCAGCTTATGACACTTTTCACAATTGTTTGCTGCACGACAAATATCTGCATTTATCTCTGGCCACCAACATGTGAGCCTCGCCAATGACTTCATTTTTTCAACACCTAAATGTCCACTATGAAGATCTTCTAGGACAGATTTACGCAATGAAGGAGGAATAACAACACGATCATTTAAACACAAAATACCATCAGGAGTAGTAAATAGCTCATCCCGCTTTGAAAAATAGATAGGAAATCTACGTTTCAAATTAGCATTCCAACCTTTCCGTATAGCATTAATTATACATCCAAAGTATTTACGAGTTTCTCTAATGAGATCTGGACGTTTCATTGGTAAAGGTTGCACTAACAAACAGTCTGAAGTATTTACAGGTTTATCTTGTAATGACTGTCGAGAAATGTAGTCAACATGTTGAATTTGTTTGGCACTTCTGTGCTGAACCGTATAGTCATAGGCACTCAAAGCAATACTCCATCGTTGAACCATAGCAGCTGAGGAACGTGCTAAGGCTTCTTCAGGATGATAAATAAACTTTAAAGCCTCATGATCAGTAACAATAGTGAATTTCTTTCCGAATAAATATTTATAAAGTCTTTTAACAGTCCAAAACACAGCTAATGCTTTTCGCTGAGTCTGCGAATAGCCTTGTTCAGTAACAGTAAGTTTGCGTGTAACACAAATAAGTGGTCTACCCTCCTGTTCCAAAACTGCGCCAATACCCACAGGTGATGCATCAGTGATAAGTACAGACTGTACACTAGGGGAGTAAGTTCGAAGAACAGCATCACTTTGAAGAAACTTTAGTAGACTACGTAAGCATGACTCTTGTTCCTCACTCCATTTAAATGAATTGGATGTCAAAATATTAAATAAACAATTTGCACGACAAGAAAAATTAGGAATAAAACGGGAATAATATTGAAGAGCACCCACTAGTGAACGTAGTTCCGTAAGATTTTTTGGAGACGGTGCATCTGTCAGTGGAGCGAGTCGTTTCATATCTGGTCTAAAACCATTACCATCAAGGAGGGAGGGTGACGTTACTGACCAGCAAACATGATGGCGAGGAGATAACTTCAATCCACCCATGTCTGTAGGGCAGAACATTTTGTTAAATTACGGCTCCTTAAGGTCTAGTGGAATGTCACGAACTAGTGGTATTGATGATGATTTATCATGCAAAATACCTCATTAAATCGTGTTTAGAATGTTAAATTGGTTTAACTTCCTACCAAGTAATCCTATTACAAGCAAACTAGACAATCTGATAAAATAAAAATAAAAAACCAAGCCTACTCAAGACCCTATAAAATCTAAAAAAGGCTCCAATAGCGTCGACAAAAAAAGGGAGACAGCCATTTGTGTATCGTTACACTGCTTCTAGCACTACATTTTATAACTACATATTCTCATACTCTCAGTTTCTTTCTTAACCATCTCCATTTGTCAGTTGATTATCCACTCATACCTTATCTACAGTTATTTCCTTTAACCTATTAGGATGCTCCTGCTTACTAAATACTTTAATGAAAGAGAATCAGACTGAGTAGTCATACCTTAACCATTTCTTCATGAACATTGTTTTCTCTGCTTCTCGTCCTTTTTTTTTGTTTTCTTGCACCATTTTTCAGCCCCCTTGAGATACGGAACGGGTGACCCCGTCCTGCATCATCCTTAAAAACTCAAATATTCCAAAGGGATATAAGATTGCGATTTCTAGAAGCCCTCAACTGCACATGAATCTATTATCGACCATCAGTTGCACGTCGCAACGCAACTTTCATGAAGCGCTCTAACTGTGATACTGACTAAAACCATTCTACATTCATATCTTATAAATTATAGACCCAGCTGAGTAATTTACTACAGTTGGAATTTGTATCATTTGTAACAATTTGATCTTGCCTGTAAACTGGCATGCCTCATGTAACAAAATGTTATTTGAGAATAAAATATTATTATTATTATTAACTAGGTATCCAAGACATTCAAAACTAGATACACCAAATGAACATTTATTAGGATTCACTGTAATATTCTTCCCAATTAAACGACGCAATAAGGCAATAAGTCTCTGGTCATGAACTACCTTGTCAGAACCATGAACAATGAGATCATCTTGATAAACTTCAACACCATCAAGATCACTAACCACCTTATTCATAACTTCCTGAAATATGGCTAGAGAACAACTTAGACCAAATGGAAGGAAATTGTATTTGAACAGACCAAAAGGAGTGTTAGTTGTCGTCAAAATAGATGAGGATTGATCTAAAGGAATTTGAAGATAAGCATCTTTTAGGTCGACTTTGGAGAACACTTTAGAACCATGAAGTCGATTTAGAATATCTTCAGCCTCTACCGTCGTGCATGTTTGCTTCAACAAATGGGAGTTCAATGTTAATCTATAGTCACCACATATTCTAGGAGTCTTGCCGTCCGATTTCAGTGGCGTAACAATAGGAGTACCCCATGCTGAAGACTGAACTGGTTCAATTATGCCTTTTGCACACAAATCGTTTAATGTTTTATGTACTGCATCTCGAAGACCATAAGGAATTATTCGTCTTTTAAGAAAGACTGGATCACCCTTTACTTGAAGTTTTATAGGCTGAATTTTCGTACCTCCACTGCACTTAGCACACGTGGCTATGAAATCTTTAAGTAAAGCATTAGAATTTTCTTTAGAAACTAGGAAAGACAGCTCCACTTTAAGCCTTTTCAAATTCCTTAAACTCAGTATTGACAGTCCTGTTTCGCTAACTAAAAATTCACAAGGTATGTATGAAGAATTATCATCTCTTATTAGCAATTCACAACATCCTCGTATAGGCAGTCTGTCTCCAGTAATCCCCAATATTGATACCTCAGTGGGTCGTACCACAACGTTAGGATCTAAAGATTTCAAGTTCTTGAATGAAATAATGGACTCTATACTGCCTGTGTCAACAATAAAGTCATGACATGAACCAAGCGATGTATATAATCGCTTTTGAATATGAGCATTACCTTTCGAAACAGTAGACAAAGATAAGTGATCATTAGGAACAGCTGAATCACCGGGATCTAAATTACAAGATTTAGTACTACTTGATGCAAAATGAATAGTAGCTTTGCATACTGATTGAATGTGTCCTATCTTACCACGTATAAAACATTTAGCATTACGAAATGCACATGAATTACGAAAATGAAGTTTTCCACATGATAAACATTTGCCAAACTTGGTCTCATCTTTGTGATTTTCTTTGTGATTCCTTGTTGAGATATCTTTCATATTTACACGAGAATAGGAACCACTGTTAAACGAACGCAATTTTGATTGACCCTCAGATTGTATTTCATCATGACGACTAAGCAAAGTATTAGAAATATTCATCGACTGGATATCAAGTTCATTCACTGCCTCGTAGTTAATACACGCAGTTCTAGCATCTTGAAAGGAACAGTTCGGCATTCTTAACAGCTCTCTTTCCAAACCCGGCAAGTTAATTCCTGCAATTAATCGATCTCTCAGTTGCACATGAAGTTGATCACCAAAATTACATTTGGCAGCTTGTTTCTGCAATTCAAGGATGAATTCCTTAACCTTTTGGTCATTTTGACGAGTCATCTTATGAAATTTTGCCCTTTCACGGCATTCAAAACTGGTGCACTTTACATGATTTAATAATAACTCCTCAATAGTAGCATAAGGAAGTGAGATAGGTTTTTCTGGATATGCCAATAAGCTGTATGCTTCTTTTCCGATGAATGTCAGGAAATGTGCCACAATCTTATAATGTTTAACATCTTTCTTGGTCATGCTCCAAATTTCAAACCTTTCCAAATAATCCTCAAAAGCTTAAGAAGTTGAATGAATATCTAACTGTTCCATCGCAGGCTCCATCGCGACGCCAATATGATAATTAGAAGTAATTGAATTATAGTATGAACTATGAATCCCAGGGATAACGCAATTGAATCAAGAAGTACTACACAAGCACTAACGAATGTACTGTATTTAGAATTCGAAATCAAACATTCAACAAGTACAAAGGAGTCATTAGTTCATTCAAACACCACAAACCGCTACAAAATTTCACTCCTTACCCAGCCTAAATGTGTTCTTTATAATCGTGTAGAATTATTGTCTACTATGATATTAGTACTGGTCTAATAATTGATCTGGTCCCAAAATCGTTGATTTTTCATGATATAACTACCTAATCTACAACATCTTACGTAGAAGTCACATCATCATCCACACCAACTCACTTCATCTCAACAATCACCAATATATGATGGAGAACAAGCTTAGGCTAGAGATGGAACAATGTACTTAATACGAATAAAAGATATAAGGTACCATTCAACAGGGACCACGCGTGCAACGCCGAGCCATGCCATCCAATCAACTTGAATCCATTCAACTCGTTGTTCCCGCCTTTCTCATCGTCGGGATTTTCTCCGCGTTAAATTTTGAACATCTAATTTCTCAAGTGTTACCCGTTCAGCTTTGAGGATCGCGTGATTAGGCCCAATGTCACTACAAACGTTAGACATCACGTTGCTGATTGTCATGATAAGACGAGTAAATGTAGAGAATGATGTGACTTATCATTATAAAAGAAAAGATAAATGTATTAATGTCGATGTAGACCATAATTCTACAAAACCACCAAGCAGCGTCAATCGCCTCAGAATGATAAGTGTCACGAAACTGTATTCCAGGGTTTCTTGTCAACTATGACTAAACACTACCTTTTATCTGTTCATTAATATATCTAGGTTTGAATGCCTATGTATTCACCCCTCCTGTGAGGTAAAGTTTTGCTTTTAAACACTCAGGTTTTGTACTGTTTATTATAACTCCGAATGGTATAAGCTATAGACAAGTCTTCATAAAACACCTAATTTCACTACCGCAGCTCAATAGCTCAGGGAGATTTGAGATCTACAATGCAGCCACCAATTTTTATAGTCAAATGTATTTGTTCAATTGAACGATGTCCTACAGGATAATTAATTTGCGTAGAACATACTGCTTCACTGGTATACCTAAGCACAAACTAGGAAGTGAAGTTGGCTTAAACTAGACTAAAGTTGTTTATGTAGCCTGCTGGATTGTTATTCTATTTTTGAAACATTGGTTATCGATAAAAAGTAAACAACCTAAGAAGTCGAAAGTAAATAATGTCATGAATGTGATGATTTTAAATTAATTGTGTTTTACTCTCTGTATACAAATAAAAACTTTGTCTTTATTCAAATAACAGTCATCGTTAGCTTAGACTGGTCAAAATCGATAGAGATTTGCTTTTGCGTTGGTTACGAAGTGAAATATCAAATTTCCAGTCAATGGATAAGAAAAAACATAAAGCAACGCATCTGTACAACCAAAGGTGTACACAATTCACGCTAATGAATATAATCTCTTTTTCGATAAATCCAAAACACGAGTTCAGACCGTTGTTTATTGGCTGCTGAGTGTGTACCTAAGAAGGCACGAACTTAGACAGTGAATAACCGCTCAGCATTACTTTGTCATCCGTCAATGAATATACGAGATATAATTCACACTGAGCAATTCAGGATACACTTCGGTAGCACACGCGCTTTCCAGAAAAAATATGTGCATCCACTCTCAGTTAGTTTGTAGACCTAAAAATTCCCTCATGTGGGAAACAGTGATAGTAATTTGGGGAACTTAATCAAGAGTGGTTAAAAATTCATTGGATTTCAGTGGTATTGCGGGTAAGTATTCAGAGCACACTTTTTGAACAGAAAGTTTAGTCCTAACGTGGTTTGCATGTCTCAAACTTTTGCTGTGTTCTTACGCAACAAAAGTACCATTTCTGATGTAAAGAATCTGTTCTGAGCTATACGTTTGGTAGACTACTTTTTTTGAGTTTTACTCAATTGAATAGGTAACTGTGGTTTTGCCTCAGCTTACTATTCGGTTTCTTTCAGTTTTTCACGTAAAGGCTAGTTCAGTTTATCTCATCCGTGTTTATCCATTTTGCCCGTTTTTAGTGTACTTTTTAGTGTATTTTTAACGGTCTTAGGATTTCGCTAGCATCTATAATACAGTTTACGTCAATATAGTCATGAAAAATTCATGCAAACGACCTGGATGCCGTTTTGCTGTTACATCTGGCATGCAAAGGTTGCTTCCATGAAGCGTGCACAGATCTCACGGCAACTGCTTACAACAGACTCAGCAAGTCGGATCTTAAGTGGGTATGTGTTACGTGCAGCACGGATGCTGTAGTATTGCTGAGTAACATCATTATCCTATTGACAGGTCTGCTGGACAATTTGTCAGCAAACTTGGAAAAAGACAGTCATAAAACAGGTAGACAAACAAGGGCACATAACGAAAACAAGAATAGGGATGCTGACAGGTCTACCATCGGTGACGCATTCATTAGCTCTAATGATGACATGTTGAAACTCAGCACCATCATTACGTCGACGGTGATAGACTCCCTCAGTAGACTCGGGTCTCCCAGCTCAGGGTGTTTAAACGCAACAGTGGTTCCCGAAAACTCTGCAGGTGATTGGACCCACGTTAACAGAGCTAAAAAGGATCAGGCGTCACCATCTAAGCTGAACATCCCAAGTGTTGTACGGAAACCAACTGGTGATTTGATCGCACAGTCTACCACCAAGAATGTCCGCCCCGTCATCAAAAAGCCTAGGATTCAGAAACGTGCTTCGACCTCCAAACAACAAGGTGTTCAACCTGAACGCACCGAAAAACCTGGGAAAACAATAACGGCTCGTGATGATTCTCATAATCATGAACCTCAAAGACAACCCTGACCTTCCTCCCAGTTTGCAGGACAAAAAATGACAGGATACTCTGAGGTGAATTGAATGAGAAGCTTGAACTTCCTGGAATAGAGCCTTTGACGGTCACACGGCTCACTCGGGGAAAGGAATCTGAGCATCGAAATCACCCGAGTCTACTTCGTGTAACACTTAGGAATTCTACCGAATTAGAGAATGTCCTGCTAGCTAGTCATTTACTCAAATCCGATGGGAACATAAGAACACTGCCTGAAATACCGTATTCTGAGCGCAATCTCATCCGGAACATCTCTAGAGAATCTTGATTGAATTTTTTTCCGCGGAAGAAATATCATTGTGCAAGGTATTTCGGAAAACACGGACCCTAGTTAAGCAAACTCTGACATTCGGGAATTGAAATTCATCAAGCAGTTCTTGAAGTTCAAAAACATACTGACTCAACATGTGACGAGACTAGCCAAGAAAGACAAGTTGGAGCTGACCATTCCACTTGTGGATTGTCTTGAAGATAAAAAAACGTGTTAATGACAAGGCCTACCAATCGAGAAAACCTTATATAGGGAGGCCACCTGTACACTCACGTAAGGCTCATACAAACAAACAGGAAGGAGCTCAAGCGTTTCAAATTGAAAGCATAAACTGCTTATACATGAACGCCACGAGTCTACCAAATAAAATGTATGAGCTACGTGAACTTGGCAATGTTAAAATGGTTCATCTGATAGGAATATCTGAAACTTGGATATCTCCTCAGTTTTCGGACCAGGAGCTAGCAATACCTGGGATGTCTCTGTTTCGCAATGACAGAAAAACAGGAATTGGGGGTGGAGTAGCCCTATACATACGATCTGGCTTGGAGGCACACCAAGTTCACAACCATGAGCTTAACAATCTTGAGGAATCCATATGGTGCTCTGTGAGATTGTCCACTACTTCGAGATGCCTAGTCGGAGTCATATATAAGAAGCCCACTGCTGACATCGAGTATGACAGTCGTATGCTGGAAGGACTATCCCGCTCCACGCGTCTCGAATTCACTCATATCCTGATTCTAGACGACTTCAACCTCCCTAGAGTCAACTTTGTGGAACATACGTACATTAGAGGTGAAAATTCAATTGAAGCTCGGTTCTTCAACCTCATTGAGGATTTGGGATTATACGAAAATGTGAAGTCGGCAACTCGTTGGGGGAACAGTCAGACACCGTCGCGCTTAGACTGTATTTACAAACGGAGAATTTCTAGTTGACAACCTCTCAATTATGGCTCCCCTGGGGAAAAGCGACCACGCCGTTATAGCCTTCAGTCTTGTCAGCAAAACTGAGCTAAGATATCCCAACAACAACAACAACAACAACAACAACAGGCGCTTGAATTTCAAACGGTTGAATGTGTCAGCTCTACAGGACTATCTAAAACAGGTGGATTGGGATGTTACTCTCAACTTGATGTGGATGCTCACTGGGGCTTCTTGCTGCACACTCTCTTATATACTACAAAGCAGTCAGTTCCTCAAACGGTCCCCAAAAGCCACACGCAACCTACAATCATCAAGAACCGCACTCTTCGTTTGCTAAGCTGCAAAAGGCACTATTGGGCAGAATACAAGCGAACTGACAACAACAGCGAGTACAGGCAATACAAACATATAAGGAACATATGCACGAAGGCTATAAGAGAAGACAGGCCTCAGTACCAGATAAAGCTTATGGATAAATATGTCTCCAATCAGAAAAACTTATTGCGTTACGCAGCCTCAATCCGTCAAGTCAAAACTGGAGTTTACCAACTGCTAGGTCCTAACGGCCCGACCGATAACGACGGCGACGCCGCCAAACTTTTGACTGAGCAATACTCCGGACATTTCAATCGACCCACATCAACTATACTGATGACAGCTTCATCTACAACTGTATAGGACTTTCCATAGTGAACCCGAGCGCTGAATTGGTGTTCCAGAAACTTCAGCATCTAAGAAAAGTCATTACTCCTGACCCATATATGGTTCATTCTGCTGTACTGAGGGAAGCAGCCTCAATCCTGGAAACACCGCTTAGCGTAATGTTCTCACACTTTCTAAGTCGAGGCAAACTGCCGGAAAATTTGAAGCCGGCTCACATCACACCAAGTTTCAAAGGAGTTCGACGCAACGAACCTTCAAGTCAACGACCGGTTGCTCTTTTCTCCATACCTCCACAACCATTTGAACCAATTAGATGCTACTCCGCTCCCTCCTTTATTAGTAATAAAAGCTTCGTTATTTTGGGTTCTTGATAAACCAGAAAAGAATATCGTCTTCCGACAGCCAAGAACTCGCATTATAACTCAGATGGAGATCCAAGGAAACTAACAGTCTTTTTCTTCAACATGATAAAGTTTGATGTATGAAAACCTATATTTACACTTGAAATTGAGAGAATCTATGGGATAAGTAACCTTCATATGAATTTTTCACTGAATACTTTGAAAAAGTTTTCATAAGCTTTTGACGTAACCTGCGGCAATGATTTGTTTTAAATGCTCAATAATTAATTGTACTCATTCGGCGTTACTTTGAGCCACGGTTGTCTTTTGTTAGACCATCTGAAAAACATTTGTCCATAATGATTTATCTTCCTTCATCGCATACCGTATAATTTCTATGAGATGAATAAAAATTATCCTCGTGAAATACACATTCAAAATGGGAAAACTATAAACAATCGAAGTGCTTTGAGTAATGGCAAGGATGAAAATAAAAAGTTAGAACGAAATGTAACTATCCACTGGTGCGAATCTGAAATGTCTTATCATGAGCTATCCCGTGAATATACTGGAGTCGATATACGTAATAACGAATTGCAAAATAATAGTTATCTTGCTGCCCCTGGCGGTCAATTAAGACCCGCAATCTCTGAAGTAGAAGGGTTAGACAGATACGCTAAACAATGCTTAGAAGAGAGGTCTGTAACACCATCTGAAAGAAACGGCCACATGAATGTGAGCTCATTACCTTGATATGAAATTAACAACTAAGTTTATATTCATTACTATCATATTATTCACTATTAAGATTCTAACATTCTTATTCTTCTGTGATCTATGACCTTATTATGATGGAATATTTAGTCATTATATCGGAATTTAGTAATCTCTGATTCCTACTTTTAGACTGAAAATACATTTCCCGATTATCATCGTGTAGGACACGGTAACACAAATTCTTATTTATGAAAATATGTTCGTTATTAATATTAATACAATGCCTATATTCAAGACAAATCTTGATATTAATGCATTATGGTTTTCAGCGATTGCAACTCAAAACTATTCCACAATCCAGCTATATGGTCGAAATGAAGGATTTTTGGCAAAAAGGAGAAACTTGACAGTTGAGATGTGTAATCTGTAAATAACAAATAATAGGGGCGTGTGCTTTAGTTGCATCGTTTACCATATTATTGGAAATTCTGTAGTTTGGATTATATGAAACACTGTAGTAATCGTTGTTCATACTTTAAGGGATCGTCATAAAAGGTAGTCTTGGATCGAAAGGAAGAGGTTTCATGATCATAGTTTATGCCGAATAATATCCTTTAGTTCAGCACGTAAGACTTTGACAAAATGGGAGTGCTGACTTTGCACAATGGATTCACTTTGATAAAAGTTTAATGCGTTTTTATTTAAGTCAGTGCTTCACTGGTAACTAACTGCAGTCCGCTGTTCTTGATGAAAAACAGGAAAATAATCTGGAAAGTTCAAAATTATTGTGAACAATTAACTAAATAAGACATGAATTTATAATGGTTGAACTATACTTTGTTATTTGCACTGACATTCAGCAACCTTGTCATACTGTTGGAGACGATGCATATTTAATCTCCTATGATTAGGAGTATTCGACAATTATCTATATTTGTATTTTGTCCAAATCGTATACAAATCAATTGGTTTAAGCTTGGCGGTTCCGCATTGCTTCTCTATCAGGAAACATGGTGCGTTTGTATATGTGTCATTAATTGTGATCTTCTGAATAGTTCGAAGTAATGAAATATTTATACTTGTTTATTTTATGTCTCTACAACAATTAGAGACACTTTGACTCTAAATTATCTAATAATTGATGTAAGGTAAAATACAAAAACACTATTTCAATTCCTTTTCCTCAGGGTCATTCAACCAAATCGGATGCTAATCACGTTTCTACAGAATCGTTTTCTTCATTTAAAAGGCATCCTATTCATAAAAATGATCAAAAAAATGTACAAAAGCAACCAGAGAGCCTGACAGTTTTTGAGAAATTATGTCAAAAGTTTTCTAAAGATGCAACTTATAAGAATGAAATACGTGCTGGAAAACGATTAGGATTTTATCGATTTGTTCTGGATATTGGAAGAGGGAACTTTTCAAAAGTCAAGCTGGCACTTCATAGTTTAGTCAATAGTAAGTTTGGTTGTTTTGAAAAAATGAATACAGTTTTTTTCATTGTCTTGGTGTGCAGGTGTTAAAAAATAGTTACCTGCTGTTCAAAAACAAATCAACTTTAGCCATTTCAGATATAAATATGTGGTAATCAGTTATATACTCATGTCCACGAATCATTATATATAACGATAATAAACCTAAAGACGAAAGACACCACTGGATCACGACTAAAACAACATTCAAGTTAGATTTTATTAATTTTTCGATAACTTCAGAAATCATATAACACGTGCAGTCACGAGTAATGACTAGATCAAAGAAATAAGCCAGTGGATTCCAGTTATATGTATTAAACTATGTGAACGTATTTTTGCTAATACCACCGAGACAATACCTACATGTTGATAATTTGGTTTTGAAATGGTTGTAAACTGAAGCACAGTCAGTGTTAAATGATGCTTTGCAACAATGACATTATACATAACAAACATGACTGTTATTCTAGTGCTCTAAATAATAAGGTATCGTAAGTTATTCATATTCGATGAAGTTTATGATATTTCATATTTAAAGCTGACAAAAACAGTCAGTATTCAGAATCTTTAAGTTATTTTTGTGTAATGGCATCAGACAAACAGTTTAAAGCTCAAAAATGGCAATAATGAAAGCCTCCAATAAGTTTCTTTGGTGTGTTGGTGCCGATGACCGAAAACAATGGACCTTCAGTACCGTAGATAACAGTTTCCCATTAATAAAAAAGCGCCTCTTATTTTTTACTTTAAAAATAGGTAGTTGGCCACTCTTGCATTCACCAGTAATGATATTTTAAATGATAACCCTACTAATCAAATATTAAAAACTATCTTCAATGTAACCTACTTACTGACTTACGCCTGTTGCCCCTCATGGAGAAGCATGGGCTGCTCACATAAAATATCTATCCAATTCTACCCAAAGCAAACCTTTCCAGTTGATATTGATCTTTTTCATGTCTTCTTTCGATTCGCAAAGCAGTGTTCTTTGGTCTTCTTTTTTTCCGTTTCTCTTCAGGATCCCAAGCTAGCACCAGCCTTACTATGCAGTCTGATGATTTCCACAATGTATGTCCTATCCACCTCCATCGCCTTTTCCTAATTTTCTCCTCAGTAGAAAGAGAAAACTGAAGACTGTGACTTTGATATTAGCTGACAGTTGTTTTGAGTTCTATATGTTCTTCGACTGTAGAAATTCTGCCCTTGTTTTTCTAATCCTTGACTTTACATCTGCACCAGATCCTCCTTGTTTATAGACAAGGCTGTCCGGATATGTAAAAGTTTCTACCTCTTGCAGAAGTTCTCCACCACGTGTTAATGAATTGATGTTCTCTGTGTTGTGTTTGAGGATGTTGTTTTTTCCCTGTGTATGTTGAGGCCCATCGATATAGAGGCTTCTGCTACACTAGTTGTCTTGACCTGCATTTGCTTGTGTGTGTGGGATAAAACGGCTGAGTCGTCTGGTTGCATAAAAGCTTTTCAGTGTGTTCCTTACTTTCCATTAAATATGTAGGTCTTCCTAAATCTTCAATGTAACGCTCCATTTAATTTTCAACACCTATACCATAGCTTAGCCTGAAGTTAGGATGTCTATCAAAGTAGCTATTGATTGCTACAATATATTGATAAAATTGTAGGTATAAATAATTTTAATACTGGTAAAACATTGTCATAAACTTCTGATTGTACTTTTCTGATAAACATTGTTCAGAATAAGATAGGCTATTGGGATTTGAAGCACCATTTAATTCTTCTTCCCTATAATCTTTATGAATAATACAGATAAATAAACATACATCTCGAGTTGTTTGTTTTTTCCTGCTGATGAACCTCGTGAATTAGAAAATCATCTATTTATGAGAATCAAAACAGTATGATTTAGTAGAGCAACAAAGTTAATTTAGCCTTATAGATATGGATAAGAAGATGCATAACAACTCAGTAAAGCACTTGATGAGCAGAAGTGCTTAATGGTAAAAACGTTTACCAGTTAGTTATGGTATGCGTTATTTTGTTAAATCCAAAGTTAATCTCAGTTAAGCGTACTTTTATACTTGATAATCGTTTTCTCTAAGTTTCCACTGAGCTTCATATTATGGTCAAAACTTGTTTATTGTATAAGCTGACTACACTCAGAGATATTCCAGTGTTGGGACCTTTTCTTTATTTAACAAAACCGGTTCACTAATATGTATGATGACTATCGGTAGCAAATATACTTTTGTATAAGTGGCCATTTATCTTTTTCTAAACCTAATTTCAGATGTAAATATATTTTGATTTATGATTTGTGTTTGAGAAAACCATCCGAACGATGTTCAAAAGTTACAAAAATCCAATTTGATAATATTTATCAATATGTCACACACTGAATCATGTAATTAAATATTAGGTGATCGATTTATTTTTACCTAAAGCGTTACTAGTAGTATGCATTATCTAAAATCAGGCATTAGCTAACATATTTTTGAAAGCATGACTGAACTATTAAAGGAAATATTGAATCATTACTTCTAATTGACACTCAGATTCAATGAAATAATTGTTTCAGTGTCCATGAAACGTAATACATGATGCTTTTCTGTTTCTTTGTATGTGAACTATACAGGTCACTGACAAAGTAAACTTCCTTTTTGTTATAACTTGTGAGCCGAGTGCCCTGTTAATGGATAAGTAATGATACCGCCAATTAGGAAACAGTGGCTTATCAATCGGATCAAACTCGTATGAGCAGTCTAGAGTCCTGATTGTTCCTGCTTTCTGCCTAAACCAGCCAGTTAAGACCAGAACACCAATCTCAGCCTCTTCAATATTAATAGTTTAGCTAATTAACAATTATAAGATAAAAATATACGTATAGTATTGGTCCGCAAACGGATCCCGAAAATTGCCATTCACTATGCTTATCGGGACCTAACACTTTTAGATATTTCGTAGATTTATTTTTGCAAATGGTTAGTCATGAAAATAATAACACTTCAATAGGTTATTACTTAAAAATAAATCCCGCTTCACGCGAAAAGTTATCTACAAGCAAGTAAACCACCGTTAATCTCTATTAATGAAATAAATTTTGTTCGAAGGTGGCTCCATTTTCATGTTAGTAGTTGTGAGAAATATAAATGGAAGGACTTTGATGAGCTCAAAGTTACATAGTGAGATTAGTGACGAACATGGAAAAATATCGACACTGATCGAAATCAATACACTTGGTCAGTCGCAAACCCTCACAAAAACACGTATTGTACAGTAATGAACTGTAGATCAGAGTTGAGGCGGCTTAGGAAGTTATTCTCATAAGATGACTGTTAGTCTCTAGAAAAAGTGATACACATCTGGCCGTTTTTCTTTGTGAATGTCAGACTAGCAGTAAAACAACAAGGATAGGGTCGTATCACTGCAAAAAGTGTGTTTTACAAGGTTAACAATAACTACAGATTGTAGCTAACAACTGACCTTCATAAAATATGAATGTCAGCTAGAAACTAAAAATATTTATTATAAGTGCGAGAGAGCGATTTTCTAAGTAAGGTAGATTAAGTTCACTGCTACTTAAAACATCATTAGGAAAATTAATTGCATCCCGGTTAAGTTACTTGAGAAGTTATGTAATAAACTTAACATTGTTCGACTACTGCGATAGAAATCAATCCAACAATAACGTTTAAGTATGCGATTGAAATGTTATAATTTGTATGGTGGTGTACATTAAACTAAACATATCAGGGTTAAATAAATTTCCGTCTCTACATCAGTGATATAGATGGATCAACCCATAGTGATGATTAATGAAATTATTGTCAATTTTATTAATCGTTTTGTATGAATTTATGGAATACTACAAAAAAGCATCAATAATCTCAATTAAACCAAACAATCACTCATTCTTGGAATTCATTTATTGTATGATGAGCGTATATGTAATTTAAAGTTAACCATTATTCGCTTTTGAAATCTATAATTTTAATGCCGATATCAGTGCTCTAGCTTTTCCAGATCAACTGTGGCCCAGATTGAAATATCCACATTGAATTCTAGATTTGTTAAAGTATTACTTTTATGATTTCGAAATTAGGCGGATGGAGGTAATCGATAGAAAACACTGAAGTTGGATTTTATGCTGGTTATTACTCATTAACAAGGCATAATTTTACTTTCCCAGAAAAATGATACTCCACGTGGCATTAGAACCGCTATCATCAAAGCCATTTAGGCTTCGATTGACCTTTTTTCAGACTGAAGTTACCATCTTGCTACCCGATTGAGAGAGAATGATCAACACTTGGGGCAGGATAAACATGAGATTGATCAGTCTGTAATCACCCTTTAGTGTAAATGCTGAAGCTTTGTTTGATACTGACAGAGTTTCCTGTAAGTGAAAACTCGTAATATATACATGATCAATGAGCGAGTGACTAGAACTAGCCAAGGTTATCATAGTCTCATAAATATTGTAATAAAAGCTTGAAAGAGAACATATTTTTACATAAAAGTAGGTTTGGTCTGTGTGTTTATAATAATATGATAAAAAATTTATCGATATGTGTGAATTCGGTTATAAAATTTTCATCATAGAATGTTGCATCAACTAAAAAACTACTTAAAACCATTAGGGATTAGGTAAGTTAGTTTTCATAGTTTAGAACTCATCGGAAGTGAAAGGTTATAACTTCTTGTGAAGCTTTATGGTTTGTGATAGTTCTTTGTTTGAGGTCGCTCATCGGTAGAAATTATCCTTAAATTAAATAGGTCTTCAAAAAATATAAGTAGTTCATACAACTAACTATCTAGTCCATTAGTAAATAGTTTTAACTCAATAAATACACATTTTTAAAAATAATAATGACCGGACGGTTAAAAATGGGAGATTATTAAAGTCGATAGATAGATAAATTACAATAGAATGATTTGTAATATAACAATTTTAGGTCAGTCGTTGTGATATTGGCATCTAACTCAACATCTCAACCAATAAGAGAACATTCATCTAAGAGGTTTTCAAAGATTGTTCAGTTTTTGTTTTGCATCACTGAGCGATTTTATTTAAGATATGATTGAAAAACGGAGGTCACTAAATAGCTTTGACTTGCTAGTATCGGACCTCTCATCATTGTGCATAAACGACACTAGGGATCTAACCAAGGACCTTCTGGGCTCTCAGTGAGCATTCGGCTTTTAAACCACTAAGTTAGAATCCAACGATCCACATAACTTCAGTTAATTCTTCATAGTGCTACTCTATTATCTATTGTCATTGGTGATACTTTTCTTACGGTTAATGAGTTTTGGATACCCATTTCTAAGGTGTCCCACATTAGTACTAAATAACTGTGTAAGGTTTTCCGACATACGATGGTTGTCTGATTAAACCCAGTCTATGAAACAAACCATATCAGAATAATTGTTGTATTCTACATAATTTTTAATTCACAAAAACAATTCAGTAAAATGATTTTAGATGTTTTACTCTTCCTTATATTGTTATTTGAGTTTCAAATTTAATAAGACATGCTTTCAGGCTAGTCTAGACAAAATATTCCATGAAATTGTGTAAAAAAGTGATCATCTCAGCAGAAGTTGTATTTATGTACATAATTTCATAATAGGAAAGAGCAAAACAGATAAAAATTAAACATTTTAGGATACGAAGACAGTCTTTTCATTGTTCTGTATGCCTAAGTGCATTGTAAAATAACAAATAGAGACTCTACTTATTTCTACTTAACTGTTTTTGATGAAATACATTTGTATATATTCATTTTTCGCATACATCACAAAACATGAATTTAGTTGTCTAGGTGATTTTATTTGACAATAATAAAATGAATAACAAGTAAAATTACCTTATTAAAAGTAAACAATATTATTTTTTTCATATTTAACAAATATAAATAACTTGAATAGGATAAAATATATAATCATTCATATATTATTGAAGAAAAACTAGTAAATGTTACTTTAAAGCATTATTCATTAAAAAAGTATCGCTTTTGACGGTAGTGTATTCATTAGTCTGGGTGATTTGGTTATGTGGCTTTCGTAATAGCTCTACTTCAAATGAAAGTGGTTTCCTCTGAGTCTTTATTTCGCTCATCTATGTTTACAGTTCTGTTGGTTGTTGAGCATATGACTGGTTGACTTTTAATGCATGCATTAACTGGTTGAATCTATTTCGATACATCTAATGATCCCATACTGGTTTGAGTGGCACTATTCCAGGAATCCTATCAAAACTTCAGTGTTTAGATGATGTCAGGTGTTGACAATTATCGAGTAAAATTCATACTTGATGTTATCTGCATTCATTAATATAATTGAAAATGTCGTGTTGCTTACATACATTTATCTTCCTCACGAAAGACTAAATAGAAAGTTTTCACAAAGTATTCCGTAATGTCAAATTTACCGGGAAAGAATAATCAGATAATAAAATGTCATCCTTGTATGTCTTAATTGATAGAAAAGACACGGGAACGCTGAAAACACAAGTATGACGCTATCCAAGCCATTGGAACTTCATATTAAGTGATGACAATAATAATATAAAAATACACAGAAGTTTCGTGCAGACAATGATCTGATAAATTAGAACTCACTACAGTACTCTCATAATACGCAAAAGCAAAAAATATCTACTATCAATCTTTCGTAAAACATTCTACCTCATGCAGCTGCATGTATAAAATGCAAGTGTGTTCTTTCGAGCTACCGATCTTCTCCATTATTAGAGAATTTTGTGTTTGAAATATGTAGATATTAGGTTTCGTACTGAACAACAAAATAGTAACATAACCCTCATGAGATCTCAAAGTTATGAACTCAGTCACTTGTATGACTGAATATATATACAATTAAAAATTCAAAGGGGAAATCAAATTGATATTGATCTTTTCGGTGACAGTGTTTAGTATTAATTGACTGTTTATTATATTTCGTAAACATGGGATATAGTACTCTTTATTCATCTGGAGAAAATATAAATAACCACACAAAAATACGTGATTTACGTATACGACATAGCGTCAAAAAACATAATAGACTTTTGCTGTTCAGTCGTATTATGGCTGCTTAGAAATGTGTGTAACATTATCGTTAATGTATTAAGCCGATAGCCTTGTTTCATGTTTTATTCAGAAGTAATCTACATGTGAATTTCACTCAAAAAGACATACTTAGTAAACTACTCGAAAAAAGATTTTTTTTCTTCTTGAAGAAGGAGTATAATTGTTTTGATCTTTTTTAATGACTGAAGTCATTGTCAGTTGCATACATATTTGTTCTTGAAGAGTATTGTATAGATGTCTCTCCATAAGATCTCCAAGTATAAAGCACTCGAAAAATCTTTTAGAATCACAAATCAGAATAAATGAACTCTGTGGAACTCAGATCAACCCTTGAGCTACTCAAAGTGAACATACTATGTGATACTTCCAACTTAGATGAGTAAATTCATTAGTGGTATGGCTGCTATTACCACCAAAGGGTATTAATATATTTCTTGTTGTCGTAACATTTCACTGAGATTTTTTTAGGCTCATCACAAATGGTTGTTTATAATAGCTATAAGGGATGGATGTACATAGGCAGTTTAGGTGTAGCACCAATCTTCATTCTATGTTTTATTTCTACTTTACAGCAAGTTGGTTTAGCAATAATGAAAATATCATTTTTGTTGAGCTCTGATAGTTTGATAGGAGGTTTCTAGTGATGAGAATTTAATTCCTTATACATACCAAAATAATAAGGCATTCATAATGTTTAAAAGACAAGCTATTCATTTAATGGTAGCTGTATCAATCTTATCAAGTTATAAAAGTTGCTACATAACAATGATCAGTAAAACTTAAGAAAATCCATCTGCCTTTATGCCATGACTTTATTTTTTTTTAAAATCAAACTGATGAGACTAAGGTTAACAAAATTTCGATATTTCAGTGAAACTCATAGACTTTATTCTATGTGACTTGAATGTTAGTATATTTTCATTACTATATGGCATATTTTCCTTGATTAACCGCTAATCACGCATACAATATTTATAACTCAATTTCGGTATTATTAACTATCTTCTTATTACTAAATTTATATGTTTATTTGTAGGCTGGCTCAATGACATAGACTGCTTCAAATTAAATCACATGTTTTATTAATGTAAAATAAATTCATTTCGGCAGATAATTTACATCTTGCACTGTAATAGGCGAATAGTTAAGTAAAGGATGTGTTTCAGAATGAAGAATTGTTCCGCTTCAATCACTATTTTTAGTATTATATTATTAAATAGTCACTAATCTAATCGATACTAAAAGGTTTGCAAACGACTTTTGAAAGTGTTAAGGCGTTTGTTGAATTACTTTATAACATTCCAGTTTCTTTCAAATATATTTACACTTCTTATTGATGACTGACTTACTCTTGAATGTTAGAAAATATATTACAAGTCTGATGGGTTTTTAAGTAAACTGAATGACCATACATTTAAATCTAACTAGATATCTTAGTGTTAGGGTATCTTGATAATATAAGATGTATCGTCAATCGTATTAAAAAATAAAGGCAACTGAAATACGCCTCAATTGTAAAGCTGATTTACCATGTAATTTATAATTTATGCTAATTCTTACTAAAATATTATAAAACTTTTCACATATTTTAATATCATTTTGTTAATTAACTGGACTTTACACAAATCCTCTTCTCATTTGATATTACTTTTATCTCTAAGGGTATAAATTTTTTTGGTGATTTCAGGTTTTGTGAGTCGAATGGTTTAGATCCATTGTCATCCTGAACAGCATCTTTGCCATGTAGAACATGTAGAATTGAGATTACTGATTATTTCACGAGTATTATATTAGATCATTCCGGTGACTTTGTTTGTGATTGATTATGTTCATAGGTCTTGTTATCTTCATTTGCCTTTAAATTTACATTGAATATCAAGCTATGTCTAGAACCAGGCATTCAAATCAACTATCTGTTAACAGATATATCAACAAAGACCCAATCTATGAACCTACATGATAGAAATTGATCCATTACAAGGTGAAAGATCAATCAACAAAGACAACCAGCGTGAACACAAAGGCGAACGAAGATACTAAAACCTATGAAACAGTCAATGGCAAACAAGGTCACTGGAGTGAACTCTTGATATGGCCTTATATCCAATTCCAAATGGATCGTACGAATGATTGTCATCGAAATATACATTCTACCTACCATCACATATAATCATCGACTGAAATCGCGTCAGTGAATAACAGAATCAAATAAGTCAAATGAGAGAATGGATTTTGAATACGTATATTTCATCTAATTGTTGGTCGGAACAGACAATAAAAAAGTCGCAGCGAAAGAAGCGAAGCGAAATGAGGCGACGCGCAGTGGAGAAGGCAAGTGATGTCAACTCGATTTAATCAAGCGTGAATCGGTATTACAGTTAGACAAAAATAAGTTACAGACATACGATGGTAAACAGTACACGCACATACGAACATATAAAAGCGGCCAGGGCCAATAAGCGAATAAGTGACAAGGTCAAAATGTGGATTGAGAAGAATGAATAAAGTGGTCTGTCCAGAAGTTAGAATAGCTTATGTAAGCTTGACAGCACCAGACACTACAAACTGACATAACGTGTGCGAAGTAACTAAAATGCTCACTTCCACATGATGTAAGCAGAAAAGAATTTGTTCAGAATGATAATGAAAGCTCCTCCACTAAATTACGTGGCTCAGGAAATTCCTTACCACGTAGAGCATCGACTTGAGCTATAAGCTTTCCGCACCATTTCAAGGATACAGGTTTCTAAATACTACCGTCTGCAGATTTAACGCTGAAAAAGTAATTAGTTGGTTTAGTACTTGTTTGTCTGATTAACTAGCTGAACTCTAATTTGTTCGACCGAATAATAAGTTTTTAGCAAAGTGATTCTCATATTTGTCTTTATAATTGTTGTTGAAAATTCATCTTCTTTTCAAGTTAATCTGAATTTATTGAGAATAACAGTAAAATATGAAACTACTGTATCTGGCGATCTAGAACATTTATGGATTACTCAAGTGCATTTCCAGCATTGATCCACCGATGCAAACAAAATATATCAATTTCCAGTTTTTCACTCAAATTAGGGTCACACTGCACACTACTATTCAAGCTTTTTTAGAGTGAAATTTATTAAACAATATTTCTTGCAGACTAAATATATGGAATCTTATCTTGAATACACAATTATTTACGTATAATTTTCAGACTAAATAGTCGATTTTCAGTTGTGTTAAAAAATTGAGTGTAAATAAATAACAGTTTAGTAACTTATATTATATATAAATATAATCTCTCTTACGTCATTATTTGTTATCAAAATATTTTGTAATGGTTTGTGAAAGTTAAAGGCCAGAGAGATCACTAGTTCTATTGAGCTAGTAATAAATTATAAACATCATCTTACAAAACAAACTAGTTAACTTAATTTATCTACTTTAACGTCTTAGAACGTCAAAACTTTCAAAGTATTCTGCCACATGAATATAGCAAAAACTCTCAGTACATATTGATACCTAAAATCGAATAAACGATCAATATTCAAGTTAAGAAATATGCAACTACCTGTTTAAACTGTTTCCGTTCTTTTAATAACCCGCTAAAATCAAGTTAAATTATGTACATGAAAAAGCAATATTTTAGTAAAATTTAATCACAACCTTTATTCTGTTCTAAATATACACAAATAAAATGGCTATTCTCTTGAAAAAAACTCCTACAAGAGTAATTTCAAACTTATTCGTTTTTTTTGAGATCATTCATTTATCAAGTTGTTAAGATTATGTATTTTTCTCACGTGCTTTTATTTTGATTCACGGTTTGGAAATATTCTATCAACATTACATGAATACTTATTATGCAATATAAGTGATTACATTTTTCAAATAAAACTCATATAACAATGAATAACCGATTACTTGTAATACTAATTTGGTATATCAGTGTTAAAATTGAAATGAGGATATCTTACATGACAGTAAAACATTTATTCATGTTTTCGATAACCGAAAACAGAATTGTTGCATTGTTTGTAATTGTTTTTATTGGGATTTCACGTTTCTGTGTAACTGAATTTCCACCAATCTACTGTTTTAAATTTTCTACAGATGTTAATATTGACTTTCGGCGGCATAATTATAATAGATACTGTTGATTATTCTACACCATACATTTGGTTCTTCTTTGTTTCAGACATAAAATGTTCTGACTTCTGCTACTCACTCACTTCAATCGTAAATGAATTATTGTCACGAATCAAACGCTCATTTATTTAGTTCACATAGATTTTGATTATATCGGAAGAATCTCGTATTCGTGGGTACTTTTGAAATAAATAAAATATGGATTCTGAAATCATAACAATTTATAATCAAAAACGAAACTACAAAACAACCCTATCGAAATATACATGTTTTGATGTCCAGGTACCTAACTAAACCTAACAAGTAGTATATTTAATGAATACACATGACAT
Organism: Schistosoma spindalis; assembly: GCA_946903255.1. Lineage (NCBI taxonomy): Eukaryota > Metazoa > Platyhelminthes > Trematoda > Strigeidida > Schistosomatidae > Schistosoma > Schistosoma spindalis. The sequence continues at coordinate 60,160,459 of OX336416.1, read as the reverse complement.
TTGTGTGGAATAAAGCATTTTGAATAAGCTGAAATTTTGTACTTGTACCAGACAAGCAACATCACATTTTTACAAGGAACCTGCTCAAAGCTCTAAGTTACCTATTTCTCAAGTGTGAATGAAATATCTGTCCTCCAGATTTTAGCTATTTTTCAACTAAAAATCATCTTTTTGGTTTGTACTTTCATGTACTTAAAGATATAGATTATTTAAGGGTTCAAAAACATTCTTTTTCTTGACATTAGGTTTTGTCCCTACCTGTTTGTGCACGATAATGTTCACTTCCTTTAAAAATCATTCTCCAAATCTTTTCATGAGGTTATACATCAGCGTTGAAAACAAAACATCTTACCAGAAAGAAATTTATGGTTACTTGGAGTAAATAAACTCTTAGGTTGTTCATTTTTCAAAATAAGAATTTATGTAATAAACATTTGAAACGTATTTATTGTTATGATAGAATGTTCTTTTCAATCTATTATTTAGTTATGTAAAGTGATTGACTTTATTCTGTAAATTACAACTATTGCTAACTTGAAGAAATAAATTTTGAAAATAGGATCAAAATATATTTTTAGTATTGCAGCTTCTATATTGAAGTATTTAGTAAAATATGTCTTTGTGATCGTTATATTTTTTATGTTCTATTCACTACTCATGTGAAGATGAAAACTATCAAAAAATACTTAAAAATACATATTCTTGGTTGATTGACTGATACTACATCAAAAAGTGAGTGGATGTTATTTGATCAGATGAAGTAAATATATATATATATATATATATATATATATATATATATATATATATTCACGCTAAGATAGTCAATCAGGTTTTCAATAATAAATTACAACCTGATAGAATCCAACCAATAAATTAAGTCTATAATAATATACTAATTATATATGGATAATTTAAAAAGGCTCCGAGTCGACTTTCTTGACACATGACAACATATTTTAATTGTGAAAATGTTTTATATAAAGATTAGGTTACTATTTAGATCAACACGATCTAATAATCAAAGTTGAACTCAACAAAGTTCCTTTGTTATTCAGGTTATTGCTAGCTTTAGTTTTTCCATGCAAATGTCCTAGTATTGGTATTTATTCAGTTAGTAATTTATGCATTTACAAAAATCAACATAATTCACGTCGATACAGAGAGATGAAATTATCGGGACTCAAATTATATCAGTCAAAATTTATAATATTAAAGTAGAAGTGTGAACCAAACATTTTAAGTATAGTTCAAGAAAAACAAACTACTTAAAGTTTGGAAAAAAGATGTATTCAATGAATATTTTGATCTCGATAAGAAGTGGTAAGACTTTTGTTACTGTAACAGATTTTGAATTATATCACCCAGAATCTTCGGCTATAGCTGTAAACTGTTTTTCACTGCCCAACTGGGCAGTTTACACATCTAAACAATACGATGTTAATCAAAGTTTTCTGTTTCCATAGTGAACGACTGTCATCTTTATTGGCAAAACAATATGTAATTATATCTGTGACTAATCTAAGATATCCATGTGGCAATCACCTATAATAACTCTTGGACTGACGTGAAGGCCCCAGATGAACTAGTCACAAATAAAGCATGAAGATCAAATATAACTGAATAATATATCTTCATTATATTCAGTACCTCACAACTTGAATTATACAGGCGAAATCGACAGATAACACAATATGGCATCATTAAAAGCGGTGACTAAATAAACGAAACAACAAACATTATCAACGATGTCGATATATATGAAAAGGAGTTGGCTTATTTTGAACTAAAATACTGGTTAGAAAGAGTTAAGTGAGATAAAAATCTGGTTGAAACTATCCATTCAAGATTTTTAAAATGTGTGCATGAAAAACTTCAAGTTAACTGAGGGATATGCTTAAGATGAATGAAATTACAATTAACTATGTAAACGTATAATAAAAATAAATAGTAGAAGGTAGCCAGAATTAAGTTAAATATGACAGTGATAAATTGACAAACATTTCTTTCTGAATCCGTGAGTTAGAATTAATTCCTTTGATAACAATTATCCCAGCAAAATGTAACACTGATCTATTCTTATGTTAAATGGTTATTTTTTTATGAAACAACTTGAAAGCGTTGGTAACCCGATTGATATAAGTTACATGTTGAGCTATTAGACTGTTAAGGGTTTTGATACATTTGAATCATGCACTCTTCAAAGTATGCTTAAAAGTTAGAAAAAATTTATTCACTCTGTTCTCTTGTTGTTTGTAATTTGGTCCAAACTGATATCAAAAGCCAGAGCAAGGGGTGAAGAAAATACGTTTTTCATGTCTATTGCAAAACACGTTGGTAATTACATATGCATCATTTTCATTAATAAGCATCCGTTTTTGTGTATAGCAGAAACCGTGATTGATGCTTAGATATATTAAACAAATGTTAGTGAACACAATTTACCTTTAAAAATATAAACAGTTTATTTATATAATTGTTACTGAAGTATTTACTTTAATTTAGAGTATTCCATATGAATGAAGTATTTTGTCTGCTTAATACCAAACTGCAGAACATTTTAGTTGCTATTAATTCTTGGTACATTTAAATAATATTGAATGAAATGACGAACGTTTATGATGGGTACATTGTAATTTGTATTAATTCTTTACAGTAAATTATATACTGAATTATAAATACATAAACGATCATTTTGCAATGAAAATAAAGCAAAAAGATTTCGATTACCTATCATTCATGTCTTTTTAATTGTTGAACGACAGTGTATAAACTGAGTTTTAGTTAAATTTTGAAAGTCTACTCATGTGTTGACTCAATCAAAGTAATTAATGGAAAATATAGCTTCTCTTGTAAATGCCTGTGATCAACAATATGTATCTCCATCGGTGTTCAGGACACCACAAATTTAGTATAATTTACATTACAATAGCGTCCTCGATTGTCTGGAAAGCTTATAGAATCTCAGATGACTTAGAATTAGATGAGATTAATCACGATAGCTTTCTATGGCTTGTTACTTCCAAGAACATGAGTAATCAAAAGTCAATATTCATACTCATACCCACTACCTAACTAGTTAATTCTAATTTAAGTCGTAATTAACTTGAAATAAATAAAATCACATGGTGCTCATTTTCTCATTAACTGAATAACATTCAAAGGAAATGTAATTGATGTAATAACACTTGTTCTCAACAGTTTTATAAAGTCGATTAAATAATCACTATCGGAATTGAGATTTTAGGACCAAGGCTCATAAATCAAAGCAAAATGCTAACCAATAATTTCATTGTGAGCAATTTCACTGAAGAAATCATTATATATTCTACTAATCACTTTGATTCCCTCAGAGAAACGGTTAGCAACAATCGCAGACACAAAATACAGACGGGAAGCGAAGAAACGTGAGAAGAAATGATACTTCGTTTCGTTGCGCACTGGAGATATTTTGCCCTCATTTTAATTTTAACCTTAAGATTAAGAAATATATGCTACCTCAAATTATTGTATACATGGATGACTGTGAAAGATAAATTTGCCTTGGAAAATACGAATATAATTGGAATTTTTGTACGGTAACGATATTTTGTCGACTTTTGTAGATAAGCTTACAATAAAATTGTCTGAGTCACGACCTTACAAAGAATCTGAAAGACGATCTTTTTTCTCTATGTGCATACATTTATTTGTTAAATATTATTCGACGTCTAGGTTTAAAAACCGATGAATAGCCTAGGAGGGTTCGTTTACCATGCCAAAAAATATATAACTTGTGAGTCTGTTCAATATGTACAATAAATTATCCGTTTTACCTAAAACTGCTAAAATCTCTAGTTCGGTTTAAAATTCTGCTCAGGTCAATCATTGTAATTAAAATTTACCATTGTTTCCATGGTCAAATATCTACAGGAACTAAATGCCATATCGTTCTTTATAAGCATCCATGGGCTAAATAGAAATGTCATGGAAAAACAAAATAACTTGAATACAATTAACAAACATATAATGTTTTAAAGACGTTTCAACATTATGTTTTATGTTCAATTTAGGTACTAAATTTTCATAAACTGAATTCATATTCAAAACAACAGTAATAAAACGTTAAATTTCCGGTCACGTTTTAGTGACTACATATGAAATAAATAGTTTTAATAATATTTTTTGTCATCAGAATGCGGATTTGTAAGGATTGTAGTAATTTTTATCAATGGAATTCATGAGTCGATCCAAGCTAGACCACCATTGAAAACGACCGTTCAGTGCTTCCAGGTTTTCGGTAGTGATCTAGCTTAGATCAACTCATGAATGTAACTGTTAAAAATATTTTTTGTCTTTGGATACCAATATTTCTTTACAGAAAACTATTTTTTAGATCAATACATTAATAACTATTTGATGTGTTTGATTAATTAAAAATATGTTTTTAACTAGGCCTTCCAAATTAACATGAATTTGAGCATGAAGCACAATCTAGCTAGTGTAAACCGTCATTAGTTTCAAGACCAGGTGAATCTAAATTAGACAGATGATCAATGCCAAACTGAAAACAAATCCATTGACTGTTGTACAACATCACTTTCCAAAATTTAATTACAAGCATTTTGATAATAACCACTCGTCTGATAAGTTAGTTATGACTTTTTTCTAGTTATTTTATTTATGTGACACGTACATATACTTGAAAATGCAGTATATACACATTTTCAGTAGGTAAACGCTTACATAGTGTGCACAAATCTGATTAGCATAATTTTTATATTCTCTTGACCACAATTATGTATGAATTTCATCACTGAGAACTTATCACTGATGAATCATCCTCACTTGTTTCTTGTTGTTATTTGTATACTTTTTGCCTTCGAGTTAGTGATATAATTTTCTTGATGACTAACAAAACAACAAATAACTTGTTTATTAAAGATAGCTTTTGGTTAAACTAATTAATTTTAATATAATACGTGCATATATAGGTTAGTATAGTTTAACTTTGAGCTTCCGCTTGTCTCTGCTTACAGACTACCATCTCATAGTGTTTGTGTAGTCTACTCTTATTTCGTTTGGAGTAAGTCAATGCTCTAAGGCTTCACATGTTGTTGATCTTTGAATTATAAACATTCAGTGTGAATCTAAGTTATTTCTCTTTCGTATAAGACTTAAGACCAGTATTCAGTTAAAACTTTCACACTCTTAACAATCTATCCGTATTCTGACCATCATCGATGTAAATAAAAAGAAATAATTAATTAAGTTGCGATTCATTGAGAATGAGAACGAAACTTCAATGCACTTGACAATATAAGCTATCATTTCGAAGTTCTACATATCTACATACATTCTGTATTAGTTCAGCATTCATGAAGACATAAGAAAAGGATATACAAAGATTACAGTTATATTTCATGCATAAATGTATCACATTTTTCATTGTTGATTTTCGTCAAAATATTTTTATCGATTAACTGGTGAAAATGTTTAGCTTCGGACGTGATATGAATATAGCGTAAAATCGACAATTTCATAAACAGACTTATAATAGTTTAATAAAGAACGATATATTAAATTTTAATTTTCAGTACACGAAACTGTAATTTTGACTTAGATAAATTTCTTCATACCAAAATGTTTGTTAGCAGAAAACTTTATGATCAAAACGTCTATTTATCCTATGATCAGTTAAGTTGAAACATGCTTGTTAATGAGTTATAAAAATTTTTCATTGTATCTTCGGTAGCTTACTTTCAAGTCATATTGGCAAATCAATTTGTACAAACGAAGAAATGAATCTTATTGTACCTGCACGGAGGTTAAACACAGTTTCAGGCGTTCAGTTTGGCCTTCTATTGAAGTATTTTCCTTATATTTAAAGCTCTAAAATAACGCCTTAGAAACTGAAAATATCTCAGGTTTGGAGATACTACTAGCCGTGCTTTATCTGATAAACCACTCAGGATATCTGGTTTAAGTTTATATCATGTTTCAGTTTCTGCAGTTCTTTGATCAGCATCTGAATGAGTACAAGTTTCTAGTCTAAGTGCTTTCATTACATCTATCTAATGACAGATCTCTGGAATTTAGAAATGAACCCACTTACATGGTTATTGCATAGGCCAACTCAATTCTTTTTTGACTCACTAAGCATACAATAAGCATTACTGCCACTCAATAGTATACCTTCTACATCTATACCTCTGTTACATAAGACAATTATATCGACCATACTAACAGTAATCCGTATTCCTCAGTTTCCATTAGATCTTTAACTAATTACTCTACGGTGTCCCCAAACACTTCTTAAATATTTGAGGTAGTTGCTATTAAGCTTAAAAAAATTGTAAACAAAAATATTTTGAATTTTCCACGCTGATTTTTTGGTAGGAAACCGTCTTACTGAAAAAAGAAATCATCATTGTATTGCTGTTCACTCAGATATTAATGTCAATCAACTTACTTAGAATCAAGTAACTTGTGGTATAAATTAGAATTAATACAGTGACAAACAGTTATCATGATCCTAACCATTATAAAATTTTAGACAATACCGCATTATACAAACAATAGCATAAAAAACCTGGAAGAATACATTATTCAAAGAGACTAGAATTTATGGATGACTTTTGAGCGATGATTGAGCGACCTTTAAAATGTCCACCTCCTTACTATTGTTTAACGAGGTTTAAAATTAGGTTTAGGATTTAAATTTCGACTGTATGGTTGAAAATTAGGGTCAGGGTTTTCATCACGAAACGACATCAGCTCTAATGTCAAAATGCTACTTAGTCATATGAATGAATCAATCAAATCCAAGACACGCCATCTTAAATCTGATCGGTTCGTCCATTAATTAGAGTCTAGCCAGTTAACAAATGCTATTTTCTTTTGTAGGAATTATTACTGATAGTAAAAATATTTCATCAGAGTTTCTTTTTCTATAAGCCACATGTTTCAATTGATTAGGGTTTTCTTTTGAAACAATGAATCAAACAAAATGGTTTGGTAAATTGAAATTGGTGGTTGTGATTATGAAATCAGTAGTAATAAAACAGATTCGTCACGTTTACATTTTATTTATTTCCAAATTTATTAACTTTTTTAGTAGTCTTGTGAACAAGATTTAAGTAAATCAAAATCAAAACAACAACTATTACTAGTTACAAGTAATTGTATTTTTACATTGGTAATACTAAAACCTGCATGTGATCGATCCCAGTTGACAAATACACATTCCTAGGACGGCTACCTTGATTCTATCATCTAGTCAAAAGCTTTAATAAAGTTAGACTGTAACCATCACCAGAATATAAAACGCCATATGTGGGACTTGTCCAACAGATTTATCTAAATAGGTAACGAGAACAAAGGTCCTAGTCCTAATATAAACACTGACATTGGGATCCAAGTTCATTCAGTTAATGAGTATTAAATAAAAAAAACGTGTTCTCTGAGCTGCGTTATTAGACAAAATCCTAGTTTCCTGCAACAACCACTGGCTAAAAATAATTTAATGTTCAGGTGGGTGTGAAAATTTCTAAAGCCATTATTATTTCTTATCAGCATAAATACGTATGTTTATATGTATTAACTCATCGACTACTTAACCTGGTCATAATGTGCACAGTTTATATTTAGGAATAAATTTTAAAATTAATTACCTTTTATAGCTTTGTATCAATCAAAATCCACGTATTTTTATAAACAAAATTATTAGGTATTCCGATTGTGGATATTAGAAAAAGGTATGTATGAGTGAACAATAACTTTGTTCATCCAATTTTTAAGAAGCTTCACTTCAGTTATAATTATATTAATACTATAATATTTAATCTACTAATAATGATCAAACCAATTACTTATTAAAAGATAAAAATGAAGTGGTATATCCAAATGATGATAATTAATAAAAAGAGAAAGGTATTAATAAAATAATATTCAGTTTTCTGATTTTCTTTCACTTGCCAAAATGATTTTAGAATAAAAAGCATACATCATTGGATGAATTAAGTTTAATCCGTCATATTTTTGCAATAATTTACAATTCTTTTTTTTAATCAAGTGACTTGTAGAAATTTTTCATATTTTAACATAGTCTTTGGTAATATGATAGGATAGCACATCAGCTGTAGAGTTCTTTAAATTAGTATATATGTAGATAAAGAATTAACTTCTTTAAAACATCTCAATATTGATAAAAAACTGATTTTTATTTAATGCAATTTTATGACAATTAGTTCTTATTGATTGACAGACAGGATACTGGTGCTTACTGAACAAATAGTCCTTTTTACCATAAAGTAATTCCAAATCATATTTTATAAATATTACATCTAACCAAATCATACCTTTATAATTTTGAGTGAATCTTTCCATCTAAAAAATAAATCAATGTTTTTTTGTTGCCATTGTTACATTCAGAAAATTCATTTCCAATTATAAACAAACAAACATTCTATTTACACATCTTCAGTGCTGGTAATTTTATATCATGTCTTTTTAAGATTTAACTCAAAATTGATAGTATTTTGAAGCAACCCTTTGTATAAACTTTACACTATTTGCTGAAAACATGTCTTTTGTGCATTTTAGATATTTTCATGAAGCACTATCTATCATTTGTGTGTATAATTCAATGCAATATATTCTTTAAGTAATTATCTAACGTTTTAAGTTAAATGAGTTAACAGAATCGGTTCAACGTTTCATTTTAAATATTGATTAGCATGGATAAATTAGTGTTTAAACTGTCACTCATTAGTCAAATTACTAATTACATAATAATAGCACAGTTTAAGACAGATAAAAGAATTTATCACCAACATAATCTCAGGGAATTTTTAAAAATTTCAATATATATATATATATATACGTTTATAATCACAGAGCATGTAAATAGAGATTACTAATTTTATATGTATTTCTATCAGTAAATCATCCAGATAATCGTGAAACAGGTCATTAATGACGGACAGTTCTGTAATATCATGTGATACTTCATGCATTTCATTAGTATTTAGTTTGATATTTGCTCATAGGGAATGTTACTTTGTGTGATATTCATTATTGTTATCTTGACGACAATATTTTATAATTTACCTTTAATAAGTTATTAATCTTTTCATTCTACAAGATCAACAATGAAAATATATCGCAACTTATTAGCCACATCATTAATCGTTGGCAGAGAAAAAATTAGACGATTCTAAGTGAAATCTAGAATTAAACCATTGGGATTTGTACTGGTAAAATAGGTATATATATATATATATATATATATATATATATATATATATATAACTGCTTATTAAGATAAGCACTATCTGGCTTTTGAACGATTCTGAATTCTGTCTGTATAAATTAGGCATAGAATGTTTTTGAAACGTCAACTGGATTAAGCCGTTTCTACTCTATGATCATTGATATTTGCATATTATTTAATAATCAAGTAGTTTGCTGTCTATAATTACATTAATTTTTATTTACTGAAATATTTTTCTATACTTGACCTCAGTTAATTAAACCTTGTGAAGAGGCATGTTCGACAAATACTTTTTGTGAATTTATGTAATAGATAACATATAACTCAATAATATAAAAAACAACTTAATGTTAGTTATATTTCAAGAGGTTTCAATTTCTGTAATTTAAAGGAGCAGAATAATGTTAAAGTAAAAATATGATTTATTCATTTTCAAATTGTTTCAATAAGTAACGTTATTAAATATGATTCACTATTCATTTATGTTTGGTGAAAGTAGATTATTTATTACAGTATATGTTATTTGAATAATGGTATTTATTTAATTTTAACTTCAAATTTTGTACATGAACGAATCAATTTTTGAAATAAGATTATTACTCTCAAACCGTTATGATCCTTAAAATTCTAAATTAGTTCTGTTACTTTACTATGTATTCAAAAAACTAAGAATGATTTATTATCTTTAGCCATTGTAATCAATACTAAGTGGTTAGTTACGACAGATCAGATTAGAATAAAGTAAGTATTAAATAATAAAATATTTCACTGAGACCACGAACCAATTAAAGTTGGCCTAACGTTGATCAGTTCACGATCTCAATAAAAACTCAACGATCTTCACAATCTTATACTGACAACAAAATGCTTGTTACGCGATAACGACTACTATCATATACTTAATCTGTGATAGCCACTTGAGATACAGAATAACTCAGAATAATGTTCCTATGAAATTCAGTAATGTGCTTTGCCCAATAAAACAGAGTAAACTTCCTCAATGTTTCAGGCTTGTCTTATTGATGAATTCAAATAAATGAAGTAAAACTATGTCCTAAGCTTTATACCTATCACACTGAACCATTGAACATGTTCATCATTATTTAAGGCAATAAATTAAAAACCAAGATATAGAAATTAAATTTTATAAACAAAAGTTTTTACGCTTCTCAGAATCAAACAACTACTTTTTTGATGAGTATAAAAACAGACATAATCAAAATGACCAAGTTTGGAATTTCTTTGATATCACTTGATCTTAAGATTTTCAAATAATAACATAAAACAAACCAATCAGTGGGAAAATGTTCTCAATCAACTACATAAAATATCTCTTTGTTCTGACAAATTAATCTAAAGTGTTTAAGTAGGATCATGTGAAAATAGCTACGTTTCCTGAAATAAATTCTTCTATTTTTACGTTTCACATCAACAATTCGAAAATAGTTAAATGTAAAATCAATGCAACCTTATAAAATAATGAAGATATTCACAAACAAACAATGAATTCACTAAAGCAAAGGCAGTTGAAAAAGGATTTTTATGACACAACTGCTCATCATCCATATTATTAAGATAATAATTGTTTGTGAAAATATTGCTTAGTACATTTACTTCATAAGCTTATCTATTTAAACATTATCAAAGATGTGAAAACAGTCACGTTTAAATGAACAATAACCATCAATCAACAATGGCATACTTAAATAACAATAATAAGTATTGTACAAAGCGTTGTTTTATTTTATTAAGTTTCTCAAATGATAATGTCTTGTCTATTTTTATCTGAAGCATTCTTTTTAGTTTATTACATACTAAATGTCATAATTTTGTTCTTTTCACATACTTTTCTCTTAAAATTTCACTGTGCGAAATTTATGTCTCTTCATTAAACTAATTTATTCAGTTGGATTCGGTTTATTTTTCTGAATTAGACGTAATCGTAATAAGAAACATTTTTACTAAAAGCATAAGTTGATTCCCATTTGAATGATGCATAAATTAAGCTAGTAGTCTGGTCAAAAGTTTATAACTAGTTGAAATGATGGTACATCATGAGCTTTCATTATAGCTACACTAAATAGACGTACTTAGTTTTTCAATAATACTCCTATTTCTATTAGTCTTGTTCAGTCTATCTAGTAACAGCTGATGTTAATGCATTTATGACCTAGGTATTTTCCATTTTGAAATGCGATTTCTCACACACGTTCTTGTGTCCAACAAGGATTTATATTCTTAGCCTCATTATTAAAGCTGACTGCTAGTACACTGGTGATATTTAAATAAGTGACATCAGGAACAAAACTCCAGAAGTGTCATTTTAATCCGATGTCGGATTAAAGCCAATAATTTCATTACCCACCTTTTTATTTATTGATGTTTTTTGGCATAATTAACAAACTAGATCCATTATACGAAGCTCTATGACACAAACTTTTATTTGTTTAGATAAAAAATATAGCAAAAGTTTATTCAACACAACTGTTACCTCAACGGTTGTAGATATTAGATTAAGCCTAAAAAGTATTTACTTAAACTTTACATATTTTTGATAAAATTTTTAGACTTCAAAACGTCGGCTTTTTCTTTTGTTTCAGCTAAACGCACTTAAAATGAACATCTTGATAGGAAATTACAGTAGCTAATTATGGCTACACTCCAATGAAATAGAAAGCAACATAAGCTAAGAACAATTTTATGAAAACATCTAATCTTATCGACCACTCACACTTCATAAATGGCATTTAAGTAAATATTGTCAATGAAATTTCATAAACTGTTGGTGGTTACGGACATCAAGTGCTAAGCATGTTCTTATTCTGTACCTTTATATTTTTCTAGTTTTTAGAAAAAAATGTAAACTTGTGTATTCTATTTAAGAAATGTAGTCGCGGCGTTTACCTAACAATATCCTCATAAGCATAAAGAGAATACGAACATTTTAGTGCTTAGCAGTAAAAATACCTAGAGTAGCACCTTAACAGCATAGATTTGTATTAATCACTAATTCGAAAAACCAGTGTTTCGTTTGTAACTAGCATTCTTGTCTCAAAAACTGGAAAAACGGATATTAAATTATTTGGCTTGGAAATTTAAGTTAAAATACATTTACAAAGTTAGCGCTTCACGCTTAATAGACTCAGTTCATCCGACTGTACAAGCCACCAAACAACAACCCACTTAATCTTCCTGTTTGCACGTTGAAAAAATTAATCGTGATAATTAATTATTCACTGTTTACTAACAAATTCTTAAAAGTTACAGAAGAGAACTAGTAGTTCTAATAATTTCATTGTTCGATAGTATTGATTCCACCTTAAGCATCAGACTTCAAAATAAATGCTACCATCATTTGACAAATGGCTCGTGGCTATATCAATACTTCTAGTCAAGTCATTTTAAATCTAGCGCGGATTCATCTTGACCAGTCGAACACTTCAAGCCATGGATTATTACACACTTAAACCCCATGTTTTCTAATTATAAGTATTACACAAGATAAAGGTAGTAAACGCTGTTTATGTTAATTATATGCATAGCATAGTATCTCACTGACCATTTGGCTTAAAAATTTAACGGTAATCTGGGGTTGCTGATGACCATCGAATAGCTTATACAAAGTCTGAATTTCTGATCTCTATAGAGTTGTGTTTGTTGTATAACTCTATTTTTGCACTTTTATTCGAACCACTAAAATGAGCGTGGATATAAGTTATGACTAACTACTGATAAAATATTGTGGCTCGTCTGGTTCTCAATATGTAAATTCTCAAACTTCATATCAAAAGTACTTCATAAATGGTTCCAAATGGAAATGACTTGGTCATTGAGCCGAATAAAAGTAATCATACATAGAAATACTGCCGAATAAATTTCAAAGTTTGTGTTCAACATTATGACTGACTTCAGCTATACCGAGGGGCGATGAGTAGTTGTTTTGTTTTATTACAAGAGTCCTCAATAATGTAAATTCACAGGCCAGGGAGGGACCAAACCTAGCATATTTAGCCCTCATAACTCCCCTTTACACTTATTCAGCTGAGGTGAAGTTCAACGCTTTACACTTCTACCTTCTGTCAGTCTACTGTGTTATGTAACTATTAACTGCCAAAGGCGGTAACTGTCCTACATTCTACAAATATTCGAAAAAGTGCTTCTAACTAGGAGATATTATGTGCCAAAATCAAGTGTATGATCAGAGACTTATTAAAACGAAGAGTAAGACGAATATTTTAATAATGTTATTGAGGTCATAAAACAACCTGGGTTAAACACATACCGAAAACTAGCAAGCTATGTACAGATGTTTTGCCTTAGTATGGGACCCTTCGACAGTGCACATATATGACTCCACCCTGAATCGAACCTGAGGCCCTTAGTTCTTGAGGCGAAAACCTGACGTTTAAACCCCTGAAACCGCATCCAGTTGTGGAGATATCTAACATCAATCAACCCGAGTTACGTATTCGTTGTGCTTCATTGTATTCGATGAGTACGTGCTTCACACCCGATAGAGATGAACTTCACTTATCACAAATTCTTACTCGAATTTTGGAAATCTAATCTCATAACTAGTCATTGTCACTGGAAAGTAGAAACAAATTCGTTCAGAAATTTCTAAACACTGTATTGTCTGGTGAAATGTTCTATTTTTGAATTATGAAATACATTTTTCCCTTTACTACAGTTATCGTCTCTTTTTATCCCATTTTTGTTAACTAGTCGAAGTTGCAGTCAAAGTTATTGACAGAACTAAATTTGATGAGAAAACTCGACGCTTACTTTCTCAAGAACTAACGAACATGGAACGTTTACATCATCCACACATAATTCGTGCATATGAAGCACATGAGGTATTACAACGTTGGCATTTGGTTATGGAATATGCGCCTAAAGGTGAACTTAATTCATATTTAAAACGATCTGGTCGATTGGATGAAAAAACATCAAAAAACTATTCTTCACAAATACTTTCAGCTCTTGATCACTTAGTAAGTTATTTAACTGGTTTTCAACATCCTTGAGCTGATTTAATGAGAAATCTATTTCAGTATTTCGAGTATTTAGCCGTTGGATGCCATGTTAATGGTCTAGAGACTAATCATTCGAGCACAAAACCGATGGTCCTAGGTTCTTTTTTTCGGATGCGGGTTTGTAGATGTTCACCGCAAAGGGATCCTGTACTAGAACGAAACAGACGATAAGCCTTCCAGTTGGTGATCTAGCTAAGATTACTTCGTCATTTAAATTATTTGTTATATAACAGTTATTTTTTCACTCTTCAACTACAAATTTTGAATAACAGATTATGGGATGAATGAAAGCTTAGGAGAGTTATTAAGGTAGTTAAGGTTGACCAACTAAAATCAGTGGACGTGGTTTTCTTGGGAATATACACTGATCAACAAGGCGTACCTTCATTCGTGAAGAATACTGACTTTGAATTATTTCAGTTTATAGTTGTTTAAACCAAATGCAATCATCTTGGTTAACAGATTCAATGTTTTTTCATAAGCCATTTAGTATCACCAAGTTTTATTCAAGTTTATTTAAGTCTGTATCATATATCTGTTAAAATAAAAATAAATTTTGGAACTATTTGTTTATCAAGAATGTTCATTCTTATTCTATAGAATGTTTTCACAATTGAAGCAAATGTAGTCAGCGTAATTGTCAGCATACTAAAACATTTCCAAACATTCCTGTCGTATTATGGAATGGCTTTTAAATATCACAGCCTCTTAACAATAATAATCGAAAACAATGTCATATACTAATTTTATACTCATATTTATGCACTGATAAAAAGATTTGTAGATTAGGTGAGTGTTTTTGATAATGCTGAGTTCTCTAAGCTAAATGATTTGATCCCATAGCTTGTGTTTTTATTCTATAATAAATAACTAGAGAATTTAACAATTTATAGGTATGAGGTCACAAAATGTCCAGATTTAATAAAAAATTAAATTATGAATTTCATTTTTAGGTTCGATTTAGCAGCCACACTTAAAAAAGAAACATATGCTTGAACAACAAGTTTAGCTAAAAATGCCGATGTTGCAATATAATTTACTCGCAAATTACTAAAGGCAGGCAGCTTCAAAAGGACACTAGTTTATGATCTGGTCACATAAATGATAATATTTTGACGTATTATCGTTTTAAAATGGGTCTTTTAAAAGCCTAAAAAATTACAACTATGAAATATCAGTTTAGGAGTTGTGGAGATTGTTAAATTCTTGATTGCGATCATGAACCGATTGATGTTAGACCACTATTGAAGACCTGGAAACACTGGACGGCTGTTTCGTCTTATTGTGTGACTCCTCAGCAGTGCGCACCCGCGATCCCGCTTGCGGGATTCAAACCCAGGACCTTCAGTCTCGCGCGCGGATGCTTGAGTTACTGAACCACTGAGCCGGCTTTCAGGTTTTCAACGGTGGTCTAACATCAATCGGTTCATGATCTCAATCAAAAACTATGGAATGGATTGAAGCAAAAGTCGATATAACTTGTATTGAGAAAAACTAACATTTATAATCAATGAAATATTTTGAAGGCAGTATTTTTTACCCAGTTTTTATTATGTAAAGACTTACAACTGAACAAGATTTTTCTATTATCTTCATTGAAGTACTCTGTATAAACTACACACCATAGTTTTTGCGTTTCAATTTCAGTGTATTTCCTTATTGCTTCTTAATAACTATTGAACCAGTTCATAAATTAAATTGTCAATCATATATACATTAAGTTATACAAGCAACGTTCATCAATGTGACTTAATAAAATTACAATAATTCTAATTACACTGATTATTGAGTGTATTTAAATGTTAAGCTGTAGATAATTTGTACACTTAATGAGTCTTACACATAGTTTTTGAAAATAATTGGAAATACTGATTAACTTTATATTTTTTATCGAATTAATGTTTAGATTAAAATTCATATTCCTTTAGCCATTTAAAGGTAATAATTAATTAATAATATTTTTAATGTATCATAAAGTCATTGTGTATTTTGTACTTTTTTGTCTATTGACTATTTACAAGATAATACGAGTGCATACATAATTTCATACAATTTTTCCCATTTATAAATTTGACTAAAAATCAAGAACAATAAATGTAGCAGGATAACATGAATTCATCATATTTCCTAGTTTCTCGTCAACTGCTTTCAACTTAAACATAATAATATTAATCTTTAAAAATCAGTATTCATACTTTATATCATAATGTCGGAAGGGTTCTCATCAGCGAAGTAGGTATGAAAGAACGATAAGAAATATTCATATGTTAATTAGCATGTGGTAAGCAACCCCATCCAATAGAAAACAATCTTGCAAAAAAAATCCAAAAAGAATGAACAAATTGAATCTTCCGAGTTGAAGGAAGAATTATGACGCCTCATAGTGAAAGCCATGATTCTTCGGAATTTACGAGGCCAATATCCCTTCCAACAACCAGAGCAACAATTAATATAGATACATGAATATTCGGACAATGTAGGAGACCAGAAAAACCAATCAAATAATTGCAAAAATGAAGAGATACAACTTGACGGTGCCTGAAATTAATAATACCCATTGGACCAAAGCTAGATAGAAGATGATAGATTCGGGAGAAATGCTGCTTTATTTTGGTCACGAGAAAGAAAATGCTCCACACACCCAGAGTTGTTTTGATGCTTATAGGACGGAAATTTCATGAACCAAAGATCATCAAAGCAACTTTCGAAAAAAGAAGGAGGGAATCATAATAAATGCTATACAACGTGATGCATTCACCAATGATAGCAACGATAATGATAAAGATCAGTTTTACAAGAGGCTTTAAATTCATAGTGCGGTGCACAGGAAACGACCTGACCATCCTGATACTAGACTTAAACGCCAAAGTAGGATTTAAAACGCCAGGTATGAAGATGTCATGAGACAACATGGACTAACTGGGATGAGAGACCGAGAATGGTGACAGATTTGTTAATTTATGTGCACTCAACAAAATGGTTGTAGGCGGCACAATATCCCCCTACGAACGCACACACATAACTACATGGATCTCATCGAATCACACTACACAGAACCAGATCAATCATATTTGCACCACTAAAACATTCAGATGGTCAATTGAAGCCGTGTTGGTGAGGATAGGAGCTGACATAGCTTCAGATCACCACTAGTTGGTAGTTGCCAAGATGAAATTGAAGCTAAAAAATACTGGAAAACTGGGGAAACAGCATTACAAAGACTCAATACAGTCTTGTTTGACATACTAACAAACTCAACAAATTCAAGATAGTTCTCAACAACAGATTACAAACCTTCCAGGATCTACTCAAAGAAGATGAAACTTCTAATGAAGACAATTGGAAAAGAAGCACTAACTCCAATATCTTGGGAGGCTCTGAGCTGCAAGAAGCATCATCATAAGAAATGAATCTCTATGGAAACCCTGGACAGCATTCAAACCAGGAAGAGCAAAAAGACAGCAATAAACAACATTCGAGCAAGGAAAGATAAAGACAAGTTACAAGCTGAATACACAGAAGCAAACAAGCAAGTGAAGAATGGCATCAGAACTGACAAGTAGAAATGTTAAAGATCTTGCAACAGCAGCGGAAAAAGCTGCAACAGAAAGAAATACCAGACAACTATAAGACATAACGAAGAAACTGACAGGAAAACGTGGTCAACCAGAGAGACAGGTCAAATACAAAGAAGGCAAGCTAGTCACTAAGATTCATGAAAGGAGGAACAAATGGGCGGAACACTCCGAAGAACCCCTGAATTGGCCAGCTCCATTGAATCCACTGGGCATCGAAACAACGCCTACAGACCTTCCTATAGGTGACCCTCACCAACGACCGGGGAACTCAGGACAGGGAAAGCAGACGGATCTGACAATATACCCGCTGAAGCACTGAAGTCAGTCATAGAAGCAACTGCAAACATGCTGCACGTCCTATACAGGAAGATTTGGGAAGAGAAACAAGTGCCAATGACAGACGGGAAATAGGATATCTCATCAAGATACCAAAGAAAGGAGACCTGAGCAAATGTGAAAACTACGGAGGCACCATACTACTGTCGGTAACAGGAAAGGCTTTCAAAAGAGTATTATTGAACCGAATGAAAGATTCAGTGGATACCGTACTTCGAGATCAACAGACCGAACTCCGTAAGGATCGGTTTTGCTGAGACCGAATCGCGACACTGAATCATTGTTGAGCAATCAACTGAATGAAACTCGTCACTATACATCAAATGCCTTGACTATGAGAAATTGTTTGACAGCGTGGATAGAAGAACCTTGTGGAACCTTCTTCGACACTACAGTATACCTGAGAAAATCTTCAACATCATACGAAATTCATACGACGGACTACTCTGCGAAGTTGTGCATGAAAGATAGCTGGCAGACGCATTCCAAGTAAGTGCAGGAGCCAGACAAGACCGCTTACTCTACCTCTCTCTTCTGGTGGTTGACTGGATTATGAAGGCTCCATATTTGTGGGGGAACATGGAGTAGGGTGGACAGCTCGGATGTAACTAGACGATTTGGACTTCTCAGATGACCTAGTCCTTCTATCGCATACACACAAACAAATGCCGGCCAAGAAAAACAGTGTAGCCAAAACTTGTGCATCAGCAGACCTTAGCATACACAAAGGAAAAAGGAAGATCTTCAAAAATAGCACAGAGAACAACTCAATCATATCTGATGGGGAAGTTCTGGAAGAAGTAGAAAGTTTTATATATCCGGACAGAGGATTTAATGCAGACATAAGAGCAAGGATTGGCAAGAAAGGACAAAATTTCTACAGTCGAAGAACATATAGAACTCAAAACAACTGTCAGCTAATATCAAAGTTATAGTCTTCGATACGAACGTGAAGATAGTTCTACTGTATGGAGCTGAAACGTCGAGAACTATTAAGCAAGTAAGTGACAATTATGTAACTCTTTAAAAATTCATCTAAGTACAGATCAGATAAGAATTGAGAATTAATAACTAGTGTCATGAAAAGAAGAATTGTGTAATAAACATTTATGAATGAGCTCATCACTGTGAGACAAGAATGACAACTGAATCATTTTCGATACATAAATTTGATTTAAGTCGTTTTATGGTGATTACTTTCCCACACCTTAGAAGATTTTACTTTTTTATCAGTTAGCTAGGAGGAATTTGATATACGAACGACATGGCCTTTCTCAGATAGATCGTTCTGATGAAAACGTGTTGTCCTCTTAGTCTAAGCTTCTGTAGAATTTGCTGAACGATGTAGACACTAACCCTACAATAATTGTTCTTGCTTTAATTAATCACATACATCATAATGACTAAATGTAAAGTTTCGTATCAAAGAAGCAAATGTCAAATAAATTATTTATACTGCATGTAGCAATAGGATAAAACAATACATGTATGCGTATACAACATAAATAAAAGATCAAAACTATCTTTTTAACAACTGTTTACATAAAAATTTAAAAACAATTAAAATTAGGGAAAATATTTACCACCTAAAACTGATCATCAAAAGAGCATTGTTATAATAATGCGATGCCCTAGAAATGAAAATATGAATAGTATTCCGAATACACTATTCAAGCAGCAGAATATTTGGAATTATAGTTTATGTCTTGATGCAACATTTTGTTTCGTATTAACTAAAATTGACGAAACTCACAGTAGCTTGAATCACGAAAATTTATAGACATTGAATCCAATGATTTTCTTTCAAAATTTATTACAAAAATTAGTTTTATCTCCTTACATTAAGCAATTAGGGATTTCACTTTACACTAGAAATTACTTCAAACATGTGTATATACATATAACCCAGTGTTCCGAGTAGTCATCCTATTTGAAAGATTTTGACATATACTCTCCTAATAATCAAAGATGTAAAGTAACACTTAAAGTTAATAAGTAAATGTATCCGTATCTGCCCATTCTTCAAATTACGCACAAATAGAAACAAATCCCGAAATTAAACATTGTGTTGATTGCTTAGAGTAGCTAACTTTGAATTCATCTTCATATCGCTTCAAACACGGAAGGGGTTGCTTTATTTCAAGCAGTTTATAGACACGATAATTACTAAATTTAACAACATATTATTACTTACCTCACAACAACCCATCAAAATCCAATACGAAAATACATGTAAATGATTTATAAAAGGAGGAAGTTCTCAGTGAAACATTTCGTTTCCATATTCACGATTTCCACTCACGATCTAGTGAACGAATTCACAGTCTTGAGTAATTTCATACACTGTCAATAATCAGTTTAAACGTAGATTATCTCGTCGCCAATGTCATGCTGAAATCATTGGATCTCCTGACAAAGGATTACCTAGAAATGTGATTCTTTCAGTTTGATCTCAAGTGCGATTATGTGTATATACCATTGAGAGTCTCATACTGGGAACAAACAACTCTCCTATGGTTTCACATGTTTAGTCGTTGTTTCATTACACTTAACCCTTGATGTAAACTACAAATGAACGCCAGATCAAGTAGAGATAAACTCAATTTCTATCCGGGATTTTTAATCTGTTAGTTAGTTTGGAAACGTAATCTGTCACGTATTATAGCATTTATTGCCCACTCCTCACAATTCTCACAGTGATAGTTCATTTGTGTTTATTAACCGATAAGCATTTGGAATCATTTCGGAATTAGTGAATCACAAAATCTATGTTAGTCAATTATAGGCGAAATTATACTTGAAACGAATGTGTGTGAGTTCAAGTCGCTGCATGTTATATAGGCGCATCGATATATGAGGAACAAATGAGATAGAATAATAATATTTGATTCATGGAAAATTTAAGCACTCAAAATATCATTTGACGATTACCACAGGGTTGGAAAACTCAAAGGTGTGCAACGACATAAAACTGAAGATTTACAGGTCAATGATTAGTCATTATTTTTGTGATGTCATCCATCGGATTCAGTTATAGATTACAATCATCGCTCGGATCCAAAATCTCAAGTTTAAAATCGGAAATGTTTGAATGATGTAGAACATTTATAACTTATTTGGATGCTTTTGGTATTCTTGCATTTTCCTATGTACACAATTTATTTGAGGAGCTGTAACGACCATTCCAGACGACATCATCAAAGCTTAGTTACCAATGAGTCTCATATTTATACTAAGTGACTTCAAGAACTTATCTATGTCTTCATTTTATGGTTTTACTTCTTTGTCAGCTTACTGCTAACCATTAAATATGCAAGGTCAAATTAGGCTATGGTTACGCTTGAGTATTACATGACCAAACCATCTGAAAATTTATACAATTGCCAATAACCGTTTCACTATTTAAAGTTAATGCAAGTGATTTATGCTTTCTCTGATAACCTTTTTAAATAGTTAATTTTAAAGTTGCCATCTTCAGTGAAGTTTATCCTACACACTTCAATTTAGTTCGGCATCCAACAAAAGAACTGTATACGTTTATGATGAGATATGTTTCACTTCCTACGCTTGAAATTCTAATCTAATACATACCATTAAAACGAGGTCTTTCCTTTACATAACTTAGTTTCTATCAACTCACTCATTTCTTATCGATTCATATATACATAAATATTAGTCCTCTAAAACAAACCGTATGGTTTGCTCTTAGATATTTGGAAGCATATAGTGATCTTTTGATCTAAACATTTTAATGAAATACGTAATAATGTCTATGAACAACGTTGAATGCTGATTGTTGTTTTATTTACAGGTAAATCTTGAATAAACACTGAAGTTTACATAACCTGACACAATTTGTACTCCGATTTTCTATATTCATTACATTGGGTAACAAATTAAATTTCAGTGTGTTTCAACTGAAAACAAAAAGTTATTGATCTATGAAGAGTTTTACTTTCACTTTTTTTATAACTAACAAAATTAATGAGAAATATATATATATACGAAACAGAAAATGAGGTCAGTTACACTCATCAATAAAATGTTTCATTTACAAAATATGATCCACCTGAATAGATAGACACATATACGTATGTTATTAATTTTTTAGTGTTAGAGAGTTTGAAACAAATACATTAATCAAATATACCATGACTTTCCAGTTTCTCAGTTATAACACTTTAAAATTTATAACCTACCGAAAAATGTGATTACTAGGGATAAGGTAAAGTGATTTCATGAAAATGAAATCTGATAAAAAAAAATCTATAGAAATCAAGAAAAGCTAAACTTGAAAACTGAAAAATGGCGTTTCAAATGCAAATGCATATATTCGAATGAATGAAATGAACGTGAAAGTAGATGAAATTTCTTCTACTTTTGTGTAAGGTGCTTAACTGCATTCCTTTTAACTGTTAAACTTAACAAATAACCTAGAATAGAAGTAGTAAATAAATGATCTACCACATTGCACAAAAATTATTTACATTATCTAAATATGCATTTACGGAGATCAATTCATTTATGTTAAAAATATCTAACAGTTTTTTAAATATTATGACAAAACATGTATTTCAGTCTTCTTGTGAAAATATATACGTTGTTCCATGCTAACATATATAAGTCAATAAAATAGCACAGATAAGATAGCTTAGAATAAATTATATATATATAGATGATAGATTCGAATCTATGATCTTTTAATCTGCAAAGTCTAGAAAGTCTACCAATCTGAACATCTTTTGAATTCTTTTAGTGTAGAAACTTAAAGAATAACTATAAGCTTTTGAAAATTATACTCGAAACATTTGACAGAAAATAACTTAATGAAAACCAAAATCCAAATAGTTTAGACTGATTATGAAACCCTAGTAACTAAATCTTTTTTAGTATAGATGTTTGAAACAAATTCGACGAATGTCTCTAGCTACCAGATGAAGAAAAATAGGAAAAAGTAAGTAGATGAGCAGATTAGACAAAAATTTTTTACACTATCAAAAACTTGACCACATCGATACTGGCTAGTCTAATTACTTAACCCTTTTAGATGACTAACTTATGCGAGTCTTGAATATTCCTTTAAAATATTAATACAATTCCACAGATATGAATTACAATTTTGATCCGTTTGGTTAGACATGTATCAAAAGTGTGCTAAACATGAACAATAATAAACGAATCTTATCTCCTTAAAAATCGATTTTGTTATCATTCCACTACATCTGTATACGTATATATATCCAATCTACATGAATTCAAGACCGCAAAAAACTGAGTCACACAATAAAGTCATTAGAACGTGTCAAATATATAATTTGTCTGACAAGCACACAATTTAAGGTTTCTAAAACTAATTTTAAAACATTAGGACACAAACTTTATTCACGTCAAAATGTTTCCCATTCATTGCATTACACTTGTTTGATCTCAGCACACATTGTTCGACACATTCCTTCAAATCTTTCCGACTCCAGATTTTCAGCTGCCTCATGGTTCTTCGTTATTCCTGAAGTCAAAAGTCCAACAGAATCATGTGCACAAATGATTTCGCCAAATTCAGCTCATCCAAAATTTTGACAGTGAGCAAACCGTCGGAAAGAACAAGAAGCCACACAAGTAAAATAATTTCATCAACAGAGCAGGTCAGCGGTCCTGCTCGTTTTGAGTAGTTTTTAGACTTTACATGGCCCTTGCTGAAATGCTTGATACATTCAAAGAAATCGTTTTTTCGTTGAGTTACGTTCCTCAACGATCCTTAACATTGCATGAATTTTCTTTGAAATTTTTCCAATCCCACGGAAATCTTGATCAACTTAATACACGTTTTTGCATGACAAATTAAGTAGATATTTTGTTGATGAAAATTTTAAAGTAATCAAAGTGAATAATGTTCAGAAAAAAGTTTGTAGTTCAAATGTTTAAAAGGTACTAAAGTTACTGATCAAAACGAAAACCATTGGAACACTGATCAACAAGAAAAATTTGCATTTTTTCCAGCTGATTAAAACAACATGATGAATAATAACCAAAGGTCTTTCTAACATCTTTAAAATATTAGATTGAGTGATGGCAGTTGAGTATTTAGATTATAATTAAAAGTTTGATGTCTTAATTAAGGGTTGTAAAACTCCGAACTTTTTGGTTCAGAGATCCACTATGAAGGTTTAAGCAACCAATATTCTCTTCTAGTAAAATCGCTTTCATCAAGGTTAATTTATCGGGATTTTTTGAGTCTCCAAAAGAAATTTACATTAAACTTCAACCGACTAATATATTGCTTCCTCTCTCCATTTATATTTCTATATATAAACTACTTAACAACGAGCACTCACTCACTCGATCTTTAGTGTTTAATATAGAAATATTAATCAACTTGGTGAAATATCTGCGAATAATTATATTTGCCATAGAAATTCGAATTTTAGTACAATCCAATTAAAATCAACTATATAATTTATTGAATTAATGTTGATAAGCACCGTCTGAAAACATTTTTTATACGATTATTCATTAGTTGGCACAAATTGTTTTTAATCTCCGCTATCAACTTATCACTTATGCTGTCAATGCATTTTACACTTCTGTTGTCTTTAATCTCCATTATGTAGTTTTACCCTACTTTCAAACCACGCATAAATACTATGCGTGTTTTTTTGCTCTCGAAACTTTAAAACTGTTTATCATCAACCGATATTAGTTTCTTCAGATTCCTTATCTTATGGATTACATTCACACACACACGTCTAAGCTACAGGTACAGTGAATGTAATTCTATTTGTGTCAGCATATGTAACCATATGGTTTTGTTTTACTTTGATAACCACAAGTCTCACTTAATAACTATTCTTACATGATATTAGCTAGTCGATTACTAATCGAATATGCAGTTTATTGCTTGAAGTGCTTATTTTATTCTTATGCATACATATATTCCGATTAGACGTTTTCGATAAAACAATTTTAAAAGTGTTCGATGAAAAATGCTTAATTAGCTATGAAACAGCCGTTTTTAAGACATGTCTTTAACAGATTGTTATATTCTTAAAATGTTTCCTAGCACTTCGCAGTAATCATATTACACTGGAAAATTGCAAGGTTAATAACTCAATTATGCAAAACTATTCCTAATAATTCATCACCTTATGATAAGTGCTAATTGAAATAATGGTTATCGATTTGAAATTAACTTTTCCTGACGTCATACATAGCATTTTACTAAGTGATAAATAAAGATTCATTAATTATCGACGCATAATTTCGATAAATTGTATTTTTCTTTCATTTTGATGAAAATACAGCACAGTAATGGTGTGGTTCATCGAGATCTGAAGGCGGAGAATGTTTTTATCGTCAGCAACATGTATGTTAAACTTGGTGATTTCGGCTTTTCTAAATGTGTTGCTCCAGATGCTGCCTTGACAACGTTTTGTGGCTCTCCGCCATACGCTGCTCCTGAGTTGTTTGTTGCGGATTCTTACACAGGACCAGCTGTGGATCTTTGGGCTCTTGGTGTTCTCTTATTTTATATGGTAACTGGAAGTTTGCCTTTTAAAGCGGATAGTTTACACAAAATTAAACGTTTAATTCTATCAGGTGATTACCGAATCCCAGCCTATGTTTCAAACGATTGTCAAACATTAATCTCAGGATTATTGGCGACTAATGTTGAACGCAGATATACCGTATCTCAGGCGAAAAGTTCCACATGGTTCAACGACATTGACTGGCAGCATCTAATGAAACATAAAGATCCAACTCCTGATGAGATTGATGATGCATCTGCTAGGTATCTATTAAAAAAATGGTGGGATGTAGACTCTTATGAATTAGATAAAGCATTAAGTGAAGGCCCTAAAAACAAACTAACTGGTATTTATCGTATTCTTCGTAGCAAAGGTTTACAATACAAGAAAGATCCTACCTTACCTGATCAAAAATATAAAAATAAACGAGGTCGAGTTAAACGTAATGGTTCTTGTAGTACCGGTAAAAATAAACCACGTCCAGCTAGCGTATCACATAAAGAATTAACGACTGTTGATCTGAGAGATCAAAAATCTATGAAAAATGGTGAAAACTCTACACGAACTTGCAACATTTTGTAAAAAAATGTATAATTAATTTTCATTTTATTCATTCATTCATTTGTTTTTTAACTGTAAAAATTTTATTTTCCTCTTCAATGTCTCACTTTGTGTTTGTTTATTTTATTTACTCTATAATAATTTCGGATGGAATACAGGTTAAAATGGACTGTTTTGTAGTCTTTAGCATCACATTATACTATTTAACATTTTGGTACTATTTCTCTGATACATTTTTTTTAATAAAAATATATTATCAATAACTTTTCATCACTTTGGTTCAACTTCACTGATTATTTGTACGATGTAAGATGTTGTTTTAATAATAATAATAATGATAATAATAAATAATCTATTTTTAACATAAATATAAATTTATATCACATGTCTTTCTACTGTTGGTAATATTTGCACTGCCTAATATCATGTTTCTTATTTTAACTTATTGTTTGTTTGTTTGTTTTTTCAATCATTGTTTTATATTCAAATTAAAAAGAAACCTAATTTCTATTGTTTTCATAAATTTTATCAATATAATGTTGATTGTTTTATGTATGTTTATTTCAATTAAATCTAGTAGATATTTCAATAATAATTAATCATTTCTATTGTTAAAATTTTTATTCATTATTATACAAATTACATACATATAATTAAACTATATCATTGTATTACATGATGATTGGCTGTGAAATAATGATTATTCTCTGATTGGTTGTACGGTTGATAGATCGATTGATTAATCAATCTATCGATTAAATGTGCTTTTTTTCTAAAAAACAAAAAAATATTATTATACATAATATTATGATTCATTTATTTAACTGACCTAACTAAACACCTAATTCCTTGATTGATTCATCATTTATTTGCAATATATTTGTTAGTTTATTTTTAACTTTATTTTCTCTTTCAGGTTCTTTCTTGTGGTTTCACTTTTTGTGATTATTATTATCATTGGTTGATTTTATTGTATATTTTCTAAAAGAAAGAATCTCTTTGATTTGCAACATTGTCTTTTCTATTAGATTATATTATGAATCAAACTACGTAATGAATATATAATTATAATTATTATTTTTATTGACAGTACTTACATATGTTGATTAACCAAAATAGTAAAACTTTATTCATTTCCATAATTAGTGATTTTTATTCTTCCTTTTAAAATTATTATCTATAAAAGAAGTTGAAAATACATGTAAAGATGCAATTAACATGTAAACTTCTTGTATGTAAACTTGAAAATAATGAACTGATCAATCATTTAAATTATCATGTGTACTTATATTCGGTTAAACTGGTTAAATGAAAGGAACCATAAGAATTTTGTCTATCTCTGTATCACGAATCGTTAATAACGAATATCATACTTGATACTATTTTACAGTAAAATGATGGGAAATACAAAAATACTTTTTTTCATTATTTTAATCTCAATTATTGTATTTTCTCTTTTCCTAGTTTAATCGATCCATTATCTTTTCTGTTTTGTTTTTCGGTTATTTTCTAAATTTCTTATCCTGGTGTTGTTTCATTGTGTATTGTTTAGATAAAAGACAGACTGAAGTGAAATCTCATTCTTTATACACTTTTCATAAACTATTTATAGTTTTTGTTATATATTACAAATTGAATTGATTTGTTTTTCTACTGAATAGAATAATTGTATTTGATTTTATGTAGAATATATAAATGACAAAATGGAAAAATAAACAATTTTGTTGACCTTTTTAAATCGTCCTGATTATCTTTTGAAACTGTTTTAGATGGTGGTTGGAGGTAGTCGACAGGAAACCCTGGACCCGGATTTCGTGCTACTTGGCACTCGTCAGCAAGTTGTACCTGTAATCTTGAGGGAACTGGTGCTCCCTGATGGATTCGATCCCGTATCACCCAACTTCACGATCAGAAACGTTACCACTGAGCTATCCGGACCGTGACCGACCTCCTGTAGAACTAAGATGTAATCACAGTTGATTGGGTTCAGGGTTTCCTGTCGACTACCTCCAACTACCATCTAATCTCAATATATTACACTCAGTGTCGAGTCACCCAGACTGGTGGCCACATTGCAACATGGTCGATAGCACTCGACCTGCACTAATAAGGACTTGACACATATGACATTGATCACCACCCAGTGATCAATCAATTGTGGTTTGAGACTGTTTGTTTTTCTTCCATGAGCAAGGAACTTGTTTCTAGTTAATTGAATTTCATTGTTTAATGAATTTAGAGGAAAATCATTTAAATCTGTCTTGTAATATTATTTGACATTGTTGATAAACTTGTGATATTGATCAAGAAAAATCTGTGGATGTTTGCGATTGAAGTTTGAGGATTGACATAATTCTTACTAAGATTACATTGTGAAGTTAATTTTTATATATTCATCACTGTGTACCCAACACTCTTAGTTTAACAAAATGAAATTCCGGCTAACTCTGATCAATACCTTTCAGTATCTTAGTTGAAAACATTACTACTAACCAGTTGGTTTGTTTATAATTATATACATAGTTTTCAGACGAAAGTCAGTGTGATGTATTAGCCTTCAGCTTTTGTTAAATATATATTTATACTTATGATTTGTGATGAAACTACATGGACGAGTAACATGATGTTGTAAAAATCAATCACTTGTGAATAAAAAGCGCTCAACACGTTAAGTGTCGTTTGTTGCTCAGATGCCATAAGTAAAATAATTCTATAAAAATTCAGACTATGCAAATTAGTAGCGATTAGGAAACAACCTGAATGATAAGGGTTTAAAAGCTTGTATAAATAAGTGTTGACATTGTTAAACTGTTTGTAAAAACACAAACGCTCATGAAAATTTTCACACTAGAAAACTCATGCCTATAGAACTATATGAATAACCTGAAGAACGTGTAATACTGGATACATTCACAATCAAAAGTGAGCTTCATCAAATTTTCTAATTCACATAAACACTGTGAAGAAAAATTAAAGTTTGTAAAGCTCTTTACTAGAATGCAAGTTATCTTTTATTGATTAGCTTACCTTTGTAAGTTTCCCTGTAGTAAACTGTCTCACAATGTTTTACACTCATTAATAAGCATAATTTTCTTATTTCGTATAAAATAAATCTTGGGAGTATCACTGAGATTCAACAACAGCGCAACAGATGGGCAGAGTACTTCGAGGAACTCCTGAACAGACCGGCTCCAATGAATCCACCGGACATCGAAGCAGCACACACAGATCTTCCTATAAATGTCAATCCACCAACGACAGAAGAAATCAGAATGGCCGTCAGACAAATCAAGAGCGGGAAAGCAGCAGGACCTGACAATATACCAGCTGAAGCGTTGAAGTCAGACATCGAAGTAACTACAAGCATGCTTCATCTTCTATTCAAGAAGATTTGGGAGGAGGAACAAGTGCCGATGGATTGGAAAGAAGGACACCTCATCAAGATTCCAAAGAAAGGAGATCTGAGCAAGTGTGAAAACTACAGAGGCATTACACTACTGTCAATACCGGGTAAAGTCTTCAACAGAGTGTTACTGAACAGGATGAAAGACGCAGTTGACGCTCAACCTCGAGATCAACAAGCTGGATTCCGTAAGGACCGGTCGTGCACAGACCAGATTGCGACACTACGGATCATCGTCGAACAATCAGTTGAGTGAAACTCGTCACTCTACATCAACTTCATTGATTATGAGAAGGCATTTGACAGTGTAGATAGGAGGACGTTATGGAAAATTCTTCGACACTACGGAGTTCCTGAGAAGATTGTCAACATTATCCGGAACTCATACGATGGACTACAGTGCAAAGTAGTGCATGGAGGACAGCTGACTGACGCATTCCAAGTAAGGACCGGAGTAAGACAAGGCTGTCTACTCTCTCCCTTCCTGTTTCTTCTGGTGGTCGACTGGATTATGAAGACCTCGACATCTGAGGGAAACCACGGCATACGATGGACAGCTCAGAACCAATTAGACGACTTGGACTTCGCAGATGACCTAGCCCTCCTATCACATACACACGAACAAATGCAGATTAAGACAGCCAGCATAGCAGTAGTCTCTGCATCAGTAGGCCTCAACATACACAAAGGGAAAACCAAGGTCCTCAAACACAACACGGAGAACAGCAATCCAATCACTCTTGATGGCGAAACTCTGGCAGATGTGGAATCCTTCACATACCTGGGAAGCATCGTCGATAAACAAGGAGGTTCAGATGCAGACGTCAAGGCGAGGATTGGCAAAGCTAGAGCGGCATTCCTTCAACTGAAGAACATATGGAACTCAAAACAACTTTCAACCAATATCAAAGTCAGAATCTTCAATACGAACGTCAAGGCAGTTCTACTGTACGGAGCTGAAACTTGGAGAACTACAACAACCACCATCAAGAAGATACAGGTATTTATTAATAGCTGTCTACGCATGATACTCAACATCCATTGGCCGGATACCATCAGCAACAGCCTTTTGTGGGAGAGAACCAACCAGCTTCCTGCTGAAGAGGAAATTAGGAAAAGACGATGGAAATGGATAGGACATACATTGAGGAAATCATCAAACTGCATTACGAGACAAGCGCTAACTTGGAATCCTGAAGGGAAGCGGAAAAGAGGAAGGCCAAAGAACACATTACGTCGGGAAATAGAAGCAGATATTAAAGAGATGAATAAGAACTGGAAAGAGCTTGAAAGGATTGCCCAGGACAGGGTTGGATGGAGAATGCTGGTGAGCGGCCTATGCTCCTTCACGAGGAGTAACAGGCGTAAGTAAGTAAAAATCTTGGGAGTGATAATATATTTGGATATATATTAACCTTAGTGCAGTTTCACTGAGTAAATAAATGTTGGTTATATTGTCTAACTTTAACAACGATTGCAGTAAGGCATAGTGAGTAAATAAATGTACACTTATCTGCCCATTCGTCCAACAATTCTTCAAATTACGCACAAATAGAAACAAATCCCGAAATTAAACATTGTGTTGATTGCTGAGAGTAGCTAACTTTGAATTCATCTTCATATCGCTTCAAACACGGAAGGGGTTGCTTTATTTCAAGCAGGTCAATTGGAGAACGGTAAGACTAAAAGCAACAACTCATGGTCTGAGGGCGAAATCGTACTGCTGACTGTATAGAGGTGTGACAGCAGTAAGGTGTTTTCCTCGGACAACCAGCATCTGCAGCGATGCTGCCTTCTCACAAGGAGGGGAGGGGTTAGAAAAGGTCGACCCTAAGAATGCTCACCTCGCCTTATCCCACGGATATCCGTCTCCGGCGGTAAGGTCTCAACAAGTACGGAGCTAACACGAAAATTACTCATATAAAGGTCGTGTGTGACCGACCACAAGCAGCTGTCCCTTGGGCACTGCGGTCACGCTCTCAGGTCACTAAGACCACCTCTAATCCAATTTCCTTTTCAGGTACCTCCAGCAGAACCCTTCCACGGTGTGGGCAACCGGGAAGTGATAACCATCCTTATACCTCTGACAGCACTCAAGACCACTGTATTCATAATCAACCTCACTCTTCAATTCCAATTATTCCCCCTACATCGACTTTCAAATCTAAACTCCCTCTTTCGGCTTCCTCCTCAAGTGTCACCACAGCCAACGATTCTAGTGCGCAAAACACTGTCCCCGGTCTACTGAAACCTCGCTCCAAACTACACATTGGAGCCTTCAACGTACGCAGACTACGCCAAATCGGTCAGCAGGCTTCCTTAGCTAAAACCTTAGAATCTCGTACGATTGATGTATGCTGTGTCTCCGAAACACGCATACATGATCCTAGAGTGGTCATTCACTTGACCTCACCTCGGCAGAAAGGAGAGCCGACGATATACACCCTCAGTGTATCTGGCGACCCGATGGCTAGTTCTCGTGGACTGGCAGGTGTAGGCATAGCACTAAGCATGAGGGCGGAACAAGCGCTATTAGAGTGGATCCCCGTTAATAGTCGTCTATGCGCTGTTCGGCTAAACGGCTCCGTAAGAACTCGAAAGGATAGGGACACATGTCGTTGCCTTTTCGTCGTTTCTGCCTACGCTCCCACTGACTGCAGTTCGGATGAAGTGAAAGATGAATTTTACAGAAAGCTGTCTGAACTTCTTCAGAAAGCTAAACGTTCAGACATAGTACTCGTAGGAGGCCACTTTAATGCCCAGGTAGGTAGCTTAAACGAAACAGAAAGACATTTAGGTGGGTGTTTTAGTATTCCGGCACAGCGAACAGATAATGGTGATCGTCTGCTACAACTTTGCTCAGACAATCGTTTATTTTTAGCAAACACAAATTTTAAGCATAAGGAGAGACATCGTCTAACATGGCGACCCCCTGAACCAAACCAACGATGGACTCAAATAGACCATATTGCCATCAGTCATCGTTGGAGAGGGTCGATAGAAGATTGTCGATCATTCTGGAGTACTTGCTTGGACTCCGACCATGCCCTAATACGAGCACGCATCTGCTTGCGCCTCACTGGACGCAAAAAAGCCACACAAAAAAGACTCATTAGAACCGAATTGAGTAATGAGAAAACCAAAAGTAGGTTCCAGGAACAACTGAGGTCACACTTAGGTAGTTCTGAAAACGAGACTGACCCAGATGTTGCTTGGAAAGTTGTACAAGCAACTGTGGAAACAGCAGTGACATCTACTAATGATTTAAACCACAGGGTTACAAAAAACCAATGGATTTCTTCAAGGTCTATTGCACTGATAGATTCTCGTAAACTCATCCCATCAGGTTCTGAACACGATGAAGAGCGTAAAGAAATCAGATCTAGGTTAAGTAAAAGTCTAAGGAACGATCGTGAGCAGTGGTGGGCAACAAAAGCAAAAGAGATGGAAAAGGCGGCGGCTATAGGGAACACAAGACAACTCTACAAACTAATAAAAGAAACTGGAATCAATAAGTCAAGTGTAAGTCAGACTATTTCGGAAAAAAACGACACTCTTATCTGCTCCCAGTCCAGACGTTTAGAACGATGGGCGGAACACTTTAAGGAGCATTTTAGCTGGCCTTCAGCTAATCTACAACTACCCTCTATCCCCAGATAGTATGAATGGAACATTGAAGTAGGTCCCCCAACTCTAGCTGAAGTTCAAAAGGCTATAGTTAATCTGAAACGAGGAAGGGCAGCTGGTCCAGATGGATTGGCCCCAAAGGTCTTTAAGGATGGTGGTCTAGTCTTAGCGATTAGGTTGACTAATATTTTAGCTAAAATCTGGGAGTTAGACGTTATTCCATCTAACTGGTCACAATCACTTATCGTCCCAATATCTAAGAAAGGGTCAAAATCATCCTGTGACAACCACAGAGCGATTAGTTTAACTAATATAATGTCTAAAATACTAGCTTCGATAATTTTCGGACGCCTAACTAAAACTCGTGAGCTGCAAACACGTGAAAATCAGGCTGGCTTCAGACCTGGTCGTGGCTGCATCGACCACATATTCACCATTCGTCAGGTTCTAGAACACAGGCATACTTATCGGCGTCCGACAATGGTGGTCTTCCTTGACTTAAAAGCAGCGTTTGACTCTGTTGACCGAGAGGTTCTGTGGCAGTGTCTGTCATTGAAAGGCGTACCTCAGAAGTACATAAACCTTGTGAAAGCTCTTTACTCGAACACTACTAGTCGAGTGAGAGCTTATGGCAAACTGTCATCTGCTTTCGCAACCTCAAGTGGTATCCGCCAAGGCTGTCCACTTTTTCCATTTTTGTTTAACTTCGTCATAGACCTACTGATGGAAATAACGTTCTCGTCGACTGAATTCTCGTGCAATGATCTCATACCAGGAGGTCCACCTATTGACTTAGAATACGCAGATGACATAGTCCTGTTTGGTGAAGACGCTGATGAAATGCAGAGTCTTTTGGTAGCACTGAGCAGCAATGCCAGAATAATTGGGACGCGCTTCTCTCCCTCTAAATGCAAGTTGTTGTCTCAGGACTGGTCTGCGTCAACACCTGAACTAAGGATAGGGAGTGAAGTAGTCGAACGCGTTGACAACTTCATTTATCTTGGAAGTCTGATCAGCCCTAATGGGTTGGTGTCTGACGAAATCTCAGCACGGATTCGAATAGCTTGTTTGGCCTTTGCCAACCCACGTCATCTATGGCGAAGGCGAGATATCCGTCTATCAATTAAGGGACGAGTATACTGCGCGGCAGTTCGTTCCGTTCTACTATACGGCTGTGAAACATGGCCTTTAAGAGTAGAAGATATTCGTAAGTTACTAGTATTTGACCACAGGTGCCTTAGAAATATTGCGGGTATCTGCTTGGATCACTGGGTAAGTAATAGTGAGGTTAGATGCAGGGTATTAGGGAATGATGGTAAATCAGTTGATGAGGTTATGAATCTTCATCGACTGAGATGGTTGGGCCACGTGCTGCGTATGCCTGAACACCGATTACCACGGTGCGCAATGCTAACCGGTGTTAGGGATAATTGGAAGAAAGTTAGGGGCGGCCAAACCAAAACGTGGCATCAGTGCTTGAAGTCACTAACTTCCGGTCTGAGCCATGTTGGTAGATTCAGACTGCCTGGTTGGGGTCCGCGTGACTATCGTAATCAATGGTTGGAGACTTTTGGTAACATGGCTCAGAATCGATCACAATGGCGTCGGTGTATACACTCTCTGTCTTCCTTTAAACTAAGAGATTAAAATCACTTCAAATCTTTCTTTCTAGGAACTAATTCAACCTTCCTATACTATCTCCTTATACACACTCTTTCTTCTATATATTACCACCACTGAATTAATTACTATGAATCCGGTGTTCATCTTGTTGTGCTAATGCGGTATGGCAACTTAGACCGATGCATATACGTGCCTGGTCCTACGTTGCAACTGACTGACTGACAATGTCATGCTGAAATCATTGGATCTCCTGACAAAGGATTACCTAGAAATGTGATTCTTTCAGTTTGATCTCAAGTGCGATTATGTGTATATACCATTGAGAGTCTCATACTGGGAACAAACAACTCTCCTATGGTTTCACATGTTTAGTCGTTGTTTCATTACACTTAACCCTTGATGTAAACTACAAATGAACGCCAGATCAAGTAGAGATAAACTCAATTTCTATCCGGGATTTTTAATCTGTTAGTTAGTTTGGAAACGTAATCTGTCACGTATTATAGCATTTATTGCCCACTCCTCACAATTCTCACAGTGATAGTTCATTTGTGTTTATTAACCGATAAGCATTTGGAATCATTTCGGAATTAGTGAATCATAAATGTGTGAGTTCAAGTCGCTGCATGTCATATTGATGAATCGACGTATTATATATATATATATATATATATATATATATATATATATAATTTGCTTTTTCCTTTAGAAAATTTATACGCTGTTGTGTTTTTTTTTTTGACGGAATACCAGCATGTCCCTATTATCATTGTTTTCTTGATTATATTTTCATTACAAAGTGCATTATACCAAATTTTAACATCTTTCATAAAAAGGTATTGAGGAATTCGTCTTTTTATTGGTAGCTAAATACTGACATTCAATATTGAATTGTCAAAATCATAGATTAAGTTATGAATATTTATTCAAAAAATATCAATTACATTACTGATATACTACTTAAAACTAAACAGTTCAAGTTGAGTTCACTATTTACCAATTCCTAATGTTTAACTCTCACTGTTGAATCAAACAATAAGTATACATATATATTTATTTTTTTTAATTAGTGGTAATAACATGTATGAAATAAATATTAGTCAAGTATATTGATTTTCAAATTTTAGAAATAATTTCTACTTCACTACAACATTTTTATCTACCTGTTTGAACACAATATATCCATTTATTTAATGATCAAACTATGTGTATTGAATATGAATAAAATGCTTTTTCTTTTCAAGCCTACATATTTACAAACGTGTATGATTTGATTAAATTATTCAATTGTATTAAATTGAGCATGTGAAGTAACGTTGGTTACAACAAAACATTATGTGAATTAATGTCTAATAAGCTAATATGCAGACAAGTGAAATAAATTGATATTTTCTACTGAATGTGTATTAACTCATCTTATTTCAATCAGTCTGTTAGTATATAATCTAACGAAAACCTTTTTTTTCTAAAGCAAAAAATGATATGTAGCCAAATTTAAGCAGTGGGAATTGTTACAATTAAACTTTTTCATATTATATAAACGGCTAGTGTTTAAATCATGAAAATTGGTTTATCTTATGATACACAGGAGCTCCGGTCTTCATTAGTACTAAATAATTTTGTAAAACTAAATTTAGTACCATTAAATCTCGTTTGAATATTTGGTTATACATAGTGTTTAAGTTAATTACTTAATGCACTTGTACTATAACTGTTAATGGTGAGTGGTATTAGCTTCTAGCCATTTATAGTTTTCTGATAATTGGGATTTATTATTTTCTAATCATATGAGCTCAGATACACGTGATTATCCTTATACGATATTCCGAACACATTAAATGTAGACTATAACAAACTAAATTACATCCAAACAGAAAAATTAAACGAATTCGACGGAGAAAGAACAAAAATGACGTAGTAAATGTTTTTAATCACTTCAACTAACACTTAATGAATTTGGTAAATGATATACTTACGTTAAACTAAGTATCAACTAATGTTAACTTCTGCCAGCTCAGTATATTCAAATCTATCTGTTGATCTGACATTTAAAACAATATATCTCATTGTATACTTTGATATCGTTTTATTAGATGTAAAACAGTGTTCGTTAAATAAATAAATATTCATCTATTGTCCTGAATTCTTCTTTAAATTAAGTCATATCAATCTTGTTCCATTGAAGTGGGGAGTAGTCGACCTACCTTAATTACAAATAACAAGTTTATCATCAGGAATATCGGCATTTTTCATGTCATTAAATTAACTTTGATATTACTTTGTAAGACAATTATTTTTTCGAAATAAATGCACATACTATTTTTTATCTAAATAACGTATAAAATGATATTGGTCATGTACACAGTATTTCACTGTAAGTACTGGAACCCTCCAAGTCGCTAGACTTTAATTTTATCAAGAATAATATATTTGGAAACTTTATTTTCATCATGTAATGATTAATAATATTTTATTATTACTGAAATTAATTAAGACAAGCTTTAGGGAATAATGTATCAACTCCGCCTGGAGTCCCTTTCCGGGGGCTACTGCCGGTCCCAAGCCCGGATAAAGGAGGAGGGTTGGGCATGGGGTTAGCGACCCCATCCCGTAGAAAACTAACTCGCTAAAAAAACGCTAACCAGAAAAAATTATTCAAACCATTTAAACTCTGCCCTGGGAGTCAGGAGGTCTTCGTTTAGAAGAATTATGACGCCTCATGATGAAAGCCGAGTTTCTTCGGAAGTCACGAGGCCGATGCCCCTTCTGACAACCAGAGCAACCATTTATTTAGGTACATGGAATGCTCGCACAATGTG
This sequence comes from Schistosoma spindalis, assembly GCA_946903255.1. Lineage (NCBI taxonomy): Eukaryota > Metazoa > Platyhelminthes > Trematoda > Strigeidida > Schistosomatidae > Schistosoma > Schistosoma spindalis. Next base: position 60,122,700 of record OX336416.1, on the reverse strand, counting down.
GGAGACTGGGAGAGTTTTCCAAATTGCTGCAGAAATGAGGAGATACAATTTAGAGGTGCTTGGGATCAGTGAAACACATTGGACGCAGGTTGGACAACAACGACTAGCTTCAGGGGAGCTGCTGTTATACTCCGGACATGAACAAGAAAATGCTCCACATACACAAGGAGTTGCATTGATGCTGTCCAAACAAGCACAAAATGCACTTATATGATGGGAATCTCATGGACCAAGGATCATCAAAGCCTCCTTCAAAACAAAGAAAACAGGCATTACAATGAACGTCATCCAATGCTATGCGCCTACCAACGAATACAATGAAGATGCTAAAGATCAATTCTACGATAGGCTGCAGTCAATCGTCGAGAAGTGCCAAACAAAGGACCTGACTATTCTGATGGCAGACCTAAATGCCAAGGTTGGAATTGACAACACCGGATATGAAGAGATCATGGGACGACACGGACTGGGAAAAAGGAACGAAAATGGTGAGAGATTTGCAAATCTATGTGCCTTCAATAAGCTGGTCATAGGCGGGACTATATTCCCACATAAACGCATACACAAAACCACATGGACTTCACCGGATCACACCACACAGAACCAAATCGACCATATCTGCATCAACAAAAAGTTCAGGAGGACGATGGAGGACGTGAGAACAAAGAGAGGAGCTGATATAGCATCAGATCATCACTTGCTGGTCGCCAAGATGAAATTGAAACTCAAGAGGCACTGGACAACGGGACGGACAATATCACAAAAATTTAATACGTCTCTTCTTCGGGATAATGACAAACTCAATAAATTCAAGATAACCCTCAGCAATAAGTTCCAAGCCTTTCATGATCTACTCAATGGAGAAGGAACTACTATGGAGAGCAACTGGAAAGAGATAAAAGAAGCAATCACTTCAACATGTCATGAGGTTCTGGGCCAAAAGAAGCACCATCACAAGGATTGGATCACGGTCGATACACTGGATAAGATTCAAGAAAGGAGGAACAAGAAAGCAGCAATCAATACCAGTCGAACAAGAGCAGAAAAAGTCAAGGCACAGGCTGAATACACAGAAGTAAACAAGCAAGTGAAAAGGAGCATCAGAACTGACAAACGTAAATATGTGGAGGATTTGGCATTGACGGCGGAAAAGGCTGCCAGAGAAGGAAACATGAGACAACTGTATGAAACAACAAAGAAACTCTCTGGAAATCACCGTAAACCAGAACGACCAGTGAAAAGCAAGGAAGGCAAGATAATCACCAACATTGAAGAACAACGAAACAGGTGGGTAGAACAATTCAAAGAACTCTTGAATCGACCAGCCCCACTGAACCCACCCAACATCGAAGCAGCACTCACGGACCTCCCAATTGATGTTGGCGCACCGACAATTGAAGAAATCAGCATGGCTATCAGACAAATCAAGAGTGGCAAAGCAGCAGGACTAGACAGCATTCCAGCAGAGGCACTGAAAGCAGACGTAGCGGCAACTGCAAGGATACTCCAAACTCTCTTCAGAAAGATCTGGGATGAGGAACAGGTACCAAAAGACTGGAAAGAAGGACTCCTAGTCAAAATACCAAAGAAAGGCGATCTCAGCAACTGTGACAACTACAGGGGAATCACTCTTCTTTCAATACCAGGAAAAGTCTTCAACAGGGTATTGTTAAACAGGATGAAGGACTCCGTAGACGCCCAACTTCGAGACCAACAGGCAGGATTCCGTAAGGATAGATCGTGCACAGACCAAATCGCAACTCTACGGATCATTGTGGAACAATCAATTGAATGGAATTCATCACTCTATATCAACTTCATCGACTGCGAAAAAGCATTTGATAGCGTGGACAGAACAACCCTATGGAAGCTTCTTCGACACTACGGCGTGCCTCAGAAGATAGTCAATATCATACAGAATTCCTATGATGGATTAAACTGCAAAATCGTGCATGGAGGACAGTTGACAAAGTCGTTCGAAGTAAAGACTGGTGTTAGGCAAGGTTGCTTACTCTCACCCTTTCTCTTTCTCCTGGTGATCGACTGGATCATGAAGACATCAACATCTGAAGGGAAGCACGGGATACAGTGGATAGCTAGGATGTAATTGGATGATCTAGACTTCGCAGATGATCTGGCTCTTCTATCGCATACGCAACAACAAATGCAGGAGAAGACAACCAGTGTAGCTGCAGCCTCAGCAGCAATAGGTCTCAATATACACAAAGGGAAAAGCAAGATTCGTCGATACAACACAGCATGCACCAATCCAATCACAATTGACGGAGAAGCTTTGGAAGATGTAAAAACCTTTACATATTTGGGCAGTATCATCGATGAACACGGTGGATCTGATGCAGATATGAAGGCACGGATTGGCAAAGCAAGAGCAGCATATTTACAACTGAAGAATATCTGGAACTCAAAACAATTAGCAACCAACACCAAAGTCAGAATTTTCAATACAAATGTCAAGACAGTTCTACTGTATGGGGCGGAAACTTGGAAAACTACGAAATCCATCGTCCAAAAGATACAGGTGTTTATTAACAGTTGTCTACGCAAAATACTTCAGATCCGCTGGCCGGACACTATAAGCAACAACCTACTGTGGGAGAGAACAAATCAGATCCCAGTGGAGGAAGAAATCAGGAAGAAACGCTGGAAGTGGATAGGACACACATTGAGGAAAGCACCGAAATGCGTCACAAGACAAGCCCTCATATGGAATCCTCAAGGTCGAAGGAGGAGAGGAAGACCAAAGAATACATTACGCCGGGAAATGGAGATAGATATGAGAAAAATGAACAAGAATTGGATGGAACTAGAAAAGAAGGCCCAGGACAGAGTGGGTTGGAGAATGCTGGTCGGCGGCCTATGCTCCATTGGGAGTAACAGGCGTAAGTAAGTAAGTAAGTTTACACTGCATGAAACACGACCATTGCAAGTTACGCTTCTTCTACTGCTCATCGACTTTTGAGACAAGAGAGATTATTGAAGACCGCACATCGTGTTTGGCCTATGTGACCATTCCAAAATCTGGGTGCTTATTTTTACTAATTCCTTAGAAAAAATCTAGTTATTTGTTGATATTTCTGAATACAAGAATGACATTTTGAAAACACTTTTGTAAATATTTTAATTGTAAAGTTGATCGCGTTAGAGTTATGATTGAACCATAAAACTTAAATTTCCCTGTGGCTAACTCCATTTATTTTCAAATATTTTTTCCAATAAGTGTGATTAGAAACTGATGTATATAAGATACAATTATTTTCTGCTACATTTTTTGAACAGCTGAGCCAGTTCGTTTAATATGATTGTCGTGAGTTTTCTTCACACTTTGGATTTCAGGTTTTATGTAAAGTGAAGTAATTTTCTACCATAAAAATGATAATTGGTCATAAATCGTTTTTTTTTAATAATAGTGAGTTATTAATTTGTTGGAAATTCACACAAGTTTAGAAAAGAGTAATGACGAAAAAAATTAGAATAAACAGTAGTAATAGTTATTAATAGACGTGTTCAAAATATTTGATTAAAAGGAACTTTTTTAATGAGATCATGAACTTATTCATGTTAAACCACCATTGAAAACCTGAAAGCACTGGATGACTGTTCCGTCTTAGTATGGGACTACTCAGCAGTGCATATCCACGGCCCTGTACACAGGACCCGAACCCAGGACCCTCAGTCTCGTGCATATATATATATATATATATATATATATATATATATATATATATATATATATATATATATATAATTCGTTTCAGTAGTTAATATATGTTGTTTAATTTATAAACAGTTCACATACTGTAGTGGTTATTAATCGTAATATTACACATTTGTCAAGGTATAACTAAAGGTATGTAATATAAGTTAAATTTATCCAATCAAGAACAAAACATTGACATATAAAGCACAAGAACAAACAACAATAGTTCGTACTATACAAAATAATTTACATTAATATGACACACTACATATACAAATGTTTGTTGAAAATAGATAAATAAATTATAAATGCAAACCAAACTGTGAAATAGTCATGTTTGAATGATAATTCATTTAGTCTAGCCTTTCATAATGAAATCATGTAGAGAAAAATTATCAAAATAGCTTCAAACAAGCATATAAATTTCAAAATTGAAGTTTTACAAAGTTCTCATGATTAAAATGTCGACTGGAATTTCACTATTTTTAAATTCATCATATTTATGCGATCCGTTTAATTGAATCAAGAAGTTAGAGGACTCATAATAATTAAGCCTGAGTTCAGTACTGAAGCATCATTTTCCATCTTGTAGGTCCCCACATCACAAAACCAACAAGTTTGCTTTATTATCTATGCGAAAGTGTGATTGCACCTAGAATACACTTAGTATTTTCATAATCAACGCTCAAGTTCGAAAATAATTTAAGTTTTCAGCTAATTTAGTCAAAGTGATGGTCACAGAAACTTACAATTAAGTTGCTGAACATTAAATGTTTTGACGAAGTATTTCATTCAAAATATAAAGTATATTTTTATTACTATTTATTGATCAATGAATTCTCAGTTATTCAAACTTGAAAGAGGTAAGAACATCGTGTGATCTGTCAACTTACTCTCTCATCTAACAAATAGTAATTAAGCATGCTTTTAAGTACGTTAGTCAATCCGAATAAATCTCCTACATATAGACCATATTGAAAATCATAAAAATAATGTTTGTACTTTACCTACTTAGCTGAATATGGTTTGCTGATGTAGTGTGGATGAAATGTTATACGCTCAATCATTTCTCGAATTTGACCATTCAGTATTACATGGTTTTCTCTGGCTACTTTAACAGCTTCCTTGGTGTACTTTGAAATCCTTTGTTGGTCTCAGTTCAAAATCCCTAGTATCGTTTGAGGAAATCAGTCATGGATTTTGTGGATTGATGGTTAACTGTAATTTAAGTTTACTCAACTTTACTCTGTTTTATAACACCTTATGAAGAATTAGTTTACAAAAATTATCGCTTCTTTTTGTCTATTTGACTCTATTATTTATTCTGAAGGTTTTCAGTTAAATAGTTACTGACATTATTGCTTTTGTGTTATTTTCGTTTTTTCATGATCCATATTATTTTCAACACTTATTGATATCATCAGGAAAACTATTGTAAACTAGACGGTATTAAATATTCTTATTGTCCTTATTTAGGAATATTCAGTATATTTCACTTTCATAACTATATTCCATCGGAATAATTCTTTATGAATGTTGTGACCAAACGAAATAATCATTACACTTACAAGTTTCATTTTACTAACTTAAAAATTACTAACATAATGATTTTATCAAAAACACTAGTTGTTAGGTCCTCATAAGACCCTTAAAACTTATCAAAGCTTCAAAATTAAAGTTACAAGATGAAATTGAAAATACTCAAATAAATTTGGTTAAAAGTTAATCCTGACGTATATTAGTATAATGTAGCAAAGATCCAAACCAAGTCAAGACACTGGATTAAACTTTACAAATGTATATGTTAAATAGTAAGACATTTTGGAACAATTATACTAACGTTAATTCATTAGGTCTAAGCAGTCTATTAAATTGAGTATTTTTCTATATTTTTAGTACAGAGGGATTGGTGGAGATAGTAGGAATTTCATCGTTTGTTGGCTAGAACATCAATGAAAACCTAAAAGTGTTGGATAATTGTTTCGTTTTAGTATAGGACTCTTCAGCCGTGCACATCCACAGCCTCTCAGGCAAAGGATATAGATTACACAATATCGTGAATTAAATGAAGTCGAAGATTACCACTGTGATCTTCCATATGTTTTAAAAATATCGCAAGAATCACGTTTCCTAAAAATATATTTCTTCATAGTATCACAGATATTTATCTATATTTCAGTATTCTTTATATAATATTTTTATGAGGTAATTAAGGGGTTTGTTAACCACGTCGGATGAAGTGTTATTTATTCAATGGCTTAAAAACCCAAGATTAATAACATAAATAAAATCAATGTAGTTAGCATAAAGTGGTTTCTTATATTTAGGAGTATGAAACAAATAGTTTTATTTTTTTTTAATAAGAAATAATATTTAATAGTTGTGAAGCCATAGTTCAATCGATTTAAACACTCACTGCTTATCAAATAAGCTACAAGTCTCAAAATAGTGTCACTTTTTTTGGTTTGATTATTTAGATCGATTTTTCAGCCTGACTAACAAATCTACAATAAATTACCAATTTATCTAATTATTAATTTATTAGACAGTTTGGTTGTGACGGTTAATTAATGATTGTTGATTCAATCATCTTGTTTTTTAATGTAACATTTACAATTAAATATCAAAGATGGATAAATCTCAAATAAATATATCTTTGTAGTTCTTTCCATTAAAGTCTTTTCGATAATAACTTAGATCTAAATTAAATAAATCTGAAAATGACCTTGTTATTTATTTTTGGCAAATCAAAAGAAAAGATATTTTATGTCATGTATTCAGTTTAGAATATCACTGATATAATATTTCAATGACCAAATCACAACTTCATAATATTTCGGATTATTTTTTTTAAGAATTATTGATAGAATAAGTTTATATCATTATTATAAATCGCATGCATCCATAAGAACAAAACAATAAAATTAAATTAGATTTCAACAATTAATTTTTCATAATTTTCACTATAGACAATTTGTTTTTACATTATGTAATGGATATTTTACTTTAATTTATTATATTTTCTTACTGTTTGGTAATAAGTAATTTTCATTGAATAATTAGGAAAAATTGATTATTATACACGACTCTACAATATTGCATGACTTAATAAATATTTTAATAATATGATAAGGAAACTAAGTAATTACAGTCTATTACACATACATTAGAATTTACGAATATATTTTACAATTATTTATAATTGTAGGCGAAAAATTTTTGATTGTCCAAGTGCATGATATAACTCATTTGGAGTATTATTTATTGCTCTTATTCCATGATTATCAAGAGAATTTGGTCTTGACTCGACTGACTCTACTGAATGTTTACAAATGATTAATAAAACTAAAGCCTATGTATATATAATTCGCGATAGAATTGAGTATTTAACTACGATTTTTGACAGAATACATCAATAATCATTAGTAAATTTGTTGCTACCACTTCTTTCTTCCAAGTTTTGTAGGAAAAATAACGGGAGACCTAGCAAAAATATAGAGTTCAGACGTAAGTTGGTTAAGTGATCAACTTGGTTTCTTAATTATTTATGATTTCTTAGTTTTTGCACTTATTACAAATCATATACACATGTAAAATATACACAACTAATCTGATTTATTTGTGTTTTGTAAAAAAAACATTTTAAGGTTTTATTTCAATACATGCTACCGATAATAATCGGTAGTGCATGACACTGCTAAGATTTGCTGATATTATCATTTCATTATGTCACTAACTGGTTAATTGTAATAACATAGATCTTGGGAATAATGCTAGATACAATATGGAGTAATGTAAAAGAAATTAACAGTTCAATAAAAACATGAGAAACACAAGAGTGTTAGTGATATGGGGGAAGGATCCGCATTATTTTTGTAGAAGCTCCACACACACAAAGACTTATTTGAAGTTATTTAAGGTTTAGTATCTATTTGGTTAGTAAGTATAATATTCCCAATCTCATTAATTTCTTTGTACCCAATCAAGTAAGTACAATTATTCCCTCTTTTAAATGTACATATTTATATGCTTGTGTATATGTTTGTTTACCCACTTATTATTTTTAATGTTTAGTGACTCATACGACAAGTCATTTCACAATCAATCAAAACACCGTCAGGTTCATATCACTTGTTTGTCGCATACGGACACATGCAATATAATAATTTACCATGATCATTTTGTATTTGACTTCTAATATCTGGGTGTCGTTCACACCTGCTATAAAACAGGGTGCGTTTGGGTATAATGTATTAAATTAATCTGGAGACTCGAAACCACTGGTGTCGTACCGCTACTAAAATGTTATCTGTTTCCAATCATATTATCTTAGGTTCTTACAATTCAATACATCACTGTACATCCTTAAACTTTAATGTTCTGGATCATAAGCTTCACTTTTAGATTAAGGAACTGTTAATTCCAAACAGGAATATTTATAAGCAGTTGACAGAATTAAGTAATTTTACACACTGTATGACAAAGATTATCCTGCCACAATGACTCGTCTGATCATTAATTACTTTGCCTAAATCATGATCTCCATCAATTTTTGTGAGTTAGAGCTTCTTAGAAACTGAACACGAAAACAAAAAGCCTTCTTCACTTTTCCAGTTTCCCTAACTCGTGGTGTAAGTGTAAAGTTCATCTATCTACCGACTAAATCAACAACTCTTGTTCTGAGTAGAATCAAGAGATGGCAGTTCGCCAATCTTCATGGTATCAGGATTATTAATTTGAAAGTCATCTGCACAACATATTCTAAATGGATGAATACCGGGTAGTCTTATTCTTAGTGTAGATAGAACAGAATCAGAGAAATAACACTATTTACTTTAGATAACCAGATGACAAATGTGTAAATTATGCAGTAAGGCCTCACCAGTATTAAACAAGTTTGTTGTAAATTACATTTTCTACTCACGCTTCAATGATACTACGTACCGTAGCTGCTACCTTGACGTGGTGGTCGGGCTTGCCTATCGTGATGACCCAAACGAGCTATATTGGCTGGAACACATGTTCCTGCAGGTTCTACCATGCCAGGCAGGTCGATTGGAGAACGGTAAGACTAAAAGCAGCCACTCAAGGTCTGAGGGCGAAGTCGTACTGCTGACTGTACAGAGGTGTGACAGCAGTAGGGTGTTTTCCTCGGACAACCAGCATCTGCAGCGATGCTGCCTTCTCACAAGGAGGGGTGGGGTTAGAAAAGATTGACCCTAAAAATGTCACACCTCACCTTACCCCACGGATTTCCGTCTCCGGCAGTAAGGCCGCTTGAAGAACGGAGCTAACACATTAAAAACCTCCCACAAAAAGGCCGTGCGCGACCGGCCTCAAGCAGTTGTCCCTTGGGCTCTGCGGTCACGCACTCAGGTCGCTAAGACCAACACTAATCCGATTTCCTTTTCAGGTTCCTCGAGAAATACCCTTCCACGGTGTGGGCAGCTGGAAAGTGACATCAGCCCTCATACCTGTAACAGCACACGAGACCAAGTTGTTAACATTCATATCATTCCTACACCTCCTAGTAACTCTCTTATCTCCACGACTAACCCTTATCACGTCCCTTTATCACCTCGCCCCGCTAGTGCAAGCGATTCGAGTACGCGGAATGTTATTCCTGGTCTCCTGAAACCTAACGAAAGCAAGAGAGATGGAAAAGGCAGCGGCAATAGGTAACAGCAGACAACTGTTCAGACTTGTTAAGGAAACCGGGATTAGGAACCCAATTGTTAGCGAAACTATCTCCGAAAAAGATGGACATATTATTCATTCTCAATCCAGGAGATTGGATCGATGGGTAAAACACTTTAGGGATCAGTTCAACCTGCCTTCAGCCACACTTCGGTTTCCCACGATCTCCAATCTACCTGAATGGCAAGTTAATGTAAGTCCTCCGACTCTTTACGAAGTTGAAAAAGCTATAGGAAATGTGAAGCGTGGGAGAGCAGCAAACCCTGACAGGTTTACCCCTGAGATTTTTAAGGATGGCGGTCCAGTATTAGCAGTGAGATTGACTGAGGTCTTAGGTAGAATATGGGAACTGGACGTAATCCCATCTGACTGGTCTCAATCACTGATTGTGCCAGTCTATAAGAAAGGACAAAAGTCCTCTTGTGACAATCACAGAGGAATTAGTTTGACTAATATATTGTCTAAAATATTAGCTTCAATAATACTTCGACGTCAAACCAAAGCTCGTGGAGAGCAGACTAGAGAAAACCAGGCTAGTTTCCGACCTGGACGTGGTTGTATAGACCAGATATTCACACTACGTCAGGTCCTAGAACATAGACACACATTCAGACGCCCCACAATGGTAGTATTTATCGACCTTAAGGCGGCATTTGACTCTGTTGATAGTGAGGTTTTATGTCAGTGTCTGTCACTGAAATGAGTACCAAAGAAGTACATTAACTTTATAAAGGCTCTCTACTCGAACACAACTGGTCGAGTGAGAGCTTATGGCGCACTGTCATCAGAACTGATTACCTCAAGTGGTGTTTGTCAGGACTGTCCACTCTCTCCATTCTTGTTTAACGTTGTCGTTGACGTGCTTTTAGAGATAACACTTTCCATGGTTTGAACTTCTACCGAAAGATTCACTTGTTGACTTAGAGTATGCCGATGACATAGTTCTACTTGGTGAAGACGCTGACAAAATACAGAGTCTGATGATCACTCTAAGCAACAATGCAAGCATGTTCGGCATGCGATTCTATCCCTCGAAATGCAAAATGTTGCTTCAAGATTGGGTTGCACCGACACCCGAACTAGTGATAGGGAGTGAAGTAGTTGAGCGTGTCAACCGCTTCACTTATCTTGGAAGTCTCATCAGCCCTTGTGGTCTGGTGTGTGACGAAATCTCAGCACGGATACAGAAGGCTCGACTAGCTTTTGCCAACTTGCGTCATTTGTGGCGTAGGCGAGATATCCGTCTATCAACCAAAGGACGTGTTTACTGCGCAGCAGTTCGTTCCGTCCTACTTTATGGCAGTGAAACATGGCCAGTAAGAGTAGAGGATATTCGTAGGTTACTAGTATTTGATCATAGGTGTCTTCAAAACATTGCTCGTATATCCTGGGACCACCGAGTAAGCAACTCAGTTGTTAGTAAACGGGTACTTGGTAAGGATGGCAAATCAATTGAGGAAGTAGTGAAACTTAATCATTTGAGATGGCTGGGACATGTGTTGCGCATGCCAGACCACCGACTGCCACGACGTGCGATGTTTTATGGTGTAGGAGTAGGTTGGAAGAAGGCTAGGGGCGGCCAGACCAAAACATGGCACAACTCCATGAAGTCACTGACAAGTGGACTGAGTCATGTTGGTAGATGTAGACTACCTGGTTGGGGTCCGCGAGACGATAGCAACCGATGGTTAAAGATCTTGAATGACATGGCTCAAAATCGCTTACAATGACACAGGTGTGTTCTCTCAAACTCTAATCTTCTGAATTCTTCATGTTCTTTATTTTCTTTCCAAATTTATTCCACTAGATTATACTCCTTGAATAACATAATCATACCCCAATATTACCTATCTCTACTTATACTTTCACTACATCTACGACTACGGGATTTGAATCGATAACTGAATCTCTGTGCTAATGTGGTATGGCGAGTCGAACTGATGTATGTACGTACGAAGTCCCACGTTGTTATTGACTGACTGACTGATATTACGTATGCTAGTAACTCAATAATACAATCTCTCGTATCATGCATTTGTGAATCTGATTTACAGAAAATGGAATATACCGTTGAGTGAAAGATCCAGATATTCTGCTCAACGTAACTGAGTGTTTTGTGGTCGTTGTATGAGAACTCGAACTAGAATTATTATTATTGGCTTTATTCAGTATTAGAGTTTGGCACAATATAAAATTCCCAGAACGAGGTACTTCAAAAGTTTTTTTTACAAAACAAAATAATAACAACAAAAAAAGAAAGGATAATATAAAAACAATAGTGGAGTTTTCTCGGTTTTGATGAAATACGAACAAACTGTAAACATACTGCCGTCAGCTTTAACGACAAGTTCAACAATATGTTACTGGGTTGCCAAATGTTCAGTCAAGTTTATTCTACGTTTACACTGCAAAATATATAATTGTTTTTAAGATAATGAACACAATTGACTATAGAACATTAACTAACGAGCTCGTGTAGGAATAATATGCATTAAGGTTCAGTTTAGGTATGCTTAACTCAGAATTCTTCGACAACAAAGACCAGGAAACAAGTAAGGAGAATGATAAAAAATGGGATTGAGATATATTCTGAGTGGTATGGATCTATAAATGTACGAACATCATAATGATCACATAAGCTAATAAAAGTGTTGCACATGGCCGGTACGGAACAGTAAGAAAGTCAGATCCTCTCAAAGCCACCCGATGTTTCGCTTCAACGACTTTGAACGGCCTCACAAGAGGCGGTCATTCCGCATTGCAATTGCTGTGGGTTTATTGGCTGTCCGTTGGTTTGCACGAATATCAAGTGTTCTCATATTTAAGTGGTCGTTTGCTGCAGAAAAACCACAAAATCACGGCGGAGAACATTGATTTAGCTTTCTCCGTCTTGTAGTGCACACGTTGGGTCGACTATTGTTTTGTAACTTTTCAATCTCCCCAATTTCGGGGAAACGTTCGTCCGGTTTGCGTGAATTTTCGGGATAATCTTGGTCGGGGGTGTCCTGTTCTGTTTGTCTGGAAGCAGAACGAATTGCAAGCAGATGTAACCTGAAGCGTGAATAAATTGTGATATGCCGGTGTCCTTGCCGTCATGCTACTGGCATACATAAAATAACGGACTCTTACAAGTAAGGTCGATCAATTACGAAATATAAACTGTACAGTTCATAATATTCTGAGACACTGCAGTCGATAGAAGATAGATAACACCCACACGTTCCATAATAACAACAATTACACCACCCGGACGAAGCAAACAGCATGTACAGACTTAACGAAGCCAATTTTTACTTAAGAATCGTCAATAAATAGGTAAGACTGTAGTCTCTCCAATACTTGTCTTTTTTTAGTATTCATTACGATAAAAAATATGGGTTGGAATACAACAAAGTGTGGAGAAGTGACAGAAACTGTTTGCTATAAGTTCTTTGTAGTAGTATTTTTCAACTTGCAAACTGGTTTTTCTGCATCAAGTATTTCTCTTCCTGTACCGGTAGTAATGATGCATCAATAAACTTATGCCCAATATTTATTTTCGTCTTCTTCGTAGTTTCATGGAGAGATACACCAATAATCTCAGCGGGTAACTGTTTGTAAAAATTAGAAACAACTACGTGTTTGCTTTATAAGTACCCGCTTCGTTAGGAAAACTTGTAGTACTGCGTCAGTTTAGAAGTTTCGCTATATTGTTGTGTTGTATATATAAGTTTCTTCACTATGACAGTGTATTCGGATGGATACTTGTAGAGGCATTGTTTCCCAACCACACAGTCTTCGAAGCCAAGCATATAATGACTAAAAAGACGCATATTCGACATGTAAGACTTAGAGAGGGTCGGCTGTGAAGACATTCATTCAATCGGATGGCATGGCTCAGCCTTGCAGGTGTTCATTAGGTGTCACTTATTACCATTCACGTAAAATGTATCATTCTATCCCGAACACAAATATATTCTTGGGAAGTGCTAAGTATCATTGTCAATTGTAACGATACGATGAGTCAGTGTAGACAGCGATGCGACTTCCACGTAAGGTCTTACAGATTAAACAATCACATGACAAATTCCCTGTTTTGGATAAGGTCTATTATCAAAGTAGTATTAGTAACGAACTAGACAATAGTCATACATAATAACATTTATAATGTAAAAGACTGTATAGTTGTTATTTTATATTTAAATAATTTATTAGATGAATGAACGTGGCAGTAGCCAATATAAAACACAGTTATCGTCAACTTGTAAATTGTTACTCCACATAACCTCCCATATTCAGAAATTAGCTAAGTTGTTCGCCAGGCATAGACATGAGTATTACAAAGGTTTGAGCCCTTCACTTCGTTGATAGAAGACATATGTTGCATGTCAGAAAACGTATGAGGACTTTCTCAGCCTAAGAAAATCCTGCAAAATAGCAAATAAATCGTGAAACAAACGATCAAACTTCGTTATCAGCATCAAATTCAATAAGAAAATGAAATAGCAGCTAACAGGATGTACCTATAAGTGTCTTACTTGTTATAATTAATGTTCTTCATTTATTAACCTTTCTAGATATCACTCGTCAACATGCATTAGAACTTTGTCTATAATTTGGTCAGTGATTGCGGATTCTGTTTACAAAATTTTATTCGTAAACCCTATTAGAGACACATCATGAATTAGTTTTAACTACGACATGGTTTAGTTACCATGCTCGAAACAAACGAGACTAATTGATGTGGCAGTTACAGTAATGCTGTACACAGTTCCTGTATATGTTCATAAAACGGGCAGAAAATGTTATCAACGTCTACTGTTACTCATATAATTTATCTCAGACACGTTACATAACAACAAGTCAGTCGAGTCGAAAAAGATTATACTTAGGATGGATAGAACTGTTTATGGCTGTATATTAACAAGTCACACAACTTTCATAAATGGTTCAACACTTATTTGTCTCAACCTACATTCCATAAACAACTGCACAAGAAATGTTCATCACCGTCATAATTAGGGAGGTGAATCGAGTGTATAGGGTCCTGGAGCTCATTTTTGCATAAAACTCTGATTGTGGTGTATTTTTAACTTGATAAACGGTGAATTTCACTTGTTTGAATTTGCATTGTTACAAATAACCACAATAAGCTGACCAAAAATTGACCGAGGTTGTGAGCAACAAATATGTCAAACTACTAATAAACTGGAATAAGAGATGCGTAATAAGCACAAGCATTACGAAAATTGACGTCAGACGGAAAAAAAATAATGTTAATGGCTGGTAAACAACGACATCAAAAATCCTCGACAACACGTAACATGTGCGCGAACACCCGTAGTTTGACTTCCTGACCGTCCAGCTTCGAAAACTACGTGCTATTTCGTCTTCCCGGTCTAAAACCTTTGTGTATACATAAACAAACGAATGCACTAGAAAATGTGGTAGACAACCAAGGTTCGAGGATACTTGTGTTCTTATCTTCATCAGTGAAATAATTCTAAAGATGGCAGGAAAGGAATATTCTTTGGATTATAGTCAGAGCTATCGTTGTATCTAACATTTAACATGACTAGTCGGACGAAGAGGCATAAAGTGGTAAGTAGACCCTCCAAACAAAATTTTATGCGATCCCCCGACACTACTGCTAACTTTACTGGTCTTACTGAACAAAACCAAAATGAATTTGCCCGGCCAAGCATCTGCATCAACATCGAATATGCTGTGCTGCATGTAAATCGTTTAAGTAATTGAACTGTGTGAACGTTTTGAGGCCTAGATGAGTTCGATGTGAATAGACTGACCAACTAACTTATACCGAATTCCTGACAAATATCCAAAGTTGATCACATCTCGTCGTATTCAGACTCTGACTCTACAACACGAACTACATTATTTCAGAAATGCATTGGTAAGAGAAAGTAGAGGAAAACGGTGTGACCACTACTAGATAAGTTAGTTTATGTAGTGTTGTTGAATAATGGACAATCTTCCAAATATATCCTCGAATGCTCTCATTCCTGATTTCTTTTTTCAATTTGCTTGATGTCTCGATTAGAAGGGTTTATCGGCAGCAGCACTATTGAGCTATGAATATCCATCAGATGCTTTAAGGTTTTGGATGGGTCTTATTGAACACTAAGTACCTGTGAAATTTTGTTTGTGCTCGTTCAGCTAACCGTGTTCTCTACTACATTTAACACCAATGTTAAAGCCCTTGAAATCTTTGACTAATTGATTTTCTTGTTCAGAGTTTATTGCTAATGGTTGGGTGTTAAATCTACTTATGGTACATAATCTAGATGCTTAATCACCCTCACTTATTAACTCGTGCTATAGACAAAGGAATTCGACTAACAATGCCAACATAAGACACATTATGTTAGCACCACATGCATCTACAGTGGTATCAAGCTAAATGACGCTTGCTATAGACTTCGGACTCACTGATATGATTGAAGATTCCACAGGTATTTGGAGTTTAAATGCTCTTTAACCAGTAGCACCTTCTAATATGAATCGTACCCACCAAGTGAAATCAAAATACAGAAGCGAGGAGGTTCGAAGTTGTATTTGATAGGCTATCAATATATCGAGGATCGTCTGATATGATCTTTCTAGCGATTGCAGTAGATGTTGAGCATGGCGTTCCCACACGTGATCTGGTGCGGATGCATGACCAAGCGCCTTCAGCTAGATGAGTCCATTATAACTAATGTGGTCAGCATCCAATGTCGAAGACTTACAGAGCTATTTACTTTAAAGATTCATTTATCTCTACATGATCTTTGGCTCCGGAAGAAGTAGCAGGAAGTTTACTTATACCGAATATCATTGAAAGGGATTTTTTCACAACCGATTTCTTGACTTTGTGATGTCATCGGTTCGTTTTCTGGCCCAATAAATTTTAAAGCATGAAATCTATTATCAACTTGGTATTGTTTTGATTATATCTTCCCATTGAGGTTTAAGTGTGGCGCATATATATTTGGTGCCCCCTGTACCAATATTCATGTGTTCAAATAAATAAATAAAATAAATTGAGGTTTAAGACTTCAATCGATCTGTCTGTTATTGCATATGTGCATACTGTGCGCATGCCTCGATATTGCCATAATTCACAGGCTTTTATAAGCAAGTTGGATATTGGCTAGCAGTGGAATAACAGAATGATCGGTTGAATTCTTAAACCTCAATGGTAAGATACAAGCCAAACAATAACAAGTGAATTTAAATCCACCACATTGCACAAGCTAGTGGCTATCAGGACTCGGTAGCTGAGTCAAAAACGGTACTCGATTCAAGTTCCGGAGTAAACATCAGCTCTGAGATGCAGTTACATCCGGCTGATAAGTCCCAACTAGGACGAAACGCGCGTCTTGAATCCTACTGCTAGCTACTATCCATCTTTGCTTGTAAAATCTTATGATAAAACAGTTTTAGTTACCGTTATATTTTTAAGTGGAGGAAAACGGAAAGTATCGTTATTAATTATTCGGAAAATAGTCAGAACAACTTTTCAATTATTATTTCATTTACGTAAGTTCAGATTCTATTGGACGTTGTAAAACTGGTCGCTATTTTGATTTCCGTCGAGTCTATGGCTCGTGCGTCGCATCGCAGTGGGCCCCTGAAACAGCAGAATAAAAAGCATAAAGGAGCCAGGAAATCTTCAGATAAAAACTCAAAGCCATACCGCGTAACAAAAAACAAGGTATTATGCCAGTCTTATTGAGTCAGCGTACAAATTATTTTGTCACTAATAAGAATTATTTTTAGTAATAATTAGTACTAGACTCAGTGATAATGCCACAGAATTTGTGTCATTCTTGAATATTTGGTAATTCAAAAGACGCCCTGCGTTCTGTTACGATTTTTGATACTTAAAACTATTGTAAATAGGGCACGTAAGCAGTTTTCTCAGAGGTATAATGACTGCCACGAAGTAAACGTGTTAGCGCAGGTTTTCACGATGTAAACATTACTACCCTTAGGTGGTTTATCATTCTGAAGATAGTACCTCAACATGAATATAATTTGATTTACAGGTATTGTAAAAGTTTACACAGATCAAAAATCGATATAATGTTCTTGGTGATAAAAGTAGTTTACATACAAATAATAATTACCAAATGAATGATGGACAACAAACAACCACTGCTAATCAATTCTACCCAACTCAATTTGCCTCGAGTCAGGTTTCTTATTTTTATGTGATAACACTAATTTTGCTGATGTTTTACATATAGAGATCTGAAAGTCAATACTGTATCATGACGAACAATCGAAACCAGCATGTTTTTCTATCTACTTAAAGGCGTTGTAGTAATAGGATCAAACATTTGTTTGGGGTTTGGTCGAATAAGAGTAGTACTGCCATGGAACCGCAAATTCAGTCATTAATTTGGTCGATTGTCTGTTATTAGGTTCTTCAAATTTTCAAAATATGTGTTCTTTATATGGTTTCGCGAGCATTGTTTTGAGGCTTTTTTCTGACTTCATCATTTTTATATTGAATTTTGTCTTCTGATTTACTGCCAAATTAATCCGTCCATTTTCTCACTTAAAACTGGACGACCTTAGAGATTATTTTCATATACCATCGCACAATGGTAAAGAACGGTTCATACATCTATCATAAAATTTTTAGGTACGAGATCGACCCCTCAAAGTCTTGGAAACTAAATTAATGCTTTTTTAAGTACATATCACAAAGATAAAAAAAACTAGACAGTAGATATTTTTTCTAGATGTACTTGTTTGGTATTTTCCCCTAACTTATAATTTTCTTTGCTTTTACTCACATGATTGTGTCTGAAATGTTTATGAATATCAGTTAATTATATGCAGTTTGAGTAGTGTTATATACATACTGGACGTACCTCTCAGCAAGATGTACATGACTTCATTTGACAAAATTTAATGTATTTAGAAGACCGCTCGAATCTGTGTTCAAGAATTTTCAGCGTATTTATTACTGGTGCTTAGATTTAATAGACGAATGTTATTCCCAAACTTAGTAAATCTAATTCTTATATTGTCATCACAAAAGAACTCTCTATAATAAATCAAAACAATCAACAGTGGAAATCAACCCTGATAAATGTAAGTTAATGTAGATGATGCTGAAGTCCAAAATTACATTGTGTTTAATAGATTCACAATGTTAAAGCACCAGCTTCATGTGGTTCGTCTAAATTCATTTAAATTTTTGTTTACCATTGTAGATACTGAATAAAAACCAACGGCGCTTGCTCTCCAAGCAACTCCGCATACAAAAGAGATTAGAGGTTTGTTACAAAGCTTTACTTCTTATTGTCATAGGTGAAAAATCTTGAAGCATCTCGTGGGACTAAGGGAAATCCTATAGCTTGCGTTTTGATTCCTTTATCGTCCTCAGTACCTACACATTTAGCCCAACTTTTATTTCAAACATGTGAACCAAATGCTGAGGTTATAAAAAGGCCAGAATGTTTGCAAAATGTAGTCACTATTCACTCTCAAATCCTAAATAAATACTTTAATCTCATTTGTGCTTACAGTGATGATCTCTTTGGTTGTCTTGATCTCGCGAATTTCGCAGACTGGCTTATTCTTTTAGTCCCAAGTAATCCCTCAGAGATTCCTGACTCTGTTCACGAGTTACTCACTGCCATATATGCTCAAGGTTTTACAAATGCTTCCTATGCAGTTCTTTCTTCCAGTTCAAATCTTAAAGAGTTAAAACAGATTCTGGAGGTAATTTTGGTTGCCTGTTTTTTATTAAAAATTAACATGCTATACATTCGTCTTAAAGTTTTGGAAGAATTTTGAGTTGACTTTTGTTAAACACCAAACTTTGTCGATTAATAAAAACAAGGAGTCTTCATTATTATATACATTTATTGCATTGCTATAGTTATGTACGTGTTCACACAAGAAAGTAAACTATTGTGTTGGTTGCACAAACTGAACCTACGACCAGACTTTTGACTGAATTATTTTCGACTTATTTGTCTGATAACTATGTAGACCATCAAGCATTCTTTTTAAAGTATGTAGAACTATTTCCTGCGAGGTACGCATAATCCCGCTTCTATGCGGCAAAGCGACCGTCTATACTAACAGTATTCTTGTTGGAAACTATCTACGTAGATTCAGATTGTATTGAACTGTTTTCAAGCAATTTATACGTGAAACTGCACTCAGTAATTTTGTTCATTAAGCATCATTTTTTGACTGCATCCAATTATCTAAGTGTAACTGTCTGGCCTTCGTAAATTCTAATTTCATTCTGTGATGTTATAGGATGTTTTTTATTTTGACTAATAGTGTAGGTTTCCAGTCCCCGAATCGACGATTCACCAACTAAATTCAAGCGCCAATGCTCTAAACCTCCTACGGCATATTGCCTCAACCAATCCGTCGAGTTTCCATGTTAAGGGAAAACATGCAAAATTGGCTGGACAGTCTACAGTAATGCATACTGGAGCACGCTACCGAACACGCTTACTTGTTGACTCTATTGAACTAATCTCTGAAAACAGTAAGTTTTTATTTCAGTCGTAAGTTAGTTTTTACTTACAGTTCGTCAGGTGTGTCTTATGCAAGCCACCCAAAGTACAAATTATTTGATCATGTAGTTATTTTAACTGTTTTATTGTCAAAGTGATTTTTGACTTCGGTTCCTTCAGAAAGCTACAACATGTGACGTAATTTGATTAAAGTGGCGTCCGTCATCTTCAATATTCCCAATGTATTTGATTAGTTACATATATCCACTCTTAAATAAATAACTGCTTCGATTTACTAATGATTTATGGCATGCTTTCAATCGTTTCTACCGTTCACTTTCTGAACCAACTACATTTTTTGATTAGATTTCAGTTACTAGATCATTTATGTAAATTCTGTCTGCTTATTTTAAACAGAACAGTAGGATTATTCAAATATATTTTCTGATGAACAATCCATTGCTTATGGCTGTTTCAATAATTATTATTTTCTATTAAACTATGGGGTGACCCAATAAATTCTTCAACTTGTACACAAGGTTCAGAGAATAAACAGTACTTTCATTCAAACTCTTGCAAAATGTAGATGCTCATGACGATATCACAAAATCCGAGGTATCAGTCTGTCTTCGTGGCCGCCTACATGGAGCACCATTGATTTTGTTCGAGGAGTTAGAGCAAAATGGTTCTGCACTTGTTGGTCCTCGTGTACATTTGACTGGTTGGGGTGATTTTCCTTTGATAGAGGCTAAATGGATTGATAACTATCACTTACAACAGACGTGGCAGATTTCAGATCTTAACACCGTTGAAAATATATCAACAAGACATGTACTTCCATCTACGTCAGTTAATCTCACAAACGGTAAGTTTAAAAGCATGTTTGCCAAAAGTTTTGTTTAAATAGCCTCTCTTCTGTCTAAACTAAGTAATTAGTATATGTACATTGTTAGATTAATTCATCCGCAAGGACTTCCTACGAGTTCTTAAACATTCAAACGTTTCTTTTTCAATCCAGTGTAATGATACTTGATATTAGTATTGGTTTTAACGTCCCGACACCAATAACATTTAATCAATTAACTGTAGTGCCATGTGCGCTGACGATCGGTAACCCACGTTAAATTCGTCCTCTACCAATCTTGTAATCGGAACACCAGAAGAGTTAAGTCGCTACTTCGTATAGTTTAGATCCACCACCAACGTGATTATGTATTTCGAGTGTTGGAGCAGTAAACAAACATTATTAGATCATTTTTGACATGGAGTGGATTTCTACATTCATGGTTGATTTGCCTTCTGTTTACGACCAGTCAGTCAGTCCAGTAAAAATTAGCAAAAATAAATGGGTCAAAAGACAACTTACAATTAAAGCCATATAGAAGAAATACCATAAAACTACTTGTTCCCTAGACACAAATAAAATCCATACCAGTAAATTCGTCCAGAAGTACATGAGTTTCATATTTTCCTTTACACTACAATCTTGCTAAGGGTCAAAAGTACTAAAGTTATATGTTTCTACAATATTTCCACTTTCAAATGTTCTTCCGATAACAAGTCTTACTCCTTTTCCATTCTTGATTTGTCCGATAGCTATGCCGATTTCTTAGATTGTTGGTGTAGTGACATCTATAGAAAGGTCTGTAGATACTGCTTTTATTTACGGTGGATTCTGTGAGACTGGCCTACCTGAGAATTCATCATTTTAATCCACCCACCTGTTCCACTGTTCTTGAATCAATGGATGGTTTGCCTTCTTTCTTGAATGGTCCCCTTCGTTGTACCATTTAGTGATATGTGTTAGTGATAACAAAATATGATTGGTCACTGAGCGTGGACAACCAGACACTCAGAGTACTGACTATTAAACATGTGATTTACGTTCCTCTCAATGATTTCTACTCTGGTCTCACTGAGTGGGATTTATAGTAACTGTGTTGAATTGAGTGTTATCTAGCGTTAACCTGGTTCTATATTCTGGGTCGTGAATTCTTGATCTGATATGACGTGACTAGTCTCATTATCGTATAGCGTATTATCGTAGTACACTTAAGAGGGGAATATTTTAAATCATGCTTTGTATCATACAGTTGTCTCATATTTCCTTAACTTGCAGCTTTTTCCAGTCAGTCAGCTACAACGTAGGACCAGGCACATATGTGCATCGGTCCAAGTTGCCACACCTTAATAGCATTGCAAGACGAACACCGGATTCATAGAAGTAGTGGTAGTAATACATAAAAGAAAGATTGCATATAAGGACATAGTACAGGAAGAGAGAATTAGTTCGTAGAAAAAAAGATATGAAGCGATTTTGATCTCTTAGTGTAAGGTAAGACAGAGAGTGTATACACCTACGCCATTGTGATTGGTTCTGAACCATGTGACCCAGGGTCTTCAACCATTGGTTGCGATAGTCGCACGGACCCCAACCAAACAGTCTAAATCTGCCAACATGGCTAAGTCTAGAAGTTAGCGACTTCAAGGACTGATGCCACGTTTCGGTTTGGCCTCCCCCAACTTTCTTCCATCCACCCTCAACACCAGTTAGCATTGCGCGTTGTGATAATCGATGTTCAGGTATACGCAACACGTGGCCCAACCATCTCAGTCGATAAAGTTTCACAACCACATCAACTGATTTACCACCATTCCCTAATACCCTACCTCTAACCTCACTACTATTTACCCGGTGATCCCAGCAATGTTTCTAAGGCATATGTGGTCAAATACTAGTAGCTTACGAATATCTTCAAATCTTAACGGCCACGTTTTGCATCTGTAAAGTAATACAGAACAAACTGCCGCGCAGTTTATTCGTCCTCTTATTGATAGACGGACATCTCGCCTTCGTCATAGGTGACGTAAGTTGGTAAAAGCCTAACGAGCTTTTCTAATCGGTGGTAAGATTTCGTCAGATATCAACCCATTAGGGCTGATCAGACTTCCAAGATAAGTGAATTTGTCGACGCGTTCGACTACAACCGGAAATGATAATCGCCCTCATACCTCTAACAACATCAAGACTACTACTATTCATAATCAACCTCTTTCTTCAGATCCTATTATTCCTCCTACAGCGACCTGTACCATTAAATTTCCTCTTTTCGCTTCCTCCTCAAGTGTCACCATGGCCAACGATTCTAGTGCGCAAAACACTCTCAGGTCTACTGAAATCTCGCTCCTAACTGCACATTGGAGCCCTCAACGTACGCACCCTATGTCAAATCGACCAGTGGGCCTCCTTGGCTGAGAATCTCTAACCATTGATGTATACTACCTCCGAAACACGCATACAGGATTCTAGTGTGGTCATTCACCCCGACAAAATACACCCTCCGTGTATCTGGCGACCCGATGTAGGTATAGCACTAAGTACGAGAGCAGAACAAGCACTATTACAGTGGGTCCCTGTTTACAGTCGTCTATGTGCTGTTCAACTAAACGGCTCCGTAAGGATTCGTATAGGTATGGACACTCGTTGCCTTTTCGTCGTTTCTGCCTACGCTCCCAATGACTGCAGCCCAGAAAGCTAAACGTTCAGACATAGTGCTCGTAGCAGGTGACTTTAATGCCCAGGTAGGGAGCTTAAATCAAACAGAAGGACATTTAGGTGGGTGTTTTGGTATTCCGGCTCTGCGAACAGATAATAGTGATTGTCTGCTGCAATTGCGCTCAAACAATCGTTTATTTTTAGCAAACACAAATTTTAAACATAAGGAGAGACATCGCATAACATGGCAACCCTCTGCACCAAACCAACGCTGGACTCAAATAGACCATATTGCCATCAGTCATCGTTGAAGAGGGTCGACAGAAGATTGTCGCTCATTCTGGAACACCTGCTTGAACTCCGATCATGCTTTAATACGGGCACGCATCTGCTTGCGCCTCACTGGACGCAGGAAAGCCTCATGAGAAAGGCCTATTAGAATTGAATTGAGTGATGAGAAACCGTAAGTAGTTTCCAGGAACAACTGAGGTCACACTTAGGTAGTTCTGAAAACGAGGCTGACCCAGATGTTGCTTGGAAAGTTGTACAAGCAACTGTGGAAACCAGTGACATCTATTAGTGATCTAAACCAAAGAGTTACAAAGAACCAATGGATTTCGTCAATGTCTATTGCACTGATGGATTCTCGTAATCTCATCCCATCAGGCTCTGAATACGATGAAAAGCGTAAACAACTCAGATCTAGGTTAAGCAAAAGTCTAAGGAACGACCGTGAGCAGTGGTGTGGGCATCGAAAGCAAAAGAGATGGAAAAGGCGGTGGCTATAGGAAACACAAGATAGCTCTTCAGACTCATAAAAGAAACTGGAACTAAAAAGTCAAATGTGAGACTATTTCGGAAAAAGACGACACTTATCTGCTCCCATAGCTCTTTGTCAAGATTTGTGACCGACAGTAACTTTAGAATGGCTACAGACTGAGTGTTTTATTCAGTTATATTTAATGTCTTTTTAAACTTGATATTATTAGAGTGAAATTTGATCAAACTACTTGTGTTTTACGTTTTTAATTTTTCGGATTCAATGTTATGCCGTTTTACACCACGTCTTAAATTTTCGTAAACTTTTGTAATATTGAACCGTGGTTCCATCGTTCTTAAAGTTTATCGCATCCCCATATCCTCTCGTTGCTGATATTTATCTTAGAGAATGAAGATTGTGAGGAGGACTTTCTGTCAGATGAAATGTCTGTTGATGATTCACATGAATCAACAAGTGAAAACCAATGGAATGCAACGGAAGAGATATCTGATCACTTAGAATCTGAGTTATCTGGAAATTCTGATATAGAGTGTGCTTCGATAGCAAGTCATACCGCTCATACAATGGCAGCCAGCGCTACCTCTACGTTCTCATCTGCTCAGTTAGCCAAATTCCGGGCTGCCAGAATGGAAGAAATGTTTCCGGATGAGGTAATGTTTCCTTATTTTAAGCTGTGACGTACTTCTAACACTAGTAAATTGCTAGCAACTAGTTATAATAAAAACTTAAAAATCATATCAGGAATCTAACGATTCGTCAACAATCCATCTACCCGATCGGTCATTTTTAGTAACCTACTCCATATCATATATTATTGACAGCTAAAGCGAACTGGTTATGTACATCATGTCCGGCTATTAGCAGTTTAAACTTGTTATCACTCCTACTCAATGGTCAGTTACGAGTTTCTGTCGCAAACCTTAGGCTGCACACTTAGCACTATTGTTGGAAACACAACTGAGTGTTAAAACGATCAAAATGGAGTAATGTCAAAACCTGATACCTCATATTTGAAAACCACCACTACTTTACTTTGAACGTTTACAAAAAACAACACAATAATAATTTCTAGTTAGATTTCACTTAACGATGGAATGCGTCACGCTATAAGAATATAGCAGGATCTTACCAATCTATTTGATATCTCTTCAGCCGCTCACAGCGGTCATAATTAGTGTGTAAAAGATTTCAAAGGTCTATATATGTAATCAAGTTAGTCAATTATTATTATTTCTAATAAGTTAACCCAATTTCCTGTGCTAAGCAGCTTCATTAAATTAGTGAGTCATCTCACAAATTAAATTGGTTCAATTAGGAAGCCACTTGATTTTCTGATTACTCGTATGTGATTGGTAGTGAAGTGAACGAACGCTCACGTGGGGGGGGGAAACAAACTTTTTAATAGGAAAACACAAAGTTGTTTCGTAAAATGTGAAAACCATATAATAAGTACTTAATTTCTAAATCATCCGTCAATTGTCTAAAACTCCATCGTTCCTTCATTGTTATTACAATCACTCTATGTTCCTGTTCTCTTCGATCCAATCTTCTTAAACTTCTGCTGCCACGCCTTCCACATGTGGTTAGTGTTACATACTACTTATGTCTGTCTACATAAGTAGCATACACTACAGTAGAGCATAAAAGTCAATGAGATTACTCGGACATCAGTCTTAACGGTACACGCAATTCTACTTCATTAGTCCAAATGCGAAACTTTTACAGAAAACAAAAAAGCTTATTAAACAGATATCAATCTGACAAATTCCCAAGTAATATTTATTTATTTGAACACATAGATATTGGTACAAGGAGGCACCAAATACATATGCACCACACAAATCTCATTTGATTTTTGCGAGGGCTGTGATACTGCCCGGGTGCCCAAACCGAAGCAGGTGGTTTTCTTAGGGGGCCACACCCCGAGCCTTCGACCTGAACGTCTGACCCACAAGGCAGTGGAGCATCGTAAGGAGATGCAGTCTCATGGTAGCCGGTGACCAACGATTAGTTTATACGCCATTTGTTCCTTCAGGATACTGGAGCCAATGTGCACCATTGGTTTCGAATCAGGGTTTTCCAACTCCCCTAGGTAGACTCTCCATGTTCACCGACCTGGTTAAAGCACCGGACATTCGCTTTTCGTCCCCTCAATTTCGTAAACAACACCACCGCTGAGAGAAGGTAGTGAGTAGGACTTCCCTGGAAGAGGCTGTATACGTGTGGCCATGTGAGAGCAATTCGAGAGGGCGAACCCACCCCACTCTTGGCCGTATCAGGGTATTTGGGGGGCAAGTAGACATCATTTACGCTGAAGTAGGTTCGATAACGTCTTGAAGGATTAACGCTCTATAAACGAAAGTAGATGTAACAAACTGAAATCAAGCTAGCTGATTGGTGGGATTTTTCATTATTTCATGCCCTGAAAAGTTATTTCAGTTCAAAATGATCTGACCTTTACGCCACTGAATCTAAGTATGCCCATTTTCACCCCTGTGTATGTCGAAGCAGTCTCTACAGAATTGCGAATGTAAACATTTACTTTATATATACAGGTTGAAACCCCTTCAAACATACCTGCCAGTGAACGGTTTGTAAAATACTGTGGTCTTCCTCGTTTCCAAGGTAGCGTGTGGCCAGCAGAAAAGAATTGGTTACCCAAACATTATCAAAATATCTCCTGGTATGCAAAATTTGTGGTTTACTACTGCTTTTGATAAATTTTTCATCTAACCGTAGATACGCAAACTGTTATTTTCATCTGGAAAATATTTCACTGGAATAATTGGTTCAGAGTTTTTCGCTTAGTATCGTGTCTTTACCTTCCTACTTGCCTAAATAAAAGTACAACAGTTAGTCCTCATTAAGCGTGTACAGTTGTCGCAGACTAGCTGTTAAAAGATAGATTTTGCTGTTGGATACATACCGAACTTTTTGTATAATCTATTCTCTATGTTCTGTAACTTCCGATTCTTATTCAGATGTCTTCAAATG
Source organism: Schistosoma spindalis (assembly GCA_946903255.1). Classification (NCBI taxonomy): domain Eukaryota; kingdom Metazoa; phylum Platyhelminthes; class Trematoda; order Strigeidida; family Schistosomatidae; genus Schistosoma; species Schistosoma spindalis. Next base: position 60,095,539 of record OX336416.1, on the reverse strand, counting down.
ATTAACCCAATAGTATCGCAAGTCCTTTATATATTAGAATATTTAGCTCTTTAAAAGATATTCACTGTATTTCTATTAGAAAATGCAACTTCACAATTATGGCTATTAATTTTAGAGTTATTTCAATGTTATGTATTATGTGATAGAAGTTTGGTCGTTAAAGTCATAATGACAGCGTGTCAAATATAATCGATTGTCATTTATTAATAAATTAAACATATGATAACTTCAAAGTCTCTCCTTTATATCGTAGTAATTGGGATTGTTTATAGTCTAAACGTGGTGAATAACTGGTACATTTACGGTATAATTAAACATTTTGTTTTGTGCTTAAATCTGTTATTGCCACACAATTCGATTTCATATTGCTTACCCCGAATTTGAGTTCTTGCTTATGCCTTGTCAGAGTTCTAAACTTATTGGGACTCGTATTATTTTGTTAGCTTATTTTATATTCACACTAAAACAACTGAAAAGCTGTGGAGCTAGATATTTCATTTATCTATCCAAATGAGAGTTACCAATTAGCTACCAATCGACTGTCTATTCTTTGTTTCTCGGAATTTTACTGCATTCTGCAAGATATGTTAATCATCTAAGTTGTTTGATTCTGGTGCACACAAAATCACTATATCGCTTAAATATCCGTTCTTAGTTCACAAACCTTGATTTTAATGCAGTATCAAAGTTATTGGGTTAGGACTGCGATATATTTTTTATTGAAGTTGACAAAAAAATATATCAGTGACCTATTTATTGTCCTCTTTTGTTTATCCAAAAGCTTCCGAAACTATCACCGTAATAGGCGTACTATGATTCGTTATATTGAGCAAAAATTAGCAGACTTTCAATCAGCATATAAATCAACAGGGAATGTCTTTAAGTACATTCCATCTGGTGTAGATGTCGAGCTTCTGCTGCAGCCTATTTCACGGGATCTTGGTGAATTGATATTGTCTCACCACACGTTACCTCAACCTAACGAAGCCAGAAAACCTTCTGATCCAAGACCTCATCCACTTTTAGTTTGGTCACTCTTACCTCATGAAACTCAAATGTCAGTCTGCCATTTTACAATGTTTCGGCGTGCTTCTGCTATCCACGCTGTTTCAGATTTGATGGTTATAGCAAACGCTGCAAATAAAATTACCGAGTCATTATCAAAAGAAAATGGGATTTGTGCATTAGAGCTTGGTGAGGATGCTTCAACACAAGTAGAACGAGGAGATAAATTAATACATGATGCCCTCATTAGTCACCGTTACAAAATCGACGAAAAAAAAAGTGGAAAAGCGCTATACGATCCAAAGATGCCTATACCTCTTGAAGCGGAACCGATTAAATCGAAAGATCTGATGCTTATTCAGGTAGAATTATGATTGTATGTACAATACTTTATATGTAATCATGAGGGTTAAAATGTCAGTATCGTTAGTTAAAATATAATATTGTTATTACCTTCAGTCGTTTGAGTAGTAACTTGAGTAAGTCACTGGATACAGTAAATCCTTCACCCTTAATGAACTCTTGGATAACGAATTGTGCGTAGTGAAGTTCCTTTGAGATAAGACTATTTCCTTTATTATTATTATTTGAACACATTAATATTGGTACAAAGAGGCATCGAATACATCTGCGCCACACAAGTCACTTGATTTGTGTGTGGGCCGTGGTACTGCCCGGGTGCCCAGATCGGAGCAGGTGGTTTCCTTAGGGGAGTCACACCCGGGGCCTTCGACATTAAGGCCTTATCCACAAGGCAGCGGAGCGACGTCAGGAGATGCAGTCCCGTGATATCCGGTGACTAATAATTGGTTCATACGCCATTTGTTCCCTCAGGATACTGGAGACCATGTGCACTTTTGGTCTGGAATCAGAGTTTCCCAACTCCGCATTGTATATCCTCCATATCCACCAACCTGTTTAAAGCACTGGACATTCGCTTTTCGTCCCCTCAATTTCGTAAACAGAACCCCCGCTGCGAGAAGGCAATGAGTAGAACTTCCCCGGCAGTGGCCAATGTAAGAGCATTTCGGGAGGGAGAACGAACTCTCCTCACCCTCGGCCGTACCAGAGCACTCGGGGGCTTAGAAATCCCTCAATGTATTACTCCCTCCAAATATTGACTGAAATTAGTAGTATTTTAGATGACGACACCTGTAAATATTTTTCTTTATTTGATAGTTTGCTATGTATGATATACTCGTCGCAATTTTTAGCGTTACAACCTTTCGTTAACTTTTAAAAGTACAAAAAACTTTCCATATTTGAGTCATTTGCATTAGGACTTTACTCTCTTATAATTGGACAAATTTGTTTTCAAATATTGTAGGCAATAAATACATGGTCTTTCACAACAGAGTCAAAGGGTGTCAGATTTTTAAATTAATTTTCTCAGTATTAACTTCAGGGTAGCGGCAATAGTTGCTCCTGTTTTCGAATGATGTGGGGCGTCTCTGACCAGTAGGAAGCGCTATATGGGCTAACAAAAAGAGTAGTTTGGAGAAAAACTGAGGAAAACAAAACAACACTTGACAACCACCCAATAATTCGTTAATAGACGGAGCTATGTTAAGAAGTACAAAATGACAAGGGGGCGTTTAATATTCGTAATCAGTTATGTTTAACTGTAGGTGACATGGCTAAGTTGATCATAGCGTTACAGATGTATTCATTTTCCATTACTGACGGTTCTCTAGATGTGTTGCTACTTTGGATTTTACTTAGAGTAACCATACTCTGTTTACAACCTTTCAGGCTGGGATTCGGCGTTTCGTGGCAGCTCCAATTTATTCTACACCAAGTAATCCTCGTGAAAAAGCTAGATTTGAGTCCTTTTTTCCTGCTTCAGAAAGTTCTACTGTAGCGACTGTTTATGCACCAGTGATGTATTCTCCTGTTAATGTTTTACAGTTTAGGATCAGAGTAACAGAGGTATTTTATTGATATATTTTTGTTTAATATCAGAAGGGGTTTTGTGGATATTGTAATTTTAATAGTTGAGATCATGAGTCAATGAGGAGTCCCATAGTAGGACGAAACGGCCGTCCAGTGCTTCCAGGTTTTCCATAGTGGTCTAGCTTCAATTGACTCATGATATCAACTACTAATATTTTTGTTTGTTGTATGAATTCATACTCTGGATTTCTATCCAATTCCAACCCTTAGTTTATGTATGAGTTCTGTGACAATAATATGAAAGCTTCAGTTTCATATTAGTAGCAAGTCCATCTAGATCCATGTTTTTTTTGTTGAAAAATATTAAAGAGAAAATAACCTGGCCACTTTTTACATACCAAGCTTCTAATGAAAACTAATTCTTATGAGGTTCAAACAATGTTCTAGAACTAAAACACGTTGAGTCTATATTTATTTATATTTAAAGCCCTTATTATGAGTCAATAAGTATGTGTGATTTCTGTTTAGAATATAGCCAAGAAGTGATCCATAGTCGTATATCGCACAGTTAATATCAAATAATAAAGTTGTATCTAATTTGGAGTCTACGTCACACCAACTGCTAAGTTCATTTGAACGACAGTGACTTCCTAAGGTAATCAGGATTTTTTGCGCAGTGTACGCGCTTAGCGATGAGACAGTTGATAATTTCTCCTCTGTGGTGTTGATATATGGGGACTTCGTATCAGACTCTACATTGTGCATGACTGAATACAAACCGTGAAGAGCCCCAACAACTACTAAATATATTGTAAAATCACTTAATCTCTGTTCACAACTAATCAGTAACAAGCATCATCTGTAGAACAGAACCAGTTGGACTAAATCGAAGCTGAAACCTCCCGTAGCAAAACTAGGAATAAACTGAATGGCAGTTCCCTCTAATTAAATTATACTATGCGTTACATTTGGTCATTTCCCAGCTGTTGCCATCACCAAACTTTAAAAGGCTATCATTTGACTCATTTATTTATTTTAACACATAGATATTGGTACAAGGAGGCACCAAATATATGCGCCACACGAATCTCAATTGATTTGTGAGGGTAGTGGTACTGCCCGGGTGCCCAAACCAAAGCAGGTGGTTTTCTTGGGAGGGCCACACCCGAAGCATTCAACCTGAAGGTATGATCCACAAGGCAGTGGAGCATCGTAAGGAGATGCAGTCCCATGGAAGCCGGTGACCAACGATTGGTTCATACGTCATTTGTTCCTTCAGGATACTGGAGTCCATATGCACCATTGGTTTGGGATCCGGTTAAAGCACCGGACATTCGCTTTTCGTCCTCTCATTTTCGTAAACAACACCACCGCCACGAAAACGCAGTGAATAGGACTTCCCTGGCAGAGGCTATATACACGTGGCCGTGTGAAAGCATTTCGAGAGGGAAAGCGGACTCTCATTTGACTCAACTAAAATGTTAATATTCATCTGCGTTTACAAAATCCCTTTGTTGCATACACTAGTGTTTGTTTTGTTGTTGACACAGTTGGACTAAGTTTTGGCACATTTACTTATTTTGTAGGATGAAGATGGGGAACTATCTTCACCATACGTCGGTGAATTGGTGGCAACAGGGTCTCTGAGATCAGTCGACCCCAACCACTTAATTATCAAGAGGATTTTTTTGTCAGGTCATCCTTACAAGATTAACCAGCGCCATGTAGTTGTCCGATATATGTTTCACAATCCAGCGGACGTGCTTCATTTTCAGGTAATCCTTTTTATCCTATACAGTTATCCCCCAACTTTGATATCGTATGTTAGGGGCTGAAAAACCCTTTCCTGATTAGCGCCTCGATTTAGAGAATTTATCATTCAGCTCAACAGCTGGTAAATAATTTTAATTTTCCTAGTATCTAACATGCTAGTCATCTTTTTAAAATGATTTTCTGATTGGTATTAAATTTGTGTCTGACTTTTCATTTCAGCCTATCCAGTTGCAAACAAAGAGCGGAGCTGTTGGGCATATAAAAGAACCTGTTGGAACCCATGGTCATATGAAATGCGTTTTTGACCGACCTATTCTAGCAAACGATGTAGCTTTAATGCCTTTGTACAAGCGAGTGTTTCCAAAATACGTTTACGAACCAGTAGTTTCTAAATACCTCACCAACAACGATAAAAGCAATGATTATATTGTCACTGACAGCGGTCACTCCAGATATGTGAGCTCAGATGTACTTCAACTAAGAAAAAAAAGTATTCCCAGTGCTTCACGGGAGAAAATGGACCAAGACGAATCAGCCTTATTTGCTTAATATAATTTGTAAATATTGTTCATACTTTTTTGCCGGATATTGCAAAACCGCTTAATAAATTTAACAGCCGTTTTGGACGTACAATTTTTGTTCCAGACAGCAGTGTTTCACAGATACCTATCCACAGTAAAACAGTCGAAAACTAGAGGTTGCATAGACTCAGACTTTATTTGGTTTTTTCTTATAAGCCAGCAAAGAGTACATAGAAGTAACTTCCCAATCAGATTTAGAAAGAGTTCCATATGTGTATGAATTGTTGTGCAAGCTATTTTGATGATCTATCAGATGAATATATTCGTCATCATTTGAGCAAGAATAGTTATTACTTTTATGCCATGGTTCTAAAGCTTCCATTCTCTTGAGCAAATCCTTTGGATCTTGTGGGCTTGAACGGTTGCGTAACGTAGAATAAAAATTCTTAGCGAAAGAGATAGGTTCATGTACGGGTACCAATCCGTAATCAGCTGCCAACCTATCCAAGAGCGGTGGGTATACTACAAATTCAGGGCAATTTACGACTCCATCCAGGAAAAAGTTGTACTTTGCACCAAATAAAGGAAATGTCAGTTCAACCGCATCTTTCGTTTGGGTTGTTATTCGATTGATTGAGAATGAATCTTTGGGAAATGTGACTGAATATACGGGGTTTCCAAACTTAATTTCTTTAATATCAGATTCCGGAACTTGTTTTTGTACATGTTTGTTTAACGCTTCTGTAGCTCTCCGCAGAAGTTCGTAAGCATTTGGGATCGTTGCAATGAAAAAGCCATTTTTTCGTAACAGAGAGCTGATATTTGACAAAATTCTACGTGCCTGTAAAGACAGTAATATAAATACAAAGGAGAAATTAGAGTAAATTATGTTGAATTGGGTAAATAGGGACTGTTACAACAATTATCAAAACACATTGTCAGCCTCATTTCGGACTACGCTTATGCTACTCAGTATAGGCACAATCGTGCTATACAGCCATAATATATGTAAAATGTCTAGCTCAGTGTGCCTTGCGGATCTGAATGAGAAGCGTCACAATATGCATTAGAAACTATGTAGTAGTAACCAGACAATCTTTAGATGAAATCCAACCACTGAAACTTCAATCGGTCGTCCTGAATGCAGTTTACGGTTGCTAAATCGACCCCACAAAAGTTTGTGATTCTAGCGCTATGACCTTAACACTATTCACTATGTGGCCTCATCATAAGTAGGTAATTTCACGAATACGCTTCCTAAATAGTACCAATGACGCCAGTAGTTCAGTCAGTTACAACGTAGGACCAGGCACATATGGCATCGGTCCAAGTTGCCACACCTTATTAGCACAGCAAGATGAACACCAAATTCATAGAAGCAATCAACTCAATGGTGCAATATGTTAAGGCGAGATTGCATATAAGGATATAGTACAGTAGGAAAGAACTAGTTCGTAAAAAGAAAGATATGAAATAATTTTAGTCTCATAGTCTAAGGGAAGACTGTGTATGCACCTACGACACTGTTATCGATTCTGAGTCAAGTCTCTAACCATTGGTTACCAGTCACGCGGACCCCAACCAAGCGGTCTGCGTCTACCAACATGGCTCAGACTAGAAGTTAGTGACTTCAAGCATTGATGCTACGTTTTGGTTTGGTCGTCCACAACACCATTTAGCATTGCGCGTTGTGATAATCGATGTTCAACGTCATAGTTTAAATCTTAGTCCTAGAAAGACAAATGTTAGAAAGCGAGCATCATTCCTATTTTTAAAGGAGGCTAATGAAATGATCCCTCAAACTATCGGGGGATAACCCTACAATACCTTCAAGGGTTATGGGATCTATGGTTTACGAAAGCCTATTATTTGTTAATTTTACTTTGCAGCTGAACAACCGTCCCAGGAAGTGTCACTCCTGCCTTATCAATCTGCTGAATGTAACCAACGATGAACTACCGTTTCCAATCTCAAGGGGGAAGGTGGGTGTAATACACCTTGATTTGCCTACAGTTTTTGATAGGGTCAACTACACATGTTTCGTCAATAAGTTCAAACAGGTAGATACCGTCGCATTTTACCAGGCTGTGGGGATGTCCTAATGCAGCAAGGACAAAAACTAGCGCTTTAGAAGAATCTGACCATACTCCAGAGTTAATGTAAACAACAACGGGCTTCTTTTCAACACTGAGATGCAAAGTAGACCAGCTGCAGTATTTTGTCTGCTACGCAAACAACTTTGACAATTTCCCTCTAAAACGGTCAGTGGTTAGAACAGATCTAAATGTCTAAACAACTTATGATCTAAAATCTAGTACTGACCGTCGCGAAAATTCTCTTGGAGTAAACCTTGCGTTGGTGGCTTCGGAGTCCATTGTGACCAGTTTAACCAATTAACCTACTCAATCGTCAAAGTGTTCACTCGACTCCAGTTAGAGTAAGGTAGTGCTTACTTCAGTTAAGAAAAGCCTTCTGAGCCGTGACCAAAAACATGTCAGTTTAGGGAACCAAATCCAGGTCTTGAAACGGGCACACCGAATCGTTACTGAGAATAAAGGAGAACTAACAATTCAAAACATCATAAACACCCCTAACCATCCTACAGAAGACCTGTTTAAGGTCAGTTACGACACTAACCTTGGTAAAAATATCAGGAAGTTAAAAGTACAGAACAGGCTGGACTGTAGGCACACTTGCCCGTTACGAATAGCCAGGATTTAAGATTTGCTATCAGCCGAAGTGGCATCCGTGGAGTCCTTCAAGTGGAAACGTGACAATTTTAAGTACACAGTGCAGTACTTTACGTTAACTTGTCAATTCTTCTAACACTTTAGTTTGTTTTATGCACCTACGTTCCTACCTGAAGAAACTGGTGATCCCTTGCTTTTAGGCGTGGAAGCTCTTTAAGTGAAACTTTCTGTTCCATCTGCAACCATCCGAACTATGTACGTTGGTTCGACCACTATGAGATGACAATGGTCTGAACATGACTATAAATTGCTGGTTTATAGAAACTAATTCGCGATGATCACGTTTTGTAAGTCTTGCTCAATGTAGAACCAGAAGTGTTCACATGAATAACTGTTAGACAATCAGAGTTCTTCAAAAGATCCATGGATGAAGTGCACAACAGCCTGTGCAACGACTTGATGAATACTCACACTTTTGTACAAAAAGTATCAGAGATCTGCTATCTGTAAGTACAAACTCCTGAAGAAAGTCTGCTCAATTCGTGAATATAAAGATTATCACTGAATCAGTAAATTAAAAACGCAATTTCCGATAGATTAATTGGTGTTCATTAAAATACTGTGATATCACAACACACTTGACATCTTCAAGTACAAAATAGTTTGAGGTGGACGATATAGACCAAATCTTCTAAAAATAAATTAGCAAATTACCTGAGCTATGCTCTCAAAAGCATAGTGAAGTGCGAATTGACAACTGACTAGATCATATAAGACACCAAACGGAAGCACTTGTGGAAGTATAGCTTCTGAGCAGTCCGCCACAAAAAAGTCTGCAGTGAAAACAGACCGTTTATTTCTACACAGTTGTTCATACCGATGACGACAAACCTCAATAGATTCATTGGATAAATCCACAAAAGTTACATGTTGAACACCGCCGCGTAACCACTTTAACTGGTCCCCACCCTTACCACAGCACAGATCTAATATTCGAGCGCGATTGCAGGGAACATCTAGGCTTTGAAGACTCTTACTGATGAAAACGCTTTTCATCCAGTTGTTAAAGTTCCTCAGATAAAATATACGAGTTTCTCTTCTCTTGATATGAGAATTATTTTCATCATTGCGTGCAGCTGCATCGTAAAAGCTAATGACATCTTTGCGATTTGAATTCTCGGCCATTTGAGATAACGCGCGCAATGAAGCTAAATCGGCAACTAGTTTACCAATAAACATCCTTAACAATAAGATATAAAATCATTGCTTTTGTGCCTGTGCCTGAAGTTTTGACATGTATTTATTAGAGAGATAGATAAACTACCCATGATAACTCTTAGGAGGTCTGCAGATGGAAGTTACGTACTCAAATGGTTCGAATGTTTGTGGACTTAAAAGAAGAAACTTTCGCTTAACGGCTTCCGTGTCTAGTAGCAATGGATCACCAATACATCCATGCAGGAACCTAGGCATATTAACGATAAAAGAAGAAAAACAAATTGGTAAAGCATAGTATGATATTATACTTAGTCTATAAGCATATTTCAAGTTTCCTCTTTGAGGACTCCTAAGTGAGTGAATCCGAGACGAGCAGAGTGGAACAATCCTTCCAGCACATTGTTGTCATACTCGATGTCAGCAGTTGGCTTTCTGTATTTGACTGCAACTAGACACTTTGAGGTGGTAAACAATCTTACTGAGCACTCTACGGATTCATCAGGATTGATAAACTCTTGGTTGTGCACTTGATGTACCTCCAGATAGGATCATAAGTGTAACTCCACTCCACCCCCAATTCCTGTTTTTTTGTCGTTGAGAAACAAGGAAATCCCAGGTACTGCTAGCTCCTGGTCCGTAAACTGAGAAGATATCCAAGTTTCAGATATTCGTATCAGATGAACCTTATTAGAATTGCTGAGTTCACGTAGCTCACTCATTTTGTCTGGTAGACTTGCGGCGTTCATGTATAAGCAGTTCATGCCTTCAGTTTGAAACTCATGAGCTTCTTCTTCCCGTTTGTCTTTATGAGCCTTACGTGAATGGACAGGTAGCCTACACACAAAAGGTTTTCCGAGTTGACAGCCCCTGTCCTTTATACGTTTTTTATGATCAAGTCAGTTCACAAGTGGAATGGTCTGCTCCAACTTGCCTTTGTGCTTGACCCTAGCGATATGTGGCCTGTTCGGATGCACATGAATTCGACTTGGTAACCGACATCTGTCGGCACGAAATGCTTCCAGGATTGCAGCCGCCATATGTGAGAATGGGAAAGTTATCTTCATTAGCCGGGGTCTAGAATCCCCGACATTTTTGGTCAGTCTTATCACTTGTTAAGTCTGTATTTTTTTGAGCCTCAAGGATTGTTTGGTGGATTTTCATTCCCTACTGGCATGCCTCATGTAACAAACTGTTATTTGAGAATAAATTATTATTATCAGAGTTTGCGTGATCAGGGTCAACGTTTTTAAATACATCTTGCACAATGATATTTCTTCTGCAGACAAACTTTTCGTGAGATTACTTAGGGATATTCCGGATGTGATCGCGCTCGGAATGCGGTATGTCAGGCAGTATTCTTGCGTTCCCGTGTGATTCCAGTGAGTGACTAGCTAGTAAGATATATTCTACGTCTGTAACATTCTTGAGTGTTACATGAAGTAGCCACGAGTGGTTTTGATTTTTAGATTCCTTTAACTAAGTGAGCCGTGTGACCGTCAAATTCTCTATTCCGGAAAGTTCTAGCTTCTTGTTCAACTGTTCCCAGAGCATTCTGTCATGTTTGCGCTGCAAACTGGGGGAAGGTCAGGGTTGTCTTTCAGGTCCATGATTATGAGAGAATCATCACGAACCATTATTGTTTTCCCAGATTTACGGGTGCGTTCAGGCTGAGGACCTTGTTAGTTTTAGGTCGAAGCACGTTTCTGAATCCTGGGCTCTTTGCTGACCGGATGGACATTCTTAGTGTTAGACTGCGTGATCAAATCATCAGTTGATTTCCGCACAAAACTCGGGATGTTCAGCTTCTTAAAAGGTGACCCCTGGTTCTTTTTGACTTTGTTAACTGAGGTCCAATCACCTACAGAGTTTTTGGGAACCACTGTTAAATTCCGGGATCCTGTGCTGGGAGATTGAGCTCTGCTGAGGGAGTCTGTTAATGTCGATGTCAGAATGTTACTGACTTTCATCATACCCTTGCCAGTGTTACTACATGCTTCATCGATAATATCAATGTCCAGTTCCCTCTTCTTGTTTTTGTTGCGTGTTTTTGTTTGTCTACCCGTTTCATGACTGTCTTTTTTCAAGTTTGCTGGCAACTAATTCATCAGACCTGTCAATAGGACAGTGATGTTGCTCAGCAAAACTTTAGCATCCGTGTTGCACATGACACATACCCACCTATGTTCTGACCTATTGAGTCTGTTGTAAGCAGTTGCTTTGAGACCTGTGCATGCTTCATGGAACCGACCTTTGTAGTTGTTGCACTGCATGCCAGATGTAATAACAAAACGGCGCCTGTTAGTTTTCACGAATTTTTCATGACTATGGTTATGCAAATTGTTTTATAGATCCTAGCAATAGCCTAAGACCTCAAAAAAAACAGTACACTAAAAACGGGTAAAAATTTATATAAACGGGTGGTGCAAAAGTTAGGATAAACTGAAACTAACCTTGACGTGACAAACTGAAAAACCGAACTCAAAAAGAAAAGTAATCTACCAAACAGATTCTTTAGATCAGAAATGGTACTTTTGTTGCGTAAGAACATAGAAAAAGTTCGAGAGATGCAAATCAATTTAGCACAAAACGTCCCGTTCTTAATCTTGGTCTCGGACTTGTGCTGTGAGGATTTAAGGCCAAAGCTTCTATTCATGTCTGTTTCTCTACTTAATAGGTCAGTTGAATTTATAGACAACACTTTTTGAGGTTATTTGTATCAAAAGTTAATTATTTAGTGAGGATACTTTTTCACATGAGAATTCTGTTTGTTCTTGTCTCCTGAACAACCCTGTTATGTCCACTGGGTCATCACGACATAACTGAAGGGTCTTTGTAAATGGTCTGACTAGTCTGTTAGGCTATGCACTGTAATGCATTTCTTTAATAGCTTTCTTTATCACTTTTCATGATTTTTACACCGAATTTAGATATGTTTATTGGTCAATAACTCATGAAACTGAGTATGAATCCTGTTTTGTAATTGAGATTGCCCCAATTCATCCTAACCTACTAGAACTACACACTTCATTAGTCGCGTTGTGGAAACCGTATTGAGCAGAGGAGATGTGTCTATCATATTTCATCTTAACATTCAAGAGTGTGACTCATTCGGTCTTGTTGATTTCCCGTATATGAAGAAATTAATACTTTTACCATATCGCCTTGGTTGATGCCTACTGTGAGTAACCGGTTGCGTTACACTGTTTCTAAGGCTAAACATATGTCACTAGAAGGCTTATAAGTGAAGAAGGACCCGAAGTAGCTGTCTATGACCCCTATGTTATCTTTTTCTGAAACGAATAACCATAATAAAGAGATAATCTACTGATGTGTACTTCTTCCCTTATTAATGTACGGGAACAATCGCTTTGGATGTTTGAATGTAACTTTGTTCTGATAAATACAGATTATGATTACGTTACAGAAACGAGTATAGGATTTTGTAGATAATCCAGGGCCAAATGGTCGTCATCGTTTTGAAGTTTTCAATGGTTATATAGATTAAATCAGTTCGTGGTTTAAACTACGGAGATTTAGAGACAGACGCTTTCACTTCAATAGGCTCTAAGGCAAGAAAGGTTGAATGGTTCGGTTGTATGCATTTTGTAAGTAACTATTCAATCAACCTGCCACGGTCAAGTTTCAACCCTTTCAAAGGCTACAGAGTTGGCTGCTTTCATATTAGCCTTCTACATATCAGGGTTAGCAGGTGTATCTGCTTAGAAGTTCAGCTCGATATTGAACCTCTATCAATACCCAGATAAGAGGCATTTTTCGGTGATCAATCATTAAAATTAATGACTTAGGGAGCCTTGTTTAAGATGTCCTCTTCATATATATTTCTTAAAATACGGTTATTTACTCTTTTAGTGATGCATATGAATAGCTACAACCAAGGACATCTGTATAATTGAATCATCAGCTTTTGTGGTACAGCCCAAACACTGATATACCATTAGCGTACTAAATAAACCAACTGCTCTTGCAATCACAGTCAGCTCCCCATCAGAAAACCATTTCAATGGCAACAACTCGTGCCACAGTACCAGAAGCAAATATCACATAGATGAAGAAAAAAAGGCAGTTAAGAGAAGAAAATTTTCATTTAAGATGCAACAACGCATTGAAAGAAGTAAGACAGGAAGGTGCTAGGCATCTAAAAAACCAGAAGTGGTACGCTGTCATGACTTCAAAATCGAATATTAAAGGTTGTGTAACAATTGGTTAGTGAAAGAATGGTAGGTTAAAAACAAATGTCCACTTGATATCCAATAAGAACAGATATTGTAATAATTGCTAGTTAACAATTGTGAAAATAATTGAAAAGGGATACTCACATGCGCTTGTTATCCCTTACCCAGGAATATCAACCACCCACAAGCATTCTGCATCCAACTCTGTACTGGGAAATTCATTCCAGGACAACAGAACAGGACACCCCCGACCAAGATTATCCCGAAAATTCACGCAAACCGGACAAACGTTTCCCCGAAATCGGGGAGATTGAAAAGTTACAAAACAACAGTTGACCCAACGTGTGCACTACAAGACTGAGAAGGCTAAATCAATGTTCTCCGCGATGATTTTGTGGTTTTTCTGCAGCAAACGACCACTTAAATATGAGAACACTTGATATTCGTGCAAACCAACGGACAGCCAATAAACCCACAGCAATTGGAATGCGGAATGACCACCTCTTGTGAGGCCGTTCAAAGTCGTTGAAGAGAAACATCGGGCGGCTTTCAGAGGATCTGACGTTTTTCCCATTCCATCCCTCTATGTGCACCATATTATCAAAGAAGGCTCCATAAGGTTCTCCTATCCACACTATCAAGTTCTTTCTCACTGTCATGGGTGTTGATGTTTAATGACGAATTCCATTCAATTCTTAGTCCTACGATTATCAGTATTTTCGCGATTTATTCTATTCACGATTTATCCCTACGTAACCCGGCCTGTCAACCTCAAGTTTTGGCATCTACTGAATCATCTATTCAGCTTAAGAACACTATATCCTTTATTCCAATTTGTCAGTCCTTTTCTATCCTCACAAATCTTCCTGAATGGAACGTGAAGCCACTTTGCATTTACATCTACGTCTGACTTTGATGCCTCATCTGGAATATCATCAGGTTCTCCTGCCTCCCCATGCTTGATTTGTTCAATGAACGAGGTGAACAATCCGGTCCTCGATGAAGAGTCAGTTATAGGAAGCTACGTAATTGTTGTTTTTTTACGGTGAGCTCAGTGAGGTTGGTCTATTCGAGAGTTCTTCAAAGCGCGATACTCACCTGTTCCGCTGTTCTTGAATCTCAGTTATTAGCTTGCTTTCTTCTACGTTTTTCTGCTTGACAGGTCTAATGCCCCTCTTGTTCGATTGTTGATTGCTGTCTTGTTCTCCCTGTCTTTAACCTTGAATATGGTATCATCAAAGATCCACTCTTCACGCTGATGTTTCTTGCTGCCTAGAATCTTCTGATACGTTGAAGTCAGTGACTCTTTAATGCCGTTCCATTTACTCTCCATAGGAGTTTCCTCCTCATTGAGTATATCTTGTAAGGCTTGTAAACTGTTGTTGACAGTTATCGTGAATACTTTGAGTTTGTCAGTATGCTTGAGGAAGGCCTTATAAAAACTTTGTAATGCTGTTTCATCAGTTGTCCAGTGTTTCTTTAGCTTCAGCTTTATACTGGCCATCACCAAGTGGTGATCTGAAAGTATTTCAGCTTCCATTGTCTCTTGGAATTTTTTATTGATACAAATATGATATATGTGATTCTCTATGCTGTGGTCCGATGAGATCCATATAACTTTCTGCATGCGTTTGTGTGAGAATATTGTGCCGCTCACGATCAATTTATTGAATGCACATAGATTTGGAATCTGTCAATATTCTCGTTCCTCTCTCCCAGCCCATGTTGTACCATAATATGTTCATATCAGATGTTGCCTATTCCGACGTTGGCGTTCAGATCTCCGTCAGAATGGTGAGGTTTTTTTGACACTTCGCTAAGATTGATCACAGCCTCTCATGGGACTTGTCCTTGTTATCGTCGTTGCTATCATTAGTTGTTGCGAACCATTCGATAACATTCATTGTAATTCCCTTCTTCTTTGAATCGAATGATGATTTGATGATTCCGCATCCGTGAAATTGCCATCCGTTAAGTGCATTTCGTGCCTCTTTGGAGAATATTAGAGCGATTTCCTGAATGTGTGGAGCATTTTCCTCTTCATCGCAGGAGTATAGCAGCATCTCTACTGTATCTAGTCTCTGCTATCCAACTTGGATTCACCAAGTTTCGCTGATTTCGAGAACTGTTAATTTGTGTCTCCGCATTTTCGTCTCTATTTGACTGGTATTCCCGGCCACCAAAATTGTCCGGACATTCCATGTACCTGTAATTATTGTTGCTCTGGTTGTTGGAAGTGGCATCTTCGTGACTTTCGAAGGATGTCGACATTCATCCTGAGGCGTCGTATTTCTTCCTTCAACTATCAGGGCAGGGTTTATATGATATAATTTCTCAATTCAAATTGGCATTTTTTAGTGAGAGTTTTTTCTACGGGATGCCATTGCCGAGCCCATTCCTCCTTTACTTGGGATGAGAACCGGCTGTAACTCTAGAAGGGCTACAGACGGCGCGTAAATACATAGCAGGAAAATATCCTCAAACGTTTCTATAAATCTTTAATGATTTTTTAATTTCACATTTTGACAGATTTGCATGCATTAATAACAATAATAATTTATTCTCAAATAACAGTTTGTTACATGAGGCATGCCAGTTTACAGGCAAGATCAAATTGCTACAAATGATACAATTTCCACTGTAGTAAATTACTCAGCTGGGTCTATAATTTATAAGATATGTATGTAGATGGTTTTAGTCAGTATCACAGTTGACGCGCTTCATGAAAGTTGCGTTGCGACGTGCAACTGATGGTCGATAATAGATTCATGTGCAGTTGAGGGCTTCTAGAAATCGCAATCTTATATCCCTTTGGAATATCTGAGGCTTTGAGGATGGTGCAGGACGAGGTCACCCGTTCCGTATCTCAAGGGGGCTAAAAAACGGTGCAAGAAAAAGAAGAACGAGAAGCAGAGAAAACAATGTTCATGAAGGAATAGTTAAGGTATGACTACTCAGTCCAATTCTCTTTTATTAAAGTATTTAGTAAGCAGGAGCATTCTAATAATTTAAAGAAAATAAGTGTAATTAAGGTATGGGTGGATAAACAACTGACAAATGGAGGTGGTTCAAAAAGAAACGGATAGTGTGGAATTATGTGTAGTTATAAAATATAGTGCTAAAAACAGTTCTGTGATAGACAAATGGCTGTCTCCCTTTTTTTGTCGACGCTATTGGAGCCTTTTTTTAGATTTTACAAAGTCTTGAATAGGCTTCATTTTTAGCGAATTGTCTAGTTTGCTGCTAATAGGATTACTGGGTAGGAAGTGAAACCACTTCAACGTTCTAAACACGATTTAATGAGGTATTTTGCATGATAAATCAGCGTCAAAACCACTAGTTCGTGACATTCCACTAGACCATAAGGAGTCGTAATTTAGCAAAATGTTCTGCTCTACAGACATGGGTGGATTGAGGTTATCTCCCCGCCATCATGTTTTCTGGTCAGTAACACCACCCTCCCTCCTTTTGTGATGTTAGGTTCTCTCACGTTTGTGGTAAGTATGCATACTGCTTCAATCAAAGCCCATGGTTGGAATACGCTGTCTCTACTAGTTCCATGTTACAAGCCAATCTGATAGTTAAAGCGTTTGTATTATGAGTTAGTTATTCTATGACTATTCAGTAAAATAGATTATGTACATTTATAATTCTTTTATTATAAGCTTTATTGTGATATACAGACTAGTATTACACGACTTACTATTCAGAAGTTATACCCAATTTATTAATTGGCGTCTCTCACGATCACAGATACATTTTGGCTTGATCTTGCACAATTGTTAATTTTTATTAATCGTATGATGTGGTCTGGTTGGCTTATATAAAAAGCAAGTATGTTTGAAATACATTATTCATGTGGTGAAAGCTGATATCTGTAAGAAAATTTGGGCAGGAGAAAGGATCAACAAAAACTACAGGCTATTAACACCGGTCAATTAGTCGTTGGTTTGGCACAGTGTTGAGATTACAAAACGTCATATACTGGTTGGCCACCGTATCAAGTGATATATTTGTAAGATCCAATCAGTACAAGCAACACAGTCAAAATGAGGAACAAACCAATATGGCTGATGCCAAGACTAAGTATCAAGTAAAACAACATAAATGCAGTTCAGGATGAAACGTGAAAATTTGGTGAAAGCGTAAGAAAAAGAAAGAACTATAATAAAATAGAAATATTATCAAATCAAAAGGCTAACAAAATGTACAATTAAGGGAATCAATCGGAACAAACTGCAAGTGCATACATGGTGAATTTCACACACAAGACATTCAAAATGGATCTTACAATATTAACCAGACAAAAGTCAAAATAATACGCATACATTTTTGTTAATTTTCCTCCATAACACAGTTGTGAAAGATCTAGGTGCTTCAGTAACCCATTGTCTAGAATTCTACACTAAAAGGAAAGGAGATTCTCAACACAACTCATCATCATTGGCCCTGCCAAATCGATATGAATAAGCAAATGAAGAGAACAGTGGTCGTGAAATCTTGTCCGCCGACACTGAATACATTATGGAGATAGAACGTCCAAAATGTATATTCATGGCTTATTATTATGCAGGTCTTCTATTGCACTTCCGGCAGTTCTTTCTATAAAAGACCTGTTACAAAAACTAGCGGTAGATCAATATAAAGAAGCACCAAAATGTATGCAACGTTTTTTTGCTTTATAAATTGTATGACACCCACAATATGTAATACCAATAGGTCGTCAATGTAACGCAGCATCCATATGATACGCCATCTTCTACATTGCGTAATTCAGTTTCAGCTCAACGATCATATGCTCATGAACCAAATTTTTTGCACCTTGCTTCTGCAGGACAACGGTCGTAATAGCAAGTCAGAGGAAATAGGAAAACAAGTTTAAACTAATAAGTAATGCCAAATTCGCAATCGGTTGATGTTGGCTGTAAGCCAGCATGCCTCATGTAACTTTTGGTTATTGAGAACAACATAATAATGTTCGTTTTGAGCTGAAACACTCAGTTAATTCAGAAATTCGAGTTAGTTATACCTCTGTAATATTGCCATACCACCCCAACGGCATCATCAGTGGAGCACCTTGTCCTCTCATCTTTATTGTTAACAGGCTGGCAAAACCGTTTGGCTGCAAACTTAGATGTTGCTCTCAAATTTCAAAGAATTAATTCACAGTACATATTAGAGACATTACAGCGATAATCTTTAAGTACTATTGGATGGTCACTGACGGATTATGCGTCATAAGGTAAGGCTTGTTCCCATCATTTCGATCGCTGTTTGGGGGTTGTCTACGAAAACTCATACTGAACACTAATTTCTTCTTTCCTAATATGATCAAATGTAACAGTTCAGTTCTTGCCAAATTTTTCAAAAGTATGTCCGAGACAAAGATTCATTTCGATAAGATAGATGTTCTATAGCGGAAATATACTGTAAGATTTGGTCCAGTTTCCGGGGAGAGTACATGCCTAGTTTAACAAAATTTTTGTGGTTTGTGTTCGGACAACAAGGGAAGTAGACGTTATATTGCTGATTGTCACAATTGGAACATGTCAGTCGCAGACTATGATGCGATTTCCATGGAAAATCTTTCAATCATACACAATTATGAGAAATTTCGTACACATAGTTCCCTTCATTATCCTAAGGAGAGCTTTCTTAAAAATTATACATAGGTTCAAATGTTTACATAATTAAAACAAATAGACTCTGTACTGACAGGAGGGATATTGAGTTTACTTTAAAGAAACAAACTTAAGAAAACAGAAGTTAAATGAGTAAATAATTTAATCAGTATATTTACGAAACAAAATAAGAACAAAAGGCAGCCCATGTATTGCAAAAAGAATTAAAAACAAATGCATCCATCTGGTAAGATTGATGATATAGTAAGATTTTATTTAGTAACAGTTTAGAATGATACAACGAAAGTCCTAATTGACTGAGATTGAAGTCCCAGCTACCAGAAGAATGGGTTTGGGCAAACTCACGCTAAGGTAAACTTGCTTTTGAAGAATGTTCGGATCGGACTTCTGTTTGCTGCTTTAGATTGAATACGCCTTTTTTGGACATGGTCACTTAAATTCGCCAAAAGGTTACGAACTTCTGCACGTGTCAATGAGAGAGAGTACCATGGTTGTCACACCAGTGATGTGTAGCGGTAAATGAATTCCCAGAATCAATAGCTCTGCAAGTTTTCGACATTTGATGATGAACGCATTAGTTCGACTGGACTCACCCAAATGAAGGCTCTTAGCCATGCATCCTCATCAAATAACGAGTAGGTACGCCGTGATACACATCTCCTACAACATCTACCCCGACGTATCGATATTTTATCAAATATATCTTCGAACCTCTTCGCTTCTGACTGCTGAGTCGACTGAGTTGGAATATCTTGATTATAAAGGTTTATTGTTCAAGACAATGTCAAACTAAAAATAACTGTGGCATCTTTAAACGTATAACAGGCGGGAATGTTCAACATATCCATTAGTTGTCCATGTGTACGGATGAGGATGTTCATAGGGAATTTGGTCCTATCAGCAAATGATCTAGGTTTAAGAATACTTGAGGGTGTTGCTCTGGTTAAAAGATGAATTACCCTTGGTGCTGCGGCAACAATGGGATTTGGAATATCTGTTCCTTTGAAAACAGAATCTTAAGACGATGGGTTTCTCTAAAGAACTACTGAATGTTATCGACTATTTCACAGAGTAAAATAGATAGTCAATCTTCTGAGTAACTTAATGTTGCTGTCTGACGTATGATATTAGATCATCAACTTTATTGCTTTAAAATGAAATAGGAACATCTGTAACTTGTTTTTCTAGACTAAACGAGAAGAATCCCCTGGAGCGGCTTTATTCGGTTTATTGGCCAATGATTCCTTAGAGTCGTAATAACATTTCTACTTCCAAGATGTTTTCCAATTCTATGTCGTGAAAGAGTTCATATGACTTCTGTCGACTAGTTAGATCTCCGTGTTTGAGGAAAGTTTTTGTAATGTTCGGTAGGCTGCTGATATAATATTAGTAATTATTCTTACTTTAAGTAACTCTTAGGCTATCACTAATGTGCCCTCACAAGTACGATTAACTGTGCATTTGCCTTAGTCATTCTGGGCTCATGGAAGTTAGGTTCTTAATGAAAAGACCTGTAGTTAGTGTCACCAGACTAAAAAAAGGTAATTTGAAAGTCAGGGAACGTTAAAGCCGTAATTTGTGGGTGTTCAAGTGTGCAGTCAAATCTTGTAAAACTGAAACACGAAAATGTGTGAAAAATTAGAGAACATAAGGAATATCGTGATATCTACGAAATATGTAAAATATGCTTCAACAAATATCAGATTCACAGTAGATCTCTTCATGTACCAGATCAAGAGGCACTGGACAACGGGACGGACAATATCACAAAAATTTAATACGTCTCTTCTTCGGGATAATGACAAACTCAATAAATTCAAGATAACCCTCAGCAATAAGTTCCAAGCCTTTCATGATCTACTCAATGGAGAAGGAACTACTATGGAGAGCAACTGGAAAGAGATAAAAGAAGCAATCACTTCAACATGTCATGAGGTTCTGGGCCAAAAGAAGCACCATCACAAGGATTGGATCACGGTCGATACACTGGATAAGATTCAAGAAAGGAGGAACAAGAAAGTAGCAATCAATACCAGTCGAACAAGAGCAGAAAAAGTCAAGGCACAAGCTGAATACACAGAAGTAAACAAGCAAGTGAAAAGGAGCATCAGAACTGACAAACGTAAATATGTGGAGGATTTGGCATTGACGGCGGAAAAGGCTGCCAGAGAAGGAAACATGAGACAACTGTATGACACAACAAAGAAACTCTCTGGAAATCACCGTAAACCAGAACGACCAGTGAAAAGCAAGGAAGGCAAGATAATCACCAACATTGAAGAACAACGAAACAGATGGGTAGAACACTTCAAAGAACTCTTGAATCGACCAGCCCCACTGAACCCACCCAACATCGAAGCAGCACTCACGGACCTCCCAATTGATGTTGGCACACCGACAATTGAAGAGATCAGCATGGCTATCAGACAAATCAAGAGTGGCAAAGCAGCAGGACTAGACAGCATTCCAGCAGAGGCACTGAAAGCAGACGTAGCGGCAACTGCAAGGATACTCCAAACTCTCTTCAGAAAGATCTGGGATGAGGAACAGGTACCAAAAGACTGGAAAGAAGGACTCCTAGTCAAAATACCAAAGAAAGGCGATCTCAGCAACTGTGACAACTACAGGGGAATCACTCTTCTTTCAATACCAGGAAAAGTCTTCAACAGGGTATTGTTAAACAGGATGAAGGACTCCGTAGACGCCCAACTTCGAGACCAACAGGCAGGATTCCGTAAGGATAGATCGTGCACAGACCAAATCGCAACTCTACGGATCATTGTGGAACAATCAATTGAATGGAATTCATCACTCTATATCAACTTCATCGACTGCGAAAAAGCATTTGATAGCGTGGACAGAACAACCCTATGGAAGCTTCTTCGACACTACGGCGTGCCTCAGAAGATAGTCAATATCATACAGAATTCCTATGATGGATTAAACTGCAAAATCGTGCATGGAGGACAGTTGACAAAGTCGTTCGAAGTAAAGACTGGTGTCAGGCAAGGTTGCTTACTCTCACCCTTTCTCTTTCTCCTGGTGATCGACTGGATCATAAAGACATCAACATCTGAAGGGAAGCACGGGATACAGTGGATAGCTAGGATGTAATTGGATGATCTAGACTTTGCAGATGATCTGGCTCTTCTATCGCATACACAACAACAAATGCAGGAGAAGACAACCAGTGTAGCTGCAGCCTCAGCAGCAATAGGTCTCAATATACACAAAGGGAAAAGCAAGATTCTTCGATACAACACAGCATGCACCAATCCAATCACAATTGACGGAGAAGCTTTGGAAGATGTAAAAACCTTTACATATTTGGGCAGTATCATCGATGAACACGGTGGATCTGATGCAGATATGAAGGCACGTATTGGCAAAGCAAGAGCAGCATATCTACAACTGAAGAATATCTGGAACTCAAAACAATCAGCAACCAACACCAAAGTCAGAATTTTCAATACAAGTGTGAAGACAGTTCTACTGTATGGGGCGGAAACCTGGAAGACTACGAAATCCATCGTCCAAAAGATACAGGTGTTTATTAACAGTTGTCTAGGCAAAATACTTCGGATCCGTTGGCCGGACACTATTAGCAACAACCTACTGTGGGAGAGAACAAATCAGATCCCAGTGGAGGAAGAAATCAGGAAGAAACGCTGGAAGTGGATAGGACACACATTGAGGAAAACACCCAACTGCGTCACAAGACAAGCCCTCATATGCGATCCTCAAGGTCGAAGGAGGAGAGGAAGACCAAAGAATACATTACGCCGGGAAATGGAGATAGATATGAGAAAAATGAACAAGAATTGGATGGAACTAGAAAAGAAGGCCCAGGACAGAGTGGGTTGGAGAATGCTGGTCGGCGGCCTATGCTCCATTGGGAGTAACAGGCGTAAGTAAGTAAGTAAGTAACGCTGATCCCAAAGTCAATAAGACTAGAGTTTGAGAATAACTGAACGTGAACGTATGATTTAATTCAACATAAATGAATCGAAAGGTGTATGAAATCTATGCTGACTGGTTGTCTTGCGAAATAGTTAGCATGATGAACACAGATGCCATGTGGTGTGAATGGCTGGCCTGAAGCCTGCAGTTACGAGTGTATCTAATTAAACTAATGAGGTTTGCATCTGTATAGAGGACTTGAAAGACTAACTGCCATGTTGATTTATTTTCAATCAGCTAAATTTCGGCTAAGTTTGGAATCCCAGGATACAAAAATATATGAGAGAAATTCATCAGAACGTTTCACCTACTGTATCGGTGCACTCCTCTAAAGGCTTGATTCTTAGTGGTACCGATGGAGATAATCCTCATTCAAAGTCATTCACAACGAACGATTTGTCTTTGAAGCTAACGAAAATCTCTCTCATAATTCAGACCCGATTTCGAAGGAACTATCAAGTTGTTATTTCTCCCTGAAAATTTTTGGATTTCGAATTACTCGGCGACAGCAAACCTGGAATCGTAAAACAATTCAATGGGAAATAAGTGTAATAAAAAAGGTGGAAAAAAGAAAATATAGGAGTGAAGACTACTATTTATACAATCAAATGTATACCTTTTGTTTTACACATCCAATTGAGTGAACTTGTACTAGAAGTAGTTCGGTTTGTGTATATTTGGTCACGTATTTGGCTACCAATCTACTTCGGTTGTTTATCACAAAATATGTCATCTATAAGCGAGTGTTTGTTGAAATCAGTGGCCCCAACCAACATTGAGCCTCGTTCTCGTAGTAAAGTGACTGTTATAGGTGTTGGAATGGTTGGAATGGCTGCAGCATTCTCTACCATGCAAGTAGCAGGAGAACTCGCACTCATCGATGTCGTAGCAGATAAGGTTAAAGGAGAAGTTCTTGATCTACAGCATGGTCAACAGTTTATTGGCAGGTGCAAAATCGATGGGGGGACCGACTACAAATACTCTGCGAATTCAGATATTGTCGTCATCACTGCTGGTGCCAGACAAAACGAAGGAGAATCACGACTGAATCTTGTTCAGCGTAACGTTGATATATTCAAGAAAATAATACCAAATGTTGTCAAATACAGTCCGAACTGCATCATAGTTGTCGTATCGAACCCTGTCGATATTTTGACATATGTAGCTCGAAAATTGAGTGGATTTGAAGCTCATAGAGTAATTGGGACCGGAACCATGCTTGACTCGGCAAGGTTTCGTTTTCTGTTAGGTGAAAAATTGGGAGTGTCTGCCAATTCTGTTCACGGATATGTAATTGGTGAACATGGTGACTCGAGTGTTGCTGTTTGGAGTAATGTGAATGTTGCTGGAGTTCGGCTTTCTTCTCTAAATCCAAAGATAGGATGCAAAGATGATCCTGAGAATATGGAAGAAATACACAAACAAGTTGTTCAGAGTGCTTATGACATCATTCGCTTGAAAGGTTACACCTCATGGGCGATCGGGTTGACATGTCGATCACTTTGTAACGCACTGTTAAATAACCTTCATACAGTTTATCCACTCTCTGTTCCAGTCAAAGGAATTCACGGGATAGAAGAGGATGTTTATTTGAGTTTACCATGTCTTGTTACTTCAGCTGGAATCAGTCATTTGATTCCTCTTGAACTCAGTGCGGATGAATTGTGTAAACTGAGAAAAAGTGCTGCGACTCTGAATGAAGTTATAACAAAAATCAAATGGTAAAGTCGTACCATTCATAGTTGTCGCATGTTCACGTATCAAAGAATACTAGCTTTTCCCCTTTTCATGTATGTTCTCTGTTTTTCAGTTAGTAAGTATTAGATATGATGCATCTTAATTTTTGTTTCTTGAAATTGTTTGTTAAATTTGTATCCAAAGAATTAAACATAAATTATTCGGTTAGAAATTTGAACAACTTTCCTTTTTTCCTGCTAGCTGTAGTCGTACATGGTCTAAGGTTTAATAAACTACAGTAGATTTTCCCGCTCATCTTTGGAGTGATTTACGTTCCTGTTACCTTACAAATCAGGTTTTTATGGTACCGCATATTGTGAGGAGGCTTTATAAGCCATCCTTTAACTTACCATTCGTAATAGTGTCACATTAGCTAAGAAGATTCGGTTTTTTTTGTAATCCTTTTCCGACAAAATTAGTTTATTGGAAAACATTTGAATATATTCTGAGTTGCGTAATCACTTATGAAGTCCGACACTTGATTGATATCAATTCGATGAGATTTTCAGCAGTAAACCGAGCTGTTGGTTCATGATACCGTTTAATGTATTAATCCATGAAAATTTTCAACGAACTTTGAGACCTTGTTTCTCAATTATTCATCAGACTGTCATGATGTATTTTCACTTATAATCATATCGAGATTACCCTATTTTTATTTATTTATTCATTTGAACACATAAATATTGGTACAAGAGGGCACCAAATATATATGCGCCACACTACTCTAGACAATAACAAAACTAGACATTCATTTTAACGAGTACAGAAATTATCTCATAGTATCCCGATATTTCATCACTTGACTAAAGCTAAGTAAGCGAATATCTATGTGATATGAGGAAACTATATTAAGCATTACTCATCATACATATAGTTTTCTAGTTCTTTATCCTCGATACTTTCTAATCACATATTTTGACAAGATTCGGGGGCTTCTATGAATTAAATGTTAGGTTAGAATCTAAATATCCCCCCCAAAATATGTCTCATTCTACAGGGGCTCATTCGTGATAGATTTTTATTTTTGTAACTAATATGGCTTCAAGTTGGTGATTGCTTGGTTGCCGTTTTTGTCAACAACAAACCTAATGATGTTTAAAAGACAACACTAGATTTTTAACATATACTCTCTCGGCTTCTTAGCTTATTGGTTATCAATCCTTAAAACCGCTTCCCCAAAACCAAACGCGAAATGTTAATAAAAGTCTCATTTTAGAATAAGACTAGTATTCATTCAAATGGTGCTAATAAGTCACGAATTCTTATTAACAATTTTAGATTTGATGACTTAAAAAGTCATATGTATACATCTCCAGAAAAAATAAATTGTTTTGTATTTACCTAACCTTCTGTTGATACAAAGCTTTTAGTACAAAACGTTTATCCAGGACGATACAAAACAAATCATATCAGCTAGTATAGTATTCTAAAGTAAGATAACGCCTAGTTAGGTGAATTCGCTAGTACAATCCTAATAATATGCGCTTTATAGCACGCTTATGTAATGATGGCTTGCTATGAGTCCTAATTACACACAAAGAAAAGCCAAAAGAATGCATTATACGATTTTTAGTGATAGCGATACAAAAAGAGGTGAAATGTCATACTATAAACGGTGTACTCTAGTTGCATCTGTATGTGCTTAATAAATCATATAAAGCAGAAATTTATGAAACGTAATCATCCTCACCAATCAATTTCTCTTGTCAATTACCAGGAAGCTTTCATTTCATGCTAGTGTTCGTGCTTATTGTTATGGATTTGATTCGTTGTTAAACGCAAGTGCATTTTACGAACTTACAAATTTGTCGTCTCATTTTTGTTTTGTTACTTCATATTTCTAATTCTCAAACACGTGTTACTTTAATACTCCTCCTTTTTTAACGCACAACGTACTTCCGCAATAGATGAAAGCCTATCAAAGTCCAAACACTACATCGATCATAGCATTATCGTTCTTTTATTGACAAACAAAAATAGTGTATCACGGTAATAATGGATCAGACCAGGGTACCGTGACTGATTACTTAACATATCGAGTGCTTTTAGGTCTAAATAGGTCAATAGAGAGACCTTTGAGGGACTGTGAAATCATATATCTTGTTAGTCCGTTGGAATTCTGTGGTCGAATTCTTTGGAATGAATATATGTGTCTTAATCACCTCAAATGCAATCTTACTCGGTAGAAATTCGCGAATGATGGTAAGGGCCCAATCAGTAACAAAGCAGAGATAAAAATAAAATAGGAAAACTGAACTGCAAATCAGTGGATTGGTACCTTATTAGAATATATAATAATCAGAAATAAACAGTAACGACTCATCAAAGGATGTGATGACGGAAATAGTTATGCACCAAATATTCTCCATGGATGTCACGTACTCTTGACTTGTTCTCAAGTCTATGGAGTCTACTCAGATTTTGCCTATTTACATAATTTCTTTTCAGTTTCAAATCTTCTACAGAATTGGTGTAGTTAGAAATTCACAAGAATTGTGGTCATTAAAAAGTGGTTGAGTAATTTTCATTTGATCCACATATCTACTATATACTGAGTGGTAAACAAATTATGTTGCGGAAATTAGCACACAATGCATGTCTATTTACAGGTTTGATCGGTTTGCACAGCAAACAACATTACATGTAAAGAACAAATATTAGTGGTCAAACTGTTCACAACGATTCCACTGATAGATTATTTTGAGGGAAAAGTAGTCATAAGGAGTATTGTATTGTGAAGGAGCAAATAGGAACCAGAAATCTTCAGTAGGAGGACCAAAATATCCTGTCGAAGTTTGACTAGTAAACCGAAGGGTATTTACACTATGGTTACGGTGTAATTACAATCATCAACAATTCAAGGGAAAATGAGGACTGTGAGGATGAACAACATGATTAAAAAGCACTGCATTAAGTCTGCTATTTTACATGTGCTGTGATGTTTTATGTTATACCACTTTGGGTAGAAGAGATGTCTGAAAATTGCGCTTAGTGGAAACAACGGTCAAACATCTAATGTCTTTCTAATTTCACCAGTGGAATAGGATATAGTCACAGGTGTAAGTATTGTCGAAGCGATTTAAAATGAGTGACAATCATCGATGTAAAAAACAAATGGTAGTGTTGATTTTGTTTCACAGAAAGTTGTTGCAATTTGCCCGGAATCTCCGAAAGTTCCCTTGCAAAATAATTTATAGGAGGATAAGATTAGGAATGCGGCAGTCTCACTTTCGATTGACAGTTACGAACGCCACAACTAAGTGCTGATATTAAGAATATCTGAGATTCGACTGGTAATTTCTTGAAGCGTATTTCTTGTATGTGGTCAGTTCTGGCTTACGCAGTAATACTTCACTTCTTATGAAGTTATACTCACTTACTTAGTTCAGATCATCTAAGGTTTGGGAAGGGTGTTTAAACCTTCATCAACTTGTAAATCTTGCTATTTCCCATAGCCCGTCAAATACTACGTGACAAAATCACCAATCAGAACACCGACCTCCATGACGTTATCTCTGTGCCAGACCGGTGATGTTTTAGCCGGCACTAGCAATGTTGAGTCAACTCTGAGCCTAATCGGTCCTCTGTATAGTAGCTTCTCGCCCAACTCAGTCCGTCCAGTCCAGAATACAAATATCGGTCTCCGATATGTGAATCGTATATTTCAGATATACATGGTTTATATACAGGCAAACTAGATCGTATCACACCATAAAATAAAAAGTATTAATTACACAAGATCGATCCAAAAGTGGGTGTGAGTACGGTACACTAAAACGAATAAACTGGGAATATGTTAACAGTGGCCAATAGGTCTATTGGAAGCTTTTGATAAAATGGAATATGTATATATACATAATCTAGTTACATAATAATTATCCAGTAAACGTATATATAATAACAGTCCATGAACAATTCTCAGCAGTAATCATCCATCTATTATTCGTCCGGACATAACATTAGTACATCACGATATAGGAGTAAGAAGTCGTCAGTAGATTTCTTCAGTCATTCTGAATAACTTGAATTTAGTGGAATAGTACTTCTACTCACATAAGTCAATTTTGTCCACGTACTAAATGTGCCGACAACAATATTTGAATTGATTGCGTATGACAAACATTAAACCTCACCACCACATTACAGTTTAACTATGTATGTCATCTGCTCTAAAATTGTCGTATGGCGGTTCACGAAATCCAGACTCACGAACAGGGCAGTAAAGTGTCTTGATTTTGTGAAAGGTTTGGCCGACTTATTAACGACGAGCTTCCATTCGATGAAAGCTTAGTACATTGTTAGGATGGATTTTCAAAAACGACTTCACATCATTCTCCTTAAAATCGATATCGGTCGAAATGAAGATAGACGGTAGTATTTGCCAACAAACTTTGAGCGTTCTGAAGTTTCAAACTGTCACACTAACTACTAGATATCGGTTATGTACATGTAGTATGCGCGCTTGTTTCGGAACCTAATGTAAAATTGGTAGTTAATAGAATTTATAAGACTGAACTGGGTACTTCCCCTTGTTGTGGCTTCATTCGCTGGATTTCGAAACCTGACTGTCTTTCAAATACCGATTCAGTTTCAATCGCCAGAAATTGTGACCAGCTGTGAGGTGAAAAGGTGACTATTTGTAATTTTTCAGATTGATTAGGTAGTAGATTAGTCTATTTCCAACACAAGTTAGGTTCAGTCAACAATTAGAAGCAACCAGTTGACAAATGAGTAAGGTGTTTACAATATTCCTTTCTGGTGATTGTAGTTTGTTCGATTGAACATTTCACTGGCACTCTGGATAGGGTATTTCGAAATTGATTCGGACCCAGGTTTCTCTTCATTTAAAAGTCAGAATTCTCAATATATTGGCCAAGACGGTTTTGTTGTACAGAAGTGGAACTCTGAAATCTACTTCAAACATCGTTGAATGTGGACAAATACGTGGCTTAAGTTACATACGATTGTGTTCATCAGTTTACATGTACGCTCCAAAGGCACATACATCGGAAGAAAAAAGCAGTATATGTGTCTGCATCTCTTAACATATTCCACAAAAGCTAACATTAACTTGACAGAACGTTTTGTTTGTCATTTGCTTGACAGCGAGCATGATTTTGAAATTTCGAAATCTTTTAAAACAATCAATAAACAAAAGAAACGAGAACTGTTAGGCTTTTCTGAAGCTGTCTAAATAAAAAGATTGAGACCTGATCTATGAAAACAACTATAAAACATTTCAAAGTACTGTTATTAGACAACATCGGTCTCAATTTATATTGGACTTGATCTAGGTTTCAAATCGACAATTTTCGTTTCAATATCAAGCCATCCAGTTCACAGATTATAATTCTACTAGGAACAACCATCTGAACAAAAATATTTTTTATTATAGTACAATGTGAACATGATTTGTCGAGATAATTTCTTAGTATTTATTGATGACTTATTACCATGGAAGCATAAGATGTTATTTCTCGTGATCGTGGTATCACTAAAATATCACATTTTTCATACTTTATTAGACACCAAATTTACTGTAAGGCTATCATAATGAACTCACAACAGCTACGAAAAATTAAAAAATCTAACCAAGCAACCTTCTCTATTACTCAATGATTGTAATATTTTTAACTTCGATGTTGATTTTTGATATGGAGTATTTGTGTTTTTTATTCAGTAGCCCAATACACTTCCTCTCTCACTCTTGTGTTATCGCTCAAGTAGCTAGAGAGTAGCACACCGTGTATCAGTATCAGATTTAAACATCGCCTGTCAAAAAAGTTTTCATTATGGTGTACTCAAATCCTAAATAGTTATCATTGACTTGTATGAAAAAATCGATTGGTTAGTTTGACTATTCTAGACTTTCTCAATATTGTTAGTGTGTTTACTTTCTGCTAGGCCTTGTAATAAACCATTCAAGCCATAATTTTTCTATGATATCATAAAATTCAGAATCAGTGTTCAGATTTGGTATGTAATTTAATATTGGCACACCAAAGTAGTGGATAACTTGTTTATTTCTTTTTATCAATAAGTCAATGAATGCTGAATCATTGAAATATACGCAACAAATTTTGATCTAAACACGAAGCAATACGGGCTAAATCTCATTAACAATCTGTTAACTTCCATTTAACTAATGAATGAAAATATTGAAACTTTGAGCAGAATAAATATACACCTGCAATATAATGATGTATATAAACTTGTCTGTCAATAAATATATTCAATTTGTGTAAAACTCTCTTAACAAAATATGTTTTCTTAATAGAATATTAGAACATACAATGAGTTTTCAAAATAAATCACTTCACGAGAAATGTTTATTATAAATTAAATTTTCAGTTCTTGTATCTAGGTCACACATGTGTCAACGCATGTTCGCACATATGTATTACCACTTGTGATATCTCAAAAATTACGTCCCAGAAACTCTATTTCTAAACGAGATTTAGACCAATGCTGTTTAATAATGCATACAGAAAATTTTATTAATAAACATTTATTTAAATTGCTAACAAGCTGTTCAATATATAACACTTTCATCGTCTTGAGAATTACCATTTGCAAATATCATCTCAACAAAAATATTCCTGGCTTATTTCGCTAAAATTATTATTATTCGTTCACGAAATTGTGAATTTTTATTCATTCACTAATGTTTAAATCATTACATTTAGTTTGAATGAAATATATCTTTTACATTATCTTATTATAACCTCGAATGATATGTTCAAATAATTCTTTAATATATTAGTATGAAAATCATTAGGAGCGGCCAAACCAAAACCTGGCATCAGTCCTTGAAGTAGCTAACTTCCATACTTAGCCATGTTGGTAGATTTAGACTGTTTGGTTGGGGTCCGCGTGACTATCCTAACCAGTGGTTGGAGACTCTGGGTCACATGACTCAGAATCGATCACAATGGCGTAGGTGTATACACTCTCTGTCTTCCCTTAAACTATGAGCCTAAAATTATTCCATACCTTTCTTTCTACGAACTAATTCTTTCTTCCTGTACTATGTCCTTATATGCAATCTTTCTTTTATGTATCAACACCACTACTTCTATGAATCCGATGTTCGTCTTGCAATGCTAATGAGGTGTGCCAACTTGGACCGATGCACATATGTGCCTGGTCCTACGTTGTAACTGACTGACTGAATATAAAAATCATTTTTCTCCTTGTGGATTAAAAATTTTATTAACTTTCAAGGGACAATATTAACTATGATAATAACAAATCCGTGTCATGTTCGAAAAATAGTTCTCAATTTTTTACATTACACATTAAATGAAATGAATGGTCTTTCTTTTATCGCTATAAATTACAAGTTAAATCTGCATAACTGCTAGCCACCAAACATCTTCGCTTATAAAGTCTAAAGTAGCCTTTAAATTTCTTGTTCCAACTACAATTCATCTGCAGAACTAGTGTAATGTTACCATGAGAATCAAAAGAAATAGAGAACATTCAATATTGAAAATCAGTATTCTTAGGGCTTGGTTTATCATCATGAGCTTTAGGTTAATGGATGGTTCAAACATAATAGATGAACTCTTGACAATTTTTGATTCGGTAGATTTTTAATTTGTTACAGATAATTTCATTAAAATCTCTTTATCTTCATTAACATGGTTGGTTTAGTCTCAAATAAGATAAGCTTTAAAAAGAGATGGTGTGTTATGAATTTTAAACAAATAAAGAATGATATAACTGCATTCTTTTTGTAAGTATTCTATTTTAAATTCAATGCATGTTTAGTATGTCTGTTTTGATAGGATTATCACTTTGACCGAAGTTACATAGTTTTTTCTATGTTAGTAACAATAAGTCTCCACTGACATGTGCTTTGATTATTAACTTAAGAATTAAGCTTCTCGAGATCGTTTCTTAAATGTATGAAATTGTAAGCGAAATAAAATATCACCATTCAGAAATATGATTCACTGTTATAACGATCAACTCCGCCTGGAGCCCCTTTCCGGGGGCTACTGCCGGTCCCAAGCCCGGATAAAGGAGGGGGGTTGGGCATGGGGTTAGCGACCCCATCCCGTAGAAAACTAACTCGCTAAAAAAACGCTAACCAGAAAAAATTATTCAAACCATTTAAACTCTGCCCTGGGAGTCAGGAGGTCTTCGTTTAGAAGAATTATGACGCCTCATGATGAAAGCCGAGTTTCTTCGGAAGTCACGAGGCCGATGCCCCTTCTGACAACCAGAGCAACCATTTATTTAGGTACATGGAATGCTCGCACAATGTGGGAGACTGGGAGAGTTTTCCAAATTGCTGCAGAAATGAGGAGATACAATTTAGAGGTGCTTGGGATCAGTGAAACACATTGGACGCAAATTGGACAACAACGACTAGCTTCAGGGGAGCTGCTGTTATACTCCGGACATGAACAAGAAAATGCTCCACATACACAAGGAGTTGCATTGATGCTGTCCAAACAAGCACAAAATGCACTTATAGGATGGGAATCTCATGGACCAAGGATCATCAAAGCCTCCTTCAAAACAAAGAAAACGGGGATTACAATGAACGTCATCCAATGCTACGCGCCTACCAACGACTACAATAAAGACGCTAAAGATCAATTCTACGATAGGTTGCATTCAATCGTCGAGAAGTGCCCAACAAAGGACCTGACCATTCTGATGGGAGACCTAAATGCCAAGGTTGGAATTGACAACACCGGATATGAAGATATCATGGGACGACACGGACTGGGAAAAAGGAACGAAAATGGTGAGAGATTTGCAAATCTATGTGCCTTCAATAAACTGGTCATAGGTGGGACTATATTCCCACATAAACGCATACACAAAACCGCATGGACTTCACCGGATCACACCACACAGAACCAAATCGACCATATCTGCATCAACAAAAAGTTCAGGAGGACGATGGAGGACGTGAGAACAAAGAGAGGAGCTGATATAGCATCAGATCATCACTTGCTGGTCGCCAAGATGAAATTGAAACTCAAGAGGCACTGGACAACTGGGAGGACAATATCACAAAAATTTAATACGGCTCTTCTTCGGGATAATGACAAACTCAATAAATTCAAGATAACCCTCAGCAATAAGTTCCAAGCCTTTCATGATCTACTCAATGGAGAAGGAACTACTATGGAGAGCAACTGGAAAGAGATAAAAGAAGCAATCACTTCAACATGTCATGAGGTTCTGGGCCAAAAGAAGCACCATCACAAGGATTGGATCACGGTCGATACACTGGATAAGATTCAAGAAAGGAGGAACAAGAAAGTAGCAATCAATACCAGTCGAACAAGAGCAGAAAAAGTCAAGGCACAGGCTGAATACACAGAAGTAAACAAGCAAGTGAAAAGGAGCATCAGAACTGACAAACGTAAATATGTGGAGGATTTGGCATTGACGGCGGAAAAGGCTGCCAGAGAAGGAAACATGAGACAACTGTATGACACAACAAAGAAACTCTCTGGAAATCACCGTAAACCAGAACGACCAGTGAAAAGCAAGGAAGGCAAGATAATCACCAACATTGAAGAACAACGAAACAGATGGGTAGAACACTTCAAAGAACTCTTGAATCGACCAGCCCCACTGAACCCACCCAACATCGAAGCAGCACTCACGGACCTCCCAATTGATGTTGGCACACCGACAATTGAAGAGATCAGCATGGCTATCAGACAAATCAAGAGTGGCAAAGCAGCAGGACTAGACAGCATTCCAGCAGAGGCACTGAAAGCAGACGTAGCGGCAACTGCAAGGATACTCCAAACTCTCTTCAGAAAGATCTGGGATGAGGAACAGGTACCAAAAGACTGGAAAGAAGGACTCCTAGTCAAAATACCAAAGAAAGGCGATCTCAGCAACTGTGACAACTACAGGGGAATCACTCTTCTTTCAATACCAGGAAAAGTCTTCAACAGGGTATTGTTAAACAGGATGAAGGACTCCGTAGACGCCCAACTTCGAGACCAACAGGCAGGATTCCGTAAGGATAGATCGTGCACAGACCAA
Source organism: Schistosoma spindalis (assembly GCA_946903255.1). Taxonomy (NCBI): domain Eukaryota; kingdom Metazoa; phylum Platyhelminthes; class Trematoda; order Strigeidida; family Schistosomatidae; genus Schistosoma; species Schistosoma spindalis. The sequence continues at coordinate 60,060,878 of OX336416.1, read as the reverse complement.
ATCGCAACTCTACGGATCATTGTGGAACAATCAATTGAATGGAATTCATCACTCTATATCAACTTCATCGACTGCGAAAAAGCATTTGATAGCGTGGACAGAACAACCCTATGGAAGCTTCTTCGACACTACGGCGTGCCTCAGAAGATAGTCAATATCATACAGAATTCCTATGATGGATTAAACTGCAAAATCGTGCATGGAGGACAGTTGACAAAGTCGTTCGAAGTAAAGACTGGTGTCAGGCAAGGTTGCTTACTCTCACCCTTTCTCTTTCTCCTGGTGATCGACTGGATCATAAAGACATCAACATCTGAAGGGAAGCACGGGATACAGTGGATAGCTAGGATGTAATTGGATGATCTAGACTTTGCAGATGATCTGGCTCTTCTATCGCATACACAACAACAAATGCAGGAGAAGACAACCAGTGTAGCTGCAGCCTCAGCAGCAATAGGTCTCAATATACACAAAGGGAAAAGCAAGATTCTTCGATACAACACAGCATGCACCAATCCAATCACAATTGACGGAGAAGCTTTGGAAGATGTAAAAACCTTTACATATTTGGGCAGTATCATCGATGAACACGGTGGATCTGATGCAGATATGAAGGCACGTATTGGCAAAGCAAGAGCAGCATATCTACAACTGAAGAATATCTGGAACTCAAAACAATCAGCAACCAACACCAAAGTCAGAATTTTCAATACAAATGTGAAGACAGTTCTACTGTATGGGGCGGAAACCTGGAAAACTACGAAATCCATCGTCCAAAAGATACAGGTGTTTATTAACAGTTGTCTACGCAAAATACTTCAGATCCGCTGGCCGGACGCTATAAGCAACAACCTACTGTGGGAGAGAACAAATCAGATCCCAGTGGAGGAAGAAATCAGGAAGAAACGCTGGAAGTGGATAGGACACACATTGAGGAAAACACCCAACTGCGTCACAAGACAAGCCCTCATATGCGATCCTCAAGGTCGAAGGAGGAGAGGAAGACCAAAGAATACATTACGCCGGGAAATGGAGATAGATATGAGAAAAATGAACAAGAATTGGATGGAACTAGAAAAGAAGGCCCAGGACAGAGTGGGTTGGAGAATGCTGGTCGGCGGCCTATGCTCCATTGGGAGTAACAGGCGTAAGTAAGTAAGTAAGTAAGTTATAACGATCAACATCACGATAGTATATCTGTCTACAACTAATACGGTTCTACATTAGGATCACCTAAGGTGCAATCATTCTAAATTTTGAGGCTATGTACCTAACTTTATGATTAGAATGATTGACAAAGTGCATTTGATGGTTAATGTCCACACTGATGAGGAATAACTCCACCTGTAGCTCATCTAAGGTTATTGCGGGTCCGAAGTTTGAACAAAGGAGAGTTGGACATAAGGTTAGCAACTCTATCCAGTAAAAAAACTTTGATAAAAAAATGCTAACTAGGAGAAACTATTTAACCATTTTAACTTTGAACTGGTAGTTGAAAAATCGTCATTTAGAAAAATTATGACACCCTAAATAAAAAAGCACCTTCAGACCTTCCTGTAGATATCACTCCACCAACCATCAAACAGCCATCAGACAAATGAAGAGTGGCAATGCAACAGCACCTGAAAACTTACCACCTGAAACAATGAAGTCAGTCACAGAAGCAATTGTATTAATGCTCCACGTTCTGTTCAGGAAGATTTGTGAGAAAGGACAAGTGTTGACAGACTGGAAAGAAGGATATCAATTAAAGGAGATCTGAGCAAATGTGAAAACTACAGAGGTATTACACTATTATCAGTACAAGAACAAGTGTTCAACACAATGTTGCTGAACCGGATGAAAGGTTCGGTGGACACCCAACTTCGAGATCAACAGACTGGATTCCATAAGGATCGGTCATGCACAGACCATATCACGACAATACAGATTAATGTTGATCAATCAATTGAATTGAATTCGTTATTATGCATCAACCACTCTGACTATGAGAAAGCGTTTGACAATGTGGATGGGGGAATCTAATGGGACCTTGTATAATACTATGATGTGCGTGAGAAAATTGTCAACATCATTCATAATTCATACGATGGATTTTACTGTAAATTCGTATATGGAGAACATCTGACAGATGTATTTCAAGTGAATAATGTTGTCAGGCGAGGCTGCCTACTCTTCCTCTTTTCTCTCTCTTCTCGTTATTGATTGGATTAAGAAGACCTCTACAAATCTGGGTAAGCACGAAATACAGTGAACATTTTGGATATATATAAGCGATGTGGGTTTTTCAGATTAGTTGGTTCTTCATCCGAAATGCAGGTTTATTCCACAAATCTCAACTCAACTGCTCGTTTTCATCATTCTCATTGATAACAAACTGAAATATGATTTGTTTATTGTTTAGTGTGCAGTGGAGTTTAAACATGAAATAATTTGATGGTGGGGTATGATAGAGATGTATTTCCTTAAAAATGATTTTATAGGGAGACGAAAACTAAAGCACTCTTGTCTTTTACTTAAATTACAAAGAGGTAAGGTTTCATATTTTGAAACATCTCTATTATTTGGTCTAGATTACTCATTGATACATTATACAAGCCTAGGCAATTGACCTGCATAACTTATGTTACTAAAATGGCTAATAAGTAATTGAAATCTCTTGAAACCTGACCATATTTACGCGCTATTTCTCTTCATGGTTTTTAAATTCTTAATCAATCTAACTGATCAAACATGAATGGTGTTTTATGATTTTCTAGAAAATCTCTCCAGTGTATTGTAAATAATGACATACTTAACAGACAGTCTAATTTTCATTCAAAAAGACAACAAATTATCTCAAATGAAGAATCACTGGTTTTAATTTTGGAAATGGTTTCCCTAATTGTTGGACGATTTTCTTATAATTTGATAATAACCTTCCTACTGTGTCATTAGCACAGAACAGATAGGCAGTTACGCTGAATAATTTCATTCCACTTCCTTTTCTGTAAACGACGTAGGCGCTTTTGTAAAGAATAAAAGTAGTTGATACGAAAATGTGTAATTGAGAAAGAAATAAACACAAATAATTCAACATTTAACTGTTTCCATTTCAATCGTTTAAGCTATCCACTTTTGATTATTATGTTATCCATCATAAGCCAACTTTACCAATTATTATCTTTAAACTAGGATGGCAATGAAAGACTTCATAGTTTAGGAATATTGCACGTTATAGTATATGTGTGGTGTGTGCTACTTATACGGACAGATATAAGTAGTATATGTCAGGAATTGAGAGTAGAATTCATGCAAGTAGAAGAAAAGAATAAAGATAAAAAGAAACCATACAACAACAGGAATAGAAGAACAATGGAGCTTGTATGTTACAACCAAAGGAAATTGTGCAAATAATGTATTTAATGTATGGTTTTTTATTTTTAAAAAATCTAATGTATGAGTTTGCATTACGCAATAGACTAGTTTACGCTACCAGAGTCTTAGCTCACTACATTTATTTATTTTCTCACAAATATATTTTCACCAAAAACAGTTAATACTTTGTCAATATAGGTTTGTAATGGTTCTTGAATCTCACTGAAACCAAAAATAACTACATTATGGGGGAAATATGTTAATCGATCAAAAACAACACTAATTGAACAAATGAGCAGAATCTCTGAATATATCAATTAAATTTTCAAAAAACAAAGGTTGTTTTAATCAGCAAACATTTTACCTGACATATCATCTTTGACAATATACTTGACATGGAAAGATTTGAATTTTTCAGTGTTGTGTTATTAAGTTTACAATGAATTAATAGTCTAAATATCTCCTAGGGTCAATTTTTATCAAAAAAATAATACCAAGTAGATGGGTATAGTTTACTCTGGTTGCAAACAGTCAATCAATCAAACTTACATGGTTTTGGTCAAATGATATTTGGAAAGTTTTTATTTGGGACTAACAGATTTCTATCAGTTACAACAAGAGTACTTTACTATCATAAATATATCTTTCAAATTATAAACTTTTCCTTTAAAGAACACTTAAAGACAGTCAATATTTTTACATTGTAAGATGTTAATAAATCAATATGGATTTGAGTATTCAGCGAAACAAATTGTCACGATTCTCTACCACCGATAATCTGATCGCAAAATAAAAATCAGAGGAACTTTTAAAAATAAGGTTTTTATATGTGAAAAAATAGACTTAAAATAGTTTCAGCAATTGAGATTTAAATAATTCATATAATTCGTCTAGAAATCTTCTATGGTTTTCCTCAGGGTAATAGTCAAAAAAGGAATGAATGTACGCACATATATTGTCTTATTTTATTAGCAATTATGATTCATTGAATAATTTGAGTCAATGTCTACTACTACTGTAGTGAACAGGAACACAGGTGGGGACAACCGGATGTATCAAACAACAAATTACAGAACTAGTTAGTAAAATCCAACAACCATATATTATATCGATAATTTGCAAATTGTTCATCAGTTGTTTCAAATGACTCAGACTTCCTTTGTTCTTGCATTTTCATACAAATTGCATTCTTTTTTCATTCTTTATTGTTCGGTCTTTCTTTCTCTCTGCTGCCAGACATTCTGTTCATGACTCACGTCATATACTACTTATGTCTACATAAGTAGCACACACAACACTACTACTACCAAAGACAAAATAATAATTTTGTTTAGTAAAAATAAAGCATAAATTGTAGAGTAATTGTAGACGTCAAATTGTATGTAAACTGGCGGACGTCAAATATATAGTCGTGATGTTAGAATAGTGTGGAGATGTATTTAAGATCAAATATCAGAAATGTAATGCAGTTTTTTTGGGTGAAGCTTCCAGGTAGCCAAAACATTCCCGTAAATCCTCTTTTGGCCTTGAAAAACTTGATATTGTACTAGCAATAGAGCAACACCTGTTAGATAAAGGACACAAGATAAACTTCACAGTCAGAAAAATACTTCAGAAAGAGTTGAGCGCTCGCAAAGAATGAGTGGCGGTAGAATCTCTGTATATATAGGATGATAAGAACAGCCTGATGGGACGAAACTACTCACCCCTTGGCAGCTGTTCATCAACAGGAAATTCAAACTGTATATCTCTCCACTCTATATATGTCACACTTAGATTTGTTCTGACAGAGAATCTGATTCAGTGTCTTAACATCACAGTTATGCATTTGACGTTAACCATTTCACATACAAACCTTGCCTGGAGCACTTCGAGAGTTGCTGCAGGTTCCAAACCTGGATGAAGAATGAGGGTTACTCATGGGATTAGCGACGTTAATCCACAAATACGCTACCCAGAAAAATTATTTAACCATTTAAACGCTGAACTGGTAGTTGAAAAATCGTCATTTAGAACAATTATGACGCCTCATATAGAAAGCCATGATTCTTCGGAAGCTATGAGGTCGATGTCTCTTTTAACAACCAGAGCAATTATTAACACATATACATATGGTGTCCAGACAATGTGAGAGATCGAGAGGACCAATCAAATGGCTGTGAAAATGAGGAGATACAACCTGGTAGTGTTCGAAATGAGTGAAAACTGTTAGAAGCAAGTTGGACTGAAAGGTAACTTCGGGAGAAGTGCAGTTCTACTCTGGTCACTTAGAAGAAAATGCTTCGAACACACAAGGAGTTGCACTGATATTATCCAGAGGGGCACGAAGAGAAAATATGGGATGGGTATCCCATGGATTCAGCATCATCAGACCGTCCTACAAAACAAAGAATAAAGTGATAGCAGTGGGTGTCATTTAATGCCATGGACTCATCAGTGTTAACAGCAGAGACTGTAAAGATTAGTTATATGAGAGACTGCAGTTCATTCCGAGAATTGCCGGGGAAAAGACGTGAAAATCTTAGTGAGAGAACTAAACGCCAATTTCGGAGTTGACAACATCGTGTATGAAGATATTATGAGATGACATTGACTAAGAGAAATGAACGATAATGGTGAGTGATAAGTAAATCTATATTATGTTAACAAGATTATTATAGGTGGCACCATTTTCCTACAAAAAACACATATATAAAGCTATATGCTTTTAACCAGAGAGAGCCAGATCGATTAAATTCTGGCTTTACTGAAACTTAAGTTGGAGAGGCATTTGACAAGTTACAGGACTTGGAATAATCACATTAAGAGGAGTAAACTACTGTAGAGAACACATGTAAGTCATTCTAAAAAACAATAACTTGAACATGCTGGGAGTTGCTAAACCACATGAAGCACCAGTACAAAGAACAGATTTCTCTTGATTCACTGGAGGAAATTTAATAAAGGAAGAACAAGGAGACAACAATTAACAACAGGCGACCAAGAGCAGAGAAAAGTAAGACACAGGTTGAATATGCAAAATCAAACAAATTAGTGACGAAGAGTATTAGAGTGTGTGGAATTCTGGTTAGGAGCCCATACCCCACTAGAGGTAGTTGGCTTAGGTAGGTGAGTAGGTAAGTAGTTTTGAATATACTTTGACGTCTAAAAACACTTTTCAATTTGTACTTTTACTTTTACTAAACAAAATTATTATTTTGTCTTTGGTAGTAGTAGTTGTTGCAGTAGTAGTAGACATTGACTCAAATTATTCAATGAATCATAATTACTAATAAAATAAGACAATATATGTGCATACATTCATTCCTTTTTTGACTATCACCCTGAGGAAAACCATAGAAGATTTCTAGACGAATTATATGAATTATTTAAATCTCACTTGCTGAAACTATTTGAAACTCGAATTTTGTACGTAATGTCTTCGTTATACTCGGCATCCAACTTCTTAGAAATCATTCATTAAAATGTTGCCATATATTCATACCAATAAGGCGCTCCGTTTATGACAACCATGAGGACGAAGAAAAAACTACATCTAATTTTTAATTTGAAACCAGTAGGAACGTTGGTCAAAAATGTATTTTTGCTCATAATTGACAATTTATTTGTGATTGATAAGATGTCATTCAAACAATCAGTCATTCAAATGACTTATGTTTACTTTCTATACTAATAGTTTACAGTTGTAAACAATCAGTTCACCTTAGTAAGGTAGTTTTGATGAGTTTTTCTTTGAAATATGACTCAATTCGTATTACACAAGAATATTTTTTAAATGAAGAGAAAATACATTTGTTTTTTCAAATATAGATCACTACATAATACTCAACACGTTTTAATTTGATGTAATTTTTACAGTATAGATCAAGATACAACAATGCATAATACATTTACCGAGCGTTAGCTTCCCAAAAAGTAGTCTATAATTATTTCCGAATAACTACTTCTATACCATACTAACAGGTTCTTATTCCGATAGAACTGAGAATGACGAATAGCAAGATCTCCAGAGACTATGAACACATTTGGATTTGGCTATGAAGTAGTGATAACGGGATCGTTTGAACTAATCTTTTCAAAATGTTAGGCCTGGTACAAATTATTGGGTTTTATACCAATCTTTGACGAATAGTTAGTAAAATCATTTTTAGAACGGTTAACAATATTATAAGACTGGTTTAAAGAATGTAAGGTTAAAGGTGTTAAAATATTTTTAATAATGTGGGGTCGGGTGTGAATACGAAATTTAAACTACAGTCGCCTAAATGTTATTCTGGATAGGAAGACAAGTTCAAGTTTTTCCACAATTCGTTGTAATATGTCATTACATTACTTTTATCCACAGTGACATTTCGACATTTTTTTGACTTCAGCATAATACTTTAGTCATTAAGATATTGAGTTTAAATTTTTCAACGTAACATTATCTCAGGTCAATATGTTTCGTACTAAATAAGGGAAAATTATACTCAATATGACAAGTGTGAGCTTTCTTTTAATGTGACAATTATATTACCAATATTAGTCCGTGTACTTTGTATGTGTTTTACTGTAGCCCAGTGTATCTTCATCTATTTGATATTCATCAACTAATCACCAAGTGTATGCATAATCAATGTATTGACGAGCGTACTTGGTTTGACGTCGCCGTGATTTCGGCGACTCAACACATCTTTATTTGTACAAACCTTCGAGTTTTCATTTCATGTCGTGGGAATTACGATGGTCCCGTTCCCGAGTAAAAGCTGTAAAACTGTGAATAATACACATCGTCGTAGTTTTGACTCGACTATGGAAACTTCCCTTTCTAGAAATCAACAACATAAAGAACATAATGAGTTTATTTGATATAAACCGGCCCTATGAATTGGATTGCTACTATTTCCCTTTATTCATTTAGAAAAGAGGATTCAGCATAAAATGAGGCGTCTTAACTACTAGCTTTTCTTTATAATCCGAACTTTTCGATAGTTTAAATATCCTTCACATTTATGTGTCTGTTAACTGTTGACAAGTTGATATGTTAAGTCCAACTTTATGTACAAACTGTTTAAATGAATGAGAGAGCTCTCTTTTTCATGAAATCCAATATACTCGATACAGTATTATCTGCAAATAGAAAAATTTAGGAAAATGAAACGAGTCTTGAGTTCGTTTTATGGAAGAATTCTGTGAAAAAAAGTTTTAAATCATGTTACTTTGTGGTTCTCTGTAACATTTTGGCATCACTGTCACTAAAGTACGTTTAAATGATGATGTATACCAACTTGTAAGGTTTGTTTTTTGATGGAGAGGGTTAAATACTGTGTCAAAATATCCGTAATTTAGTTTTTAACTCAATGGACTAATAAAAATTCGTATTTTCTACCGAAAACATTCTCACTTATGCTTAGTTTATTTACAGTTAACTAATTAAGCTCTCGTTACCATATTAATGTGATGAAAAAGGCCGTTTGTCACTCAGTTTCTTTCTTTTTTATGTGTCGTTTCATACTAATTTTTAATATTAGGTAGTTCATAATTTCAAGAAACTCTAAAACGCAGGGAGCAGGGTGTTTCTCCATATTAATGAAACGATAAGCATAAAAATCGCATATTTGACTGTCACAATAATAGCAAAATTGCTGCAATCCATTTTTTGTTGGCTATTCTTTTTTGTCTGTACCATAGATCAAAACTTTGTGAGTTTTGAACAGCTTGAGTTTTCAATCCCAAATTGTAAACTAAGTCCATAAATTTTTCTTAATACTGACATATTCCAAAAATATCTCGTCTTTGGTCAAGTGATTCTACATATGACTATATCGTTGAGTGATAATTTTCGAAAGAAATCTTTATAGCTTATTTAAACTATACAACAATACACTAATTTTAAAATAAAATAAACTTGATTTCTACTGAACTTTACTGAACAGCTGATAGGTGTATTCCGAGTGAAAACTGGCTGCCTACTCTCCCTCTTTCTCAATCTTCTGATGGTTGACTAGATTATGAATACCTACATATATTAGGTTAAGCATGGAATGCGAAGAACAGCTTGGATACATCTAGACGATTTGGACTTGGCAGATAACGTAGATCTTATATTCCATACACGGATACAATTTGAAGTGAAGCAGTCAGTGTGGAGGCAGCGTCTGGAGCAGTAGGCTTCAATATACACAAAGGAAAAATCATGACCTTGAAATACAACATGGAGAAAACCACCATAATCACATTTGGTGGAGAAGAGTTGTAAAGCTTCACGTACCTGGGTAGCAGTATCATCGATGAACAACGAGGAGCCGATGCAGACGTAAAGGCAAATATTGGCAAAACAGGGATAGCACTCCTATGGTTGAATAACATATGGAACTCGAAACAACTGCCAGCCAACATCAAAACCATAATCTTTAGTACGACCGTCAAGAGAGTTCTACTGCATGGAACTGAAACTTGGAGAACTACCATAATCGTCATCAAGGAATTACAAGTATTTATTAATAATTGACTATGCAAAATACTGAATGACCGTTGACCGGACATCATCAGCAGAAACCTACTGTTGGAGAGAACAAATCAGTTTCCAGTTGAGGATGAAATTAGGAAAAGACGACTGAAGTGGACAGGACGCACATTGTGGAAATAATCAGACTGCATCATGAGGTAGACGCTAACTTGGAATCCGTGAAGAGAAAGGAAAAACAGGAAGGCCAAAGAACACATCGCGTCGAGAATCAGAAGAAGAAATGAAAAGGATGGATAGCAACTGGAAAGGATTTCCGAGTACAGAGTTGAATGAAGAATGCTTGTGGACGGCCTCTGCGTCTCCATGAGGTTTAACTGGCGTACGTAATTTCTACTGAATCTGTACACATGACTAAAGATAAGTCTCTGAAATCGACTTAGTTTTTATTATAGATTTGAGAAAGCGCTTCAAGAAACAAACTTCACATTCCCATTAGTTGAAGGATATGAAAAACTCGGTTCCTAGCACTTAGGATGGAATTGATATGTCATTGACAGTAAATGTGTTTCTTCAGTGTGTTACATGATATTAGCTTTACTTACAGAAGTGGATTATTTTTATAAGATGATAACTAGGGAATTTTAGGGGATTAATTGAGTACACGACGGCACTTGTTAGTCAAGGATTCAGTTGCTTTTGGATTTTGGATTCATTAATACATCCTAGTTACAGAAGACACCAAACTTTTAACTTCAAAAAGTCACTTCGGTATCAACGAAGAGAATTATATTAGGGTGTTTTGCTTTCTTAGTGAATATAACTGACTTTAGAAGATTAATGACCAAGCTATTATGTAAAACCTGTAACTAGATAGATTGTGATATATTAGTCTCCTTCGATTCGTAATGATTATTAACTTTGAACTAAGTGATATTTCATTCACTTGATATTGTTTTTGTTTTTCATTTGTTTGAATCTTCCCATTGATGTTTAGGACTGAAATTGTTCAGTCTCTTATTGGCTATCATCCACCTTTGCTTATAATGCTTGTAAATTAAGGCAATATCGAGGCATACGCACAGTATGCACATATGCCAATAAGAGACTGAACAATTTCAGTCCTAAACATCAATGGGAAGATTCAAACAAATGAAAAACAAAAACAATATCAAGTGAATTAAACTTCACCCCATTGCACAAGCAAGTGGCTATCAGGACTCAGTAGCTAAGTGGATAACGCGATGGCGTTTGAAGCGGACGGTACTGGGTTCGAGTCCCGGAGTGAACATCAACTCTGAGATGCAGGTACATCCAGCTGACGAGTCCCAAATAGGACGAAACGCGCGTCCTGGATTCCACTGCTAGCCACTATCATCCACCTTTGCTTATAAGTGATATTTCCCATAAGAATAATCTTAATTGACTTTTAATAATTCAGACAGATTTTCTCCAATTCTGAAAAGATGGTCATATTATTTAACGAAACTTTCAAACAATTTCACATGAATACTTACCAACTGTATCAGTTGATAGTATTCTTTTTCTATTGTTGAATACTTTTATGGTCCGATCATAATATTCTAACATTTAGAACTGTGCACATTGTCCTGTTTACAGTTGTCTCATCATATATTTTTAATAATTTTGCCTTTTGATATTTTCATTTAAATGTAGTTTCCTCTAGTTAATTCATCAATATATCTGTCTGAATTACTTTATCCTGTTTGTTTGAATTTCCAAAATAGTCATCAATGTAATTATTTATCGTAAAATTATCATACTACTACTTGAGTAGATGGAACTAATTTTAAAAATTTCTGTGTTCATTTCCATTAAGTGCTGTACATAAACCATTAATTGCTCACATTAAAAGTTTTTATTAACTCTATTTTCGAAATGATTTTCGAAAAACACCATTACTACTCGAGAAGGAATATGACGGAACATGAAATCTATCATGAAAGTGATGTATGATAAGTAGATGTATTTAAACTGATTTGCTAACTAAGAATTCTTGAATGAAATAATTCTATTTAAGGCTGGTTGAACTAGATGAACATAACTGGTATGTTACATTTAGAATTTGTAATCAGCAAGTAATCAAGTAGAAAGGAATCATCAGTTAGTACAAACACCAGATGATGTTTAACAGGATATTAATGAAGATATTCGAGAAATTCAGAATACCTTTAGTTGAATACATTCAGTTGTGTTAACCACAGAGAGTAGAGGCATTTTATGTAACACAATAACGATAACGTAACAGTTGCTGGAATTCTTATATTATACTCACTGCAGGGTTAAATAAGGAACTTACTATAGTGTATCGAAGGTACTTACTTACTTACTTACTTACGCCTGTTACTCCCAATGGAGCATAGGCCGCCGACCAGCATTCTCCAACCCACTCTGTCCTGGGCCTTCTTTTCTAGTTCCATCCAATTCTTGTTCATTTTTCTCATATCTATCTCCATTTCCCGGCGTAATGTATTCTTTGGTCTTCCTCTCCTCCTTCGACCTTGAGGGTTCCATATGAGGGCTTGTCTTGTGACGCAGTTGGGTGTTTTCCTCAATGTGTGTCCTATCCACTTCCAGCGTTTCTTCCTGATTTCTTCCTCCACTGGGATCTGATTTGTTCTCTCCCACAGTAGGTTGTTGCTTATAGCGTCCGGCCAGCGGATCTGAAGTATTTTGCGTAGACAACTGTTAATAAACACCTGTATCTTTTGGACGATGGATTTCGTAGTTTTCCAGGTTTCCGCCCCATACAGTAGAACTGTCTTCACATTTGTATTGAAAATTCTGACTTTGGTGTTGGTTGCTGATTGTTTTGAGTTCCAGATATTCTTCAGTTGTAGATATGCTGCTCTTGCTTTGCCAATACGTGCCTTCATATCTGCATCAGATCCACCGTGTTCATCGATGATACTGCCCAAATATGTAAAGGTTTTTACATCTTCCAAAGCTTCTCCGTCAATTGTGATTGGATTGGTGCATGCTGTGTTGTATCGAAGAATCTTGCTTTTCCCTTTGTGTATATTGAGACCTATTGCTGCTGAGGCTGCAGCTACACTGGTTGTCTTCTCCTGCATTTGTTGTTGTGTATGCGATAGAAGAGCCAGATCATCTGCAAAGTCTAGATCATCCAATTACATCCTAGCTATCCACTGTATCCCGTGCTTCCCTTCAGATGTTGATGTCTTTATGATCCAGTCGATCACCAGGAGAAAGAGAAAGGGTGAGAGTAAGCAACCTTGCCTGACACCAGTCTTTACTTCGAACGACTTTGTCAACTGTCCTCCATGCACGATTTTGCAGTTTAATCCATCATAGGAATTCTGTATGATATTGACTATCTTCTGAGGCACGCCGTAGTGTCGAAGAAGCTTCCATAGGGTTGTTCTGTCCACGCTATCAAATGCTTTTTCGCAGTCGATGAAGTTGATATAGAGTGATGAATTCCATTCAATTGATTGTTCCACAATGATCCGTAGAGTTGCGATTTGGTCTGTGCACGATCTATCCTTACGGAATCCTGCCTGTTGGTCTCGAAGTTGGGCGTCTACGGAGTCCTTCATCCTGTTTAACAATACCCTGTTGAAGACTTTTCCTGGTATTGAAAGAAGAGTGATTCCCCTGTAGTTGTCACAGTTGCTGAGATCGCCTTTCTTTGGTATTTTGACTAGGAGTCCTTCTTTCCAGTCTTTTGGTACCTGTTCCTCATCCCAGATCTTTTTGAAGAGAGTTTGGAGTATCCTTGCAGTTGCCGCTACGTCTGCTTTCAGTGCCTCTGCTGGAATGCTGTCTAGTCCTGCTGCTTTGCCACTCTTGATTTGTCTGATAGCCATGCTGGTCTCTTCAATTGTCGGTGCGCCAACATCAATTGGGAGGTCCGTGAGTGCTGCTTCGATGTTGGGTGGGTTCAGTGGGGCTGGTCGATTCAAGAGTTCTTTGAAGTGTTCTACCCATCTGTTTCGTTGTTCTTCAATGTTGGTGATTATCTTGCCTTCCTTGCTTTTCACTGGTCGTTCTGGTTTACGGTGATTTCCAGAGAGTTTCTTTGTTGTGTCATACAGTTGTCTCATGTTTCCTTCTCTGGCAGCCTTTTCCGCCGTCAATGCCAAATCCTCCACATATTTACGTTTGTCAGTTCTGATGCTCCTTTTCACTTGCTTGTTTACTTCTGTGTATTCAGCCTGTGCCTTGACTTTTTCTGCTCTTGTTCGACTGGTATTGATTGCTACTTTCTTGTTCCTCCTTTCTTGAATCTTATCCAGTGTATCGACCGTGATCCAATCCTTGTGATGGTGCTTCTTTTGGCCCAGAACCTCATGACATGTTGAAGTGATTGCTTCTTTTATCTCTTTCCAGTTGCTCTCCATAGTAGTTCCTTCTCCATTGAGTAGATCATGAAAGGCTTGGAACTTATTGCTGAGGGTTATCTTGAATTTATTGAGTTTGTCATTATCCCGAAGAAGAGCCGTATTAAATTTTTGTGATATTGTCCTCCCAGTTGTCCAGTGCCTCTTGAGTTTCAATTTCATCTTGGCGACCAGCAAGTGATGATCTGATGCTATATCAGCTCCTCTCTTTGTTCTCACGTCCTCCATCGTCCTCCTGAACTTTTTGTTGATGCAGATATGGTCGATTTGGTTCTGTGTGGTGTGATCCGGTGAAGTCCATGCGGTTTTGTGTATGCGTTTATGTGGGAATATAGTCCCACCTATGACCAGTTTATTGAAGGCACATAGATTTGCAAATCTCTCACCATTTTCGTTCCTTTTTCCCAGTCCGTGTCGTCCCATGATCTCTTCATATCCGGTGTTGTCAATTCCAACCTTGGCATTTAGGTCTCCCATCAGAATGGTCAGGTCCTTTGTTGGGCACTTCTCGACGATTGAATGCAACCTATCGTAGAATTGATCTTTAGCGTCTTTATTGTAGTCGTTGGTAGGCGCGTAGCATTGGATGACGTTCATTGTAATCCCCGTTTTCTTTGTTTTGAAGGAGGCTTTGATGATCCTTGGTCCATGAGATTCCCATCCTATAAGTGCATTTTGTGCTTGTTTGGACAGCATCAATGCAACTCCTTGTGTATGTGGAGCATTTTCTTGTTCATGTCCGGAGTATAACAGCAGCTCCCCTGAAGCTAGTCGTTGTTGTCCAATTTGCGTCCAATGTGTTTCACTGATCCCAAGCACCTCTAAATTGTATCTCCTCATTTCTGCAGCAATTTGGAAAACTCTCCCAGTCTCCCACATTGTGCGAGCATTCCATGTACCTAAATAAATAGTTGCTCTGGTTGTCAGAAGGGGCATCGGCCTCGTGACTTCCGAAGAAACTCGGCTTTCATCATGAGGCGTCATAATTCTTCTAAACGAAGACCTCCTGACTCCCAGGGCAGAGTTTAAATGGTTTGAATAATTTTTTCTGGTTAGCGTTTTTTTAGCGAGTTAGTTTTCTACGGGATGGGGTCGCTAACCCCATGCCCAACCCCCCTCCTTTATCCGGGCTTGGGACCGGCAGTAGCCCCCGGAAAGGGGCTCCAGGCGGAGTTGTATCGAAGGTAAAAATTGAAAATAAACTGAAGTAACCAATAATCATCTAAAACATATATTCTTTTCTATGTTATGCTTATATTTTACGGATTCATTAAATGAATAAGAATTTGTTAAGGTG
Source organism: Schistosoma spindalis (assembly GCA_946903255.1). Taxonomy (NCBI): domain Eukaryota; kingdom Metazoa; phylum Platyhelminthes; class Trematoda; order Strigeidida; family Schistosomatidae; genus Schistosoma; species Schistosoma spindalis. Next base: position 60,045,394 of record OX336416.1, on the reverse strand, counting down.
AAGATTTTACAAATAATCTGATCTGTTAAGTAGTTCTATAACCATGAAGACATAATTTTTCACACATAAGATGAATAAACTTGTCTAAATAGATATAAAAATATAATTTAATTTTACTTAGCTGACATCTTTTCAGAAAAAAAACAGTCTATCGAGATAAAGGAATATTGTTCAGAATGTACAAAAGTTGATAAACAGTTACTGAATTTTCTTTAAGGATATATTATTTTCGTTAAGAATTAATTTGTATAAAACGAGACCCTCGGTAGTGTACCATGAATGATGTGTATTATTTTCGTTTTCCTAATGTTTTTCTAAAGGTCAAAAATTAACTACTCTAACAAGGTCAAACGTATGATTTCTATGTCACGCAATATTATTTCCAACTCATTGATATTCTCTGAGTACAAATATGTGGATTGTGACGAATAATTTATCCTAAAGCTAAATTAATGAATTAACTGATAAGCTTGTGTCTACTAAATAGGGCTATCTTAAATTGCATATTCAAACAAAACTTTTAATAGGTTATATTTAGAAAAACAATAATACAAGAAACAGTGCCTTCAAAATAAATCTCCTGATAAAACTTTAAACCGGAATGATAGTCTCAGAAACGATATAAACTGTTTCATAAATTATTTTTGCAATAAGAAATGATTAAAGCGTCATTCCTATGTACAAATGAAGAAGTCGACCACCTCAGTCAAAAACATTTATTCTATAACAAAAATGAAGAGGTCTACAAGTAGTTGTACTATTGTTAATCTTTCCGCAACATATTTAGTTTATTTAAATATATCGTTATCGAAAGAAGATTAGTCATTGAGCGTACCTCTTTAGCATAAAATCTCGATGAGTGATAAGTACACTAATACGTAATTTAGTCAATCTGATTTAGTCATATCATGTAGCATACTGCTCTTGTTAGTACTATACTTGGACCAAACAGATGTTATATAGAGAAGAAAATACCTATATTAGAGTAGTTTACAGTTTCACCACAATTCAACGAATTACTATTACGGAAAAGAGCTTTGGAAATATCTAACACTAAAAGTTACTTTCAGCCGAAAATACCGATAACATCAACTTGACAGGTTAAAAACATCTGAAACCCATCATACCCAAGTGATAATTGTTGTAATCCATTATCGTTTAAGAATATATCAATTTAAAGAAAAACTTAATTTCTCACTGAATATTGAATGGTCAAGATCAAAAGAAAACACTCTGTTATCTGAATAGCAGCTCAATCATGAATTGAGTTTAGTTTATTTAACAAATAACTATAAAAACAACTGTGAAAGTAGTTAGTATTATAATTTTTTTCGTTTGGTATATTGATTTCACCATAAAGTATAAATACCCATCACTCATCGAAAATCAATTTCGAAACTCACCATATAGTTATTTCAATAAACACAATACATTTGCATTGAAAAACAACAAGAAGAGAAGTAAAAGTAGAACTTGATTTAAGTTTTATTTCAATGATTGATGTCATGAATTCAGCAAAATGTTTGAATTAGGAATAGTTTCTGATATAATTGTAATGCCAAATTTATCAGCTCATGTCTAATTCCTTAATCAATGTTGTATCTTTAGAATTCATTATTTGTTTAACTAAACATTCATTTTACTTGTCTGAATGTATTAATCATGCATTTTCAACTTATCACGTGTTATTTGCTAACAATTTGCATGTATAAAGAATTGTGTTATGAAAGATCTTAATTATTTGTTTGAAGTTAATTTCAATTAAAATAACGATTAAAAGGAGAATCTAGTAACTGATGAAGAATGCATGTAGTTGTTTCGAGTTGTAAAATCAAAATATTAACCAGATATTTTTAATTGAAATTTGTGATTTCTTTCAAATAGTTTCAGTTTTGAAATATTATGAAAAGTTTGTATCAGCAAGTTGACTGAAACATCTACTAGTATGGAACATTGACGAGATAATGAATACTATTGATGGATGTATAGAAAAGTGGAAAATTGTAGTGACTCACCTTCGTCAATCAATTACCTTGATAACCGCTATCATATTAATCCCCAACGGTGTTTGAATTCAGAAGGCAATAAGAAGCGGCAACCACAGTTTATTAGTAGATAGCACAGATAACAAAGGTACAAACGCATTGAGCAAACTTGGAGCAGAGAGGCTAATGTCTGTGTGCGAACGAATACTGAGGCGAATAACTGGTTAAATCGAATCAAGATGCAGAGAGGCAAGACAAAAGCTAAGTGAGGCAGGGCGAAGCGAAAGCAATTAATAATATTCAAGCTCATATATATATATATATATATATATATATATATATATATATATATACATAATGATTCATCAAGCGAGATCCAAGCGATTAACATTTAAGGTAGAGTGAGCATTATGTGCATAGGCTGTCACATGTGATCAAACATACACGTTTATACAGACATGATAGTGATCATTATAACACAAAGAAATAGACGAGTTGTTGCTGTTCGAATAACACTGTCCGTTAGATAAGTTAATAAAAAGGCTCGACAAAATTAATCGTGATCAAAATTAAATGTAGGAGAGTTGCCATAATATAATCAATGATGAAATGTTTAAACGCAACAAAAAATTAGTTATTCTATTTCGTCTAGCCTCTTAGTACTTCATTATAATCATTAATTGTTGTAATACTGCATGTTTCATATATTAACCTAAAGAATAATTGTACAGGGAAATTCAGGACTGCATGTACAGTGAAAAAACAGCTGATTTCGATAAAACGGTTGAGTAATTAATTGTTTACTTCTAAGCGAATAACTGGTGATTATTAGGTAATATTCTCAGAAACAGAGAGATAATTCCTTCTTAATTAATTTTATTCTGTGTTTTAACTATTATCGCTTCTATGTATTCTAAGAAATTCTACAGACCTCTGGATAATCAATTTTTATTTTTCAAAAATGAACATTGAAAATCGAATCATATTCGCCGACCAGTTTCTTATTTTACCAGTGATATAACAATGAACTGAAAAATTTAAATTCATGTTTACGTGTTACATTTTCGCATTACATAATTCTGCCAATAAATTTTAAGACGTGAATTAAACGATAAACTGTATAGAAATCGATGCAAACGATAAAAACTCAGTTAGAACTATTGCAACATGTTATGTCTTTCATGTATTTTCATTATTGTTAAATTAAATTTTCTCGAATATATTTACTCTGATATCATTACATACTGATACCATTCATGTCAGTGACATATCACATTGTAATTTTCGGAAAAAACAATAAACCGAAGAAAAAAGATATCACTAACTTTGAATTCCAAAATTCATCCATCTATTTTTGATCAACTGTTATGTAAAACCTAGTAAATCTCTATAAGATGAACGTGTTTAGAACAGAAAAAGTTACTAGATGATTAAAAACATGATTAGTAACCAATCGACATTTAAAAGCATATCAATAACTTGTAAATTTACATGTGGCCAAGTTAAGTGTGAAGAGTACCAGGGTATAAGAATTCAAAAGTATTCACATGTCAAAATTAAGTAATCAGAAATCTTCGGTTTTCCGACACACGTACACATCGTTTCCCTCATAAACTGTTATATCACGAATAAAAATATTGTTTATGTGCGGTCAGTGTGCACAGAAGTCTAATAGAAATGAATAGATAATTTATAACTTTGAGATTCTTTACCAGGGATGAAACCAAGTAGATCGTCGACTCAAGTTGTAAATACAGACGATGAATCTGGAGAACAGTCTATAACAGTGTGATACTTCACGTTCGCTGAAAATTCAAATATATAACAAAGAAATACAGATAATGGCAAAATATCTGATGGTCCTAGATTCCCTGTCCATTGTTCAAAGCGGGATGAGTTACGCACTACTCCTGATGATATTTTATGGTGAAATGTTAGCATTGTTATTCCTCCTTCATGACCTAGAAGATCTTCATATTGAATATTTAGGTGTTGAGAAAACGAAGTCCTTGGCAAGGCTCACATGTTGGTGGCCGGAGATTAATACAGATATATGTCGTACAGCTAACAACTGTAGAAAATGTCCTATGTTGAAAAGTCAGCCTTCCAAGTGGACTCCATGGACAGTATCGTCTGATGCCTAGCAAAGAATTCATACAGACTATTGTGGTCCATTTCTTGGCAAATACTATGCACTTGTAGTTATTGATCCTTTTTCGAAGTGGCCTGAAGTTTTTTCACAACTTCACCAAATTCTGACTTCACAATCCAAGCATTAAGAAAGGTGTTTAGTCGAGAAGGGGTTGCCATGCTGTTAGTGACAGATAATGGCTCTCATTTTGCTGCGGATGCAGTCACTACCTGGTTGAATGAAATAGGGTGCATACATATGTTCATTGCTCCCAGGCACCCTTGTTCTAATGGTCAGGCAGAAAATTTTGTCAGGACATTGAAAACTGCTATTGATTCTATTGCTGATTCATCATTTAATGAACTGGAGAGGGGAGTAGATACATTTCTACTGCAATACAGAAATGTTAAACGTTCTATAACGAAAGAGACTCCATCAAAGCTATTAAAAAGAAGAGTTCTTCGTCCGAATTTGAGGTGTTTGGAATATGCAGAAGTTAAATATTATCGTGGAAATGATCTTCGACCAGTCACGGGGATTGTGGTGAAGAATATCAGGAAATCTATGGTGCGACTTCTAGATATCAATGGCTTAAGTACACACAACCGACATGTTGATCAAATACAATCCCAGGGACCAGGTCTGTTTCAATTTCGGTTGTTAATTCTAATACTAATGAGTACATTCTAGATAGTAGAGAGTCTATATCCAATACACTGTCAGACAGACACATGATGAACTTAAGGAGAGGACGTACAATCGATCGCAGAAACTTAAACTACAATTTAAGCTGTGGCGGATGTGGTGTTTGTATGAACTAATAATTCCCTTTTATTTGGTGATTGTCTGATCTTGAATTCCAAATACAATACATACGTTCGTGCTCATCTAGTTCTTCTTGGTCTAAATTGGGTTTTTTCTGGGATTTTTAGTTCGTACATCAACTCAAATACTTCTAATTATCAGAAAAGTACATGATGGGAAGTACTTGAGGGGAGTGACGTATTCAAGGCATTTTGAGCTTGCCATTTAATCATTTGTGTCATATTTAAAATTTGACAATTGAAGTAATGAGTATTATTCGATGAACGAAATGATTGCACAGAGTAGAAGAGTTAGATACAACAAAAAGCATTCTAACACGTCTCCTTAAATATTAGTCTAAAAATCGGCACTTCAAAATCTAAGTCAGGTCCATCTGATGAATGCTCCCATTGATCACTCCGTTCATACCCCTATTGACTAGCGTCAGTTACTTTTCCACCTACGTAGATTTTCTCAATACTTTCCTCATTTTTCAATACGAATCTCGTGTTTACGTCCGCACTAATCAATAGTACCCGCCAATACTTTAACAGCATTTTGAAGGTCACCATACCTTATTGGATAATTAACCAGTAAGCAAACAAACGGTTGTAACCAGACAATCATGTGACTTTCATTGTCAAAATCTATCCCAGTCAATATGGTCTTATTACCATATCTATTACTGAATATAAATAAACAGACGTGTAGTTTTTTTCTGTACACTAGTCCATCAGCTGCTTTGTTTTTGTTGTTGGTTGTTTACGTCAGATTTAATATAGAAAATAGATTAGTGAATTCATTTACACGTTTCATGATAAATTATGGCATTTTGAACAATACAATCACTCCTCATGAAAATGATATTTCGGGATCTTTCAAAGTGGTTAATACACAATCAGGCTCCTATCTTCTGAAGTTAACTGAAGCTATCGATATCAGACGTCAGAAACCTGATCCCTGTGTTCAAAAGGACATGTTTGTTAGCCAAGTCACATAATATTGTCATCCTAACATAAATTTCTGATTTAGAGGCGCAATCATTTTCATGAAAAGTGACTGTCTTGTTCAAAATGCCATAATTTATCATGAAACGTGTAAATGAATTCACTAATCTATTTTCTATATTAAATCTGACGTAAACAACCAACAACAAAAACAAAGCAGCTGATGGACTAGTGTACAGAAAAAAACTACACGTCTGTTTATTTATATTCAGTAATAGATATGGTAATAAGACCATATTGACTGGGATAGATTTTGACAATGAAAGTCACATGATTGTCTGGTTACAACCGTTTGTTTGCTTATTGGTTAATTGTCCCAGAAATAACCCAATTTAGACCAAGAAGAACTAGATGAGCACGAACGTATGTATTGTATTTGGAATTCAAGATCAGACAATCACCAAGTAAAAGGGAATTATTAGTTCATACAAACACCACATCCGCCACAGCTTAAATTGTAGTTTAAGTTTCTGCGATCGATTGTACGTCCTCTCCTTAAGTTCATCATGTGTCTGTCTGACAGTGTATTGGATATAGACTCTCTACTATCTAGAATGTACTCATTAGTATTAGAATTAACAACCGAAATTGAAACAGACCTGGTCCCTGGGATTGTATTTGATCAACATGTCGGTTGTGTGTACTTAAGCCATTGATATCTAGAAGTCGCACCATAGATTTCCTGATATTCTTCACCACAATCCCCGTGACTGGTCGAAGATCATTTCCACGATAATATTTAACTTCTGCATATTCCAAACACCTCAAATTCGGACGAAGAACTCTTCTTTTTAATAGCTTTGATGGAGTCTCTTTCGTTATAGAACGTTTAACATTTCTGTATTGCAGTAGAAATGTATCTACTCCCCTCTCCAGTTCATTAAATGATGAATCAGCAATAGAATCGATAGCAGTTTTCAATGTCCTGACAAAATTTTCTGCCTGACCATTAGAACAAGGGTGCCTGGGAGCAATGAACATATGTATGCACCCTATTTCATTCAACCAGGTAGTGACTGCATCCGCAGCAAAATGAGAGCCATTATCTGTCACTAACAGCATGGCAACCCCTTCTCGACTAAACACCTTTCTTAATGCTTGGATTGTGAAGTCAGAATTTGGTGAAGTTGTGAAAAAACTTCAGGCCACTTCGAAAAAGGATCAATAACTACAAGTGCATAGTATTTGCCAAGAAATGGACCACAATAGTCTGTATGAATTCTTTGCTAGGCATCAGACGATACTGTCCATGGAGTCCACTTGGAAGGCTGACTTTTCAACATAGGACATTTTCTACAGTTGTTAGCTGTACGACATATATCTGTATTAATCTCCGGCCACCAACATGTGAGCCTTGCCAAGGACTTCGTTTTCTCAACACCTAAATATTCAATATGAAGATCTTCTAGGTCATGAAGGAGGAATAACAATGCTAACATTTCACCATAAAATATCATCAGGAGTAGTGCGTAACTCATCCCGCTTTGAACAATGGACAGGGAATCTAGGACCATCAGATATTTTGCCATTATCTGTATTTCTTTGTTATATATTTGAATTTTCAGCGAACGTGAAGTATCACACTGTTATAGACTGTTCTCCAGATTCATCGTCTGTATTTACAACTTGAGTCGACGATCTACTTGGTTTCATCCCTGGTAAAGAATCTCAAAGTTATAAATTATCTATTCATTTCTATTAGACTTCTGTGCACACTGACCGCACATAAACAATATTTTTATTCGTGATATAACAGTTTATGAGGGAAACGATGTGTACGTGTGTCGGAAAACCGAAGATTTCTGATTACTTAATTTTGACATGTGAATACTTTTGAATTCTTATACCCTGGTACTCTTCACACTTAACTTGGCCACATGTAAATTTACAAGTTATTGATATGCTTTTAAATGTCGATTGGTTACTAATCATGTTTTTAATCATCTAGTAACTTTTTCTGTTCTAAACACGTTCATCTTATAGAGATTTACTAGGTTTTACATAACAGTTGATCAAAAATAGATGGATGAATTTTGGAATTCAAAGTTAGTGATATCTTTTTTCTTCGGTTTATTGTTTTTTTCCGAAAATTACAATGTGATATGTCACTGACATGAATGGTATCAGTATGTAATGATATCAGAGTAAATATATTCGAGAAAATTTAATTTAACAATAATGAAAATACATGAAAGACATAACATGTTGCAATAGTTCTAACTGAGTTTTTATCGTTTGCATCGATTTCTATACAGTTTATCGTTTAATTCACGTCTTAAAATTTATTGGCAGAATTATGTAATGCGAAAATGTAACACGTAAACATGAATTTAAATTTTTCAGTTCATTGTTATATCACTGGTAAAATAAGAAACTGGTCGGCGAATATGATTCGATTTTCAATGTTCATTTTTGAAAAATAAAAATTGATTATCCAGAGGTCTGTAGAATTTCTTAGAATACATAGAAGCGATAATAGTTAAAACACAGAATAAAATTAATTAAGAAGGAATTATCTCTCTGTTTCTGAGAATATTACCTAATAATCACCAGTTATTCGCTTAGAAGTAAACAATTAATTACTCAACCGTTTTATCGAAATCAGCTGTTTTTTTCACTGTACATGCAGTCCTGAATTTCCCTGTACAATTATTCTTTAGGTTAATATATGAAACATGCAGTATTACAACAATTAATGATTATAATGAAGTACTAAGAGGCTAGACGAAATAGAATAACTAATTTTTTGTTGCGTTTAAACATTTCATCATTGATTATATTATGGCAACTCTCCTACATTTAATTTTGATCACGATTAATTTTGTCGAGCCTTTTTATTAACTTATCTAACGGACAGTGTTATTCGAACAGCAACAACTCGTCTATTTCTTTGTGTTATAATGATCACTATCATGTCTGTATAAACGTGTATGTTTGATCACATGTGACAGCCTATGCACATAATGCTCACTCTACCTTAAATGTTAATCGCTTGGATCTCGCTTGCATTATGATATATATATATATATATATATATATATATATATATATATATATATATATATATATATATATATGAGCTTGAATATTATTAATTGCTTTCGCTTCGCCCTGCCTCACTTAGCTTTTGTCTTGCCTCTCTGCATCTTGATTCGATTTAACCAGTTATTCGCCTCAGTATTCGTTCGCACACAGACATTAGCCTCTCTGCTCCAAGTTTGCTCAATGCGTTTGTACCTTTGTTATCTGTGCTATCTACTAATAAACTGTGGTTGCCGCTTCTTATTGCCTTCTGAATTCAAACACCGTTGGGGATTAATATGATAGCGGTTATCAAGGTAATTGATTGACGAAGGTGAGTCACTACAATTTTCCACTTTTCTATACATCCACAGTCACTTTGCTACGAGAACGAGGCTCAATATTTGTTAGAGACACCGGTTTCATCAAAGATTTGCTAGATGACGGCATCCGTATAAAAACAATGTGACAGAACAGATAATATGATCTCTATGAATAAGGCTGTTGATATTGAGAAGTAGTTTTCAGACGGATGAAGCTAGTAATCTTTATGCTGGAGAACTGAAATATGGAAAACAGAAGTTATTGAGCATGAGATGGGTTTTAGAGGCTTCATCTTGGCTGATTTATATACAAGTCATCGTATAGCGAAAACACAATTCACATATCAAAACCTTACCTAGAAAGTCATACTGAAATGAGGAAGTTAAACAACATCGGTATCACATGCTTCTTTTCGGACTATTATTGCGAAAAGAAGCCACCGATTGTTCTACTAAGTGTTTTTTTCTTCATCGATATTTACATCAGACTTGGTTTGCAAATTATATTATCATTAGTCACATTTCCTATAGTTATATTTAATTTGTTCAATGGTTGGCATTGTTGATAAATTGTTGCTTAGGTCGTCTTTGAATTCTCAACTACACTTGCATGTTGCAGTGATCATTGTTTACTGAGTGTTAAAACATATATTACATCTCATTCTCTCTCGATTCACTGAAACAACACGCTATTTGCGTTTGCATAATAATCCTGAATCATATCGAACATTTTTAAAATACTAATCTTTTGTTATAAAAGTGTATTCTAGATAACCCAAAGCCGACCACAGCCAATCAACTGCTCAAATTCAACGACCTATCAATTTCTATCAACGATTCATACTGCAAATCACTGACGTAGATGATCTGTGTCGGATGATCGGAGCCCACTCGAATGATACCAACCCATTAGCGCTGAAATTACATCTTAGGTTTGGTACCTGACGTGAATTATCCTTTTGTCGTATTCAGGTACTATTGCTGCTTTGATGACCGAACGACACAAATGACGCTATTACAGAGATACGTTAGTACGAGTAGGTACAATGAGCAGAGTTCGACCACAGTTGTCTTGGTCGGGTGGCCTGACTAGCTTCCAGTGATATTTCTTTGGCCCTACAACACCGAACTGTGTGTCCCTTGTGAGACCACTATCACACCCACATAGTGGAGATGCATGATTTATCAACTTGGACGAAAGTACTGGGAAAGCACTTACCACAGTGAAAGACGGTGTTACAAAGTGGACAACGTTGGGACATCTTGACGTTAAAGTACATATTAGTGTTGCTTTGGATGCATCTGATTAAGAAACACGTGTCAACCTTTGAAATTCTTCTCGAGATGGTTACAAAACACTTGCTCGAGGTATGGCTTGTTTGATTATGGTCTACTGTGGTATTAGTGTAGTGGCATTGGGCCCTAACACAAGACAATACGAAAAATAGGCACTCAACATTTAACGCTGGGAAATAATGAACAATGAAGAAAGGCGAGAACAGTGAATTGAATTAATACGAGTTGGTCAGGTGGCATGGCTCGGCCTTGCAGGCGTGGTCCCAGCTGAATGTTATCTTGTATCTTCTATTCATATTAAATATATTCTATCTCTAGCCTAAGCTTGTTCTCTATCACTTATTGGTAATCGTTACAATGCAATGAATCGGTGTAGACGATGGTGTAACTTCCACGTAAGATCTTATAGATTAGGCAGTTACATCATGATAAATCTACCATTTTAGGATTAGGTCTATTATTAGAGCAGTGCTAATATCGTAGTAGACCGTAATCCATATTTCCACTTTAACTTTTTCGATCGATATTTAGTTATCTAAACCCATTATTCTAATAGTCCTCTGATTAATGCTCATATGTATTATCTTAACGCTATATTGATTATTACTCATAACTGTCTAGCCTAATCAATAATAAAAACTGGTCATCTACATTAACTAATTAGCTTTTGATTGTTCGTTAACAAGCTTTAGTGGCATTTACATGCTTTGGCGAAACAAACTTGTTTTAACATCAAGCTCTAGCAAATATGACCTGTAAATATCCTAAATATACATTGGCTAACAATGCGATCAAGGACTAAATTGTTATCTGGATCTAATTCCTCATATTGTTTCTTCACGTAACTCTTCATTCTGTCTTGAACTATGCACTATCATGTCATATTTTTTTTCTTCTGACCACTGCCTGCCTAACTTCCAATTGCTGAGTTCCATGGCCAAACAGGATGCAAATGTCAGAAATTTACGGTGAGTTTGAACTATAGATTTCCTGCAATCTTAAGTCTCGTTTAGACTGTTCGTCAGGCAATGCTACATATTTGGCTTAAATTAATTTTGAACTTACACAAATCCAGTTTTCAATGCTGGGTTAATCCAAGAATTTAGTCGACAGTACCTTGTGTATAATCGAGATTCGAATTACTGTCCAATTCAAATCATCATTACTTGAAAGCGAAAAATAATAAAGGCGAGTTTAACTATTTTACCGGATGTTTCTTTTGTAGTGAACATTATATATTTTCCAGTTGCTTTTTGCTACATATTTGTAAGTGCCACTATGCTAAATACAGGAACCTCTTATGGGAAGTTTATAACTCATCATAATCCTGCCTGAAGTTTCATAAGCAGTCTTAACTTTAAAATTATTTTTCTGGCAATGTTTGTCATATACATCAATAACCTGCATGTTAAACTATCCTGCAAATGCGTTGCATTATATCTCCATGCCTTTTGAATTCGAAAGTCATTTGAATCGCCTTTCGCATTTCTCACCAAACCCATCATAGTCATTCTTGCTATACGTATTTGGGTTTGTAAATCGCTCTACCATATTAGTAACATAAAAAGACAAACATAGTTTAGATAATAAAGTTGCAAATTTAAGTACTAGCATACTGCCTTAGTATGATAGCTAAACTATCAGGTAGTTGTTGGCTAAACAAACATTTAAAATTTAAACTCCGGAACCTATTACTAAAATTAACACTAGATGTATATTCTTGAATTGAAAATTATAATATAATTAGGCGGCTCGGTTTCTTCAACGCTACAAATTTCTGATAATTTCAAATCACCTGAAGCAACAATACCTATTCTTTCCACCGGCTGATCCTCAATCAACACTATAATTAGTTAGACATAATGGTTTCAGGATATCGTCATAAAGCATTGTCATGACTTGATAATCACGTAATATGATTGATAAAGTTGACGAAACTATTAACAAATCGGTGAGCAAATTGACTTATAATTATCATTAAGTAGTGTTGTTTTTCTTTCCATTCACTACGGATGATTACAGTATGTTTATCAGTTGCTCATTCAGTAAATATCTCAAAACCTTGTCAGTCTAATTGGAGGTTTAGCGACACAATCATGCATGCAAACAATCAGTATAAGCAGTCGAGCAAATCTCCTGCAAACTGAAAACATAAATGTCGAATTTACCCCAACATTGGCTAAAATTCAAGCCATTATCATAGACATGAGTTGGGAGTGTACTCCCCTTGGTTACTACTTATGTTCTCCCTGGTAATCCCATGAGCATCACTCACTGTTAATCATCTTGTAAAAACTTATTTAGACGAATACATCTTGCAGCACCACATCACCTAAAAATGTGGCACATAGGCCTAACTGATTTCGATAACTTATAATCACTATGTCTCAATGAAATAGCATTCCGTCTTATACTAAACTGACACTTGCAACTAACTTGTATGTACCATCAGCCGATAGGTATGAATATAAATGAATAGTCTATGGCAAATCAGAACACTCATGTTTAACGAATCGCTCTGATCTATCTGTCCAAAATCCACATAATTATTACTTTTCACGTAATTAAAAATTTTTGATAACAATTCATATGTATTAGTTGTATTACTAAATTCCATCAGGGTCAAGTAAAAATAAGGTCGAGAAAATCTCCCCATATCTAAATAAACCGTATCAAACTAACTGGAACACTAGTTGGAATTCTCCGCGCTTATACTTTTGTTCTTTCAGTTAGCCTACTAATACAGATGCAATTGGAAATCAACGCATGGACAACTTACCGGTACATATGTTATTTGATTTCATAATTTAGACCAAATATAATACCACTTTTAACATTTCTCTAATATTGGCTGTTTTTTAATATTCCTAAACAGGAAATGTTATTAACCTACGGATATCACTACGTATCTTACGGCACTTTATTAAAATATACTTATACTGAATCATTTTATTATTATAATCCCACTTTGTTTAGCTCAAATAATGTTTACCTAAATTTTCATTTTAATCGTGTTAGGCGTTTTAAAATTGATATATATGTATTTCCCGACCAGATTCTGCCTCGTTCTTTTTTATTTATCTTTCAGCTTATCAATACCCGAAGGATTCTTATCATTCTTAGTAACCTCCGGCGCGCGATTAACCCCACTCAAATTGGTATCGAAGCAACGTCACGTTGATTCTAGTGGGAGAGTAGTGTAGTGGCATTGGGCCCTAACACAAGACAATACGAAAAATAGGCACTCAACATTTAACGCTGGGAAATACCGAACAATGAAGAAAGGCGAGAACAGTGAATTGAATTAATACGAGTTGGTCAGGTGGCATGGCTCGGCCTTGCAGGCGTGGTCCCAGCTGAATGTTATCTTGTATCTTCTATTCATATTAAATATATTCTATCTCTAGCCTAAGCTTGTTCTCTATCACTTATTGGTAATCGTTACAATGCAATGAATCGGTGTAGACGATGGTGTAACTTCCACGTAAGATCTTATAGATTAGGCAGTTACATCATGATAAATCTACCATTTTAGGATTAGGTCTATTATTAGAGCAGTGCTAATATCGTAGTAGACCGTAATTCTAAATTAGTACCGCTCTAATGATAGACCTGATCTTAAAATTGTGGATTTGTCATGATATAACTGCCCTATCTATAAGACCCTACGTGGAAGTCACTTCATTGTCTACATCAACTCATCGTGCCGTAACAATCATCAATATATGATGGAGAATAAACTTAGGCTAGAAATGAAGCAGTATATTTAATATGAATAAACGATTATGTTAAAACACTTAGGGTTGACCACGCCCAAAAGGCCGAACCATGCCGAATTCATTCGAATTACTTCCATTCATTAGTCCCGCTTTCTCCATCGTATCGTTTTCTTTCGCTCCATATGTTGAACATCTATTTTCCAGTTGTCTCGTGTTCAGCTTTGAGGATTGTGTGGTTAGGGCCCGATGTCACTAAAGGCTTTTCGATGGGGAACTCTTGGCTATGTATTCTTGTGCACGGCACTTTTGTCACTTTGTAAAAGGCTGAGGATTCGCTTTTTCGTCGACTATAAACCCTTAACTTATGTTGTCCGAGTAATCATCAAACTCACAACAGAACGATTTTTCCGGCCTAATATGAATATAGGCGTAAGGTACTGAACATGCTCTCTAATAAGCTGCCAGAAATCTAAGTTGATAAGATACAATAAATATCCCCTGAGAAGCTTTTCAACCCGTGGCGTTTGATTTGATCATCTTCATCTTGATTAGATGGAACCCTTATTCAGATCAATTGTATAATCCTGTATCCGAATTTGGGAACCGTTCCACACAGTTGTCACGAGAATGCATACAACTAATATTACTGCTGAAACGGCGATTTACCCCCACTGAATAATGGGTGACAAACTCGGTTTTCCTCCAACTATCACCACACACCGTGGACACCTTTCCAAATCCGTAATTTTGAAATACCTTAATGCGCCTCTGAGGATCACATGATTCCGAACGATCTCCTAATTCGCAGCTAAAGATTTGTGTTAGGTTTGAAGCTTAACAAGTTCACTTAATTCGCGAACGAGAACGAGATTCAGTGACCAACGATCAGTAAGCTAACTATCGACGCGTCCCAGCTCGCTATCTGGAGAGAGAAGACCAAGCTTGAAATGAGAAACATATTCTGCAACAACCAGAAACCAGCCAACCTTTTTACAAGACAATTTTAAAACGTATATATATATATATATATATATATATATATATCGATATTGCCATGGAGCTTTTAAACATTTAATCGATAAGTTCGTCAATTGACTGCCATTGAAATATTTAAACATTTAATCGATAAATCCGTCAATCAACTATGTGCGTGGGTGGTAAGAAATGCACACGTATACATCTGCATACAAGCTCCACAAGATAAAATTACAAAGTATGAGTTTTCGGGGATCTATCGTCCCCTTTTTAGTGGCGCACTTTTCTAGGGTCGACTTGCATTCTGACCGTTGCTCGCCGCTGTCAGGGAGGCCAACTTGTAGAACGGAGATCAGCTTCTTGTTGAGCTTCTTCTCGTGGTGGGGCTGCTGGTAAGTTGAAGATATCAAGCAGGATGTCAAGAGGAATGTTTGCTTTGATTGATGAGCGGTCTGCGGCTAACCGTTTGCGTAACTGATTCCGATGGCGTTGCCACGTGTGTCTGCTACCTCAACTTCGTACATAACTCGGCCAACTTTCCTGACCACTCGCGCTTCCGTCCATGGGCCATGGGTTGGTCTGTGGTCACGGGCAAACACAGGACATCCCACTTCTTACGTGGATTGCTTTTCAAACGTTGTCCGTTCTGATGTCGGTGCATTACTTGGAAGCATCAGGCTGTGGATCGTCTTCAGTCTTCTTCCCATGAGGATCTCTGCTGGGGACTTTCGCTCCGGCAACGTCTCATTTGGTGTCGTTCGGTACACGTATAAGAAATTTTGCAACGCGTCCGCTGGCGTCCCCTTTCATTTTGTCTTAACCAAAGCTCTTTTAAACGTATCCACAAACCTTTCTGCCTACCCATTCGACTGCGGGTGATATGGTGGCGACCGTAAGTGCTTTATGGCTAGCCGTTGACAAAATGACTGGAACTGGCTGGAGGTGGACTGTGAACCGTTGTTAGATACAATGACATAAGGTATACCATTTCGGGATAAAATTTCTGTGAGGATTTGTATTGTTTTAGTCGTTGTCGGCGGTATTATAGGGTTGATTTCTGGCCATTTCGAAAGGGCGTCGACTACAACTAAATACATGGTTTCGTTAATCAGGCCTGCAAAGTCGACGTGTATCCTGAACGAAGGATGATCAGGTTTTGGCCATGAAACTGAGGGAACTTTGGTGTTCACTTTTTCCGCTTGCTGACATCGCATACATTTTTCAACCACTTCTGTTATATGTTGATCCATTAGCAGCCAATATGCATGACTCCTGGCTTTGGATTTCATTCGTCTAACACCCGGATGACCAAGGTGGAACTGTTTCAGCACTTTTGCACCATGGGATTCTGGGACAACCACTCTTTCTCCGAACATCAAGCAATCTTTTTCAATGCTTAACGAATCCCACCGCTGATACAGCTGTTTCATGTTACCACCAAACTTCTTAGACTGCCAACCGTTGGTGACATAGCTCACAGTCATCTTGACGATGGGGTCGTTCTTGGATGCAGATTGCATTTCAGCTGCTGTAACTGGCAAAGCAAGAATAGCGGTTGTCAGGTAACATTGCGCGTGGTCCTCTGTCGTTAGGGAGGCAATAACTGCATCTTCGTCAGCCGTATGGTGTTCGCTGATAAGTCGTAACAAGGCGTCTGCCTGACCAAACTGTTGAGGGCGGCGGTACTGAATGTCAAAATCATAACCTAAAAGTATCAAAGCCCACCGCTGGAGACGGTTTGCAGAATGAGCTGGTACACCAGATTTCGAACCGAAAATTGTGAGAAGAGGCTTGTGACCCGTGAGAAGAGTAAATCCTCAACCATACAAAAATTTATGGAAACGGCGTACTGCAAACACAAGGGCAAGAGCCTCTTTCTCTATTTGACTGTACTTTCTTTCCACTGCAGTTAATGTGCGAGATGCATGCATAATTGCTTTCTCTGTTGCGTCGGGGAACTGATGTGAAATGACAACAATGGGTCCAAAAACTGAAGCGTCTGCAGCGACAATGATAGGCATGGACGGATCGTAGTGTGTCCATAATAGTTCAGAGCTTATGAAAATTTTCAGCTTGCAAAATGCAGCTTCACGTTCTTTTGTCCAGTTCCAGCTGACGTTCTTAATCAGAAGATGATTTAGCGGGGCGCGTATGTTATGTATCGACGGAACAAAAGCTGAGTAGTAGCTAATTAATCCCAGGAATGATCATAGCTCAGAGATATTAGTAAGAGTCGGCATCAATTTTATAGCTCGGATGTTTTCAGGATCTGGTCTGCGACCTGCAGCATTAAAGATGAATCCCAAGTATTTAACTGACTTCAAGAAAAGCTGGCATTTTTCTGGGCGTAATCTGATTCCGTTATCGCTGACGCGTTGTAGTACAGCTGTCGTGCGTTTTCGAAGCTGTTCTAACGATGTGGCCACAATTAAGATATCATCGAGATAAGTTGCGACCCCTGGGATACCCGATAGAATGGTATCCATTAGTTGCTGAAAAATAGATGGAGCTGTTATAACACCAAATGGTAGGCGATTGTACTGAAACAAGCCACGAAGAGTATTTATGGTAATAACTCTCTCGAATCTTCAGCCACTTCTACTTGTAAATAGCCATCAGCGAAATCCAGCTTTGCAAAGTACTTCCCAACATTTAACATAGTGAACAAATCTGCAGGGACTGGTAGTGGGTAATGATGCTGTTCGAGAGCTGCGTTAAGAACTGTGGAAAAATCTGCACATATTCGGATTGTGCCATTAGCCTTCTTAATAACCACAATGGGTGCTGCCCAGGCAGAATAAGAAATAGTTGTAATAACTCCCTCTAGTTGAAGGCGGTCAAGTTTTTCGTCAACTTCCGATAATGCTGCGTACGGCACTGGTCTCTTCGGACGGAAGACAGGTTTAACTCCAGGTTTCAACCAAAGTGTTGCTTTCATAGCAGTGCGCTGATCCAATACAGGCTGGAAAATGGTCGAAAACTCCGTCATTAGTTCTTTTGAATATGCTTCAGGTTCATGAGGTTGTTTCACCATATGGCATACGCTGCTCAACGGAACGTCAGCCAAATGTAGCCGGTCAAACCAGTCTAACCCAAGTAGATTATGATCAGCTGGTGTGATGTAACATACTCCGGTACACGTTGAATCGTGAAAAGACACTTTACAATCTAGTTGTCCCAACAAACGTAAATAATTACCGCATGCAGTTTGAAGTTTCTGTTTTGTCGGCATCGTGCCTGGTCTTCCCATTCTGATCCAATATTTTCGTGACAGAATTGTTACGTCAGATGAAGTGTCTATTTGCAATCTGAACGGGCGCCCATTAATATTAAGGGTAATAAATTTCCTCTCACCTGAGGTCAAGTTCTGACAGTTTGCTATTAGACTCAATGAATTCGTGTTGGATCTAAGCGTAGGCTTTCTGGTACCTCTGGAGCTGCTCGGCTTCTTTTTAGACAAAAACCATCATTGTGACCCATTGCATTACATTTCCTGCACCGATGTTGTTTATATGAACAGTGTAGAACAAAATGCCATGCACTGCAGTACCAGCATGGGGCGGGAGGATTTGTTTTTTCTGTTGACCTGAACTAGATGTCACTGAGGCAGCTTTATGCGAGTTGGGTGGTTGTTGGACTACATGAACTTCGATAAGATCTGAACCACCACGCTGGACTATCGTAGTGTCACGCTGTAGATTGATTAGGCGTTGATATTCGTTTGCAATATCGTTAAGTGTTAGTTTTGGGTCTTGGTCCAGACGTTTTCTAATGTCACTAAACTACTGCGATTAAAAGCTGCAGATGAGCATGAGTGCTTTAAATTGGTCTGCTGCTCGAGTAATGATTCAAGTTTGGAAGGATCCATGTTTCCGAACCACCGTCGCCAAATTTTTTAGGTTTGAAGCTTAACAAGTTCACTTAATTCGCGAACGAGAACGAGATTCAGTGACCAACGATCAGTAAGCTAACTATCGACGCGTCCCAGCTCGCTATCTAGAGAGAGAAGACCAAGCTTGAAATGAGAAATATATTCTGCAACAACCAGAAACCAGCCAACCTTTTTACAAGACAATTTTAAAACGTATATATATATATATATATATATATATATATCGATATTGCCATGGAGCTTTTAAACATTTAATCGATAAGTTCGTCAATTGACTGCCATTGAAATATTTAAACATTTAATCGATAAATCCGTCAATCAACTATGTGCGTGGGTGGTAAGAAATGCACACGTATACATCTGCATACAAGCTCCACAAGATAAAATTACAAAGTATGAGTTTTTGGGGATCTATCGTCCTCAACAATTTGGAATGACGAATTCCCCGACAATATTCTAAAAAATCTGCTTTTCCTCAGATTTTTATGTTGCTATAATTGAAATCAAGTTAATACGTTCCAGATTCTCAGGATCATGAGCTCCAAAATCTGTTGAAAGCTACTGATGGACAAGTCACGCAAAACCTGAAAATTATTTGGAACTCTTCAAGGAATGGTGTTTATTCCGTGTTTAAAGGACCATAAAATTGTCCACATTTAAGTATTAGAATGCTTTAAACTAATAAAATGTCTTATTTTTACGTATATTGTGAGTGATGTCTATATTCAGTCGCACGAATCTACTTAGCCTGCTTTAGGCTGGGTGGTGATCGATTTCATGCCTCTCTAATCTTTATTAGTGCAGGTCGAATGCTATCGACCATGTTACAATTTGGCCACCAGTCTGAGTGACTCGACACTGCGGGCACTATTGTGAGATTAGATGGTGGTTGGATTACATATCGGTTTAACAGGAGGTCGGTCGCGAACCGGATAGCTCAGTGGTAACGTCTCCGGTTGTGAAGCTGGGTGACACGGGATCGAATCCGTCGGGGAGCACCAGTTCCCTCAAGATTACAGGTCCATCTTGCTGACGAGTGCCAAGTAGCACGAAATCCGGGTCCAGAGTTTCCTGTCGACTACCTCCAAACACTATCTAATAAAGGAGCTCTATATGCTTTTCTTGATCGATGAACGTTTATCTGAACAAAATGTATTCTATCGCTGCAATACTATTGATTTTTAGTCGTACCCAAAGTCTTAACCAGATTCATAGAAATTACTATCAAGTATGATTATGAAACTTTTAAATTTGGTTAAAAACAAATTACAGAAAAATGTTTACATTAGGGTTCATGAATTTTGGTTCTTCTAAATCGTCCATGTTTTGAAATCTATTCATATGGATTTTTAAGTTAAAAAATTTACTACCCAACATAACCAGTCATAAACGTCCTGGCTAGTTTAAGCTATCATCCATTCCCCAAACGAAACGGATTATCTTGAAATTATTGGCGAAGGATTGTAAATACTATCATATCATCTTAAATATTCGCTCTAAAAACATTTAACATTAAATATTCACTTCACTAGCGCCTGTTATCTCTGGCGAAAAAGCATATACCGCCAACCAGAATTCTCTAAGTATGTCAAGAGCAATTCTTTCTAGTTATTATGGAGTGTTATTCATTCTTTCGATGTCTGCTTCTTATTCCCGACGAAATGTGTTCGTTGGTCTCCCTATTTTCCGTTTCCCTTCAACATCCCAAGTTAGCGTCTGCATTGCTATGCAGTCTGATGATTTCCACAATGTATGTGCGACCCAACTCCAGCACCTTTTACTTATTTCCGCCTCAGCTGGAAGCTGGTTTGTTCTCTCCAACAGTAGACTGTTGCTGATAATATTTGACCGACGGTCATTCGGTATCTCGTGTAGATAATTATTTATAAATACTTGCAATTCCTTGATGACGGTTGTGGACGTTCTCCAAATTTCAGCTCAATACAGTAGAACTGTTTTCAATTTAATATTGAACATTCTGATTTTGATGTTGGCTGACGGACGTTTTGAGTCGCGTATGTTCTTCAATTGTAGGAATTTTGACATTACTTCACCAATACGTGCCTCTACATCTGCATCGAACCCTCGTGGGTTTATCGATAATGCTGCCTAGGTGTGTAGAAATTCTTATTTCTTCCAAGATTCTCAACCATGTGTGATTGAGCTCTCCTCTACGTATGTTAAAACCTACTACTGTAGAGGCTGCTACTATATTATCTGTATTCACCTGTATTTGTTGTTAATAATAGTATAGAAGAGCCAGGTCATCTGCGAAGTCCAAATCATCTAAATACATACAAGATATTCATTGTATTCCGTGCCCCCCCCCCTGAGATGCGAAGGCATTCATAACCCACTTAGCTGTCCTCCATGCAGTTTAGTCCGTCGTATGGATTGTGTATGATGTTGACTATCTCAGATACACTGAGACCCAGTCCTTGTGATGATGCTTCTTGGGGCTCATCACCTCCTGACACGTTGGGGTCAGTGCTTTCTCGATCCCTTTCTAGTTGTCTTCCGTAATAGCTTCTTCTTCCTTGAGTAGATCTTGTAAGGCTTGGAACTTGTTGTTGAGTGCTATCTTGAATTCATTGAGTTTATCACTATGTCAAAGGGAGGCTGTATTTAACCTTTGTAAGGCTGTTTCTCCTGTTGCTCACTTCTTCTTTGGCTTCAGCTTCATCTTGGCAATCACCAGCTAGTGGTGATCCGAAGAAATATCAGTTTCTCTCCTGGTTTCCGCGTCTCCCATTGTCCACCTGAATTCTTTAGTGATGCAAATATGATCGACCTGGTTCTGTGTAGTGTGGTCCGGTGGGACCCTTGTAGCTTTTTATATGTGTTTGTGGAGGAATATTGTGCCACCTATAACTATTTTGTTCAATGCACACAAATTTACATAAATTTACGCCATTTTCGTTTCTTTCTCCTGGTCAGTCCACATCATCCCATGATATCTTCATACCTATTATGTTCCATTCCGACTTTGACGGTTAAGTCTCCCATCAGGGTGGTCAGATCGTTTCGTGAGCACTTCGCTATGGGATTGCAGCCTCTCGTAAAACTGATCTTTATCATTGTCGTTGCTATCGTAGCTGGGTGCATAACGTTGGATAACATTCATTATAATTCCCTCGTTTGTTTTGAAAGATGTTTTGATAATCCTGTAGTCAGCCCTTCGTGTAGTCTTCTGAATTCATACACTGCTGAGATTTCTTGAATAAGGGTTATCAGAGTGACCGATATAAGAATCCTAATGAATTCTCTCGAAGCTAAACCACTGCAATGTCCTTTCTTGAGCATTTCTTTAGGATGAACTACAGCCTCTCATGGGACCGAACTTTATCGTCTTCGTTGCTATCGTTGGTAGGTGAATAGTATTAGATAACATAGATTGTGATCTTTTTTTCTTCGTTTTGAGGTGTGCTTTGACATTTCTGGATCCATGAGATTTCCATCTCATCAGTGTTTCTCGTTCATCTTTGGACAGCGTCAGTGCAACTCCTTGTGTGTCGGAGGAATTTTCTTCTTGATGAATAGAGTACAACAGCACCACTCCGAAGTTAATCTTTTCTGTCCAGTTTGGGTCCAATGGGTTTCACTTATTTCGAGCACCTCCAAGTTGTAGCTCCTCATTTCCGTAATTATTTGACCAGCCTCCCAGGTCTTCCACATTGTCCGGACGTTCCATGCACCTATATTAATTGTTGCTCTGGTTGTCAGAAGGAACATCGACGTCGTGACTACCGAGAAGTTTCGACCTTCGCCATGAGACGTCACAATTCTTCTGAATGAGGACATTTCAATTCACGGAGTAGAGTTTTAATGGTTTAGATTGCTTATTCTGGTTAGCGTTTCTTTAGCATGGTCATTTTCTACGGAGTTTGCTGACCTCATCTCCAACCCTCCTTTATCCATGATTGTGACCGAACTGGACTATAATTTTCATTTACTCATCCTGGCGGTCCCACTGAATACTATTTAATTGTTCAGTATTTAATTTAAAAAGTGATCGAAAGTGAGATTCATTCCACTCAACATTTAATCTGAACGCATCTTTAGCTGCATAATAGTTATGTGATATTTTGAGTCATTTAAAATAGAATCTAATACGAAATTTTAAAATGTATAGTGATTTTAATAAAGTCAACCATTCAAGGTAATATTCAATGTTCATGACTAGTGAATTTTAAAATACAAGTACCAAGTCACTTGTTTTCAAATCATCAATAGAATATCTATTGTTTCTCAGTAAGCAAACAGTTTTGCTACTTAGTTATTTAAGTCTTTTGGCATGTCTTCATCGTTGGAAAGTATTTTTTGATAAAGCAAGCGTAGTGCGGGCGCTTCATTAAACAGTAAGAGAAATCTAATCCAATATTTCTCACATAGAGCTAAGCACTTATTCTCCGAATACACAATAGACGAGATACTAATCAAGTTCCAGAAATAGTCATTAAAAAACTATCAGTTAAGATTCACTGAAAGAAACTTGAAACCAAAACCAATCTGAAAGATCAACTATAGTTCACATTAAAATTCTTCGTGAATATTGAGTTTAAGGAGGATACTCAAGCAGAAACTTTAAAAAAACGACTAACGAACGTTTAGAGAAAAAAGATTGATCGTTTCAAACCTGAGCTCTGTTTTCAAAAGCGACATGTTCAAACTTTCATTTTACCATGACTCTCGTCAAGAGAACAATTTTTTACACGTAGTCCCCTTTATTATCTTGAAGAGAACAGGATCGGAGATTGGTGCTGCTCCAGTCTTCGTCCCTGCTCTCTCCAAGAACAATTTGTTTTTAAGATAGATGACTTCATCTTACATTTTTTTTAACTTCTTGAGCTTTACGTAACCCCTTTTCGATATTTTAAATTAAATAATTCTCTTTCTGTTTTTAATAGACTACTTTAGTTGCTAAATCATTATAGATAAGGTTACATGGCTTGTGCAAATGATATATATATATATATATCAGATGCAAAAATTATCCATAATGAAATCTGCTCTCTAATCCAGGTATTTTAGTTACAGATTAATATTCTTCGTCCTCCAGCAGTAAACGGGTACTAGGTAAGGATGGCAAATCAATTGAGGAAGTAGTGAAACTTAATCATTTGAGATGGCTGGGACATGTGTTGCGCATGCCCGACCACCGACTGCCCCGACGTGCTATGTTTTATGGTGTAGGAGTAGGTTGGAAGAAGGCTAGGGGCGGCCAGATCAAAACATGGCACAACTCCATGAAGTCACTGACAAGTGGACTGAGTCATGTTGGTAGGTGTAGACTACCTGGTTGGGGACCGCGAGATGATAGCAACCGATGGTTAGAGACTTTGAATGACCTGTCTAAAAATCGTTTGCAATGGCACAGGTGCATCCACTCTCTGTGTTCTCTCAAACTCTAATCTTCTGAATTCTTCATGTCCTTTATTTTCTTTTCCAATTTATTCCACTGGACTATACTCCTTTAATAACATCATCAAACATTAATGTCCCCTATCTCTACTTATACTTTCAGTACCTCTACCACTATGGGATTTGAATCGATAACTGAATCTCTGTGCTAATGTGGTATGGCAACTCGAACTGATGTACGTACGTACGAAGTTCCACGTTGTTACTGACTGACTGACTGACTGATAGCGAGTTTCAACACAAATTTTTTAAAACAGATAGCAGACAAAATTATTAGAAGTGAATCAACTACTGCCTACAAACGCAAGTAAAATAAATAAGTAATAAAACTCATTAACCAAATAAAATTTGTGAATTGGGAGTTATGTGTGAAGCCTAGAGCTGATGCTTATCTGCCATAACCCGGGTAGATAGAGAGAGATTTAGACCAAGAACTCGATAGTCGGAAACAGAATGTTTATAATATTATATTGTACAGCTTTACCTACATGTTGAATAGTAAGGGATTTATTTATTGATGTTTCTTTTGAAATCTTTATATGCCTATTAATTTAACATGGTAGGAGAGAAACAGTAGATTTACATAACTTTAATCGAGAAATATAAATTACCAGCACACTAATTTATACAAGGTTGATACAACAACGCCTTGAAGGAACAACTGCTTATGTTTTTATAACTATTAAAAAATATGACGGCTGTAGAAAAATATGGCAACAATGAGAAGCTAAAAATAGATATATATATATCATACCGAAATAACATAAATGTACAATGATCTACCTGGAAGTAAGCAGACTTTCCATCTGATCTTCTCACGTGTGTATCTGAAGAAATGGCGCGACGTAATCTAATTAATTCTAAATCATCACGATCTTCTTCAGTGATATCAGGTCTCGGCAGATCAAACCAGTTTGACAGTTTCCTTTTGCGTTCAGCCTACAGACAAAAATCAAAACAGGTGTAATTTAACGCCGGGCGAATGTAAAACGTTATTTTAATGGAAATAACGACCTTTTTATTGACGACCAACAACTTACTGTTTTGCTTGCAAAGTAGAGCTACTTAATTGATTAGTTATCTAAATATTTCAATAAATTGCATACCTGCTGTGTCTGCTTTAAAAACCAATTATGTAAGACAACCGTACCACATACCGACACCTAATTTTTACTTAAGCCTGTTACCCCTCAGGGAGGAACATCAACCGCCCATAAGCATTCTCCATCGAACACTACCCTAGGCAACCCAGTCCAGTTGTTTCGAGCTGCTATCTATCCTTTTCAAGTCTGCTTCCAATTCTCAACTTAGTGTGTTTTTTTTCTTCCTCTTTTCCGTTTCCCTTCAACATCCCAAGTTAGCGCCTGCATTGCTATGCAGTCTGATGATTTCCACAATGTATGTGCGACCCAACTCCAGCACCTTTTACTTATTTCCGCCTCAGCTGGAAGCTGGTTTGTTCTCTCCAACAGTAGACTGTTGCTGATAGTATTTGACCGACGGTCATTCAGTATCTTGTGTAGATAATTATTTATAAATACTTGCAATTCCTTGATGACGGTTGTGGACGTTAATATTGAACATTCTGATTTTGATGTTGGCTGACAGCTGTGTTGCCAATCTTTGATTTTACGTCTGCATCAGATCCTCCTTGTCCATCGATGCTGTCCAGATATGTACAAGTCTCTATCTCTTCCAGAACTTCTCCATCAAGTGTGATTGGGTTGGTGTTCTCCATGTTGTATTTGAGGATCTTGCTTTTTCCCTTGTATGTGTTGAGGCTTACTGATGTAGAAGCCTCTGCCACACTGGTTATCTTGACCCGCATTTGCTCGTATGTATGGGATAGAAGGGCTGAGTCATCTGAGAAGTCCGAATTGTCTACTTGCATCCAAGCTTTCCATTGTATTCCGTGCTTCCCCCCAGATGTAGAAGTCTTCATAATCCAGTCAATCACCAGAAGAAAAAAGGAGAGTAGGCAGTCTTGTCTGACTCCGGTCCTTACTTGGAATGCGTCTGTCAGCTATCTTTCACGTACCACTTCGCAGTGTGGTCCGTCATATAAATTCCGTATGATGTTGACGATTTTCTCAGGTACACTGTAGTGTCAAAGAAGGCTCCATAAGGTTCTCCTATCCACACCGTCAAACATCTTCTCATAGTCAAGGAATTTGATGCATCGTGACGAGTTTTATTCAGTTGGTTGTTCAACAATGATCCATAGTGTTGCAATTCGGTCTGTATACAGCCGATACTTACAAAATTTGGTCTGTTGATCTCGAAGTACGGTGTCCACTGAATCTTTCATCCAGTTCAGCAATATTCTTTAGGGAACTTTTCCTGCTACCAATAGTAGTGTGATACCTCTGTATTTTTCACATTTGCTTAGATCTCCTTTCTTCGGTATCCTTCTTTCCAGTTCGTCGGCACTTGTTCCTCCTCCCAAATATTCCTGTGTAGGACTTGTAACATGTTTGCGGTTGCTTCCATGTCTGACTTCAGCTGGTATATTGTCAGGTTCTGCTGCCTTCCCACTGGTCATTTGTTTGATGGCTATCCTAATTTCCTCGATCGTTGGTGGAGGACACCTATAGGAAGGTCTGTAGGCGCCGCTCCGATGTCCGGTGGATTTAATGGAACTAGCCGATTCAAGAGCTCCTCAAAGTGTTCTACCCATCTATTCCTCTGTTCTCCAGTCTTAGTGATTGGCTTCCCTTCTTTGTTCTTGACTGGTCTCTCTCGTTTACTATATTTCCCTGTCAGTTTCTTCGTTGTGTCATATAGTTGTCTAATATTTTCATTTGTCACAGCTCCTCCAAGTATTTCTGATTGTCAGCTCCGATGCTCCTTTACACTTGCTTGTTTGCTTCTGTGTGTTTGGCCTGTGCCTTGACTATCCCTGTTCTTGTTCGTCTGTTGTTAGTTGTTGTCTTCGTGCTTTTCCTTTCTTGAATTCTGTCCGAGGCTTCGATGTAGATCCAGTCCTTATGATGATGCTTCTTGGGGCTCATCACCTCCTGACACGTTGGGGTCAGTGCTTTCTCGATCCCTTTCTAGTTGTCTTCCGTAATAGCTTCTTCTTCCTTGAGTAGATCTTGTAAGGCTTGGAACTTGTTGTTGAGTGCTATCTTGAATTCATTGAGTTTATCACTATGTCAAAGGGAGGCTGTATTTAACCTTTGTAAGGCTGTTTCTCCTGTTGCTCACTTCTTCTTTGGCTTCAGCTTCATCTTGGCAATCACCAGCTAGTGGTGATCCGAAGAAATATCAGTTTCTCTCCTGGTTTCCGCGTCTCCCATTGTCCACCTGAATTCTTTAGTGATGCAAATATGATCGACCTGGTTCTGTGTAGTGTGATCCGGTGGGACCCTTGTAGCTTTTTATATGTGTTTGTGGAGGAATATTGTGCCACCTATAACTATTTTGTTCAATGCACACAAATTTACATAAATTTACGCCATTTTCGTTTCTTTCTCCTGGTCAGTCCACATCATCCCATGATATCTTCATACCTATTATGTTCCATTCCGACTTTGACGGTTAAGTCTCCCATCAGGGTGGTCAGATCGTTTCGTGAGCACTTCGCTATGGGATTGCAGCCTCTCGTAAAACTGATCTTTATCATTGTCGTTGCTATCGTAGCTGGGTGCATAACGTTGGATAACATTCATTATAATTCCCTCGTTTGTTTTGAAAGATGCTTTGATGATCCTGGATCTACGAGATTCTCATCCTATAAGTGCTTTACATGCTCCTTTGGATAGCATCAAAGCGACTCCCTGAGTGTGCGAAACATTTTCTTCTTCGTGACCACAGTACAGTAGCATCTTTCCCGAACCTATAATTTTCTGCCCAGCTTGGGTCCAATGGATTTCACTGATTCCGAACACCTTCAAGTCGTATCTCCTCATTTCCGCAGATAATTGGTTAATCCTCCCGGTCTCCCACGTTGTCCGGACAACATTCCATGTACCTATATTAATTGTTGCTCTGGTTGTTAGAAAAGGTATCGTTCTTGTAACCCTGAGGGCAGAGTTTAAACGACCAAATTTGTTTGTTCTGGTTAGTCTGTTTTAGCAAGATTGTTTTCTACGGGATGGGGATGTTGACCCAATGCCCGACCCTCATCCTTTACCCGAGCTTGAGACCTGCAATAACTTTATATTACTACATTTGGATGTTTAGTTATGGTCAATGTGTACTATGTACCGAATCTTTTATAAAGGATCAAAATTTTAATATTGAGCTTGTAATATTCTTATTCACGTGAAGCACATTGAGATAAATCGGGTGTTCAATATCAAACACACATGTAAATTGGAAATGTAACTTGCTGGTTAATAATAAATACACCCCTTTTAGACCCTATACTATGTCGTTTTTCTTTATTTGTTTCTAATGGAGTGCATATGACTGCTAGTTGATTCGGTCTATCACAGTCCTAACTGTGACGTGAATGAGGTCTCAGTAGACAGTCTCGACACTTGGTCGTCAAGTAGTAGACGTTTACTCTTGGGAGACCTCAATGCACCTATAGTAGACTGCAAAAATCTGAGGTCCGAATTTCTTGAAGATTCTTATGAACAGAAGCTGATTGACAAGTTTACACATGACCCGTAGTGCAACATGTGGAAGAAGCAGTTAGGTACGACCCGAACTCGGAATCGTCCTTGTTAAATTTCACACTGACTCAATAAGGAGATTGTGCAACAAAACTTCATTGTATGACACCCGAAGGTAAGAATGGCATGAATTTCTAATCCCTGGTTTCCATATCGTTGTCAACAACGGTGTGTCAGCCCAAGTCGGACCAAACGTTTGGGAAAAAGATATACGAGAAATCATGCACTCAGCATCCCCAGTAAGTTAGACAATACAATCAGAATCTCCCACGGAGACGGTCCAGGAGGTTTTCGAAAATTTTTACATAAAAGGCACTACACCTTACATCTCTTGAACTGAACCAAGAAGTTCGAGGAGATACGTTCCGTTATTCAATAAGGAGATTTACATCCATCCATGTAAGAAAAAGAGAATGTAGGAGAAATCTAAGACATTGGATACTGATTCGACAACTTTTGAATATTGAGGAAACTCGAAATATCTGTGTCGCGGCCTTCCGCAAGTCTAGGAGACTGTATGAAGGAGAGCTCATACTCGTGTATAAACCAAAGGACTAAGATAAGATGCTCCATCTCATCATGATACGGAGACAATAGTAGAGAACGATCATAGCCAGGTATTTGAAAGTTACTTTAGCGATGTATATACAATAGAGATGCCCTCTCCTTCAGTTCACACAACCCCAGCCACACATTCTGGACACCGTGGCCATTAACAAACCCGATGTCTCTGGTTTGCTAAATAAGCTTGATATAGGTAAATCCATGGAGTCAGATGAAACATTTCCTAGGTTGCTAGAGGAATTGGCAAACGTTATCGCCGATCTCTTAAGCATACATTTTAATCTATCTGTAACCTAAGGTGGAAGAACTCCGTAGTAAGTCCTGTTTTCGAACTAGGTAGGAGATAAACCTGAGGATTATCGAACCGTAAGCTTAACCATGGTGGCTGTTGAAATTTTAGAGAACATCATGTGGAAGTGATTCTTCAAGTATTTAAGCGAAAACCCGATCCTTTCTTGAAAG
The DNA here is from genome assembly GCA_946903255.1 of Schistosoma spindalis. NCBI lineage: Eukaryota > Metazoa > Platyhelminthes > Trematoda > Strigeidida > Schistosomatidae > Schistosoma > Schistosoma spindalis. Next base: position 60,015,172 of record OX336416.1, on the reverse strand, counting down.
TAGAATGGATTTATAATGGGTTGTTCACGTCTCAAAAACTTATTGACAGCCCATGAAATTTGATGCTTTCTTAAAGACCGAGGGTAACCCATAGATGTAGCCTACATTGGCTTCAGTAAGGCTTCTGACAAAGAGCTATATAAATTGGTGGTAATATTTCAGACCTTTAAACTAACCTAGAGAGATTATCTTAATGGCCTGGAATTTGTCAGTCAACGATAGCTGCTTTCAACTGTATTACGATTCATAGTAGTCGCCAAAGTATGGATGCACAAACTGTGAACAACATTGAGCTATCTGTTGTCCGGGCACACAGTGATCTAGGAGTCATAGTTTGTCAAAACTTAAAAACGACCTCAAACTGCCATACGATAGCCGCCACGGGTTTTAGAACCCTATGGTCAGTACGTTGAGTTTCGAGTCATATCAATGCTTGGACCCTTTTGACTTGATATAGAGTGTTCGATAGTCTTAAATTGGAGTGCTACCTAAAAGCGGCTAACACTGTCTAAAAGGACAGTGAACTGTTAGAAAAGGTTCAGAGAACCGCAATTACGCTGACTCCTTGATTCGAGAGGCTTTGTCCTTTTCAGAGTGACGAGCAGCGAGTGCCATAGAGGTAACGAACCAGGAATTGAACTGATCGTACTTACTAGACGATGCAAGAAACTATTTGTAAAGGATTCTTTCTTTGTGACAGTGTTAAAACTGTTTTAAACTATTACTTCTCGTCCCGCTTCTCCAATTTCTCCTTTTTTGGTCATTCACTGCACATTCGTTGTATATTATTATTTCAGTCTCTTTGTTAACTTGAGTGGACGACCCAGGACATCCTTCAACAGTTCAAGGTCAGGAGCCTAGTGTGGTTTAAAAGGTACGTAAAACAAAACCTTGCTTCATTACCCCTACAGGATCAGTGGCGGGAGCATGTAATATACCTAATTTGAGATTAGTTTGGTGAGACTATAATTTATGGGTGACCTTTGAGCGACGCTGAAGTTGCCTTGAGAATGTTCATCTACATACTAGGGCGAAATGAAGGTTTCAAACCTGTGTGAAGTACGAGGATTGTAGCTTACAGTTGGTGGTTAGGATTAGGAATTAGAACTAATGTTTTCAACACGAACTGACATAAGCTAAAATGCCAAAACGCTATTTGGCTAGATGGATGAAGAATTTCGCTCTAAAATCCAAGACCTGTTATCGTAATTATGATTGGTTGGTCAATAAATTATGGTCTTGCCGGCTTTTGTCAATTCTGTATTATAAATAAAGTATATATTTTCCGCAACAGAATCACGAGTAGCTTTTTATGGGAAATTTCCTGACCAGGAAAACAGCTTTCTCGGTTTCGGAAACCGATGTTATGTAGTACTTCGTCTCAAGTCCCATAGGTAGTATCTTGCCTTGGGGATTTCCGATTCATTGATGTGGTTGACATTTTCGAAGATACCGATTGGTTGATACAAACTAAATCAGTCCTTTCATTCTTTTTGAGAAATGATCAATATCATGCTAACTAGGAATGAATAGATAGATCATATCATTAGAATGTTAGAAACACAACATGATTCGCAATTCTATTCATGTCTTCAACAAATCAATAGAAACTTCATTTAGTTGGGAATTATATGTACAGATGTAAGGTCTATGGTCTGAAGTATGTCTAATTTCCAAAAGGCCAATTCCATTTCACGCATTTAAAAGTAACAACAATAGTGATATTATTGTTGTAGTGGTATCAATATTGCAAGGGTGTTCTCAAAACTCATGACGTTTATAAATGAGGTATAATAAAGTGGAGTGGGGGAACAATTGCTCTGAATAGGAACTATAATGAATGTCACATAGATGATAATCCATATGAGTTACTCCATTTGAGTCCCCTTAATTGCCAATAAAAAAAAACTTCAGTTGATCGTCAAAACTATGAGTCATGTTTTAACCATTAAAAGCATTTAAATATTTTTCACAAGTTTATTCTGCTCTCTAAGGTTGCTCAATTTCTCCGTAATTTAGTTTTGGCCAATAGTTTATTGTTGTTACTAATAAACATGTCTCCATCCTTCTTTTTCATTGTCCGAAAGTTTAGCGACCAGCTGGACAATGCTTCTATGTAACATCCATGTTAGGTAGTTGTTGACTCATTACTTACGTCCGTTATTCTCAATGGAGCATAGGTCGCCGACCAGCATTCTCCAACACACTCTGTCCTGGACCTTCCTTTCCAGTTCATGCTTCTCATGTCTGTCTCCGTTTCTCGGCGCAATGTGTTCTTCAGTCTTTCTGCTTTCTTTTGGCCTTGAGGGTTCCATGTGAAGGCTTGCCCTGTGATGCGATTGGGTGTTCTCAATATGTGTCCTATCCACTTGCAGCGCTTTTTCCTGATTTCTTCCTCCGCTGAGATCTGGTTTGTTCTCTCCCACGATGTGTTGTTGCTGATGGTGTCTGGCCAATGGATCCGAAGTATTTCGCGTAGGTAGCTGTTAATAAACATTTGTATCTTCTGAATGATGGTTTTCGTAATTCTCCAGGTTTCTGCCCTATACAGTAGAACTATTACGACATTTGTATCGAAAACTCTGACTTTGATGTTGGCAGTCGACAGAGTTGTTTTGAATCCCAGATTTTCTTCAATTGTAGATATGCTGCTGTTGCTTTGCCGATCCGCGCCTTCACATCTGCATCAGATCCACCGTGTTCATCAATGATGCTGCCCAGATATGTAAAGGTTTTCACATTTTCCAAATCTTCTCCGTTAAGTGTGATTCGATTGTTGCATGCTGTGTTGTGTTAGAGAATCTTGCTTTTCCCTTTGTGTATGTTGAGACCTACTGCTGCTGAGGCTGCTGCTATACTAGTCATCTTCTGCACTTGTTGTTACGTGTGCGATAGAAGGGCCAGATCATCTGCGAAGTCTAAATCATCCTAGCTGTCCACTGTATCCTATGCTTCCTCCTAGATGTTAACATCTTCATGATCCAGTCGATCACCAGGAGAAAGGGAAAGGGTGAGAGTAAGCAATCTTGTCTGACACCGGTCTTTACTTCGAACGAGTCTATCAGCTGTCATCCATGCACGATTTTGCAGTTTAATCCATCATAGGAATTCTGTATGATATTGACTATCTTCCCAGGCACGCCGTAGTGTTGAAGAAGCCTCCATATTATTCTGTCCACGCTATCAAATGCTTTCTCTCAATCAATGAATTTGATGTAGAGTGATGAATTTCATTCAATTGATTGTTCCACAATAATCCATAGTGTTGCGATTTGGTCGGTTCGCGATTAATCCTTACGAAATCCAGCCTGTTGGTCTCGAAGTTGGGCTTCTACGGAGTCCTTCACTCTGTTTAACAACACCCTGTTAAAGACTTCTCCCCCACTCGTGGGCGGTTCGCACTGTTCCCCCAAATGCCCTGGTATGGGGTGGGTTCTCCCTCCCTCTTGAAATGCTCTCACATGGCCACACGTATACAGCCTCTTCCAGGGAAGTCCTACTCACTACCTTCTCTCAGCGGTGGTGTTGTTTACGAAATTGAGGGGACGAAAAGCGAATGTCCGGTGCTTTAACCAGGTCGGTGAACATGGAGAGTCTACCTAGGAGAGTTGGAAAACCCTGATTCGAAACCAATGGTGCACATTGGCTCCAGTATCCTGAAGGAACAAATGGCGTATAAACTAATCGTTGGTCACCGGCTACCATGAGACTGCATCTCCTTACGATGCTCCACTGCCTTGTGGGTCAGACGTTCAGGTCGAAGGCTCGGGGTGTGGCCCCCTAAGAAAACCACCTGCTTCGGTTTGGGCACCCGGGCAGTATCACAGCCCTCACACATATCAAATGAGATCTGTGTGGCGTATATGTATTTGGTGCCTCTTTGTACCAACACCTATGTGTTAAAATAAATAATAAATAAATAAATTCCAAGCACCTCCAGGTTGTATCTTCTCATTTCTGCAGCAATTTGGATGACTCTCCCGGTCTCTTACATTGTAAGAGCATCCCATGCACCTAAATTAATTATCGCTCTTGTTGCCAGAAGAAGTATCAGCTTCGTGACTTCCGAAGGAACTCGGCTTTCACCATGAGGCGTCATAACTCTTCTAAGTGAAGACTTTCTGACTCCCAGGGTAGAGTTTAAGTGGTTTGAATAATTTTTCTGGTTTGCGTTTTTTAGCGAGTTAGTTTTCTACGGGATGGGGTCGCTAACCCCATGCTCAACCCTCCTCCTTAATCCGGGCTTGGGACCGGCAGTAACTTCAGGCGGACTAATAAGTGGGAAAAGTCTGGTTGCTGTTAAGTATGCGAACAACGTCTTTAATTTCATATCCATTTCTGTATATTATCAACTTTTCCGTTCACTAAAGTTACAACAATTTTCATCATTTCGGTCTGACATTTTAATTTGTTTCAAACCACCACCCATTTTAACGGTTAGCAGTGGTAACTTGGTGTACTAAGTGCTCCCCCTTACCTATATCTTTATACAGTCTGCGATTATCTTCGGCTCATACCAAGAAATTGTAACCCCGAATTCGATCACTGTATCTATACACCACAAATAAGAACAAAGTGACAATCGCTTTTTAATCAACAAGCAATCAACTTGTAGCATGATGAAATGTGATCACGATGGGATAACGTCTAACTCCCAGATTTTAGCTAAAATATTAGTCAACCTAATCGCTAAAACTAGACCACCATCCTTAAAGACCTCTGGGGCCAGTCTATCTGGACCAGCTGCCCTTCCTCGTTTCAGATTAACTATAGCCTTTTGAACTTCAGCTAGAGTTGGGAGACCTACTTCAATGTTCCATTCATACTATCTGGGGATAGAGGGTAGTTGTAGATTAGCTGAAGGCCAGCTAAAATGCTCCTTAAAGTGTTCCGCCCATCGTTCTAAACGTCTGGACTGGGAGCAGATAAGAGTGTCGTTTTTTTCCGAAATAGTCTGACTTACACTTGACTTATTGATTCCAGTTTCTTTTATTAGTTTGTAGAGTTGTCTTGTGTTCCCTATAGCCGCCGCCTTTTCCATCTCTTTTGCTTTTGTTGCCCACCACTGCTCACGATCGTTCCTTAGACTTTTACTTAACCTAGATCTGATTTCTTTACGCTCTTCATCGTGTTCAGAACCTGATGGGATGAGTTTACGAGAATCTATCAGTGCAATAGACCTTGAAGAAATCCATTGGTTTTTTGTAACCCTGTGGTTTAAATCATTAGTAGATGTCACTGCTGTTTCCACAGTTGCTTGTACAACTTTCCAAGCAACATCTGGGTCAGTCTCGTTTTCAGAACTACCTAAGTGTGACCTCAGTTGTTCCTGGAACCTACTTTTGGTTTTCTCATTACTCAATTCGGTTCTAATGAGTCTTTTTTGTGTGGCTTTTTTGCGTCCAGTGAGGCGCAAGCAGATGCGTGCTCGTATTAGGGCATGGTCGGAGTCCAAGCAAGTACTCCAGAATGATCGACAATCTTCTATCGACCCTCTCCAACGATGACTGATGGCAATATGGTCTATTTGAGTCCATCGTTGGTTTGGTTCAGGGGGTCGCCATGTTAGACGATGTCTCTCCTTATGCTTAAAATTTGTGTTTGCTAAAAATAAACGATTGTCTGAGCAAAGTTGTAGCAGACGATCACCATTATCTGTTCGCTGTGCCGGAATACTAAAACACCCACCTAAATGTCTTTCTGTTTCGTTTAAGCTACCTACCTGGGCATTAAAGTGGCCTCCTACGAGTACTATGTCTGAACGTTTAGCTTTCTGAAGAAGTTCAGACAGCTTTCTGTAAAATTCATCTTTCACTTCATCCGAACTGCAGTCAGTGGGAGCGTAGGCAGAAACGACGAAAAGGCAACGACATGTGTCCCTATCCTTTCGAGTTCTTACGGAGCCGTTTAGCCGAACAGCGCATAGACGACTATTAACGGGGATCCACTCTAATAGCGCTTGTTCCGCCCTCATGCTTAGTGCTATGCCTACACCTGCCAGTCCACGAGAACTAGCCATCGGGTCGCCAGATACACTGAGGGTGTATATCGTCGGCTCTCCTTTCTGCCGAGGTGAGGTCAAGTGAATGACCACTCTAGGATCATGTATGCGTGTTTCGGAGACACAGCATACATCAATCGTACGAGATTCTAAGGTTTTAGCTAAGGAAGCCTGCTGACCGATTTGGCGTAGTCTGCGTACGTTGAAGGCTCCAATGTGTAGTTTGGAGCGAGGTTTCAGTAGACCGGGGACAGTGTTTTGCGCACTAGAATCGTTGGCTGTGGTGACACTTGAGGAGGAAGCCGAAAGAGGGAGTTTAGATTTGAAAGTCGATGTAGGGGGAATAATTGGAATTGAAGAGTGAGGTTGATTATGAATACAGTGGTCTTGAGTGCTGTCAGAGGTATAAGGATGGTTATTACTTCCCGGTTGCCCACACCGTGGAAGGGTTCTGCTGGAGGTGCCTGGAAAGGAAATTGGATTAGAGGTGGTCATAGTGACCTGAAAGCGTGACCGCAGTGCCCAAGGGACAGCTGCTTGAAGTCGGTCACACACGACCTTTTTATTAGTAATTTTTTTGTTAGCTCCGTACTTGTTGAGACCTTACCGCCGGAGATGGATATACGTGGGATAAGGCGAGGTGTGCATTCTTAGGGTCGACCTTTTCTAACCCCACCCCCTTTGTGGGAAGGCAGCATGCTGGTTGTCTCAAGGAAACACCTTACTGCTGTCACACCTCTATACAGTCAACAGTACGACTTCGTCTTTGGACCTTGGGTTTGTTGCTTTTAGTCTTACCGATACAATCACTTATCGTCCCAATATTTAAGAAAGGGTCAAAATCATCTTGTGACAACCACAGAGGGATTAGTTTGACTAATATAGTATCTAAAATACTAGCCTCGATAATTTTCGGACGCCTAACTAAGACTCGTGAACTGCAAACACGTGAAAATCAGGCTGGCTTCAGACCTGGTCGTGGCTGCATCGACCACATATTCACCATTCGTCAGGTTCTAGAACACAGGCATACTTATCGGCGTCTGACAATGGTGGTCTTCCTTGACTTAAAAGCTGCGTTTGACTCTGTTGACCGAGAGGTTCTGTAGCAGTGTCTGCCATTGAAAGGCGTACCTCAGAAGTACATAAACCTTGTGAAGGCTCTTTACTCGAACACTACTAGTCGAGTGAGAGCTTATGGCGAACTGTCATCTGCTTTCGCAACCTCAAGTGGTATCCGCCAAGGCTGTCCACTTTTTCCATTTTTGTTTAACTTCGTCATAGACCTACTGATGGAAATAACGTTCTCGTCGACTGAATTCTCGTGCAATGATCTCCTACCAGGAGGTCCACTTAATGACTTAGAATACGCAGATGACATAGTCCTGTTTGGTGAAGACACTGATGAAATGCAGAGTTTTTTGGTAGCACTGAGCAACAATGCCAGAATAATTGAGACGCGCTTCTCTCCCTCTAAATGCAAGTTGTTGCTTCAGGACTGGTCTGCGTCAACACCTGAACTAAGGATAGAGAGTGAAGTAATCGAATGCATTGACAACTTCACTTATGTTGAAAGTCCGATCAGCCCTAATGGGTTGGTGTCTGACGAAATCTCAGCACGGATTCGAATAGCTCGTTTGGCCTTTGCCAACTTACGTCATCTATGGCGAAGGCGGGATATCCGTCTATCAATTAAGGGGCGAGTATACTGCGCGGCAGTTCGTTCCGTTCTACTATACGGCTGTGAAACATGGCCTTTAAGAGTAGAAGATATTCGTAAGTTACTAGTATTTGACCACAGGTGCCTTAGAAATATTGCGGGTATCTGCTTGGATCACTGGGTAAGTAATAGTGAGGTTAGATGCAGGGTATTAGGGAATGATGGTAAATCAGTTGATGAGGTTATGAATCTTCATCGACTGAGATGGTTGGGCCACGTGCTGCGTATGCCTGAACACCGATTACCACGGTGCGCAATGCTAACCGGTGTTGGGGATGATTGGAAGAAAGTTAGGGGCGGCCAAACCAAAACGTGGCATCAGTGCTTGAAGTCAGTAACTTACGGTCTGAGCCATGTTGGTAGATTCAGACTGCCTGGTTGGGGTCCGCGTGACTATCGTAATCAATGGTTGGAGACTCTTGGTGACATGGCTCAGAATCGATCACAATGGCGTCGGTGTATACACTCTCTGTCTTCCTTTAAACTAGGAGATTAAAATCGCTTCATATCTTTATTTCTACGAACTAATTCTATCTTCCTGTACTATCTCTTAATATGAAATTTTTCTTTTATATATTACCACCACTGAATCAACTACTTCTATGAATCCGGTGTTCATCTTGTTGTGCTAATGCGGTATGGCAACTTGGACCGATGCATATACGTGCCTGGTCCTACGTTGCAGCTGACTGACTGACTGTGATCACGATTTACCAGTAACGAATATTAAGATAGCTTTTTACAAAGAATATACACCACACAACTCAGTATGCATGATTTTAGACTATTTAGTTCCAGCTTCTTTATTGTGCAGTCGCATAACTTTAGTCTTATGTTACAAATATCAGAGATTTCTAGTCACTGAGTTATATGGTCTACCTTTTAGTCAGCAGTCTTTGATCAAGACTGAGCTTTAAACGCTTAGACTGTTTCACTGAACTGCACCCAAATGCCCTGGTACGGCCGAGGGTGGGGAGTGTTCGCTCTCCCTCTTGAAATGCTCTCACATGGCCACACGTATACAGCCTCTTCCAGGGAAGTCCTACTCACTACCTTCTCTCAGCGGTGGTGTTGTTTACGAAATTGAGGGGACGAAAAGCGAATGTCCGGTGCTTTAACCAGGTCGGTGAACATGGAGAGTCTACCTAGGAGAGTTGGAAAACCCTGATTCGAAACCAATGGTGCACATTGGCTCCAGTATCCTGAAGGAACAAATGGCGTATAAACTAATCGTTGGTCACCGGCTACCATGAGACTGCATCTCCTTACGATGCTCCACTGCCTTGTGGGTCAGACGTTCAGGTCGAAGGCTCGGGGTGTGGCCCCCTAAGAAAACCACCTGCTTCGGTTTGGGCACCCGGGCAGTATCACAGCCCTCACACATATCAAATGAGATCTGTGTGGCGTATATGTATTTGGTGCCTCTTTGTACCAATATTTATGTGTTCAGATAAATAAAATAAATAAATTCACTGAACTTTTGTTTTGTAGGTGATGTACAGCTGTTTCTTATACAATAGTTTCTTTGATATTTTTGTTCGCTTCTATTCTTGAATTTTAGGTTATTTATTTTATCTTTCTGCTAACTGGTTGGCACCTGAATTTACAGTCACTCATTACGCACTGCACAATGGACGAAGAAGAACTTTCTTTTATACCTCACAGCACATCTTACGTGTATGTTTTGGCTTGTTATATGTAAAATTGAAAGTGTAGAGTTGTATATATATATAATACTTGCTTATAGCTGCAGTACTATTGTTTAATGCCCAATCGTAGCATGAGCTAAATCGTACTGAAACGGTCTCTAGGTTAATCACAATTAACTTTAGAAGTATAAACTAACGTATTGTTAAATTAAGTAAACACCTATGGTTTGCTTTCGAAACTACTTTTTTATATTGTATCTAAAACACTTGTGTATTATTGTTTTAAATCCATTATTTAAAAATAACTTAGGTGGAAGCCCCCAATAAAACTATCTGACTGTTCGTCTGAATATATCCAATCTTGTCCTGTTGATTACAGTCTTTTGGAAAACCCCTTTACCTCCAAACCAGACGCGTATGATGCCAAACAGGAAGCAAAATTATGGCAAGGATTGGGTATATTAACAACTAGTACTAGTGAGGTCGATAGTGAGAAGCCGCCAAGTGAGGTTAGCTGAATAAACATTTGGTTTTATGAAGTTAATACTATTTGTGTTGGTATGGATCCTTATGTGTGAAAATGGGTAAGACAATATCCTCTGTATTCGACTGTGCTTTCATTCATCGTATCGTATCTGATTAACCTGTTTACTCTACTTCTATATGATCTAACATTGTTACTGACAGGATCAGTAATTGTTCTCTGCTTTATTTGTCGGTACGTTACTAGCATTAACGTATTCCGGTCGGAATTCAGAAATGGCTTGAAATAATGAAACAATTTGCCGTACTTTGCGAATCATTAGTAACTTGTACTAATTGTGGCTGCGATTTAATAGATGTGAATCGGTGGCTAGAGAATTGAACCTTCGGTCAATAAGTCACAAGTTCAAACCTCGTAAATACTTCGGTCTGCGTAGCTAGTAGTATCAGCACCCCTCATTAGAAAGTGTAACTCATAGCTGAGTACTTAAACCTGTACTTGATAAATGAGCTATATTTGTAGCCATTTGACCTACTTTTTTCTTAGGAGATATATGTTCAGCAGTTAAAACATTCCTTGAGAAATAAATCGGTTACTGAATGTATATATTTTAATGATCCTATTCTTCTCTTTAATATTTTTCTTGTTTCGATCTTATGTTTTTGTAAAATTGCATTCTAATTTTGTGTAACGCATTTGTTGGTGTCTTAATACCTTGAAATAATGAAATTATTACTGTTTTTCTTTCTGGAAAGAATCCTTATTACCTAACAGCAGTACCTGCTCTCCACAGCAAGCGGGAATTGAAACGAATTCGTCGGGTAAGTTCGGACACTTTTTAAAGTCGTAAGTCTGATCTTATGTACAGGCGTAGGCATTTTAACTATTTTTAACCCTCGTCTACCGATAAATTGCTCATGTAATTATAAATGCTATTCCATGAAGGCTGATCTTAAAAGACAGCTGAATCATAACGAATGAAGTTGACAAGGTCTTGGTGACTGAGTAGTGTATGAAAGTTACAGTTACATGAATTGAAATTTCCACGTTCTATTCAAAGATAACCAATGAGGACAGTGACATTAAATTCAGTGTACTAGTCAGGAAAAATGGATATATATATATATATATATATATATATATGTCGAATGAGATTATGAACATCAGGTGGTTGATGTAATCATTTAAAAACCTAAACTTACTTACTTTCGCCTGTTACTCCTCGTGAAGGAGCATAGGCCGCTCACCAGCATTCTCCATCCAACCCTGTCCTGGGCAATCCTTTCCAGTTCTTATTCATTCCTTTCATATCCGCTTCTATTTCCCGACGTAATGTGTTCTTTGGCCTTCCTCTTTTCCTCTCCCCTTCAGGATTCCAAGTTAGCGCTTGTCTCGTAATGCAGTTTGATGATTTCCTCAATGTATGTCCTATCCATTTCCATCGTCTTTTCCTAATTTCCTCTTCAGCAGGAAGCTGGTTGGTTCTCTCCCACAAAAGGCTGTTGCTGATGGTATCCGGCCAATGGATGCTGAGTATCTTGCGTAGACAGCTATTTATAAATACTTGTACCTTCTTGATGATGGTTGTTGTAGTTCTCCACGTTTCAGCTCCGTACAGTATAACTGACTGTGTTGACATTCGTATTGAAGATTCTGACTTTGATGTTGGTTGAAAGTTGTTTTGAGTTCCATATATTCTCTAATTGAAGGAATGCTGTCCTTGCTTTGCCAATCATAGCCTTTACGTCTGCATCTGAACCTCCTTGTTTATCGGCGATGCTTCCCAGGTATGTGAAGGATTCCACATCTTCCAGAGTTTCGCCATCAAGAGTGATTGGATTGCTGTTCTCCGTGTTGTGCTTGAGGACCTTGGTTTTCCCTTTGTGTATTTTGAGGCCTACTGATGCAGAGACTGCTGCTATGTTGGCTGTCTTGTCTGCATTTGTTCGTGTGTATGCGATAGGAGGGCTAGGTCAAAAACCTAAACGCATACAGTTAAATTCACCTTAGATCATATTTACGAGCGTAGCAACACTATCACTGCACTTTGTATTTTTCAGGATTGAGATTCAGACGATAAATCTTGAAACCATGTAGTAATGTCGATTTATCATCATAGAAATCATGTAACCAAGATCCTTGAATTATATTCACATAACACTTACGGTACATATTTATGGATATAAAGATTGAAGATAATTCATTCTTAACAGTTGTTTGCTATCAAAAACTATTTGAGGTGTAGACATTCATTTCTTTTAGTGTATATCTCCAGCCACTAGGAAATTTCTTGAACTTTAATTAATTATTTATTTGAACACATAAACATTGGTACAAGTGGGCACCAAATATAAATGCGCCACACAAAACAATGAGAATGGGGAGAGAAAAAAAAAGTAATGAGCGTAAAAGAAAAAAAGAAGAGGAATAATAACGACGAGATTAGTGTAGAGGAGTGTAATAATAATGGGGGAAACGGGAAGATACAATCAGAAGAAATCTTCAGTTAGGGAAGAAGCAACCACTTTTTATGAAGAAAGTAAAATAAAGTTACAGCAGGATCGCCACTGGCTTCTATTCTGAACCATATCCGATAACGTCGCTAGCCACTGTGTCGCATCATCTCTCAGACCTCACCCAGGGAGTCGTGAAAAACCAACAGAAGCTAACCCTTTGCAGCTTTCTTTCATACCACAACACCATGTCATATACTGACCACCTCTCTGCTTTTTCCAAACAGTCCCAGAGTCGGCAAATAATGCACGACGTGGAATTCTCTGGGACGACATTCGTAGAACATGTCCAAGCCACCGAAGTCGGTGTTTCAAGATGGTGACACCAATTTCAGTGTCGTCTCTGTGACCGAACACACGATGCTGGACCTCTGCATTACTAACATGGTGTTGCCACTGGATGCTAGCAATCCTTCGGAGACAAAGATGATCGAACACAGAGAGTCGTCTAACATCCTCAACTCGGAGAGGCCAGGTTTCACAAGCATAGAGCAAAACTGCTCTCACCGTCGCGTTGTAGATCCGACCTTTTACAGCCAGACTAACATCACGAAGGCACCAAAGGTGGCCCAGATTGGCATAAGCCGCTCTGGCTTTCACTATACGTACATTGATCTCATCACTCACGCCACCACCAGCACTTATGCAGCTACATAGATACACGAACTTTTCGACCACTTCTATCTGCTCACCGTCCAGAGTGAGTACAGGATTAGAATCCTGCCAGTCTTGTAGGAGTACTTTGCACTTCGAAGGTGCGAAGCACATACCATACCTACGAACATTGATTGCCAACTGATTAAGTGTAGATTGCATAGCTTGGGCATTCTCGCACAGTAAGACAATATCATCCGCATACTCAAGGTCAAGAAGTCTATCTCCAGGCAACAGATCAACACCACCATTACTTACATCCGTCAGAGCTATTTCCAGAATGTCATCGATGGCAAAGTTGAAGAGGAATAGTGAGATTGGGCAACCCTGCCTAACTCCACTGCTTGAATGGAATAGTGGAGAAAGGTGGTTCTATGCCCTCACTCTGCCTGAGGTGTTTGTGTATAGGGCTTTTAGGATGTTAATAAACTCAGACACACCCTTCTTCAATAGATAATCCCAGAGAACAGTCCTGTCCAACGTATCTAAGGCAGCCCTGATATCAAGAAACACTACGATTGTTGGCCTTTGATAAGTATGGCGGTGTTTTAACAGTTGGCGAAAGGTGAATATATGGTCAATACATCTTCGAACAGAACGAAACCCAGCCTGCTCATCGCCAGTCAATCCTTCTCGGGTTTTGAACAACCTACGAAGTATGACGGAAGCCTATAGCTTGGACGCAATCGGAAGTAGACTTATCCCCCGATAGTTGTTTCAGGAACGACGTGAACCCTTTTTAAAGATAGGGACAACTATCGATTCATTCTATGACGCTGATACACTTTCTAGTTCCCAGACCTTTGTAAACAACTTCGTCAATCTCTTAGTCAGAAAGTCACTACCGTCTTTAAAATGAGCCGGAGGTAAGTCATCTGGGCCCGGTGATTTGTAGCGCTTCAAGAGTTGGGGTTCCTTGCGGACTTCCGCCTCATCTGGTGGGTCAGTCGTTACCGGTCATGGAGGCCAGAACAGTGTGAACGATGTTGCGGGAGCAGCAGGCCAGTTGAGCTGCCCTTCGAAGAATTCTGCCCATCGTCCAAGACGTCGATGGATGTTAGTGATTGGCGTTCCGTCATCCTCACAGATTGTTTCGCTCACACCAGACTTCTTGCTGCCAGTGGCTCGAATGAGTTGGAAGAGCTGCTGTTTCCAGCTCATTAGCACGCTCCGACCACCAGGCTTCTCGGTCCTCACGCAAGCTTTGCCCGATTTCATTACATAACATCCTTCGTTTGTGGTCAAACTCACGGTCACCCGGAGTAGACCGACGGGCTTCAATGAGCTGTAAGGAACCAGAAGAAACCCAGCAGGACGTCTCGCGAAGCCACAAGCGGCTTTACCCGCCATTTTCATGGCGTCATTCGATTGCAACCAATGCTCATCTATACTTTTCGGTGGAATGGTAGCTAGCCTAGAAGCCTGACCGTTGTTGCTACCTTGACGTGGTGGTCGGGCTTGCCTATCGTGATGAAGCAACTGAGCTATACTGGCTGGAACAACCGTTCCTCAAGGTCCTACCATGCCAGACAGGTCGGTTGATGAGCAGTAAGGCTAAAAGCAACAAAACCTAGGTCCGAAGGCGAAGTCGTACTGCTGACTGTACAGAGGTGTGACAGCAGTAAGGTGTTTCCTTGAGACAACCAGCATGCTGCCTTCCCACAAAGGGGGTGGGGTTAGAAAAGGTCGACCCTAAGAATGCACACCTCGCCTTATCCCACGGATATCCGTCTCCGGCGGTAAGGTCTCAACAAGTACGGAGCTAACAAAAAAATTACTAATAAAAAGGTCGTGTGTGACCGACTTCAAGCAGCTGTCCCTTGGGCACTGCGGTCACGCTTTCAGGTCACTATGACCACCTCTAATCCAATTTCCTTTCCAGGCACCTCCAGCAAAACCCTTCCACGGTGTGGGCAACCGGGAAGTGATAACCGCCCTCATACCTCTAACAACACTCAAGACCACTACCTCTAACAGCCTAGAAGCCAGCTCGGTTCGATACTTACTAGCAACAGCCAGCTTGCTAACATTAATCCTTTGGTGGCGGTCACTTCGTTGTCCACTGAAAAGTAAGGTAAGATTGGCGCAGACGAGAGCATGATCAGAGTCCAGATAGGTACTCCAAAAGGAGTGGCAGTCTTGTACACAACCACGCCAGCGGTAGCTGATCGCGGTGTGATCGATCCGAGTCCAGGCTTGAGATGCAGAGGGGGGACGCCAGGTGGCACATCGGCGATGACTGTGCCGAAAGTTAGTGCTAGCCAGAAACCGGTTGTGGTCTGTGCACAGTTACGGTAGACGTTCCCCGTTATCTGTCCTGCGACACCATCGGCAACCTAAATGTCTCTCTTCTGTGCCTAGACGCCCGACCTGAGCATTCAAGTCTCCAGCTAGTACTACAATATCTGTCGAACAGTTAACTGGTGGTAGAATTCATCTTTGATAGCATCCGGGCTGCAATCTGTTGGGGCGTAGGCGGAGATGACAAAAAGACATTGTTTCTCACGCCAATTTCTTCTCACTTTGATGGAACTTTCTAATCTAACAGCACATAACGGACTGTTATTGGGGATCCAATCGATTAGTGCTGCCTCAGCTCTAGCGCTTAGTGCGACACCAACGCCAGCAAGACCAGACGAAGATGCCACAGGGTCCCCGGATAAACGCACATAAAACAAGCTTTTTGAAGCGTCAGATGGAGAGCGAACTTGTAGTACTTCACCAGAGTCTTGAATACGGGTCTCGGATAGACAACACACATCAATATTAAGACTTTCCAAAGACATAGCCAGTCCTATCTGTTGTCCGACCTGCATAAGTGTGCGAACGTTGAAGACAGCCAGTTTGGATGGTGCATGTGGTTTCAGAAAAACTGCTTCAGTACTCATTCGGTGGTAGCATGCAATTTTCAACCAGGCAGTGACTCGAGAACGTTTAAATAAAACCGAATTTCCACCATACGCGGGCTGCTGTCTAAGTCGAAAAATAAGCATATATAAAGTGGGAGTAAAAGAGAGTGAATAAATGACGTAGTAAATAATAATAATGTGAATTGTTTGACTAATCGGAGCGAGAATAGAGTTTTCAGTGAATATCATCATTTTCATTATATTTGTGTGTGGGCTGTGGTACTGCCTGGGTGCCCAGACCGAAGCAGGTGGTCTTAGGAGGCCATACCCCGAGCCTTTGACCTGAAGATCTGATCCACAAGGCAGCGGAGCATCGTGAGGAGATGCAGTCCCATGGTAGCTGGTGACCAACAATTGGTTCACACTCTATTTGTTCCCTTAGGATACTGAAGCCCATGTGCACCATTGGTTTGGGATCCGGTTAAAGCACCGGACATTCGCTTTTCGTCCCCTCAATTTCGTAAACAACACCACCGCTGAGAGAAGGTAGTGAGTAGGACTTCCCTGGAAGAGGCTGTATACGTGGGGCCATGTGAGAGTATTTCAAGAGGGAGGGCGAGCCCATCCCATTCTCACCCATACTAGGGCATTTGGGGGCATGTTGGTTAGTTGTGTTATACCTCTTCTAAGGTTACTGCAGGTCTCAAGCTCGGGTAAAGGATGAGGGTCGGGCATTGGGTCAACATCCCCATCCCGTAGAAAACAATCTTGCTAAAACAGACTAACCAGAACAAACAAATTTGGTCGTTTAAACTCTGCCCTCAGGGTTACAAGAACGATACCTTTTCCAACAACCAGAGCAACAATTAATATAGGTACATGGAATGTTGTCCGGACAACGTGGGAGACCGGGAGGATTAACCAATTATCTGCGGAAATGAGGAGATACGACTTGAAGGTGTTCGGAATCAGTGAAATCCATTGGACCCAAGCTGGGCAGAAAATTATAGGTTCGGGAAAGATGCTACTGTACTGTGGTCACGAAGAAGAAAATGTTTCGCACACTCAGGGAGTCGCTTTGATGCTATCCAAAGGAGCATGTAAAGCACTTATAGGATGAGAATCTCGTAGATCCAGGATCATCAAAGCATCTTTCAAAACAAACGAGGGAATTATAATGAATGTTATCCAACGTTATGCACCCAGCTACGATAGCAACGACAATGATAAAGATCAGTTTTACGAGAGGCTGCAATCCCATAGCGAAGTGCTCACGAAACGATCTGACCACCCTGATGGGAGACTTAACCGTCAAAGTCGGAATGGAACATAATAGGTATGAAGATATCATGGGATGATGTGGACTGACCAGGAGAAAGAAACGAAAATGGCGTAAATTTATGTAAATTTGTGTGCATTGAACAAAATAGTTATAGGTGGCACAATATTCCTCCACAAACACATATAAAAAGCTACAAGGGTCCCACCGGATCACACTACACAGAACCAGGTCGATCATATTTGCATCACTAAAGAATTCAGGCGGACAATGGGAGACGCGGAAACCAGGAGAGAAACTGATATTTCTTCGGATCACCACTAGCTGGTGATTGCCAAGATGAAGCTGAAGCCAAAGAAGAAGTGAGCAACAGGAGAAACAGCCTTACAAAGGTTAAATACAGCCTCCCTTTGACATAGTGATAAACTCAATGAATTCAAGATAGCACTCAACAACAAGTTCCAAGCCTTACAAGATCTACTCAAGGAAGAAGAAGCTATTACGGAAGACAACTAGAAAGGGATCGAGAAAGCACTGACCCCAACGTGTCAGGAGGTGATGAGCCCCAAGAAGCATCATCATAAGGACTGGATCTACATCGAAGCCTCGGACAGAATTCAAGAAAGGAAAAGCACGAAGACAACAACTAACAACAGACGAACAAGAACAGGGATAGTCAAGGCACAGGCCAAACACACAGAAGCAAACAAGCAAGTGTAAAGGAGCATCGGAGCTGACAATCAGAAATACTTGGAGGAGCTGTGACAAATGAAAATATTAGACACCTATATGACACAACGAAGAAACTGACAGGGAAATATAGTAAACGAGAGAGACCAGTCAAGAACAAAGAAGGGAAGCCAATCACTAAGACTGGAGAACAGAGGAATAGATGGGTAGAACACTTTGAGGAGCTCTTGAATCGGCTAGTTCCATTAAATCCACCGGACATCGGAGCGGCGCCTACAGACCTTCCTATAGGTGTCCTCCACCAACGATCGAGGAAATTAGGATAGCCATCAAACAAATGACCAGTGGGAAGGCAGCAGAACCTGACAATATACCAGCTGAAGTCAGACATGGAAGCAACCGCAAACATGTTACAAGTCCTACACAGGAATATTTGGGAGGAGGAACAAGTGCCGACGAACTGGAAAGAAGGATACCGAAGAAAGGAGATCTAAGCAAATGTGAAAAATACAGAGGTATCACACTACTATTGGTAGCAGGAAAAGTTCCCTAAAGAATATTGCTGAACTGGATGAAAGATTCAGTGGACACCGTACTTCGAGATCAACAGACCAAATTTTGTAAGTATCGGCTGTATACAGACCGAATTGCAACACTATGGATCATTGTTGAACAACCAACTGAATAAAACTCGTCACGATGCATCAAATTCCTTGACTATGAGAAGATGTTTGACGGTGTGGATAGGAGAACCTTATGGAGCCTTCTTTGACACTACAGTGTACCTGAGAAAATCGTCAACATCATACGGAATTTATATGACGGACCACACTGCGAAGTGGTACGTGAAAGATAGCTGACAGACGCATTCCAAGTAAGGACCGGAGTCAGACAAGACTGCCTACTCTCCTTTTTTCTTCTGGTGATTGACTGGATTATGAAGACTTCTACATCTGGGGGGAAGCACGGAATACAATGGAAAGCTTGGATGCAAGTAGACAATTCGGACTTCTCAGATGACTCAGCCCTTCTATCCCATACATACGAGCAAATGCGGGTCAAGATAACCAGTGTGGCAGAGGCTTCTACATCAGTAAGCCTCAACACATACAAGGGAAAAAGCAAGATCCTCAAATACAACATAGAGAACACCAACCCAATCACACTTGATGGAGAAGTTCTGGAAGAGATAGAGACTTGTACATATCTGGACAGCATCGATGGACAAGGAGGATCTGATGCAGACGTAAAATCAAAGATTGGCAACACAGCTGTCAGCCAACATCAAAATCAGAATGTTCAATATTAACGTCCACAACCGTCATCAAGGAATTGCAAGTATTTATAAATAATTATCTACACAAGATACTGAATGACCGTCGGTCAAATACTATCAGCAACAGTCTACTGTTGGAGAGAACAAACCAGCTTCCAGCTGAGGCGGAAATAAGTAAAAGGTGCTGGAGTTGGGTCGCACATACATTGTGGAAATCATCAGACTGCATAGCAATGCAGGCGCTAACTTGGGATGTTGAAGGGAAACGGAAAAGAGGAAGAAAAAAAACACACTAAGTTGAGAATTGGAAGTAGACTTGAAAAGGATAGATAGCAGCTCGAAACAACTGGACTGGGTTGCCTAGGGTAGTGTTCGATGGAGAATGCTTATGGGCGGTTGATGTTCCTCCCTGAGGGGTAACAGGCTTAAGTAAAAATTAGGTGTCGGTATGTGGTACGGTTGTCTTACATAATTGGTTTTTAAAGCAGACACAGCAGGTATGCAATTTATTGAAATATTTAGATAACTAATCAATTAAGTAGCTCTACTTTGCAAGCAAAACAGTAAGTTGTTGGTCGTCAATAAAAAGGTCGTTATTTCCATTAAAATAACGTTTTACATTCGCCCGGCGTTAAATTACACCTGTTTTGATTTTTGTCTGTAGGCTGAACGCAAAAGGAAACTGTCAAACTGGTTTGATCTGCCGAGACCTGATATCACTGAAGAAGATCGTGATGATTTAGAATTAATTAGATTACGTCGCGCCATTTCTTCAGATACACACGTGAGAAGATCAGATGGAAAGTCTGCTTACTTCCAGGTAGATCATTGTACATTTATGTTATTTCGGTATGATATATATATATCTATTTTTAGCTTCTCATTGTTGCCATATTTTTCTACAGCCGTCATATTTTTTAATAGTTATAAAAACATAAGCAGTTGTTCCTTCAAGGCGTTGTTGTATCAACCTTGTATAAATTAGTGTGCTGGTAATTTATATTTCTCGATTAAAGTTATGTAAATCTACTGTTTCTCTCCTACCATGTTAAATTAATAGGCATATAAAGATTTCAAAAGAAACATCAATAAATAAATCCCTTACTATTCAACATGTAGGTAAAGCTGTACAATATAATATTATAAACATTCTGTTTCCGACTATCGAGTTCTTGGTCTAAATCTCTCTCTATCTACCCGGGTTATGGCAGATAAGCATCAGCTCTAGGCTTCACACATAACTCCCAATTCACAAATTTTATTTGGTTAATGAGTTTTATTACTTATTTATTTTACTTGCGTTTGTAGGCAGTAGTTGATTCACTTCTAATAATTTTGTCTGCTATCTGTTTTAAAAAATTTGTGTTGAAACTCGCTATCAGTCAGTCAGTCAGTCAGTAACAACGTGGAACTTCGTACGTACGTACATCAGTTCGAGTTGCCATACCACATTAGCACAGAGATTCAGTTATCGATTCAAATCCCATAGTGGTAGAGGTACTGAAAGTATAAGTAGAGATAGGGGACATTAATGTTTGATGATGTTATTAAAGGAGTATAGTCCAGTGGAATAAATTGGAAAAGAAAATAAAGGACATGAAGAATTCAGAAGATTAGAGTTTGAGAGAACACAGAGAGTGGATGCACCTGTGCCATTGCAAACGATTTTTAGACAGGTCATTCAAGGTCTCTAACCATCGGTTGCTATCATCTCGCGGTCCCCAACCAGGTAGTCTACACCTACCAACATGACTCAGTCCACTTGTCAGTGACTTCATGGAGTTGTGCCATGTTTTGATCTGGCCGCCCCTAGCCTTCTTCCAACCTACTCCTACACCATAAAACATAGCACGTCGGGGCAGTCGGTGGTCGGGCATGCGCAACACATGTCCCAGCCATCTCAAATGATTAAGTTTCACTACTTCCTCAATTGATTTGCCATCCTTACCTAGTACCCGTTTACTAACAACTGAGTTGCTTACTCGGTGGTCCCAGGATATACGAGCGATGTTTCGAAGACACCTATGGTCAAATACTAGTAACCTACGAATATCCTCTTCTCTTGCTGGCCATGTTTCACTGCCATAAAGTAGGACGGAACGAAATGCTGCGCAGTAAACACGTCTTTTGGTTGATAGACGGATATCTCGCCTACGCCACAAATGACGCAAGTTGGCAAAAGCTAGTCGAGCCTTTTGTATCCGTGCTGAGATTTCGTCACACACCAGACCACAAGGGCTGATGAGACTCCCAAGATAAGTGAAGCGGTCGACATGCTCAACTACTTCACTCCCTATCACTAGTTCGGGTGTCGACGCAACTCAATCCTGAAGCAACATTTTGCATTTCGAGGGAGAAAATCGCATGCCGAACATGCTTGCATTGTTGCTTAGAGTGGTCAGCAGACTGCATTTTGTCAGCGTCTTCACCAAATAGACCTATGTCATCGGCATACTCTAAGTCAACAAGTGAATCTTTCGGTGGAAGTTCAACCCCTGGAAAGTCAGATGTGGAAAGTGTTATTTCTAAAAGCACGTCAACGACAAAGTTAAACAATAATGAAGAGAGTGGACAGTCCTGACGAACACCACTTGAGGTAATCAGTTCTGATGACAGTTTGCCATAAGCTCTCACTCGACCAGTTGTGTTCGAGTAGAGAGCCTTTATAAAGTTAATGTACTTCTTTGGTACTCCTTTCAGTGACAAACACTGCCATAGAACCTCACGATCAACAGAGTCAAATGCCGCCCGAAGGTCGAGAAACACTATCATTGTGGGGCGTCTGAATGTGTGTCTATGTTCTAGGACCTGACGTAGTGTGAATATTTGATCTATACAACCACGTCCAGGTCGGAAACCAGCCTGGTTTTCTCTAGTCTGCTCTTCACGAGCTTTGTTTAGACGTCGAAGTATTATTGAAGCTAATATTTTAGACACTATATTAGTTAAACTAATTCCTCTGTGATTGTCACAAGAAGACTTTAGTCCTTTCTTATAGACTGGCACAATCAGTGATTGAGACCAGTCAGATGGGATTACGTCCAGTTCCCAGATTCTACCTAAGACCTCAGTCAATCTCGCTGCTAATACTGGACCGCCATCCTTAAAAATCTCAGGGGTAAACCTGTCAGGGCCTGCTGCTCTCCCACGCTTCAGATTTCCTATAGCTTTTTCAACTTCGTAAAGAGTCGGAGGACCTACATCAATTTGCCATTCAGGTCGACTGGAGATCGTGGGAAACCGAAGTATGGCTGAAGGCCAGTTGAGCTGATCCCTAAAGTGTTCTGACCATCGATCCAATCTCCTGGATTGAGAATGAATAATATGTCCGTCTTTCTCTGCGATTGTTTCGCTAACAGTTGGGTTCCTAATATCGGTTTCCTTAACAAGTCTGAACAGTTGCCCGCTGTTACCTATTGCCGCTGCCTTTTCCATCTCTTTCGCTTTCGCTACCCACCACTGTTCACGATCATTGCGGAGGCTTCTAGTCAGCTTACGCTTAAGCTGACTCCGCTCTTCGTTATGTTCAGAGCCAGATGGAATGAGTTTTCGAGCATCTATCAGTGCAGTAGACGCTGCTGAGATCCGGTGTTTCTCCCTAACCTTATGGTTTACCGTACTTGCAGACATCACTGCTGTTTCTACAGCTTTTCGGATGTCATTCCACGCTGCCTCGGGGTGGGCGTCAGTTACATGGCTGTCTAACTGTTTTTCTAGATGTTCCTGAAATATACTCTTAGCTTGACTATCGTTAAGTAGGACCTTAAGGGGTTTCCTTGCAGCACGTTTCCTACGTCCAGCAAGACGTAGACAAATACGTGCTCGCACCAGAGCATGATCTGAATCTAAGCATGTGCTCCAGAATGAGCGACAGTCTTCTATCGAACCCCTCCATCGGTGGCTGATAGCGATGTGATCTATTTGGGTCCAGCGTTGAGACGAATTAGGGGGTCGCCATGTTAAAAGATGTTTTTCCTTATGCTTAAAGTTAGTGTTTGCAAGAAACAGGCGGTTATCTGAGCATAGCTGCAACAGACGGTCGCCGTCATCTGTTCTTTGAGCCGCGACACCATAAGATCCACCCAGGTGTCTTTCCTTTTCGCTTAGTTTACCTACTTGAGCATCAAAGTCACCAGCCACTATTACTACATCTGAACGCCTAGCTTTTCGGAGAAGGTCGGAAAGCTCTGTAAAACTCATTTTTTACATTATCTGAGCTGCATTCAGTGGAAGAGTAGGCAGAGACGACGAAGAGACAACGACGAGTGTCCCTATCTTTCCGAGTCCTTACTGTTCCGTTTAGTCGGACAGCACACAAACGACTGTCTACTGGGATCCAGTCTAAAAGAGCTAGTTCTGCCCCAGGACTCAATGCTATATCTACGCCAGCGAGGCCACGGGAAGCAGCATCAGGGCTTCCAGATACACGAAGCGTAAATCCAGTTGGTTCGTTACTTTGACATGATGAGGTCAAATGAAGGACACTACTCGGATCCTGTGTGCACATTTCGGAGACGCAGCACACATGGATGGCACGAGATTCTAAAGTTCTAGCTAAGGAAGCCTGTTGTCCTATTTGGCACTGTTCCAACGTTGAAAGCTCCTACGTGTAGTTTAGAGCGTGGTTTCAGGATACCAGGAATATCGTTCCGCGTACTCGAATCGTTCGCACTAGCGGGGCGAGGTGATAAAGGGACGTGAGAAGGGTTAGTCGTGGAGATAAGAGAGTTATTAGGAGGTGTAGGAAGGATTTGAATGTGACCAACTTGGTCTCGTGTGCTGTTACGGGTATGAGGGCTGATGTCACTTTCCGGCTGCTCATACCGTGGAAGGGTATTTCTCGAGGAACCTGAAAAGGAAATCGGATTAGTGTTGGTCTTAGCGACCTGAGTGCGTGACCGCAGAGCCCAAGGGACAACTGCTTGTGGCCGGTCGCGCACGGCCTTTTTGTGGGAGGTTTTTAATGTGTTAGCTCCGTTCTTCAAGCGGCCTTACTGCCGGAGACGGAAATCCATGGGGTAAGGTGAGGTGTGACATTTTTAGGGTCGACCTTTTCTAACCCGTTCCTTCCTTGTGAGAAGGCAGCATCGCTGCAGATGCTGGTTGTCCGAGGGAAACACCTTACTGCTGTCATACCTCTGTACAGTCAGCAGTACGACTTCGCCCTCAGACCTTGAGTTGCTGCTTTTAGTCTTACCGTTCTCCAATCGACCTGCCTGGCATGGTAGAACCTGCAGGAACATGTGTTCCAGCCAATATAGCTCGTTTGGGTCATCACGATAGGCAAGCCCGACCACCACGTCAAGGTAGCAGCTACGGTCGGGTGAAACTCACTATATCATTGAAGGATCTCTTTTCCAACTATTGTACCGACATTTGAGCTTATTAGTTAAGTTTTCGTTAATATCTCGTTTTCTACATAATTTGTTCATAAGCATTACTAACTCTGACCTCAAAGTTTTGCTTCCGTGTTAGAATGACATGTGTGTTTTCTTATAAAACACCGTTTTGTTAATGCTAAGTAAATGACAACTTTTTGTAGAGTTATTTAAATTTCGCGTATTGTTGGGTGTAAGCTTTAAATAACATGATTAAATCCACCTCTACATATTCACTGTTATCTGTCTGTGTATATAGTTTTTCCTTCTGTGATATCTTATTATTTTTATAATGCTTGACTGATTAAATTCCATGCCGATTCAGTTGAACTAGTTACTAACTATTATCTTAATTACCTTGTAGGAAACAAATCACGTTATCTTAACTGTTTTCTTTTGATTTAATAACTTGTTTTAGAGAGGTATAGTTGTAGATGATCCTGGAAGCTTCTACGATAGACTGCCACGAAAACAAAGAGGGAAAACACTTGTGGATGAGCTTTTAGCTAATGCTGAAATTATGAAGTAAGTTTAATTTGCTTTTGTGTTAGTTGTCGAATAGTTGATTGATAGTGTATTGTTTTATTTAAAGAAGTTACTTCTGAATAACTCAGAAAATATTTCGTAAACATTTACACGACTTACCTCTTATTAGCATAAAATGTATATCTCATTACGTATATAATATCGGGGTTTTAGTTTTGCTGACTTCTGCTAGATATCTTATCGGTCAAGCAGTCAATTAAATGATGGCGACTGTTGGTGCGAGTTCAAACACTTTGTTGTAGTGTTGATGTTATAACCTGTAGCCTTGTGCCTTATCAGTATATAACGTAATGATACCGCTAATTAGAGAACAGCGACTTATCGACAGGACTAATGATACATAAACCCGTAAGAGCAGTCTAGAGTCCTGATCGGTCCTTCTTCCTGCCTGTTGAGTCCAAAATGTTATATTCCGATGAAAATAATGAATGGTAACTGTTGGAGTCTACTTCTGGACTAATACGATACTTATATTTTTATCGTATGATTGTCAAGTGACTAAACTACTCATATTCGTGTTCCTCTTATCATAAGCTTTATTTTGACCCATGAACTATTATTATACGATTTACCATTCTTGAGTTATGCCCTGTCTATCAATTACTATCTCCCTTATTCACAGCCACATTTGGCTGAATCTTGTACAAATGTTATTTTCCATTTTATGGTACGATGTGGTCTGGTTGGTTGGTATATAAACCCCAGTATATTTGAAATACATGATTCATATCGTGGAGGATGAGATTGGTGTTCTGGACTTAACAGGCAGGGCTAGGCGGGAAGCAGGACTGATAAAGACTCCAGACTGCTCGTACTTGTTTTATGCGTCATTGGTCCGATCGATAATTCACTGTTCTCTAATTGGCGGTATCATTACGTCATACATTAATAGGATTCAGGGCACAAGTTATTTCGTTGCCAATCTTTATAAATACAAAAAGAGCATACTTCCTTACATTCATTACTTTGATTCGTAGTTTATTAGTAAAGATATTTCTCTTGACTTACCAGAAATAATTTCACGATGCATAATGATATTTCTGGTGGTAGTTCCACTGGAGGGGGACGCTTGTAAAATACGTTTGATGCGAGTTTTGCTACTCTTTATATTTAGTAACTATTGATTATTTTTGAGTTTCAGAACAATTTTATATAATCAGTAGGCTTATCTGGGACCTTAGTGAGTGAATTAGTTGGTTGCTTCTACCGTTTCATCTGCTCTATCAGTTAATGCCATCATGTTTTACATACCATCAATATAAGTTCTCTATACTGGTAGATCACCATTACTACACCTGTACTGTTAAGTTATCCATCTAGCCACATATACTATTTTAACACATCACTGTCACGGTTGAATACCCAAAGTCTTTGGTGGTATTCTTAAATAAATAATTTAAGGGGTAAGCATGATGTTATAGGGAATACAGTAGATGATAATGCATAATAATTAAGACACTTCAGTTAAATTCTACATATACTTCGTGTTATTCTGTTCGACCATCGCTTAAAATGAAAAGCAACAAGGGTTCTCACGTGAGCTACCAAAATATGCCGAGGTGTGAATAACTATTAACTATTTTCAAACATTTGGATATCTCCGTTTACAAACCGATAATGTGTCGTTTACTGCCTGAAAACTATTGCAAAGTGTGCGTTTCTTGCATCTTCTTGATTCGCATTGTTTTTATTCGGGGTTCATGACTCAGTGTTTCTAGTCATATTAGTTAGTGAAGAGTGATGTTTGCGTATTCATTTTCCCAATTTTTCTAGGGCTCAACGAAAACGATATGCCAAGATTGCGCGTACTATGGCTGAAAAAAGGGCTGCTATCAAAAGAAAGGAGCAACAACAAATGAAGCGCTTAAAAACTGGTCGTAGAAAACAACAAGCAACAGTTGTTGTTCGTGAATGATTCATCTGTGATTAAGCCTACAATTTGTACATATATTTTTGGAGTAAATCGTGTTCAATTGTACCTTGCCGTGTTTTTAGAATCAGAGTTTTCCAGAACATCTGCAGTTATAATTATTTTCATACATAAGAGTACTGAAGGTACTGATTACATCTGTCGTGAGTCTAATTTGACTTCAAATTTTACGGTTTACTAAAGAATAATGTATACACTCACGTACGTCAAAATAAGACTCACATTTGTTGTACAAGAGTGAGCCAAAATATCTAGCATTTTGAACTTAAAACTGCGTAATCGATAATTCGAAGTAGAAATAAATACAAGTCCATCAATTAGCAAAATTGGTAACTATGTTTTCAGAGTCACTCCATTTTTATGGTCTTCTGTGTACTTAAATTCACTGAAACATTCGATTACATAGGAGCGATTCATATGCGTAGTCAATTACCTAAGGGGATTTTGGAGACTAAGAAGACAGACTCCTGTATATATCTTAAGGCCATTCTACATCTGTAAGTTATGGTAATAATAAACTAATCGCTTATTAGATACAAATTTCATTTGCACACGGCTGTCATTTTAGTTACAGCTTAGGTAATGAGGATGAAATTCCTTGTTTATGAGCAAAAGCTATTCATGACGGCATTTTGAAGACTATCCTTCCTAGTCGAATTAGACTCAAGCACTTTAGGTGCTATCGGCAATAATATGCACTAAACTATCCTCGCCGAATGCATTACGTTCTTGTTGTAATGTGATAGGTAGTAAGCTCAATGTGCCGTACTGTTGATTACATGTCTTTTGATAGAGATGGATCAGTATTGTCTTTCGAATGTTAATTCAAGGAATGTTAAGGCTTGGTTTTTCGGTTGGTGAAAAGTATAGGTAAATAGCAGCTGATGAGAACCTAACCAAATAAAATGAATTCATATTATTCTGCACCAACCTTTGTTCTTGCTCTCTTTAAAATAATAAAGGGAACTATGTGTATGAAATAGCAATTCTATTCATAAGATACGGTGAAACTATTGACTCAGGGTTCTGTGGACTCCTTAATTTAAATAAACATTTTTAACAACCTGACCAACATCAATTTATCTAAATATGATAGATGGGTAAAGGGTTTTACGTTAAGTTTCATAAACTTCAGGCAAGAATGGTATGTTTTTCTCGTTTAAAATTGTGAAGCTGTCTTGTTTTATCGGATTTATTAGCGAATAATCTAGCATTAATTGTACTACCGACTATAGTGATCATACTGCTGACCTTTCATTTAATGTGCGTGATGTGTCACGTGACAGCGTATTAATCCGTGTGAAAATTATTCACTTATGTTGATTAGCATGCTGTGTTGTATTACCTAATCCAAAGCAAGTGTGTATTCAATCATTACCTATAGTGTGAGTGTATGGCGCTCCTAAATTATTTGTATGTGCCCATATTGAATGTATTATCACTGTTATTCGCGTCTGTCTTAGAAGAGAGAGGAATCAAAGTCAAGTGGAATAGTGTTTGATCTACTTAAATAGTGGAAATGTATTTACTGAGCTTTGTTTTAAATGCATGATCGAATTCGTCCATTCACCCTACTACTTTTGAGAATATTTTGTACTTAAAGTATTTTCTTCATATCATCACAAAAAATTAAAATTCATCAAGCGTTTTGATGAGTCCCTATCCCAAAGCCTCCAAGCAGCTTGGGTTCAATAAAAAGGAAAGCGTTTCCTCAGTCTT
Source organism: Schistosoma spindalis (assembly GCA_946903255.1). Taxonomy (NCBI): domain Eukaryota; kingdom Metazoa; phylum Platyhelminthes; class Trematoda; order Strigeidida; family Schistosomatidae; genus Schistosoma; species Schistosoma spindalis. The sequence goes on along the minus strand of OX336416.1, from coordinate 59,986,484 downwards.
CGCATAGCACATACACCAATTTCTAGAGGCTATCTTTGTTCTTATCTTCCGGGTGGCATTGGTGATCCGCTTAATTGTGAATGACAAAAACCTCTTTTATCAATTCGAAAGAGCAGTTGTTACACCATTGTTATGGAAAATTGTTTCTACAGTAAATAATCGCAAAAATATATGTAGTTGTTTTTTTTTGAAAAAAATAATAAAGAGCAAAATTAAAGCAATAGTTCTTTGTTACTCAAAAAGGTAAAAATGAGCAGTGTTAAAATAAGTGAATGAAACCACATAATATAAAATAGCCTTGTGTTAAAATATTGACAATCAGTAGTTAACAGCTCTTCTCTTCGTACAGATTTTTAATAGTATTTGCAAAATGTTTTCGTAGATTTATCCTTGCAAGTTTCATTGTTGGAGTTAATAATCCATTGTCTACTGTGAACGGTTCTGGCGTTAAGTAGATGTTACGGGCCTGTATTTAAGGGTAAAACATTTAAGAATTATATATATATATATATATATATATATATATATATATATATATATATATATATATATAATTACATTTTTCAGCACGAACATCACTTGTTTTGATTGGCGATTACGTCTGTTTAAAAATAATTTAATGGTTGGCGTTTTCTTATGTCTCGACCGTTGCTGTAACCTTGACGTAGTGATCGGGCTTACCTACCACCTGGAGTATTCATTTTTCAAGGTCCTACCATGCAAGGCAGATCAATTGAAGAACGGTTAGGTTAAAAGCAGTGAACCCAAGGTCATAGGTCGAAGTCGTACTGCTGAGTGTACAGAGGTGTGACGGCAGTAAGGTGGTTCCTTCGGACAAAAAGGAAAACAGCGATGCTGCCTTCTCAAAAAGGAGTGGTGTGGCTAGAAAAGGTCAACCCTAAGAATACACAACTCGTCTTATCCCATGGATTTCCATCCTCGACGGTAAAGTCTCAACAGATACAGAGCTAACCCGAAAATTACCCACACAAAGGTCGTGTGTGACCGGCTTCAAGCAATTGTCCCTTGGGAATTGCAGTGACGTTCTCAGGCCACAAATACCAATTCTAGCCCCATTTACTTTCCGGGTATCTCTATAAGAACCCCATCACGATGTAGGCGATCGGGAAGTGATAACTGCTTTAGTATCTCCAACAGCACTCAAAACGACTGTATTCATAATCAATTTCTCTCCTCAACTCCTATTATCCCTCCTGCCTCGACTATCAACTCTAAACTTCCTCTTTCAACTTCTCCCTCAAGTGCTACCATGGTCAGCGATTCTAGTGCGTGAAACACTGTCCCTTGCAATTGAAACCTCGCTTCAAACTACACATTGGAGCCTTCAACGTACGTATCCTGTGTGAAACCGGACGACAAGCCTCCTTCACTAAGACCCTAAAATCTCGAACGATTGATGCACGCTGTCTCTGGAACGCGCGTACAATTTCCTAGTGTGGTCATTTAATCGACTCGGTACACCGAAGGGTTTTGTCTCAGTGTCCGTCATGGTAAGGTGTACCTCAGAAGTACATGGACCTTGTGAAGGCTCTCTACCCGAACACCACCTGTTGAGTCAGAGCTAAAGCAAAATGTCATCTGATTTAGAATCCTCAAGTGTTGTCTGAAAACGATTTCCATTTCTGTTCGATTTCATCATAGGCCTACTGCTGGAAATAACGTCCTCGTCGACTGAATTTTCGGGAATTGATCTCCCACCATGTGGTCATCAGTATGTTTGAGATGCGTTTCTCCCCCTCCAAATGCAGATTGCTGCTTCAGGACGGGTTCGCGTCAACAATTAAACTAAGGATGTGAAGTGGTCGGACGTGTCGACAACTTCTCTTATGTGAAAAGTCTGATCGTTTGGTGTTTAAAGAAATCTCTGCACGGATTCATAAAGCTCATTTGGCTTTTGCCAGCTCACGTCACCTACGGTGAAGACGTGATATGCGTCTATCAATTAAGGGACGAGCATACGGCGCAGCAGTTTGTTCTGTTTTACTTCAAGCATGTGAAACGTGGTCATTAAGAGTAGAGGATACTCGTAAGTTACTAGTATTTGATCACAGATGTCTTAGAAATATTGCTCGCATGTGCTGGGATTACCGGGTAAGTAATAGTGAGGTTGGACGCAGGGTATTAGGGAATGATGATAAATCAATTGATGATGTTGTGAATGTACATTATCTGAGATGGTTGGGCCGCGTATTACTCATGGCAAACTACCGATTACCACGGTGCTCAATGCTGACTAGTGTCGGAGACGGGTGGAAGAAAGTTAGGGACAGCCATACCAAAACTTGGCATCAGTCCATAAATACATTAGCTTCCGGTTTGAGTCAATGTTGATAGACGCAGACTACTTGGCTGGGGTCCGCGCAACTATCGTAATCAATGGTTGGAGACTCTAGGTGACATGGCTTAGAATCGATTACAATGGCGTAGGTTATACACTCTTTTTCTTCACTTAGACTGCGAGATTAAAATTGCTTTATATCTTTCTTTCTACGAACTAATTCTTTCTTCCTGTACTATATCATCATGCACAATCTTTCTTTTATATATTACTACCATTGAAGTAACGTCCTATGAATTTGGTGTTTATCTTGTGCTGATGAGGTATGGCAACTTGGACCGATACATATATGTACCTGATTCTACGTTGTAGCTGACTGACCAAGCCTTTTTTGTATCTACTACTAATTACTGATTAGCAAATAAAACATCAATGTCAGCATTTACTTACATCTCTCTTATAGTCTTGATAATAACATTATCATTATTTTTACATACGTTTGATTTAAAATGCCCATTGACGGCAAATTTAGCGCTTACACAAACAATATATCACATTATGTATATTGGTAGTATTTGGTGACCATATATAATTCAGATTAATGCAGATATATGAAATATTTTTATGTTGGAAATCATAAGAATATGTATTGGAATGATCGTAATATTTTAACAAGTTATCTCTACTTCTGTTATGAACGAGTACATAGGTAAAGTCGACCAATGCACTTTATTACATAGTAACAGAGTTCTTTCATCAAATGTGAAAACCATACGTTCAATACTTCATTTGTAAATCCTCCATCAGTTGTCTCATACTTCATTGTTCCTTCATCGCCATAACAATTGCTCTCCGTTCCCGTTCTCTTAGATTAGATCTTCCCAACCTTTCGATGCCAAGCATCCCACTTCCGATTGGTGTTAGATACTACTTAAGTCGACATAAGCAGCATACACCACACTAGTAATATTCCCTTTTCTGTAAATAGAATATTCAACTATTTCCTAAAACATTTTGTGCCACTACATATAACCTAAATCTTTATTTTACATATATTAAAAAATTCCAGGTAAAGTAACAAGCGTATTATACTGTCGGCAACACTTCCTCTGTCTATGTCTACATAATTTTAAAAAGAATCTATTATTGTAAATTAGACTAACCAGTTCAAATCCTTTTAAACCTTTTTCTCTAGCAATTGAGTTCATTTTCTCCAAGATAAATTCACGTATTTCTTTACTGGTGCATAATTCAGCATCGGATATTTCCTCCAGTAATTTTCCATCTTTCATGTTCTCACACTTTTTTTCAATAGGTGATGAAATTGTCTTTGCTAATTTGTTAATAGTATCTACTGCTTCCTTGCGTAATCTTTTAAAGTTTGGTTTAACTACTGCTACTGCATAAGATTTAAGCGAATCACCTTCAACGTACACATGTTGTACTAGATTACAGAATAAGTAGGTTTGCTCTACTTTCTCTGGTGCTACATATTCTCCTTGTGATAATTTAAATAGATTTTTCGTTCGATCCACAATTTTTAATGCTCCATTCTATGAGAAACAGGAAATAAATTTGCAATAAAGAAGGTACAGAAATTGTGTTAGGATTCTGAAAATGCAGATTTAAAGGGTATTATATAGAAAGAAGCTGTTAGGAATAAATAATGTATTGATAAATTTGAGTACAATCTTGAAATTTTACTAAATGATTAGTAAAAATTTACAAACAGTAGGTAATCTCTATTTAGAAAGACAACTTTTCATATTCCTATTTAGAAACTGGGAAAATACCATGTTTAGCACAACACTGAATATCTGAGCCTATATTTCGCATTTAGCATTGGTGAAGAGTTCCATAAAAATTACTGGGAAACTATTATTTTTCAATCTACTGCCAGACATTTCCCTAGAATGTTATACTGAAATGATATGAACAATTTATTCCTACACTAAATGAATGACTTCTAGCACCATAGTTTTCATCAAAAGCCTAACAAAATATATACGGATCCTTACAGTCATCTAAAAAATTATTAGTTAAAATAATTAAGTGACTATCTAATACCTATAAAATAAATTTTACCTTACATTACTGGTGCCGAAGTAGATCGAATAAATATTGCTTAAATTGAATAAACCATGTATATGTAAATACAATAACCCCGTTATTAATGTTGTCAGGTTCTCCAATTCTTTAATTAGTTTTCATAGCTGGTTAATAATATGTGATTAGATAATGGAGAATATTTGTAACTCAGAGTGAGGATGTTGAAGAAATTGAACTCACTTAGCTTAGAGAACTCAAGAACTTCAATAAGTGTTCAAGATACGTTTGCTGTTTGTAATGACAGCTATCACTATTACTGATTGATAACTATATGAATTTTATGTGAAGGTATAAAACAGAAGCAATTCAGTTGCAATTAGTTATTGTTCTTTAAACTAACCATATTTATCAGTTAGACTGTGATAGTAAAACACTCAGGGAAAACGATGAACTGAAGTAATGCTGTTGTCAAGAGATAGTTAAAATCGAATTCTCTAAAATTTATCAATCCACTTTTATTCTATCATTTATGCATACAGTGAGCTTAGAATGTTATGATTATTAAGAACAAAATTCCAAATTGACATTACGCTAACAGTTTTTGGATATTCACGACCATATAGCTTTTAAGTTAAAGCATTCCGTCAATGAACTATTTGTGTATGTATTGGTTGGGGGTCTGAACGCGATGCTAAAGTATCAGTGTGTAAAGGTATTAAGAATGATAAAAGTTCTTTAGGTTAACACGTTTTCTAAATCTTGAAACGTGTGAAATATATTCGATTTCAGAACAATACAAACACAAATATAGGTGACTTAACAGTTCACGGTTTCCATACTTAAATTTTATGTAGTTTACTAAAATGATTGAAGATGTCAGTTCAATTACATCTTAGACCAATGACTTTCCCAAAGAACAACTATTGATCTAATTAACTAATACTTTGTAATTATGATTGTCTTTAATTAGAAAGAACTTACTTTTAACCAAACTCCAACGTCTCCCGTGTGAACAAAGCCCTCTGAATCAAGGACTTCTTCCGTTTTTGCTTGATTTTTGTAATAGCCAAGCATATTAGATTTACTACGAATGCATATCTGAAGCGAAAGGATGTGTGTGCTTATAAGTTCAGCTCAGTAGGAGTAATTACAAGGTTACATAAAAGTTTTACTACGATTCATAGAATCCTGTGTGTCACAGAATTATAACCCTGTTTGCATAATTTCATCAAGATGACAAGCGGGTTATGTTCAAACATTTTATTGACTAGTTTTTCTTTTAATTTTTTATTTTAGATCACACAAAGCTATTTTTAATTAATCTTCAAAACTGAATGAATATTTTGCTTCTTCATGGTATATAAGGTGTCACTGAAAAAGTATTAAAATCCACCACTTAAATGTTTCACTTGTGGTAGGTAGTAAACATTAATGTTAAACAGAACTTAGCAAACCAGACACCTTGAGTGCTTCTTTACCATAATTCCAACGTAAATAATGATGTAATCGTTCATAACATGATTACTTTTCCAGAAATAATTTATGTCTCGCTTAAATTAAACTTTCAATGGTTGTCGATAACTTGAGTGACGTAACTGTTTTACATACGTGTCTCCATGCATTATCATAGGATGCGGATCATTAGTTATGTTGAAAATATATTTGTCGTGGACAAACAACACATCATCTACCTGAGTTGAAAATTACACTCAAAATATTTCATTACTCTTAACTACTACTTTGCTGTTGTTTATTGTAAGAGTATATGATATTAAGATCCTATTGCGACCTAGGGTGAATTTGACAGAAATACTCAGACGTTTTGCTAAAGTATCTCTATCATCCCGAATTATTTGATATCTCTCTAGATAAACGAGCTATGTGCAGAGCTACTTATCAAAATAGACAACTTCTTTTTATAAAGAGAATATTCATAATGACACCATAAACTGAGGTCTGTCAGGACATTATTTTATTGCTTACCTCTTAATTATCAAGCAGTTATTAACTTGCTCATTCAGAATACCTTAAAAGCCAAGATCTCTTGTATGTATGTTCTGTGTTATTTAAAAACCTATCGATTTTTCCCATGAACTTTCAAAGTTTTACGAATACTTAGTGAATGTATGATCTGACAGCTTCCTGTACATATGAGCATCTGTTTCACTGATCATTAATTTGAGTTCATAGTCATTCACCTCAACCATTTACGGATAGATATGTCATGATGAAAAACATCATATGATTAGAAAATACTTAGCATAATGTATTAATGTTTCTAGGGGTTACTAAGGCTCAGGTGACAAAGTTAACTGAGATCTCCTCAAATCGATATTTAATTATTAGAATGTTTTATTATTTATTAAGATGAACATTTACTAGATTGCAGTTACATTTGAAAACTTTTATTTTTATAGTGTACATAAACATATTTGAATTGACAGGAGTATGACGTATAAAGCGATTCTCAAAAACGTACGGATTTTCAGTAATCAAAATTCATTTTTACAGTTACTTATACTTTATCTACTTATAAAAAATCAGCGGAAAACGACTTGTTTATACTTGTTCTAATATATGAATCATTAAACTTCACTTCCTTCTTCCTCTTAACTTATAAATATTTTAATTATTTCGAATAAAAAACATTTATGCCATGTTTTTAGTCCCCTATCTTTTGACCTAGTAGTGATTAGCCAGTGTCAATGACTAATTTTCAAATTTACAATATTCTTTATTGAATCCTTATAATCGGTCTGTTATTTTCATATCTATAAGAAATAAAACTTGGTTTCCTATATAACTGTTTGGATCATCCCATCGTTGATATTCAGCTATGACTTTAATCGCTCTTTGATATTCTGTGCTTTCTGAGAGGATTGCCTCAACGTATTTTATATCTGATTTCATTGCTGGTAAAAATTTAAATTTACTTATTTTTGCTTAGATTTTAAGGCAAAAATTTAATTTCAAATAATAAAATACCTTAAAGATTCTTGTACATTATGATGTTTTCAATAACAAATTTTTATTCTGGTGAGATAAAATAGGTGAAATCAAAAGATTTCGTTCTAATTATATTCAGTTATCGTATAATTTTACTTGTGTAAGTTTTATTAGTTTAAAAGCAGTGACTAAAACTATCAAATTAGTTAATTATGAAGTTTATGGTGATACAAATCTAAAAATGCACATAAGTACCTAAGTATATTACAAAGTCATGTTCCCATTCTTATCCACTAAATCATATTTCACTGCTTTGATATTATGCAATAATAGCCAATAGTAGAGTGTGGTAGGATTTCATTCCGTCCAAAACTTATAAATTGAGTAAATATTAACCTTAGTAAATATTTAACTCCGAATTAGAATTCCAAAAAAATAAATCCCTTAAAATTAATCATCAGGATTTTGAATGACGAAATATGCCAAAAATAATCGAGATATTTTCTGCTATCAAAATAATTTAACATGTGTTAAAATAGATTTCAAGGTAGTACCTATGCTGTTTCAAGTTTATATTATAGGCTAGTTTTGTAGGATACAGAAATTTTACTGATATTTGTGATCTCAAAAGTAACCATTTTAGGTGATAATATATGAATAACTAAACCAAGTAAGGAAGTTAAACATATGACTTTTAGTTGATAGGTTTAAACAAACTAATCATAAATTATAAAATTCCATTCCTTTTTTCGTAAAATAGTAATCTATTAAAATTCTCAGCAAGACTGCCCCGCCATCGGTTTGAAACTATTATAGTTCGCGGTTATTGATTAGCATACAAAAAGCCTTAATGAAATATAATAGAAAGTTACCTCTCCCATTTGATCTTTGGATACGAATATACCCATTTCCGGAACATCTATTAGTTTAATTTGCACACCAGGGGAAATAGCTCCAACATGATAAGCATCGATATCTTCAAACATTGTACTGCATACTAAACCAAGTGTTTCTGTCGAACCGTATGCCTCACTAACCTAGCCAATGTTTAAAGATTACTATTGGAATGGTAAAAAATGTCATTAATCTTAAAAGGAATGACGTTCATAATGTTTTGCATGTACTGTTTCAATTCATATTTGTACTCCTGCATAAAATCGTACTCCCCTTAGTTAAAAACTTTTAATAAAATTAATGGTAAAATCGGGATGTGAAGAATCTCCAGAATCGATAAATTATATTCACACAGTATTCAGCAACGACCTTAAATTACGTTAATTTTCATAAAGTAATGACTGAAGTTTACTACAGGTAACGGTATTGCGTGTTTTGTTTGGTCTATTATCAAGAGACAATGGTTCCCACTGAGGTAGAATCTTGAGTTTACAAAATCAGAAGTGAGAAGAAATACAAGCAAAATAACCATAATTTTTCTTACTCCTTGATGTATTTAATTAGATTTTACACGGATGATAGAAAGTATTTTAATTTTATCCTTGTATACGTTGAAATAGAAAAACGTGATTAAAGTAACGACTTAGGGAATCTGATGCTAGTCCTAAACCGGATTATTTAACACTGCCCCTAGTTATTTTGGACTTTTCAGTTGTATGTACCTAGAACATTGTGAGTTCTATCTTTTTATTTGTCTACATCTATATCATCATTAGTCTGAGTACTGGATGCGTGATGGAATTAGTTACACAAATTTTTAATAAAATAACTAATACTTTTGCTTTAAATTGTGAGAAACTGAAGGTAATTTATGAAATAAATGAATCCACACCGTTCTGTTATGACTGTCATTAACAGTTGTCAAACAGTCAATTCTGTGAATGGATTCAATTCTTCGTAAGTATCATCTTACATAAAATTTTATCGTAATCTCATTGATTTGAGAAAATATTACTACATAGTCTCTTGATTAGCACCTGGTGAATATTCTTTGGTCCTATTTAAACAATGCAAAATCTCAGTACTTAATACAATAAGTGTTGGTTCTGTGTGTACAAGTAAATCAAAAACGAATTCTTGTGCGAAAAATATTCCAAATGTTAGACTTACAGGACAGCTCAAAACAGCTCTAATGAAGCAAAGAACATCTCTATCTATTGGAGAGCTACCTGAAATAATAGCTCTTACTCGACCACCCAGTAGTTCACGAAATTCTCGAAAAAATAGGAAATCTATTATTCCGTTCCTTCGATATATTCCACTACAACAAGTAATTATTATAAAAATTATTTTATTTTAAAATTGAGAAATATTCACGACAAAAAGTCATTTCAACGGATACAAATAGAATGCTAACTTAAATATTCATTTCTCCATTTCTTTTGTTTAGTTTGAATGATAAACATAAAAAGGATCATATTCACACACATTAATATATGTATTCATACTAGTTACCCTTTTGAGCTTCTCATAACTACTTACTGTTTCTGTTCTTCCATTCTCTTGTTTATTTCATATTGACATACTTTCCGAATTATTGGTTTAGAATTCACTTTTTTGGAAAAATTCATATATAATCGAACAAGCAATCTTGGAACAGAACAAAAAAACGTTGGCTTAAAATCTCGAAAATCATCAAATAATGACTCAATACCATCAGTGAGAAAACCGATTCGACCACCAGAAAACATGGCCAATATCTAATTGAAAGAATAGGCAATGAAATGAAACTTAGTACCAATTTACTTGTGAGATTAAGTCACTTGAAATAAAGTTAAACAGTTAAAAACAAGTTAACAGTAGCTCTTTTTAAAAAAAATATTACTGCTGGAGGACGAAGAATATTAATCTGTATATATATATATCATTTGCACAAGCCATGTAACCTTATCTATAATGATTTAGCAACTAAAGTAGTCTATTAAAAACAGAAAGAGAATTATTTAATTTAAAATATCGAAAAGGGGTTACGTAAAGCTCAAGAAGTTAAAAAAAATGTAAGATGAAGTCATCTATCTTAAAAACAAATTGTTCTTGGAGAGAGCAGGGACGAAGACTGGAGCAGCACCAATCTCCGATCCTGTTCTCTTCAAGATAATAAAGGGGACTACGTGTAAAAAATTGTTCTCTTGACGAGAGTCATGGTAAAATGAAAGTTTGAACATGTCGCTTTTGAAAACAGAGCTCAGGTTTGAAACGATCAATCTTTTTTCTCTAAACGTTCGTTAGTCGTTTTTTTAAAGTTTCTGCTTGAGTATCCTCCTTAAACTCAATATTCACGAAGAATTTTAATGTGAACTATAGTTGATCTTTCAGATTGGTTTTGGTTTCAAGTTTCTTTCAGTGAATCTTAACTGATAGTTTTTTAATGACTATTTCTGGAACTTGATTAGTATCTCGTCTATTGTGTATTCGGAGAATAAGTGCTTAGCTCTATGTGAGAAATATTGGATTAGATTTCTCTTACTGTTTAATGAAGCGCCCGCACTACGCTTGCTTTATCAAAAAATACTTTCCAACGATGAAGACATGCCAAAAGACTTAAATAACTAAGTAGCAAAACTGTTTGCTTACTGAGAAACAATAGATATTCTATTGATGATTTGAAAACAAGTGACTTGGTACTTGTATTTTAAAATTCACTAGTCATGAACATTGAATATTACCTTGAATGGTTGACTTTATTAAAATCACTATACATTTTAAAATTTCGTATTAGATTCTATTTTAAATGACTCAAAATATCACATAACTATTATGCAGCTAAAGATGCGTTCAGATTAAATGTTGAGTGGAATGAATCTCACTTTCGATCACTTTTTAAATTAAATACTGAACAATTAAATAGTATTCAGTGGGACCGCCAGGATGAGTAAATGAAAATTATAGTCCAGTTCGGTCACAATCATGGATAAAGGAGGGTTGGAGATGAGGTCAGCAAACTCCGTAGAAAATGACCATGCTAAAGAAACGCTAACCAGAATAAGCAATCTAAACCATTAAAACTCTACTCCGTGAATTGAAATGTCCTCATTCAGAAGAATTGTGACGTCTCATGGCGAAGGTCGAAACTTCTCGGTAGTCACGACGTCGATGTTCCTTCTGACAACCAGAGCAACAATTAATATAGGTGCATGGAACGTCCGGACAATGTGGAAGACCTGGGAGGCTGGTCAAATAATTACGGAAATGAGGAGCTACAACTTGGAGGTGCTCGAAATAAGTGAAACCCATTGGACCCAAACTGGACAGAAAAGATTAACTTCGGAGTGGTGCTGTTGTACTCTATTCATCAAGAAGAAAATTCCTCCGACACACAAGGAGTTGCACTGACGCTGTCCAAAGATGAACGAGAAACACTGATGAGATGGAAATCTCATGGATCCAGAAATGTCAAAGCACACCTCAAAACGAAGAAAAAAAGATCACAATCTATGTTATCTAGTACTATTCACCTACCAACGATAGCAACGAAGACGATAAAGTTCGGTCCCATGAGAGGCTGTAGTTCATCCTAAAGAAATGCTCAAGAAAGGACATTGCAGTGGTTTAGCTTCGAGAGAATTCATTAGGATTCTTATATCGGTCACTCTGATAACCCTTATTCAAGAAATCTCAGCAGTGTATGAATTCAGAAGACTACACGAAGGGCTGACTACAGGATTATCAAAACATCTTTCAAAACAAACGAGGGAATTATAATGAATGTTATCCAACGTTATGCACCCAGCTACGATAGCAACGACAATGATAAAGATCAGTTTTACGAGAGGCTGCAATCCCATAGCGAAGTGCTCACGAAACGATCTGACCACCCTGATGGGAGACTTAACCGTCAAAGTCGGAATGGAACATAATAGGTATGAAGATATCATGGGATGATGTGGACTGACCAGGAGAAAGAAACGAAAATGGCGTAAATTTATGTAAATTTGTGTGCATTGAACAAAATAGTTATAGGTGGCACAATATTCCTCCACAAACACATATAAAAAGCTACAAGGGTCCCACCGGATCACACTACACAGAACCAGGTCGATCATATTTGCATCACTAAAGAATTCAGGCGGACAATGGGAGACGCGGAAACCAGGAGAGAAACTGATATTTCTTCGGATCACCACTAGCTGGTGATTGCCAAGATGAAGCTGAAGCCAAAGAAGAAGTGAGCAACAGGAGAAACAGCCTTACAAAGGTTAAATACAGCCTCCCTTTGACATAGTGATAAACTCAATGAATTCAAGATAGCACTCAACAACAAGTTCCAAGCCTTACAAGATCTACTCAAGGAAGAAGAAGCTATTACGGAAGACAACTAGAAAGGGATCGAGAAAGCACTGACCCCAACGTGTCAGGAGGTGATGAGCCCCAAGAAGCATCATCATAAGGACTGGGTCTCAGTGTATCTGAGATAGTCAACATCATACACAATCCATACGACGGACTAAACTGCATGGAGGACAGCTAAGTGGGTTATGAATGCCTTCGCATCTCAGGGGGGGGGCACGGAATACAATGAATATCTTGTATGTATTTAGATGATTTGGACTTCGCAGATGACCTGGCTCTTCTATACTATTATTAACAACAAATACAGGTGAATACAGATAATATAGTAGCAGCCTCTACAGTAGTAGGTTTTAACATACGTAGAGGAGAGCTCAATCACACATGGTTGAGAATCTTGGAAGAAATAAGAATTTCTACACACCTAGGCAGCATTATCGATAAACCCACGAGGGTTCGATGCAGATGTAGAGGCACGTATTGGTGAAGTAATGTCAAAATTCCTACAATTGAAGAACATACGCGACTCAAAACGTCCGTCAGCCAACATCAAAATCAGAATGTTCAATATTAAATTGAAAACAGTTCTACTGTATTGAGCTGAAATTTGGAGAACGTCCACAACCGTCATCAAGGAATTGCAAGTATTTATAAATAATTATCTACACGAGATACCGAATGACCGTCGGTCAAATATTATCAGCAACAGTCTACTGTTGGAGAGAACAAACCAGCTTCCAGCTGAGGCGGAAATAAGTAAAAGGTGCTGGAGTTGGGTCGCACATACATTGTGGAAATCATCAGACTGCATAGCAATGCAGACGCTAACTTGGGATGTTGAAGGGAAACGGAAAATAGGGAGACCAACGAACACATTTCGTCGGGAATAAGAAGCAGACATCGAAAGAATGAATAACACTCCATAATAACTAGAAAGAATTGCTCTTGACATACTTAGAGAATTCTGGTTGGCGGTATATGCTTTTTCGCCAGAGATAACAGGCGCTAGTGAAGTGAATATTTAATGTTAAATGTTTTTAGAGCGAATATTTAAGATGATATGATAGTATTTACAATCCTTCGCCAATAATTTCAAGATAATCCGTTTCGTTTGGGGAATGGATGATAGCTTAAACTAGCCAGGACGTTTATGACTGGTTATGTTGGGTAGTAAATTTTTTAACTTAAAAATCCATATGAATAGATTTCAAAACATGGACGATTTAGAAGAACCAAAATTCATGAACCCTAATGTAAACATTTTTCTGTAATTTGTTTTTAACCAAATTTAAAGGTTTCATATTCATACTTGATAGTGATTTCTATGAAACGTAATTAATAAGTCAAATTCCCTTCAAACTTTATGTGAATACAAATTATTTATTGATAACTTGCCATCGTTAGTTGTTCCATCGTATGTGATAAAGGCAGGAATGAAACATGTGACAAATCTTCAGTTGAAAAATGCTGAAACATAATAAAATGTAAACGTAACAATTCAAGTGCTAATAATCAAGAACTCCATCATATTCGTCTTGCACAAGACCTGACATAGCTTTATAATGTCTACTGTTTGCTTTCATACTCAATACATATTTTACTGTTAGAAAAAAACTCTAAGAGAAATCAAATCAAACCTGATAGACTCAATCTCTCTTTCCAAGAAATACAGAAAGTCGATATTGTTCGTATCAAAGGCGATAGCTTTTTAGTTGTCTACATAGAAAATGAAAAGCATTCGCAAATCTTTTTGTTGCATATGAAATGCAATGTGTAGACACTGAATTCTGCAGCCACATGAAAACCTATTAATCTGGATCGAAGATGACAATATTGCTAGGTTATATTTTCTACATAATATCTAATTTACGTCTAATATTTTATGTTTAACTAGCAATCATTAGTAAATACACAGCATGGTTAAACAATGATTTATACTTTATTAGATTGTTATCCCTGGAAATAGCACTTCACTCACAAATAACCAATTAGTAGCAGTATTATTGCTTGTTACTCCCAATGGAGCATAGGTCGCCGACCAGCATTCTCCAACACACTCTGTCCTGGACCTTCCTTTCCAGTTCATGCTTCTCATGTCTGTCTCCGTTTCTCGGCGCAATGTGTTCTTCAGTCTTTCTGCTTTCTTTTGGCCTTGAGGGTTCCATGTGAAGGCTTGCCCTGTGATGCGATTGGGTGTTCTCAATATGTGTCCTATCCACTTGCAGCGCTTTTTCCTGATTTCTTCCTCCGCTGAGATCTGGTTTGTTCTCTCCCACGATGTGTTGTTGCTGATGGTGTCTGGCCAATGGATCCGAAGTATTTCGCGTAGGTAGCTGTTAATAAACATTTGTATCTTCTGAATGATGGTTTTCGTAATTCTCCAGGTTTCTGCCCTATACAGTAGAACTATTACGACATTTGTATCGAAAACTCTGACTTTGATGTTGGCAGTCGACAGAGTTGTTTTGAATCCCAGATTTTCTTCAATTGTAGATATGCTGCTGTTGCTTTGCCGATCCGCGCCTTCACATCTGCATCAGATCCACCGTGTTCATCAATGATGCTGCCCAGATATGTAAAGGTTTTCACATTTTCCAAATCTTCTCCGTTAAGTGTGATTCGATTGTTGCATGCTGTGTTGTGTTAGAGAATCTTGCTTTTCCCTTTGTGTATGTTGAGACCTACTGCTGCTGAGGCTGCTGCTATACTAGTCATCTTCTGCACTTGTTGTTACGTGTGCGATAGAAGGGCCAGATCATCTGCGAAGTCTAAATCATCCTAGCTGTCCACTGTATCCCATGCTTCCTCCTAGATGTTAACATCTTCATGATCCAGTCGATCACCAGGAGAAAGGGAAAGGGTGAGAGTAAGCAATCTTGTCTGACACCGGTCTTTACCTCGGATAAAATTAGTCGTACAGCAAAGTAATAATTATCTTACATAACGTATTAGATGATGAAATATGAGGTAGTTCAGTGGTGAACTATGTGAGAAACATTTTGATATTCGTCGAGTAAATATGAAATGTAAACTAGTTATACGATATTATTTAGGGAATCTTGTTTTCATTCTATTATTTACGTTCACTTCCAACAAATAATCGAACTTTAAGTGCTTGATACTATCTTAGCTGCTTTCTACTGTTTAAGAAAATTAAATGCGTAGTGATGAGGAGTCTCATACTAGGACGAAACAGCTGTCCAGTGCTTCCAAGTTTTCAATGGTGGTCTAACATTGATTCATTCATGATACCAGTTTAAACTCAACAATCTCCAGAATTCTATACCGATAACTAAATAATAGTCAATGCATTATAAAACCCGTTCTTAAAAACATTATTTACTTTAAAAAAGTAAGCGCTAACAGGATTTCATCCATTTTGTTAGTCCACTATTCATGGATAACAGTGATGGTAAAGCATTTTATCTTATAGGAATCTACTATTTCAAGTTACTGGTTGCTGATACAAAGGTTAGTTGTTCAGTTCAGCTAAGTATATAGTATTCGCGCTGAAAACGTTTGAATCTGAAACCATCAAGGTACAGATAATGCAGCAGTTAGTTTCCTTTGAGCAAGAAAGTCATCAAAGAAGACTCAGATGTTTGCATTAATTACAGCCGTTCTGGTGAAATACTTAAAGAAACTTCATAAAATTTTATGTAGTCTATTTGGAATCTTTTAAGATACGTCTCATTTGAATCAGTAGAGAAAAACAATCTAATTAAACAGAAAGTAGTCGTTCAAGTAAACGTGAATCTATGTTTAGTAATAAAATTAAAGTGGTCCATTTAAAGAACAAACTCCGCCTGGAGTCCCTTTCCGGGGGCTACTGCCGGTCCCAAGCCTGGATAAAGGAGGAGGGTTGGGCATGGGGTTAGCGACCCCATCCCGTAGAAAACTAACTCGCTAAAAAAACGCTAACCAGAAAAAATTATTCAAACCATTTAAACTCTGCCCTGGGAGTCAGGAGGTCTTCGTTTAGAAGAATTATGACGCCTCATGATGAAAGCCGAGTTTCTTCGGAAGTCACGAGGCCGATGCCCCTTCTGACAACCAGAGCAACCATTTATTTAGGTACATGGAATGCTCGCACAATGTGGGAGACTGGGAGAGTTTTTCAAATTGCTGCAGAAATGAGGAGATACAATTTAGAGGTGCTTGGGATCAGTGAAACACATTGGACGCAAGTTGGACAACAACGACTAGCTTCAGGGGAGCTGCTGTTATACTCCGGACATGAACAAGAAAATGCCCCACATACACAAGGAGTTGCATTGATGCTGTCCAAACAAGCACAAAATGCACTTATAGGATGGGAATCTCATGGACCAAGGATCATCAAAGCCTCATTCAAAACAAAGAAAACGGGGATTACAATGAACGTCATCCAATGCTACGCGCCTACCAATGACTACAATGAAGACGCTAAAGATCAATTCTACGATAGGCTGCAGTCAATCGTCGAGAAGTGCCCAACAAAAGACCTGACTATTCTGATGGGAGACCTAAATGCCAAGGTTGGAATTGACAACACCGGATATGAAGAGACGGACGACACGGACTGGGAAAAAGGAACGAAAATGGTGAGAGATTTGCAAATCTATGTGCCTTCAATAAACTGGTCATAGGCGGGACTATATTCCCACATAAACGCATACACAAAACCGCATGGACTTCACCGGATCACAGCACACAGAACCAAATCGACCATATCTGCATCAACAAAAAGTTCAGGAGGACGATGGAGGACGTGAGAACAAAGAGAGGAGCTGATATAGCATCAGATCATCACCTGCTGGTCGCCAAGATGAAATTGAAACTCAAGAGGCACTGGACAACGGGGAGGACAATATCACAAAAATTTAATACGGCTCTTCTTCGGGATAATGACAAACTCAATAAATTCAAGATAACCCTCAGCAATAAGTTCCAAGCCTTTCATGATCTACTCAATGGAGAAGGAACTACTATGGAGAGCAACTGGAAAGAGATAAAAGAAGCAATCACTTCAACATGTCATGAGGTTCTGGGCCAAAAGAAGCACCATCACAAGGATTGGATCACGGTCGATACACTGGATAAGATTCAAGAAAGGAGGAACAAGAAAGTAGCAATCAATACCAGTCGAACAAGAGCAGAAAAAGTCAAGGCACAAGCTGAATACACAGAAGTAAACAAGCAAGTGAAAAGGAGCATCAGAACCGACAAACGTAAATATGTGGAAGATTTGGCAATTACGGCGGAAAAGGCTGCCAGAGAAGGAAACATGAGACAACTGTATGACACAACAAAGAAACTCTCCGGAAATCACCGTAAACCAGAACGACCAGTGAAAAGCAAGGAAGGCAAGATAATCACCAACATTGAAGAACAACGAAACAGGTGGGTAGAACACTTCAAAGAACTCTTGAATCGACCAGCCCCACTGAACCCACCCAACATCGAAGCAGCACTCACGGACCTCCCAATTGATGTTGGCGCACCGACAATTGAAGAAATCAGCATGGCTATCAGACAAATCAAGAGTGGCAAAGCAGCAGGACTAGACAGCATTCCAGCAGAGGCACTGAAAGCAGACGTAGCGGCAACTGCAAGGATACTCCAAACTCTCTTCAAAAAGATCTGGGATGAGGAACAGGTACCAAAAGACTGGAAAGAAGGACTTCTAGTCAAAATACCAAAGAAAGGCGATCTCAGCAACTGTGACAACTACAGGGGAATCACTCTTCTTTCAATACCAGGAAAAGTCTTCAACAGGGTATTGTTAAACAGGATGAAGGACTCCGTAGACGCCCAACTCCGAGACCAACAGGCAGGATTCCGTAAGGATAGATCGTGCACAGACCAAATCGCAACTCTACGGATCATTGTGGAACAATCAATTGAATGGAATTCATCACTCTATATCAACTTCATCGACTGCGAAAAAGCATTTGATAGCGTGGACAGAACAACCCTATGGAAGCTTCTTCGACACTACGGCGTGCCTCAGAAGATAGTCAATATCATACAGAATTCCTATGATGGATTAAACTGCAAGATCGTTCATGGAGGACAGTTGACAAAGTCGTTCGAAGTAAAGACTGGTGTCAGGCAAGGTTGCTTACTCTCACCCTTTCTCTTTCTCCTGGTGATCGACTGGATCATGAAGACATCAACATCTGAAGGGAAGCACGGGATACAGTGGATAGCTAGGATGCAGTTGGATGATCTAGACTTCGCAGATGATCTGGCTCTTCTATCGCACACACAACAACAAATGCAGGAGAAGACAACCAGTGTAGCTGCAGCCTCAGCAGCAATAGGTCTCAATATACACAAAGGGAAAAGCAAGATTCTTCGATACAACACAGCATGCACCAATCCAATCACAATTGACGGAGAAGCTTTGGAAGATGTAAAAACCTTTACATATTTGGGCAGTATCATCGATGAACACGGTGGATCTGATGCAGATGTGAAGGCACGGATTGGCAAAGCAAGAGCAGCATATCTACAACTGAAGAATATCTGGGACTCAAAACAATTAGCAACCAACACCAAAGTCAGAATTTTCAATACAAATGTCAAGACAGTTCTACTGTATGGCGCGGAAACCTGGAGAACTACGAAATCCATCGTCCAAAAGATACAGGTGTTTATTAACAGTTGTCTACGCAAAATACTTCGGATCCGTTGGCCGGACACTATTAGCAACAACCTACTGTGGGAGAGAACAAATCAGATCCCAGTGGAGGAAGAAATCAGGAAGAAGCGCTGGAAGTGGATAGGACACACATTGAGGAAAGCACCGAACTGCGTCACAAGACAAGCCCTCATATGGAACCCTCAAGGTCGAAGGAAGAGAGGAAGACCAAAGAATACATTACGCCGATAAATGGAGATAGATATGAGAAAAATGAACAAGAATTGGATGGAACTAGAAAAGAAGGCTCAGGACAGAGTGGGTTGGAGAATGCTGGTCGGCGGCCTATGCTCCATTGGGAGTAACAGGCGTAAGTAAGTAAGTAAGTATTTAAAGAACAATAAATCCCTACTTATAAAACTTCTGCTAGCAATACAAAATACTTTGGTTTTGCTCTCAGGAAAACGGGATATTTCAATAGTTTGTTGTAACGTGTAACAACTCGAACAAATTACATAGAACTTTTCACGTGTAACCATTTTTTACAACTAAATATTGGTGTGTAAAACACAAATGTCATTTATGAGAACGGTAAAAACCCTGTTCTACAGCTTACAAAATATAATTACATGAGATTCATAAATCAGTCATTAGGTAAGTACAGAAAATATTTCTGATCGTTTGAAAATTTCCCCTAGAAACTTATTCTTTTGCTTCCACTTAAATCTCTAATTCAACTGTTTGAAGCATTTTTGATTATCTTATCCTCCAACATATACAGTAACGACGATTGAAGTTTAGAAAAAATCTATGTAACTTTATGCTTAGGAGTTACCTTAAATTTATTCCCTCAGGTTTCTGCAAATTCAGTTAACAAATGTGAATGATAAACAGATGTCACTCTAACCTTAATTACTAAATATTTCGGTCCTCTATCATATAAATAAGGAGTTTATAACCAGCTGTACTACGTAATGCTGGTTGGCAAGTAGAAGTTGTGTTTAGTTTTATTGTAAAATAATAATGACTATAAGTAGTTTGAGTTTTGCTTCCATCCAAACTTATGAATTTATAAATTGTACTAAATAAAACAAAAAGGGGTCTATCTTTCAAAATTAAACTCTATCAACCAACAAACGTTTTCTTTCAATTAGTAATAGTAAAAAAAATAATTAACATCATATATAAATATATCTACTATTTTACGAATATACGATATTTGATTAGATTAGGAATATTATTATTATTAATTCTAGACTAACGTTTTCTTCTGCCAAGCTAATAGTTAGCTTTGCGGCATTTAAATAAGCTTTGTTTGTTATCATAACTCCTTTGGGTAAACCTAGAGAAAAAAGGGTGAATGTAAAATCAGATTAATGAGATTTATCATATACTCCTGTCTTCTTTATCTGTTAGTTATTCGAAGTTATGACATGAATTAAGATATAGATTCATCGGTTGAGTTATTTCAATTTTTAAAATTTAATCACCATGGTTCACTGCAAAAATGTGTAAAATCAAATTCTCACTATTTATATACTCTTGCTGAACAATAGCTTCGATATTAAGGAAAATAGTTTATCTGCGCCACTGTTTGCATACAGTATGGTAATACTGTATGGCCATGGTAATATTCCTTCTTACGAAAGACTGTACAATCCGAAGAAAATATTAATATAATAATCGTGTACTCACTTGGAAATGATTTCAGCATGGAATTTCGACACTTCGGTCTTGATTCGTTATCGGTGGAGTCAGGCAAGTCCTGACTGATTCAGAAACCCATATCCCATACGGAATTATAACCGTACTACATCACTATTTACTTGAATGTTAAAGTTCAATTACTGAATTTCAACTCTATGATTCTATAATATAATTTAAATTAGAAGATCCGAAAATCGTTGATTCTACTTCACATGACCTCATAGGTGTACACTATTGAGAAGTCATGGAATATAATAAAGCTACAGTTTTGTATCTTGATTTTAAATATTTCTTCAGCTAATATTACCCCATTATAAAAACTATTTTAGATACTTAGAAATCAAGGTCGTAGCATAGTATTTTCATAAGCTCTTCGTTAAGTGTAGAACCTAATTAAGGGTAATGTTTTAGTGTTATAATTACCGTAAAGCGCTTAAGGTTCATAATATATTGAGAATTTATTCAAAATGTAAACAGCTAATTGCTTTGAAATGAAAATTATGATAATGAAAATCTCCATGGTGCCTTCATCTAACATAGGCTTCATAAATGGTTAGCTCTCATGATTTTTATGGGGTTAATTAAAAAGAAAACAAACACAGATTGTCCGTCTCCTTATGATATAGAGTTAGCAATAACTTTTCAGAGATTTGAGGTACAAAACTTCAACTTAGTACGTCATCCTCTCCAATCATATGTTAATTGGAAATAAAAGTGAATTAGATAATTGTCTAGATTCACTAATTAGTCTTCAGTATATTAATTTATTCTAGTTGAAAATTATTTTTTATCATATCTCAATGTCTTTAGAATAGACTACATAGAGTCTATGAATTACAACTAAATTTTTTTCGCAATAAGGTGTGCTTTCAGTGTTCTCTAACCTTCAAAATTGCTTTTAAAAGTTAAAATGACATTCGTTTATTACGAATACATGCAAATTATCGACTTCCAGTGTTATAAATAAATCTACCTAATGATCCACTGGTATATAATATCATGCATAGATCGTTGTCATCCGGGACCTAAAAATAAAATGTAAAAGCAGAAGCTTAAAAAGAACACATTAATCGGTATTTGGTGACTTAAATTTACTTAAGCCATATTTCACGAAAAAATAAGAATAATTATTTAACTGAATAATGACTTCTTTTATTATGGAAAATTGCAAATATTGAAATCAGTTGTTGACATTCAGCGAGAATCATGGATATGGATAATTTCTGTTTAAAATTATATTTCGATAAACAAATAATGGTTATATGGTATATTATTTTCCTAATACAATCTTTTAATTATTTTAATATTCTGACTATCATCCTTCTGAAATGTGAGGTACTATATATTTTATTGTCTGACCGATGAACTATTTCAAGTTGTATGTGTGAATCAGTGCAACGGAAACATTACTGTAAATCGAAAACCGACTATTAACGTTCTACGTAGTTTTTTCATAAATATTAATGTACAGAACCTATAAGAGATTGAATTAAAATATTCAAGACTATGTACTAGTAATAAATTGTGTTTTTACAAACCTTTGTTGACGTGTGGAAAAAGTTTACAGTTACAATAAATTATTAATAATCATCTGCCCTGAAGATCAAGTTAATCGTTGTGCCATTTCGAACGAAGAAATGTCATTCGTTTTAACTGAATGGCTTTATCAAGTTTCGCTTGACGCTAATCTTTATTACCGTAAACTATCTAACGGTTATGTATTACATGTATATGTTACCTTCATCACTCCATAAAATCATATCACCCAAAAGATCTACCTCGAAAATTTACCCCTTCCTGATCAATTTAGATATATAAAGATAAAATTGAATTGTAAATCTCAAACACATTACTTATTTAGTCTCTAAATGGTTATTGAGCTTAGAAATTTTCGGATATTGAAATTATTGAGCTTGTAAATGATTTCCACATATTTCGAAATAATTTCAGAATTACTTGAGAGGTTTTTACAGGATGATGCACTTTATAAAGAAGGAATTGATTTGGTAAAGTTAAAATAAACGCCTTAAACCTAGATTTATTAATGTTTTAATCACTGTCTTTACGAAATGGAAGCTATAGTAAATCAAATATCGCAACAAAGCAACCTAGTTCAAATATGTCAATATCGAACAGTACAATTTATATAGAAGTAATCAACTGGCGGTTCTGCTGACTTACCTTTTCGGGTAAACGATTAGTACATCCTTTTTCCTGAAATATAAGTAAATATTAGGTTTCTTCATTACGATATTAAGGATAAATTGTGAAGTAAGTAGCTGAAAATACGAACTGCATGGTTAAACTCCAAGTCTCATAGTAAAGACTCTATAGGCGCCTTTCATCATTTTTGTTCAATGGATTAATAACAAATACTGCACTTTATAAATATTTCTTTCATAGAAGAGTGAATATTATCGTAGTTATCTGAGACTTCATTGGAATTTTATGGTTTCCCGCTTATTTGGAAGATTATCTTTCCCTTACATAATTCACGTTGCAAATACCATTGAAAACATGGCTAGTTATAGCTTAATGAACCAAACAACTTGGTTTACATTTTGTAAATCGAACCAGTTATTTTTTTTGCCAGACAGATCCTTGTCATTATCGCAGTAAGAGAGTCACATTATTAAATTAATATAAGTCACAAGACTTGGCTAAAAATTATTCCGTCATGTAAACTACCAAAATAAATGCTCATATTTCGTTTTTTTACTTTTCTATTCAGTGTGTATAGCTCAGTAGGCTTGATTGTTCTGAATGAATACTTTCCTGGGTGGAAACAGAGGTCATCGATTCATTCTATAAATTTTTTTCACTATAATACGTGTAAATAATGGAGTAGTATATATGCACTTAATAAAAAAAATTAACGTATTCATAACTACGAATACTAAAATAAACATTTAATTAATGTTCTAACACTCTACTATTAGTTTTTTCCCTCGTACTAACGTTTACAATTCTCTAGTTTTACAAGTTTTACGGAACTAACATTTGTTTGAATTACTTAAAACCATATATAACAACACTGTAATAGTTCGTGTTTATAATTAAGTGGTTCACTTTGTCAATGTCACGTATCTGAATGCAATATTATATATATATATATATATATATATATATATATATATATATATATATAAACAATCAGGATTCTTAAAATCATATTTCATCCTTTAGAATTAACTGAAAGTTTATTGATTGTGTTACGTAAGCATTACGAATGCGACATATGTATACGTGAACACAGATATCAAATTTTTGTCAAACGTGTATAGTATATTATATATAATCCGCTTAACTGCATTATCATGTCTTGATAAACGTATTTTCTCATCTTAATACTTCGTATCTCCAGTTGGTAATCTAAATGAGTCTGCATTAATTCATCGGTGTATGACTTGACAGAAATTGAATAATGAAAATAACTTAATTGAAACAAATGAGGTTGCTAGTTTTAATTCCAAGAATAAACTTATGCATAATGGACAAGAATAGAACTACACATTTATGCCTTTTACTAAAAATGACACTATGTATCCCAGATCGGTGAATTCCGTTGGCTAAGCAGTGAAAATATGTACTACTAAACAGTTGTTGTGTCATAGCTTAGAACTTTTCAACTTCGTGCAATTATGATTTTATACATTATCTAACTCAGGAAGCGTTAATCCTCGAGTTGGGCACTCTGCATTCAGATAATTATGTCGAAGTCAAATGATTCACATTTTCAAATCAAACCAACTCCTGATATCTAGTACAACTGACAGTATCAATCTTATTCTTTATATAACAGGAATATGCCAGTTACGATTTATCACTCGAACTTCACAAATTCACATAGAAAAAAAGTTATTAGTGAGCACACGACTAATTTTTAGTTCGTTAGTGAGACAGATATCACCAGTTAAACTTAATAACTGTTACGAAATATTATAGATGTGGATATATGAATCATTTGATTTCTATTTAGTGGTCTGAATGCAATACGCTCCACAAAAACATTAAAATACCCTGAGTTTGACAGCGCATGAAATAGTGGTTGCATAATATTGGGAAGTTTCACACTCAAATATATTAACTTTTAGGTCTCCCACGGTTTTGATTGGTTGTTTAGCTGAAGTACATCCTCTGAAACAATGATTTCATCGACAATCCCTTAGCTGATCATATAGGAATATTTTTTGAAAGAAAGAATTCGTTAACGTCAAATAATAGATTATCGGTACTTCGTAATTTATAAGTGAAAGTGATCGACTATAGTCCTCGAAAATCTATATAGAAATAAAAACGAATCCCAGACACGGTGGTTTTACGTAGAAATGATCATAAACCATCCAGTTGTCTATAGTTAATTCCTTCCAAATAAAAGAAATGCTTTTTGTTATTTAGTTTAACATACCAACATCTCTTCAAATGTGAACAGTCGAACTTTATCTGACCATTCTCTTTTAAAAGATTCGAATGTGTTGTCTGGTTCCATAATAATAAATACTTCAAGTATATGCTGATTGATTTTGTTCAAATGGTAAGCTTGAGATACTGTGTCACAGACAATAATTTTTAGTTCAGCTAAATTAAAATTGGAAGAAAAAATAAAGCTGGAAATAAGTATACTTAACGGCAGGATAATCAACTATAAGGTTTAAGTAGTGTTTAAAAAACGATAAATAAAAGCTCATCTTGAAGTTGCATTGAATTTATATTGTATACTCCTATTAAGTTGTGTGATTAGTAAAACAGAACTAGAGATTTTCGTCTGAAATCTAATAATTTCATTGTATGTTAGCATTATTTATATGAAGAAGGTATTGATGATGTTGTCTGAAACGACAATGAGAGGAACGAAATCAAACAATTCAGCTCAGAAAACGCAATACTACTGAAATATAGAAACATGATCACAAATTTATCTGTTTATCAAACCTGTTGCAAGTGTCAGTTCCATAAATTTAGATATACTTCGTTGCAATAATGTCTTTTTCACCTGACTAAAAAGGCTTTCAAAGTAACAAGGTACTGCTCTATTTGAAGAAGTTCATCATATTACACTAATTGTCAGATTTTATACTTTTCACACAATATGCACTTACAGAACTATGAATTATAACCTACATTTTAGAGTTAATCAAACTTCATATAATCTAATTTTATTTCGAACTTGAGGTATTGATATAGAAATATAAGCAAAATAAACTGATTTTAGTACATGTTTTACACTATAGATGTTTTTAATCACACCAGAGTAAATAGTTATTGAGCTTCCAACCATAAGTTATATTAGAGACAAAAAAACAAAATCGTTTTTTATTTTAATGTTTTGTAATTAGACCAATCCTAATTAATTAGTACGAGTAGTTTTAGCAAGTATTTTCCAACATTCGTCAAATATGTATAATATAACGATATTGAAACATCAGTTGACCGAACCGATCTGATTTATTCTCATTATGTTCTTAAATTTGTTCTGATTTATTTAGTTGAAAAATGGGATCTTAATTTAATCTGTAAGGATTTGTTTTGTTTTCGATCTTTACCAATGTTACATCGCCGTCGTTTAACTTATTTTTCTTTCCTCAACGAACTGAAATCTGTAGGCAAACAAGATCAATGATATGATTAAATATTTAACATTTTATTATGGGTCATGATGGGACCTTAGACATGTTTTATTTTATTCATCTCTTATACCGTAAACTTGTTTACATAACAGTTGTTTATGAATTCATTGAAATCAGAGGCCACTCAGATGAGAACGTTTCCTAATGACATCCTTGGAGCATTTTAGAATCAATACCTGGATATCACATAAAAATTATCTACGGAAGAGTCAATAGATATGTCAGTGAATTGTGTATCTCAACAGGATACAAAATGATTTCTAATTAAGTAATAATAAAGTTCGTTACCAGGTGAGTTACTGGTTTAGACATTTCTTCAGTTCAAAGGCCGTGATTAAAATAATTCAGTCTTTATATGTACTTTTATTACTCAAATATATAGAAGTTCTAATTGAAGTCATTGGTTTCATACAGTTAGTTCCCTTTATGAATTTAAATAAAGCAAGTCATTGGTCCATACGAGGTTCAAAATCTTACAGTTCTTTCTAGCGTTCAATATCTCGGATAATGACATAGATAATAAGTTACTCATTTACTTTCAAAAACTATCAAACTGACAAGCCTCATTTTATAAATGTCACGGTCAATAATAACTAAAATAGCTGAGTATGTATTTGGTGACCTAAAAATTCAATCAATGGATATTTGAAAATATCCTGGTGGAGTGATGGCTAAACTAGCCATCACTGAGTGTTTTACATGTAGCTACATGTTTTCATATTTAATCAAGTGGATTCTACAAATATGATATTGCATAATATTATAGATAATTGATATTATTATCTGCCTACATATGATTATGTTTCATTTTAAATTCAGTATTGTTGTCTCATTTTTTAAGCAAATTGTAATATTCGATTAAAAACAACTTAATCTGTCCAGTATATACGCTACACGACATTAGACCTTAAATAAATTTTGTGAAAAAGTTTTTAGGAAACTCAACCAATGTTAGTGAATGGTTATGGATATGAAGCGTTAATAAAAATGCGTTTTTGCAGGTTACAATGATCATCAAGATAATCTAATGGTAACTTATGTTGATGAAACATTAAACGTATGATTTTCCTTGCGCTTTCCTATTCTCAATTACATTTCAGTATGATTACTAGTGATTTAATCTTTAGTAAATGGTTTGAGAACAGGATTCCGGCATTAGGATGTGTGAGACTATGAAAAGCAAAACAACGAGCCTTACGTCTAACGACTTCCAAGTATGTTCAGTATAGTAAAAATGAGTTTTAGGATATATGTGTGTAGGGAGGATGTAGTTTGAGGACTTTAGGTCCAACATTGTATAGATTTTATAAAATAACGTTCCCATGATTTTAGTTACAGCATCTGTTGGACAGACTTTGCATATTTATTTACAGCTGCCTAACAATAAAAACTTTCATTAAAAAAGACAATCACGCGAAATTATAATTTACTGATTTCTAGCTTTAGATGTATTGTTAATTTCTTCCTAAGACTTCCTGTTTCGAAAATTTGCTTCGACTCCATAGGATACACGTATTTGCAAGGCTAATTTTTCAAATTACTTACTTTCATTAATGACATGAACTATAGCTTCATCACCAAAAGTACTATATAACGGTACAGTGACAAACGAGTATGCAGCACCAGCTAACTGTGCTATTACCCACTAAAAAACAGGGAATAAGGAAACTATATATGATGCGTTACTGTTTACAACAATGAATAACTAAATATGAAGGTAAACAATTGATTATTCCTGTCAAGTTCATACCTCACAAAGTTACTAAAACTTTTATTTGTGATTGCATCAAGCTGTCAGTAAACGCAGTTTAAAAAAACAACTGTCCTAATAAATTGTAGACTTCTTAAAAATAAATGGATAAAATTTCTCTTTACATACAAACTTCTTGACAGAAATTTTCATGGTATCAAAGTGAATAAATAATGTATACTGAAAATATTTCATTTCATAGAACGATATTTTCTGACGAAAGTGATTTAATCTAAAGTGTTACTTTATATTCACGGCATATGCATTAAGTTAATATAATGCACAGACTTTTAGATTTCAAAGAACCTAAGTATATAGTTTTCAGCAGCTAGGTTTCAAATGACTTAAAAAACTTCCAAATAAGTATATATATATATATATATATATATATATATATATACGAAGTAAAATTATTTTCAAAAGAAAAATAAAATAAATGACCATTGAACAACATTCGTAAATTATAACTCATTTTATATCTACATTAAATGAACTCTGACCATATAAAACTTTCAGAATAATACTGTATGAAAATCTAAAAAAATTTTCAGAACATATGACTAAAACCTTCAGTGACAAATATTTCAATAGAAATGTATTATCTACGTAAATTTTTTTAAAGATCATCCAAATAACAGAAAATTGGAAATACTTTGGTCTGTGTATTTTAATTTAACGATGAAATAATGTTTAGAAAATATCTTACAACAAACTAGGCTTGTTGATTTGACTTTATACAAAAGCCGAATTCAATGTGTAAGAATGTTATAATTTATACTGAAATTCAGATTGGAATCTTTACAAACAAAAACGAAATTATGTACCACCACATAGTTCAAATGTAATAAGTATCTTTCACAGTTTCGAACTATCTAAGCAAATGACGTTTCCAAGACATCCCTCAGGGTAAATAAGGATACAAAAAAGAATGTAACAAATTTGGTTTTGCGTGGTAATCACTGTATCTAATATACACGATTGTTTTTCTATTCAGGACTTAGAAATGCCAGAACACGGGAAATCACTTTTGTTATTTTCAAAGTATTAAGGCTAAAAAATGCACTAAAGAAATTATTATCATACAGCTTTTGAATGTGCTATTTATCTAATAATCCAAATCATTTCCAATACTGACAAAATTGCCAACAGTTAGTCAGTCATCATCAACGTAAAACTGTGCACGAACAAATATTAAACGATGTTACCACATCTCATATCAACACAACAAAAGCATTCTCCATTAATCGATGTATAGTTTTTATATCTGTACTAATTAACTTCTATGTTTATTGATGTTAATAGTTCGAAGAATTATAATTTGCTGTCCCTAACCCCCATGGTTCACAATCCTCTAATCCCTACAGTAGGACTTACAGTCACATTTGCTATTGAACAACTCTAGTAAATATTTTTCGTTAACTTATTTTACCGCTCCTAAAACTTAACGGTTTAATGTAATAAAATTGGTAACTGATACGGTTCAGTTTGTAAATGTCATTCATATTCCTTTTAAATACCGGTTTACTTTAAACTAGCCAAAATATGGTATGGTAATATGACTAACTTTAAACTTTTACATAAAAGATGGCCTTTATAATGTGTAATATTGTTTACTATCGCATTTAGTTGGCTGAAGGGACATATTTTGCACTATTCTACATTAGCTATAATATACCTGAGCATCTGATCTTTATTCAGTAGTTGTTTCTTGGCGAAATCCGGATTCCTAGACGCTTAAAATAGAAGAAAATGAAACATCGCTTTCTACCTATTAAGTTTTAAAGTTAGCATTATGGTTTTTCAGCGATTCCCTATGTTTTACGGAAATGAATTGGCTTTCTGAATTATCGTAAAACAGTGATAAAATTAAATTAGTTTCTAGATATTTCCCTAAAATATTAGGCTTTTAATGGCATCTTATTCCCTGGACACATCCATGCTTTCTAGTCCGGCTGTAGATTATAAACACTTTCAATTATATTAACTCTAAATCTCATTTTGGTTACATTTCATTTCCTCTTACTGGCTAGACAAATGTTTTATCGAATGTAGATTGTTTAATTAGCTGTCCTGTAATCACATTGAAAACTTACCTTTGGAGAATTTTTTCCATAAATTCCAATAAAATTATTCATGGAGATTTCTTCCATCAGTGTCGTTACTGCCGATCCAAACTGTTGAATTTGTTCATAAACCTGAATATTAAGTTAATGAAATTATAATATTCCTCTTCGTTATTATACTTACCTCTTGATAAGTAATCCATTTAATTGGGGAACTGAATGACTGACGCATTCCAAGGCAACATTTATCTTCTGTATAATATAAATAAAATTCAGTTAGTAATAAGTGATTTTGAAAAATACCATTACCCTAGAATCATATTCATTTATTCACTTTGGAATAAAACAGAAGTTTATTTGTAACGAAGATGGAAATTATTCTTATCTTTATGACAAATAACACACAGAAATAAAAACCTTAAAGAACATTACATATTACGGTAGGAATGAAGAACCAGTTTAAAATATTTTTTATTTAGCACAATATAAATTCCCTTTGATGTATTTGCTATTATATTTACCTTTTTGTCAAATACTTTTTGAATATCCTAGCTTTGAAGTTTTTGTAGTGTTATTTTACTATACTAGTATCACTAACAAACAAATAACTTTCTATTATATGTATGCATTACAGCTATCTACAAATTAACCTTTTATTCATCTTGATTTATGATTATTTGCAAACTTGTGATAGAAAAAGTTCAAGGTGAAATTTCGCGCAAAGTTTATATCTTAAAACATCTAATATTAGGAACTTGTTTCTAAATCAAGAAATATAGTGTTTATAACCCAAATATTGATGCAAGTGATGGAATTGATATGTCATGCATAAGATGTAGTTTATTCACCTAAATTTTCATACGGTCATTGCGTGATTCTAGGATTTAAAATAACAACACATACTACGGAAGAAGTTGTGAGAACTAGACAGGGCAAGCATTTAATATTTCTGCAATGGTACGTACAAACGTCAAAGTCAAGTTATCATCTTGTTATGAGGACGCCATAAAATTGACCCCACGTTAATCTGAAAGTAGCACTGCAACTGATTGAAACATACGTTAGTCTTATGCAAAAGATGACCCCTTGTGATGTCAGACTGCATATAACCTGACATTGTTTATTTATGTGAGGAAAACTAAGACTAAAATCTGTAAGCAGATTAAATGGTCAAGAGTTCGGGGACATTAAATTTAAAAACTTTTGTAATATGGTCTACTTAATTATTCTTTCTGAACATCAGGATATAAGGATAACGATTGTTTACATCATTAGTATTATTTTTTAGACACTAACCATAGCTTTAATATTAATTACTAATCTGTAAAAATAAACCTAATTAATAAACAAAGAAAAACATATAGCAGG
Organism: Schistosoma spindalis; assembly: GCA_946903255.1. Classification (NCBI taxonomy): domain Eukaryota; kingdom Metazoa; phylum Platyhelminthes; class Trematoda; order Strigeidida; family Schistosomatidae; genus Schistosoma; species Schistosoma spindalis. The sequence continues at coordinate 59,954,809 of OX336416.1, read as the reverse complement.
AAACTCCAAACATCAAAGTATATTGAATAATATCTGGAATACTTTAAATATCCATTTCACTAAAAAAGAGGAATAACCAACATCGAACAAATAATCCTCAGGTCAGTCAGTTAGCTGCAATGTAGGACCAGGCACGTATATGCATCGATCGAAGTTGCCATACCGCATTAGCACAGAAAGATGGACACCGGATTCATAGAAGTAGTTGATTCAGTGGTGGTAATATATAAAAGAAAAATTTCATATTAAGAGATAGTACAGGAAGATAGAATTAGTTCGTAGAAATAAAGATATGAAGCGATTTTAATCTCCTAGTTTAAAGGAAGACAGAGAGTGTATACACCGACGCCATTGTGATCGATTCTGAGCCATGTCACCAAGAGTCTCCAACCATTGGTTGCGATAGTCACGCGGACCCCAACCAGGCAGTCTGAATCTACCAACATGGCTCAGACCGTAAGTTACTGACTTCAAGCACTGATGCCACGTTTTGGTTTGGCCGCCCCTAACTTTCTTCCAATCATCCCCAACACCGGTTAGCATTGCGCACCGTGGTAATCGGTGTTCAGGCATACGCAGCACGTGGCCCAACCATCTCAGTCGATGAAGATTCATAACCTCATCAACTGATTTACCATCATTCCCTAATACCCTGCATCTAACCTCACTATTACTTACCCAGTGATCCAAGCAGATACCCGCAATATTTCTAAGGCACCTGTGGTCAAATACTAGTAACTTACGAATATCTTCTACTCTTAAAGGCCATGTTTCACAGCCGTATAGTAGAACGGAACGAACTGCCGCGCAGTATACTCGCCCCTTAATTGATAGACGGATATCCCGCCTTCGCCATAGATGACGTAAGTTGGCAAAGGCCAAACGAGCTATTCGAATCCGTGCTGAGATTTCGTCAGACACCAACCCATTAGGGCTGATCGGACTTTCAACATAAGTGAAGTTGTCAATGCATTCGATTACTTCACTCTCTATCCTTAGTTCAGGTGTTGACGCAGACCAGTCCTGAGACAACAACTTGCATTTAGAGGGAGAGAAGCGCGTCTCAATTATTCTGGCATTGTTGCTCAGTGCTACCAAAAAACTCTGCATTTCATCAGTGTCTTCACCAAACAGGACTATGTCATCTGCGTATTCTAAGTCATTAAGTGGACCTCCTGGTAGGAGATCATTGCACGAGAATTCAGTCGACGAGAACGTTATTTCCATCAGTAGGTCTATGACGAAGTTAAACAAAAATGGAAAAAGTGGACAGCCTTGGCGGATACCACTTGAGGTTGCGAAAGCAGATGACAGTTCGCCATAAGCTCTCACTCGACTAGTAGTGTTCGAGTAAAGAGCCTTCACAAGGTTTATGTACTTCTGAGGTACGCCTTTCAATGACAGACACTGCTACAGAACCTCTCGGTCAACAGAGTCAAACGCTGCTTTTAAGTCAAGGAAGACCACCATTGTCAGACGCCGATAAGTATGCCTGTGTTCTAGAACCTGACGAATGGTGAATATGTGGTCGATGCAGCCACGACCAGGTCTGAATCCAGCCTGATTTTCACGTGAAGTGTATCCTTCCGAGCTGGTGATGTTTTGAGACTCCGTCTATGATTCTTGGATTTTTTCGAAGAGCTATTTGAGTGCTTGACAAAACTGTGTAAATAATGTTACTGTTCATCATACTGAGCTAGTGTCAATTATCAATCAGTGAAAGATGCTATTTTGGAAAACCAGTTTTAATGGCCTGTGTGTGTTATACGAATTGTATCTAAGAGGGTCCCAATTCCTAGTATTATTTTCCGATACTAAAACGTGTACTTAGAGTCATTTTATAATGCGTTGTTATCTAACAATGAAGGGTTATGTATGACTAAGATTTGTTGGTAGTTCACGCTTTTTCTGACTGGTTCCTAAACATCGTGAAACTCAGTGACTTTAAGAGTCACTAGACATGCCTCGGAATAAAATCTAGTAATAACTGTGATGAAACTTTTTGTGCTCCACTTAAATAGTAAGACACATCTTTCAACCTGATGAAGTTTATCGTGACCGTCTTTTATTTAAACTCTATCCCTAGATGATGTTAAGATCCGTTTGTTTGACGTGTATTCATCATGTGGCATACTCATCAGTATACTGCTGTACTTTGTATTTTTTGTTATAAAAACCATGTGAAGCGTAATTTTCATCTGTAATCATCTTTAAGTAATTTACCCTATTTATTTGGAGGTCACTTGGTACTTAATTATGGCTTAATCAATTGATAATCAAATTATTTATTAAGCTCAACGAATACACTTATTGAGATAATGTTAGTCAGGTTTTAAAAAAAGATATTAACTACGTGCTCTACACCTATATTTAATATCACAGTTGTCAGATTTCATAAATAATCCATGAACAATCAATTCCACAGAACTTTAAGTAACTTTTGTACTACAGATTTTTATCAGATGTTTGCGTATCAGTCTGATAGAAATAAAGTATTCTATCCGATTTATAAGTAAATTATGAACAAGTTTTATATAAACTTATGATGTCTAATATCAAAGAATATTTCAAGTTTTAAAGATGACAACTAACAGCCATATTTGACTGCTTGAGTACATAATAACTACTGTAAAATTTTCAGATACAAGATAGAGAAATATAAAATATGGATGCACACTCATTGTCGTTGATGCTTTATCCTTACATTTATTATAACTGATCTAAGTTACGATCCTTTATGTAGGGCTTTAGCGCGACCATTGATTCTTTGCGGCTGTGTTATGTAAGATATATGATTTTGTGCTTCTAGATCGATTAAAATTTTGGGTTTGACTTAGCAAAATGGTAAGAGTAAGTTATTAAACTATACATAAATAAATAATATATTTGTAATATCCCAATGGGTGGAAAAATTAGATTTTCTGACGTTTCGTGAATTGGTGTAAGCCACTTTCTCAGAGGATAAATAGCCAAATCAAACTTGGATTAATTTTAATTTGGTCGTTTATTCTCTGAAGAAGTGGCTTACATTAAATCACGGAACGTCAGAAAATCTAATTTTTCTACCCATTGGGATATTACAATATATTATTTATTTATAACAATCTATCCAATGCTCAATTTATTCGAAGTTATCAAATCAAACCTTGGTAATGATACCTAAAACTCATCAAACCATACAGTTTGCACTAAAATGTTTTTTAATGCCAAGGAGCTTTCAGGACAAAAAATTTAACTTTCAACATTGGTCAGAAATCTAATGTGTTCAAGTTACCCTCTTAATTTAAATCAGAAATTACTTGGTAAATTGTGGAGAACTTTTAATGGCTACCCACCCAACCATTATCAAATCAAGGTAATTGCATTAACAACCTGTTTACTCACTTGACTTTTTTAATCCTGTTTTAAAGATATCAAATGGGGAATTCAGTTTCACATCATCGATAATAGAGAGTTTTCTAACAGATGCTCTTAAACCTGTCTAAAACATAGCAGAAATAAACATAGTCAAATTTAATGGTATACTACTTTTTAAAATTTTAATATTGATCAATTTCTCACTCACACACTCAATTTCCCATGCTTTCAGGTTGCCAACGGTGGTCTTACATCAATTGGTTCATGATCTCAATAAAAAAATATAAAAGTCCACCACACTGTTGTGACGAAAAGCCTTATTTTATGAGGATGATTTTGTTGATATCAACATCGAAATATGCATAAAAATTAAAGTATGGTATAAATAAGAAATGAATCTTGTGTGGCATCTTCATTCTAAGAAAAATGAGCCAAGAAAAATATTCTAACACAAATCAACAAATCCATCCTTTAAAGAACAACATGATAACATCGTAGTCTTAGATCATCATATAAGCTTCACGTTTTCAATCAATTGATTTCAATTTAAGCACCGTTCCCAAGGTAGTTTCAGGTATTTTTGTTACTAGTAAAGATCTGACAAACTTATATCGCTTCATAGACCTGTCTTTAATAGCTTAATGTCGGTCGAAACAAAACAGTAAATAAGGCACTATACAACCAGTTTTCAGGATTAATCAAAGTTTCAACATCTCTAGGATCAAATTACAAACCATGACTTGTAACTAAACCTTTAAATAAAAACGCTTCTACATTTTTGTGGCGTGGTTTATGTACAACACAGTTATAGTATATTTAACTATTACAAGCTTAATTTGCAAGTAACTCGTAGTTTCTTTATTTATTTTGTGCAAAGTTAATTATGGTTTAACAGAATCCTAATAACCTGAGATATTCAGTTTCTGATCTGAACTTTTCGTCATATTATGGATGAACTCTCCATCTCTCAGGTAGAAAACCGTTCTAGCAATTGCACAAATTTTTTATTTGTAAGCAAGCACAAAGTACCGAACCAAAATATCATACTGAGGTCGTGATGTAAGGATATTCCAAATAATTTGGCAGGACAAATTTGGCTTTAAGAGAGCTGAGAATTTCTTTAAGTACATAACTATACAATATTTACGACTATTCCTTATTTCAAAATATCTTTGTGTAACTAGAAGTGATGTTCTTAGTCTATCTGATAAAACATCTATTAACTTCTATTTCTTCTGAAACCAACGATGCGCAGTTACAGCAAAAACTACTAAAGTATCTACAGTTTTTCTTTAACGTAATAGTTGACGCTAGTTATTTTGAAACAGTGCAATGTTTTCAGTCATAACAAAGTGAAGTATATGATTTTACACTGAGATTCGACATGATGGAAATATGTAAACTACTTCGCTTCAAAAATGATTGAATATTAAGACCGATTATATGAAAAAACTAGAAATATTTTTGAAGTGATAAAGAAATGGACATTTTTGTATATATATATATATATATATATATATATATATATATATATATATATATATATATATATGAAATCATGCCATTTTGGTATACTACAATGTCTTTTTGATGGAAAACATTTAAAACCAAGATGTTACAGACCGAATCCTTACAAAATTAAAATTCCATGCAAACTATAATGATTGGTTTAAATTGTATCTTAGACATTTTATTTGACAATCACATTCCAACCTGAAAATTGAGACGCATCTTATTTAAGTCGTAGAAATGTAGTGACATTCAATAAGCACAAACTCATTCGGAGGTCGGGCATGAGTTTGGTTTTTTATCATTTTTTGACATTCATTTGGTCTTTATGTCCTGAAATTACTAAATTTTCACTGATTTCATCCCAAAGGCGAGGTAAATTTGAAAATATCAACAAAACAATAGTAGCGTAATACCAAAGTTCAGCTAGATCAATAAAATCGAAACGTTTAAATATCACCAGATTTGCATCATTCTTGAAAGTGATGTTTTAACAAGGAATAAGCTTCGTTTAATTGAAAAGAAACCTCATTATTTACTTGCGTTTTAGTATGGAATAATCAGTGGTTACCTTTTCGTCAATTATCACAGACTGATTATCGGTGAATTGAACTTGTTTCACTTTTATTTGTCCAAAATACTGAGTGGTGATAGTGTATATTACGATTATCAGCACTATTGAGAGCAGTAAGGGAGACACTGGTAACGAAAATGTATCCATCCAATCCATTTGATTATAGCTTTATTTGTGTGCTAGAAAAGTACATATGTTTCCATAATAACTTTCGTTAGTTTGTTGATTTACCATTCTGCTCATATGTAACAAAGATAGGAATAGCACTACATTTCTTTTACTTTATTGTCACTCTACTTTAACGGAGTTTGGCAAATAATTCAAAGCAAAATTCAAGTAGTTATTCCCAACCGCTAACTATCTTATGGCTCAAGTTTACGGCCAATATGTGTAATCTATCACGTATTCATGGTTGGATAAGCATATATGTAAATGTATTAGTACTTAAAATGCGACATCAAATGTGATAAATGCCGAATGCGCATCAATTATTCTCAGAAATATTAATTTGAACTGTACTGTGTATAGAATAACTTGACCCGATTGATATTAACAGACCCGTGCATTTCTTAGTCGCTAGACGTTGTAATGTAACTTAACAAAATTTTTCTTGGGTTCTTTCCATTTGCTAGTGCTGTCAAAGCCTGAAATCTAGTAAAAGATACCCTTTACTTCAAACGAATAAAATGTTTTTTAAAGTCTTTTTTGTGATTTTAGCTGAGAAACAATCAAAATTTAGTCGAGAAAATGGTGTTCTAATATTTTACTAAATACTGCCGATTTGGCATTGTAGAAATCAACTGACAAACTTATTAAAGTAAGGCTACAATTTTAATTATCACAATGGATCATACCGTGGATATTGTGCTTAAAAAACTGTAACCATTAAAGCGGCTTTCAAAATGTGATATTTATTTGTGGGTGCTAATATTTCATAATTTTCATTGCTATTCAAAGTCATATTATGAAAATATTGACAACCATGCGATAAAACTAGGTTACTGAGTTGATATGAAGTAATAAATTAAGAGAATAAAACGTAAGTACTTGTTTAATGTCGTATTTCATCCTTAAAATGCTTTGATGTATCTGACGTCTAAGCACACGGATAGTAAATACAACCTTTCGTATTTTAAGCACTTGATTGGCCTATACTAAACTCAAGAAAAATTTTCAAGCATAGGGGAAACCTACGAACTAACTATGCGCTTTAAACCACACTCAACCATAAGTCTCGAACTTGGCTTTACTCAGTACAATTAACATCATTCTCAACATTGTAAATGTAGTTTGAAAAAAAGCTATGAAAAATGAACACTCGGTCGGAGAAATTACAGATTAACAATAACTTATATTCTCAGTTCACTAAATTTTCAGTGACATACAGAGAACAGAGATCACATTTATCCAAATAAAGTAATTCGTCGACCGGGCAATCAAATCCCCGAAAGGCAATGTTTTTCCTCAATTTGTGGTATTATCATCTTTAAATGTACTGTACAGTAAGTAATCACCTATTTTATAAAATAACTAAAAATGATTATTTCCTTAGTTCTTCGTCAGTAAATTTGAAAAAATGAAGTCATTTCACTTACTTTCGGGCTGTGATCTCTAAACGTTTATAGTCTCTTCTGTAAACACAGTGTGAAACGTGTAAACTACGAACGCAAATAATATCAAACGACTCCAAGTGATAACAAATGTGAAATTTAAAATGTTGATCTTCAGTGTAACTAAACAATCATCAAAAAGCAAAACTACAAGCTCTCCACAAGCCAAAATGAGTTAGATGCTTCTTAGTATGTTGAAAATCTTTCAAATATACGTTCCAAACCTTTCGCTTCCGACGTTGGATTTGGCTGATTTGGTATGCTCAGATTATAAAGGCATCACGGACGAAAACGTCAAAATGGTTCAAATGGTTGTGGACGGAATAGAAGAAGCTTTTGCTTAACAGGCTTCCGTGTCTAGTAGCAGTGGATCACCAATACCTCAAGTCAGGAACCTAGGTATATTAACGATAAAAGAAAAAAAATTGGTAAACAATAGTAAGATACTATCGTTAGTCCTTAAAAATAGATCAAGTCGCCTCTTAAAAAACTCCTGGGAAGGCGCTTGGACTAGCTCAGCCGGCAGCGAATTCCAGCATTTGACAACTCTTAGGGAGTAGAAGTTGTGCCCACAGTCCGTTCTGCTATGTTATATCTCCAATTTCTGGGTGTTACCCCTTAAGTTAGTATTAGGACTAAGCTTAAGTAGATGTTTAAGAGAATATCCAGAGGTGTTGAGGTTACTGTAAGCCACTAGAAGGTCACCTCTAAGACGTCTATACTCTAATGGGTAAAGAATAAGTGGTTGGAGGAGCTCTTCATAAGGTTTAAATTTGAGTCCCCGAACTGATTTCGTGGCTCGCCGTTGGATACGCTCCAGAGTGTCCTTATCCTTTTGGAGTGTAGGAGGGAATACTATGTTCCCGTACTCTAAATGGGGACGAATGAAACTATTGAAGACTATATGGAAAGTTCTCCCGTCAAATTGACCAAAAGTGCACTTCAATGTTACCAGTGAAAGGTTTGCTCGAAAGGCATTTTTGTCACAGTTGGCGTAAGACTTTAAGTCGTAGGGCACCAGGACTCCTAAATCTTTTTCGACTCGGGATACTACTAGAAAGGAGTTTCCTAAGTTGTAACTGTAATCTGCGACGTGTCGCAGATGGACTACTTAACACTTTGAAGTGTTAAAGGTAAGTCCGTTGTCGTCTACCCAACTTTGAAGTTGAGTCAGATCCTCCTGAAGTGCCTGTATATCCTCTTGGTTGCGTATCTCTCTCTCTCTAGAGTTACACGTCATCGGCAAGGAGCAGTATGTCTGACGTCACCTGTTGAGGAAGATCATTTATATAAATCAGGAAGAGGAGAGTTCCTAGTACTGAGCCCTGGGGGACCCCACTAGGACATTCCATGGCGTGTGAGAAATTGAAGTTTACCCTGGCCTTAAAATGTCGATTTGTGAGATATGAATTGAGCCAGTCAATTAAAGGTGGTTTGATTCACAATTGTTTGAGCTTGTTAATAAGACATGTGTGGTTAACCCTATCAAAAGCTTTAGAGAAATCAAGGTAAATGATGTCTACCTTCCCCTTGCGATCAACGATGCTTGTCCATCTGTCCACTGCAGTCAGCAGGTTGGTCATACAGGAATAACCCTTCCTGAAACCATGCTGTTGGGGTGAGAAGAAATTTAAGGTCAATAAATAGTCATGTATACCATCGTATACCAGGGACTCCATGATTTTTGAAGGTATAGAGAGCAGAGCCACCGATCGGTAACTTGAGGGTTCGCTGAGTCGACCTCCTTTGAAAATTGGTGTGATGTGAGCCGGCTTCAAATTTTCCGGCAGTTTGCCTCGACTTAGAGAGTGTGAGAACATCACGCTAAGCGGTGTTGCCAGGATTGAGGCTGCTTCCCTCAGTACAGCAGAATGAACCATATATGGGTCAGGAGTAATGACTTTTCTTAGATGCTGCAGTTTCTGGAACACCAATTCAGAGCTCGGGTTCACTATGGAAAGTCCTATACAGTTGTAGATGAAGCTGTCATCAGTATAGTTGATGTGGGTCGATTGAAATGTCCGGGAGTATTGCTCAGTCAAAAGTTTGGCGGCGTCGCCGTCGTTATCGGTCGGGCCGTTAGGACCTAGAAGTTGGTAAACTCCAGTTTTGACTTGACGGATTGAGGCTGCGTAACGCAATAAGTTTTTCTGATTGGAGACAAATTTATCCATAAGCTTTATCTGGTACTGAGGCCTGTCTTCTCTTATAGCCTTCGTACATATGTTCCTTATATGTTTGTATTGCCTGTACTCGCCGTTGTTGTTGGTTCGTTTGTAATCTGCCCAATAGTGTCTTTTGTGGCTTAACAAACGAAGAGTGCGTTTTTTGATGATTGTAGGTTGCTTGTGCCTTTTGGGGACCGTTTGAGGAACTGACTGCTTAGTAGCACATGAGAGAGTGTGCAGTAAGGAGTCCCAATGAGCATCCACATCAAGTTGAGGGTGAACATCCCAATCCACTTGTTTTAGATAGTCCTGTAGAGCTGACACATTCAACCGTTTGAAGTTCCAGCGCCTGTTGTTGTTGGGATATCTTAGCTCTATTTTGCTGACGAAACTGAAGGCTATAACGGCGTGATCGCTTTTCCCCAGGGGAGCCAGAATTAAGAGGTTGTCGACTAGAAATTCTTCATTTGTAAAAACACAGTCTAAGCGCGACGGTGTCTGACTGTTCCCCCAACGAGTAGCCAACTTCACATTTTCGTGTAGTCCCAAAACCTCAATGAGGTTGAAGAATCGAGCTTCGATTGAATTTTCACCTCTAATATACGTATGTTCCGCAAAGTTGACTCTAGGGAGGTTGAAGTCGTCTAGAATCAGGATATGAGTGAAGCCGAGACGCGTAGAGCGGGATAGTCCTTCCAACATGCGACTGTCATACTCGATGTCGGCAGTGGGCTTCCTATATATGACTCCGACTAGGCACCTCGAAGTAGTGGACAATCTCATAGAGCACCATATGGATTCCTCAAGATTGTCAAACTCGTGGTTGTGGATTTGGTGTACCTCCAGGCCAGATCGTATGTATAGGGCTACTCCACCCCCAATTCCTGTTTTTCTGTCATTGCGAATTAGAGACATCCCAGGTATTGCTAGCTCCTGGTCCGAATACTGAGGAGATATCCAAGTTTCAGATATTCCTATCAGATGAACTTTATTAGCGTTGCTAAGTTCACTTAGTTCATCCATTTTATTTGGTAGACTCGTGGCGTTCATGTATAAGCAGTTAATGCTTTCAATTTGAAACGCGTGAGCTTCTTCCTGTTTGTCTGTGAGAGCCTTGTGTGAGTGGACAGGTAACCCACCTATATAAGTTTTGTCAACTTGGTAGGCCCTGTCCTTTACACGTTTTTTTGTCTTGAAGACAGTCCACAAGTGGAATGGTCAGCTCCAGCTTGCCTTTGTGCTTGATCCTGGCGTCGTATGGCCTATCCGGGTGCATATGGATCCCAGTTGGCAACTGACGTCTGTTGACACAAAATGCTTCCAGAGTTGCAGCCGCCATGCGGGAGGATGGAAAAGTTATCCTCATTAGTCGGGGTCTAGGATCCCCGTCCTTCTTGGCTAGTCTCATCACATGCTGAGACAGTATGTTTTTAAGCCTCAAGGACTGTTTGATGAATTTCCATCCCCGAATGTCAGAGTTTGCTTGAGTAGGGTCCATGTTTTCCGGTACACCTTGCACGATGATATTTCTTCCGCAAAAAAACTTCTCTTGAGAATCTTTAGGGACGTTTCGGATGAGATTGCGCTCAGAATATGGTATGTCAGGCAGTATTCTGACGTTACCATCGGATTTCAGTAGATGACTGGCTAGCAGGACATCCTCTACTTCGGTAGCATTCTTGAGTGTTACACGGAGTAGTCTCGGGTGATTTTGATGTTTAGAATCCTTTCCCTGAGTGAGCCGTGTGACCGTCAAAGGCTCTATTCTAGGGAGCTTGAGCTTTTTGTTCAGTTCACCCCAGAGCATCCTGTCATTTTTGTCCTGCAAACTGAGAACAATGATATTGCTCAGCAGTACTACAGCGTCCGTGTTGCACGTAACGCACACCCACTTACGGTCCGATTTGCTGAGTCTCTTGTAAGCCGTTGCCGTAAGATCTGTGCACGTTTCGTGAAACCAACCTTTGCAGTTGTCACACTGCTTGCCAGATGTAACAGCGAAACGGCATCCAGGTCTTTTACATGAATTTTTCATGGCTTGGTGTGATCTGATATACTAATTGATAAGCATTGTCTTTTCCTTTTTCTAACTTTATACTTTTTATCTTTTTCGTATCCTTGAATTTTTTTTCCCATTTATGTATTTCATCCTCATTATGACGGTACAGAAACCAAAAATGTTGAATATTCAAACTCTAACGACAGCTCCCTTTCAAATCATGCCGTTCTTGTCTAATAACATCAAATCCTGGTTCGCTAAGTAGAAAGTGACTTCTATGGACACGGAGTGATAGATCAACATGAGAATTTTCACAAAGCAGTAAAGGCACTACTGCGCGAGTTAAACAGGGCTACAGGACACACTGACTAGAGTAGTTAAAAGAACGTTTGACGCAGCAGACCTATCTCTATTGTACTCAACCCGATCTATGCTAGTTCCTTAATAAAAGTATAATTTACCTGGTTCTACCATATCTATGTGTACTTACCAATATAGCCCCTCCTGTGGAGAAAGCTATGCTGAGCACACTACAAAATAACTGAGCCAACGAGCTAGTGAACACCTCCATTCGTAGTTGAAGGAGGGTACAGTCATGACAATACGCAGCTCTGTTCTATCACTTTTGATGGGGTTTTGTTCTCTGAGCTGGATGGTTTGGTCGTGGGGTTTGTTATCGTTCTTCTGAACGACATCATCAGCACAAACTTCAGATAGAAGTGAAGTGTTCAAATTTCTCCATATGCGTTTCACAGCTTGTTCTGTGCACCTCGATGTTGATTGGTTCTTATGGACCTTAAATTTGTCATTGTTTACCTCTTTGTCTTGGTTTTGTCTCCTATTGGTTTGATTCTTGTTCCTATATTTGTGCATAAGTTTCCTGATTGGTTGATAAATCGGATCGATTTCAATATGTTTGTTGATTGCTGATTGACCTGAGTGTCAGACTTCTAAAAATTCTCTTGTCTTTTTACAATTTCCTCTGTCCACGATTTCCACATTTTTCCAATCGAATGTGTGTCCGCAGTTGTCCACGTGTATTGATATAAGTGAGGAGATATCATGCCGTTTGACTGCCAATTGATGTTCATGTAAGCGCATGTGAAGGGGGCGTCCGCTTTGTCCGATGTAGTGTTTGTCGCAGTTGACACAATTTATTTTGTAGATGATGTTCGATTTATCTTCTTTTGTTATTTCATCCTTTGGTTTGCATAGGATTGATTGTATTGATTTTGTCGGTTTGTGTGCCACACCTATCCCGAAGGTTTTTAGCAATCTTGTTGCGGTTTCTGATATGCCATTTATGTATGGTAGGGTGATCCGTTTGTTGATTTTTGTGCTTGATTTGTGCTCTGATGCTGCATGTTGTTGGTATTTTTGATTAATTTGACTGGGTAGCCATTCTTTTGAAATATTTCCTTCAGGTATTTCTCTTCCTTTCTTCGTGCTTCCAGAGTGGTGCAGTGTGTCCTCGCCCTCTTGAACTAAGTTTGTACGCAGTTGATTTTATGTGCTCTTGGGTTGTTGCTATTGTACTTTAGAATTTCATCTGTGTGGGTCGGTTTCCTATATACTTGAGTTTCTAGTTTTCCTGTGTCAGTTCTAGTGATTAATATATCCAAGAATGGTAGTTTGTTGTTTGCCTCCTGTTCCATTGTGAACTTGATGTCATCGAAGACGTTGTTGATCAGTTTGTACGTGTTTTCTAGCTCATTTTTTGACAATAACGAATGTGTCGTCTACATAGCGAATCCAAATTTTTGGTTTGATCACTGGTAATATCGCGGCTTCTAGTCTTTGCATCACTGCTTCTGCGATCAGTCCTGATATTGGTGACCCCATTGGTGTCCCTTTCTTTTGTTCGTAGATTTTGTTGTTGAATTGAAAATATGTTGTTAGGCATAAGTCGATGAGTTCTAGTAGACTTTGACTTTGAAGTTTTGTGTACTTTGTGAGATTTGTGTCGTTGGCGAGGAGCAGGGATTTAGTTTCTTTTGCTAACCTTGGTTCGATTGAAGTGAATAATGCTGTTACATTGAAGGATATTATTAGTTCGTCGTTGTTCTATCACACTAGATCGATGACAGACATGGTGCAGACAGAATAGGTCATTTGAAGTGATTTATCATATCCCTACTGGTTTCGCTTCTGGGTTTCGATTTCGTGCTTTAAACATAGCAGAAGCTATAGGAACTCGGGCTAACTCCAAATCTTTGTGTTCATAATAAATTCGTAACACCTTTGTCTCCCTCTTGGCCTCAATAAATGATTTTATTTATTATTACATTCTATACTCTGTTCGTCTATCTTTCTTTACCCCCTCTCACCTAGTTTTATATACGTTTCATTGCCCAATTTTCTGAATACGTCATATTACGTAATCCTATAATTTTTATGAATGTTGTTTCAGCGTCTTTATTTTTCTAATCATTGACCTACTTCATATTATGAAACGTTGATTCAAACTTTTATTATTGTTATCATAACCTGTACACCTGTCACCACTTTATGAAATTGTACTATACACTTATTATGTTTATTTACTTAACATATTCCGCTGTTATAATAATAATAATATATTTCTGCATGAGCAGGTACACGCCATTTTTACAGGCATGATCTTCAAATTATAACATTAGTTGGAGCATAGCATGCTTCCTAACTTATTAAGTTTATAGTTGTTATAAAGTAGTCTCGTAGAGCGCTTGTTATAAACCATGGCCTTGAGTTGACGCATACGTCAAGTTTGTTCCAGACGTTAGAAGTTCCATAGCTGTGCCCTCGGAGCAAGATTCTGAAGAAAATAAAAAAGAGAAACATCAGAGCAACAAGGCACTTGGATATGGACTCCAAACGTTGCTTAACATTACGTAGAACAGACAAAGGTATAATAAATTAGATTAAATTTATATTATCTCTTGTTAGAGTGAAATAAAGTCAGAGGCTCCATTCAAGAGAATGTAGTAATAAAGAACAATGAATTGTGATGTTTAACAAGTTGGATTAAGCTCATATGAAGGAAGGGAAGTTAAGGTTGGTATAGGGAAAGTTGTTTATTAGAAGGGAGTGTGCACATAAAGGGTGAAGTGTTGAAAATAATAATAACTATATCTTTTGTTGTCTGATGTTTTCTTTCTTTTTTTTCATCCGATGCCAGCCACACAATCCATGTGTAAAAGTCCGAGTTAGCATGTTATAGGTTGTCTTAGTAGAATAGCTACTCCAGTATAAAATTGGAAACATGAGTCTGAGTGGTGAGCGTAGGAAGATAATCTATATCACAGATTGATTGACTTATGCTCAATCATAGAGAGCCTGACACATACAAAATGTTCTGCCCCACAAACACGGGTGGATTGAAGTCATCGCCCTCACCATCAATGCTTGCTGGTCAGTAACTCCACCCTCCCTCCTTTTGTGATGTTAGGCTCATTTAAGCTTATTCTTGGATATATATCATACCTCACACAATCCTCTGTTTCGCAATCTGTTGGAAAACACTATTTCTATAAGTACCATTTTACAAGCTTATCAGGCAGTTACAAATTATGAACTGTGGGTAAGGCATCGATGCAGTGCTTTAATTGACTATAGTATAAAGTATAGTTTGCCAGTTAGAGTATAAGCATTAAGAGGGGTGTAATGTAGGATAGTGGTTCAATAAAACGGGCGGAAAAGTATAGAAGTATATGGGTTGTAGATTAGGTAACGAGTGGAGGAATAATATTAATTGCTAGTCAACATGGTGTGCAGTAGAGTAAAAAGCAAATAAGCAATAAACAAGGATAGACTCACACTAACTTGGTGCTGATGTTCTTTTGTGTTGTCCTAACCAGTTGATGGGTAACAGGCTTCAAAGATGCAGTTCGATCGGTATTAGGCAGTCGATTGCGCGGTTCTCTTGACTTTTTAGGGTGCTAGTGTGTCTCTTAGCGACCGAGTTTAGTTGGACAGTATCAGCAGGTCCAGTGAGTTACCTGTCTACTTTAAGTGAAGAAATAGAGTGGGAAAAGTAACTAAAACAACTGCAAAGTAGGAAAAATAAGGCAATCTGAACTTGGAGTCCATTTTGGTTTAGACATGTAGAGAGCCTATGATATCTGAGTGGGGCGCAGATCTGTTCGTATGTGTTAGATCAGTGCAAATGAGGGCTTGATCAAGCAGCCTTACGAACGTATGTAATTCATCTGCCATGCGTATTTCGGAGGGGAGACTGTTCCAAATTATTGCATACTTGATGAGGAAGAAGTTTTCCCGAGTTTTTGATCTGTATTTCTCAACTTTGACCGTAGATTCTTTGTTTCGAAGTACATATTCATGTGAATTTCGGGCAAGAACTATATTACATGTTGAGTAAGTAAGGTTTTTGAGTAGTTTGAAGTATAGAATCAAATTAGACCTAAGCCTTCTCTTCCAAAGGGGTGCTATTCTTAGGATTTGGCATCGGGAACTGTAGTCAACGACTGATTCAGTCTTAAGTATTTTGCGGGTGAAGTCTCGTTGTATTCCTTCCACCTTTAGTATATCAGATAGGCGTAGGTTGGAAAAGAAGAACGAGCAGTATTCAGCGATAGGTCTTACACAAACTTTATAAAGAAGGATTTTGGATTCATTTTTATAGAAATTATGGAGAATGAAGCCAAGCAATTTCCTCATTTTAGATACTTTGGCTGAGATGTGTTCAGAGAAATTAAGACGTTGTGAGTAGTGTACCCCTAAGTCAGTTACTGATGCCAGTCTGGACAGTGTGTCGTTGTTAATTGTTAGTTTTATTTTGAGAGACGTGTCTCCTATACATAACCAGCCGCACTTCTCTGTGTTGAGCTCTAACCTCCAGCGTTTGCACCAGTCGTCTACTATGTTGAGTTCATGTTGGATTGTTTGCATAGTACTACGTACATCCCAAGTGTCGGTTTTATAGATGACTTTTAAGTCATCGGCATAGAGGTAGGTCTTACCTGTGCTAAAGCATTTGCATATACTGTTGATGTATATTATAAAGAGCAATGGACCCAAGACACTACCCTGCACAACACCACTGGATATTGGTCGAGGTGTAGATGTTGTAGAGTCAATCTTGGTTATTTGGTATCTGTTCGTAAGAAAAGATTTGATCCATTGCAAAAGGGGATTTATAATTCCAACTGACTTAAGTCTGTTGATTAGAAGATTATGAGGTACTTTATCGAAAGCTTTCTTAATATCGAAATAGAGTATAACCATCAGTTTCTTTTGATCACGTATGCGAGTAACCTCGTTAAAGAAGTCTATCAGACATGTACTGCACGACCTTGTTCTAATGAAGCCGTGTTGTGACGGGTCTATTAGATTTTCCTTAAGTAGGTGATCAGATAGTTGATTTTTTATCACTTTTTCCATTATGCGTGATATAACAGGAGTGATATTTATAGGTCTGTAGTTTTCGACCAGGTTTCTCGGTCCGGATTTGTGTTTTGGAAGAACATACGTTACCTTCCAGGTTTCCGGATATGTACCTGTCTCTACGGATAATGTGTATATTTTGAGTAATAGCGTCTGTATGTCCAAACCTGACATTTTATAAAGGATTGAGGGGATGCCATCGGCACCAGAACTCACATTTGGCTTAAGGGTTTTAATGGCGGTATGTATACTCCCTATGTCGAAGTTTATGGTACTAAGATAATTTTTGCAGGTGCACTTTGTGTTGATATCTGTGACATGAGATGTATTCCCATTGTGGGAAAACCATTCACTTAATAGTTCACATATGATGGTTTGGTCATTATGCGTCACTCCATCGTGCAGTAGGGAGTGAATGTTATTATCTTCGTTCTTTCTTATGCGTTTTGCGAGGAGACGGCATAAGGCATGGGTTTTAGATGCAGCAGTGAGCGCAGTATGTTCCTCTGCCTGTTTATGCTTGTCGTGTTGACTTTGTACTCCGTCGAGTACAGAATATATCTGGTGCAGGGCACTGAAGTCTTTTGATATATAGTACTTCCTTTTCAGTTTACGCAGTTTAGACCTAGTCTTTTGGTTTATGTAGGGAGTAGTTGTCTTAAAAGCAATTTTAAAGGGTATAGTAGTGTCTAGTGCAGATTTGATGGTGGTATTGAATATTTCTAATGTTTCTAAGAGGTTATCACTGGTAAAGAAACTGCTCCAGTCAGAGTGCTTTATTAGAAATTGAAAGTTTTCCCAGTCAGCGTTTGCATAGTCTCTATATTGGAAACGTGTATTTATTGTCTTTAGTTTGTTGCACATGGCAAGAATCGGAAGGGTGCAGAGGACTATTTTATGATCGCTGTTGTGAAACTTTTCGCCAACCACTATTGATGTTGGTGTGACATTATGACAGAATATCAAGTCAAGAATGTTGTGATTTCGTGTAGGCAGGTGTACATGTTGTTGCCAACCGTGTATGTCTAAGGACCTAAGTATGCCTTCAAAGCACAATGGGCCAGAGTGTGTCGTCCAGTTAATGGTGGGTAGGTTGAAATCACCACAAACAATTTTGTAAGTGAAGTCAAGCGAGGCAGCCTGAGCAAATGACTCACTTATAATTGTGTCAGTTGAGCTAGGTGTGTTAGGAGCTCTATATATGCATCCGATTAGTATTTTGCATTCATGAGTGTGCACAGTGAGCCATATCGAATCAGGAAGTTTGCTGAGGATGTTGTCGCTATAGGTTTCCGCTTTCAGATTTTTAGATACATAAACAAGACAACCATCACCCTTCTTGTTGACTCGATCACAGCGGAAGAGCTCATAGGTGTCTATTTGTAGATATGTGTCTGTGATATCGGAGGACAGCCAACTTTCCGTTATCAAAACAAGTGAGGGGTTGTTTAAAAGTAGTAGGGTGCGTAGATGTGTCATCTTACTTTGTATAGATCGAGCGTTGATTAACATAAGTGTCAGGTACGGTGAGTGTTTGTCTAGTAGAATTGTATGTTGCAAACCCAGTGGATCGTCTGTTTCGCCATCTGCTAAAGAAGGATTGGGAGTGTGGACTCCATATTGATGCGCATTTAGTTTATTACCAATAGGGTTAATGCGAGAAAGGTAGTTGGAAGTTAGTTTGGTGAAAGGAGTATGTTTAAGATTGAAAGGTAGAGTTGGATGGTTAGGTAGTGTGTTCGGGGAGTGATCAGGAGGTACAGTCGAGGAGCTTTTAAGACTAGAGACAGCTGTCGACGTTGAGAAAGGTGTGCCACTCCCCATAGGGTCGGAGTGTATAGATGGTCTCAGACTAATGGGATTATCGCCCTCAACATTTGGAGACCCAAAAGCAGCACTGTTGAGGGGGAGAGAGATAAAAAAGGATGAGATGGTGTATTTGTCGAATTATTGGAGATTAAGGAGTTGTATGGGGTGGCTTGATTTAGATAGTATCTAGAGTCAGTAGGTGGGTTCCCAAGTAGGCCAACGTTATGGCTTCCTTGTGTGTGGTGGGCAATTCTAGTCCTATTATGGGTAGTTTGGGAGGTAGTACGTTTCTGGTAAGGGTCGAAGGATTGCCTGACTCTGTTACCAGGAGAGGTGTTTCTGTTGTGTGTAGTTGTGTGCTGGTTCATGGAGCTTGTAAGGTCCACACTATATGACTTACGAGTATCACATGTAGGTGTGGTTCTTATCGAGTGTCGTTTCACGTTAGGACAAGTAGGTACTGCCAGTTCACTATGTTTGTTGTAGGGCATTCTACTGTTATGAAAAGTTGCATGTTTTGGGTTAGGGGTGCTGTAGTACTGGTGGGTTTTTACAGGGAGTTTAGCATTATTTCGTACAGCAGTGTCTGAGCATCTGTAGCTGTTGGCGCACTTCCTGGGAGGATTATTTTTAGGCTTCTTATCGAGGCAATACTGTGGCACTATTGAGGCATAAGTGGGTTGGCATTTTGGGGTAGTTGGGTGTTTGGGCTGAGGATGAGTGGTCGCAGCTGCTTTATGTGCTGTCTTGTTCCTAGGACTAATAGTAGCATCCGACGTGCCTCCGTTTTCGGGAGGGGTAGTGTATAGTTTTTTAGGATTTATGCAGTGGCAAGCTCTGTAGCTGCCACGGCTACGTAGTCTGGGTTGATTAGTTTGTGTTCCATTGAAGATTCGACGCTGGATAGCAGTCCTATCATGGATGATTCTAATCTTTTTAAATGTTGGAATACGCCTAAGTAATGACTGACTATTGAGGAGATGATTAGCTTCAGTGGTACTACCAAACTGAAATAGAATGGGACAGGAGACTTTAGTGTGTTTTTTACGTAATCTTCTTGTTACACACCAAGATTGTGACAATCCACATTCTTGTAGTAGAGTATTTCTATCATTGACCCATAAACTGCTTCGACTGGTTTAATATGCATATAACTATCACCGTATATTAGAGCAAAGCCTGAGGAGGACCTAATCGGAAACAATACTGTTCGCTTATATATGTTGTTCCAAATTACAAAATGGTAGTTTTTCAAATTTTAGGGTGGAAAAACAATACTACTTGATGGTAAACGCTCAGTTATGGCAACTGGGTTGTACCACTGAAAAGGCCGAAGATATATTGTATAGATTACGAGTGTTGAAATATTTCTTGGTAACAGACCTGAAATATTTGTACTTAAAAATTACAAGTAACTACTTCTAGACACTATTTGGTTTGTCCAGACACAAATCCAAATCTGGACGCTTTTATGATGTGTCAATTTCAAACTAATTCTGTCAACCGTCTGTTCTATACTGTGATTCGGATGTTAAGCGTTCGCGCACGAGACCGAAGCTCCTGAATTTGAATCATG
Source organism: Schistosoma spindalis (assembly GCA_946903255.1). Taxonomy (NCBI): domain Eukaryota; kingdom Metazoa; phylum Platyhelminthes; class Trematoda; order Strigeidida; family Schistosomatidae; genus Schistosoma; species Schistosoma spindalis. The sequence goes on along the minus strand of OX336416.1, from coordinate 59,934,825 downwards.
ATTGCGAGATCGTGAATGCACACTGCCGTGTACCTAATACTGGGACGAAACGGCCATCTACTAGTTCTAGGTTTCCAATGGTGGTCTAACATTGATCGAGTCTTGATCTCAATCAAAAACTCAACCATTTCCACAACTCCAAACTGACACGCTATAAATGCCAAGTTTTCAAACCGATATGAGTTTTCTGGCCTCAAAGATTGAAACGCCGTCATACGCGAATGTCTATGCACTCAGATCAGAAGTTCATGTTCTTCAATTTTACTAGTTTTGTTCCCACGTTTATTCAAATTTAACAGTCCTTAAGTAGTGAGGGTCTTTTCGGACCGTTTCCTCCAACTGAGAAATCTATTATCACTACAGATGCATCTCTATTGTGGTTATGTAAGGTTCTAGAGCAACATGCAAATCTTGTTACTTTTATTTCTAGACGATTAGGCACGAGTGAACAAGGCTTTAGCTGTAGCATAGGCAGTGAAAAGAATTGAATGAATACTCACTTGGTGCAAAATTCCATACTAAGACTGGTAGCTAGGTGTTAAACTTTATTTACTGTCCGACAAAGTCACTTCACGAGTCATTCCCTGTGATGGTCTAGAAATGAAATTCTGAATTTCCTACTTGTAATTTCTCTGTTAATCAACAAGGGGTTAAATGCATACCACAAGCAGATTTCTAAACATACCATTAACACCTCAAAAATCCGCTTAAAGAAACCGATTGCATGTCGGTTGCTAAATGAACGAAGTTGAGAAAAATAAAAGACAGTACATTCGTGAAGATGGCTCACAGAGTTAATGAAAATGTTTGTGTTTTAGATCTTCACTGAGAGTGCAGTTTTCGAAATCCTTTTCAAAAATGATATCACATTTACGTTCCGGCCACTACGTTGTATACTACGTAAACTCGTCTATTTCGTGTTAGAATTGTAGTTGTGCTATGTATTTATACAATACAACTTTTTCAAAACGTTTGTGGTTGCAATAAAGTAAGTGTACAGTGTGCTTAATATAGACTGTAACCTCGAAAGATGCATGCATAATGTTTTTTTTCAAGTATGAAACTTCATACCTGTGCACTGAGAGTGTGGTGCTAAAAAATAGAGAAACAGTGTATAACAGTTTGTAGTGGAGCATAAAAGGGTATGATATATTTGTAGATAAAACCCATACTAACTGTTGTTGCTAGCATGATATATGATTAAGACCATCAGATTAGAGAATACATTATTAAAAAATAACGACTTATGATTTATAACAAGGTGGAATCGGTTCAAGTGATGTTAAGTCGAAGTTAGACTAAAGAAGGCTGTTTATTAGAATGGGAAGTGCATTAAAAGAGGGAAAATGTTAAAAAACTGATCAGTGTATCATTGGGTGCCTTTTTTGATTTCATTTTACCTGATGCCAGTCATAGGCCATAATGTGAAAGTCCGAGTTATCACGTTATAAGTTATCCTCGTGGAATAGCGGATTCAAAATGAAACTGTAAGCATCAGTCTGAGTAGCGAGTACAAGAAAACAACCTTAGTAGTAATGATTGGTTGCCTCGTCCTCAATCATAAAGAACCCAAGACAAACAAAACATTTTGGCGCTACAAACATGGGTGGATTGAAGCCATCGCCATCACCACTAATGCTTGGTGATCAATAACTCCGTTTCCGTCCTTTAGTGATATTAGACTCATTATGGCTCAGATGAAACTAAGATATTATATCTCAAACAATGCTATATGTTTCACACCATGTTGGAGGACACTATTTCTGCAAGTACCGTTTTGTAATTCCATCAGATGGTTACGAGTTATGGAATGTGAGTGAAGCACCAATGTAGTGCTTCAAATGAATATAGTATAAATAATGGGTCCCCAAACGAATGAAAAATGTTAAGAAGGTTGTAATGAAAGACAAACGTTTGCCGAAGTAGGAAGAAAAGTGTGGGAATACAATATTTATAGATAAAGTAATAGGTGATGAAATAAAATTAATAATAAGTCAACATAGTATGGGTGGACGTAAGAGACTAACGAAAAAAATAGACAAGAACAAACTCGATTTGACTTGATGCTGGCAGTGTTTTGTGCTATTCTATCCTTTTGATGGGTTACAGGCTCTATGGATGCAAGATCAATGTTAGTATGCAAGAGATTGCGAGGTTCTTTTGACAACTCTTTCTGGTAGTGGTGAGTATCCTTTGCGATTGACCATAATTGAGCGGCATTTGTTGGACCGGTGAATTATCTGTCTACTTCAGGCGAACGTTAAGGAATGATATATGACCAGGAAGATATGATATAGTTGCGAAGGAGAAAAGGAAGGGGAAGTAAACGTAGAGTTTGATATGGTTCAGACACAAGGACGGTCTATAGTGGCATTGGTTCCTAACAACACCATTCTGTAAGCTTTTGATCACTGAGAAAAATCATCTTCAACAATTAACACGGAGAGTAGGTCAGAAATGGTGAACGCGGGAATAACAATTCAAGATGACATGGCTCAGCCTTGCAGGCGTGCTCATTCTTGTGTAACTTATCTTTTATTGATATTAAACATATTGTTTTGTCTCCGGTATAGATGTGTTCTTTAAAAGCGTCAGACATATTGCCGTTGACCTTGACAAGATGAGTCAGTGTATATAATGATGGGACTTTAATGTTAGATCCTAAAGATCAGGCTTTTTCAACATTACAAATCCACAATTTTGGGAATATCTCTATTATTACGGTAATGCTATTCATGTTTTAGACGATAATTCAATAGGCCTTTGATGTCTGAATTGAGCGCAGACATTTCCACGCATGCCAGGTAAGTAAAATCGAATACTTCATCAATAAATCTTTCGAATGTATGTAATCCACCTGCCATGAGTATATTGGACGGAAGACTGTTCCATCTTCTTGCATACTTGATGACAAAAAAGTTCTCCAGAGTTTTCGATCCGTATTTTTCTACCTTGACCGTAAGTACTTATTTCAATCTCGTATGTATGTATGTATGTCTTGGGTAAAAACTATGTTACAAGTGGCGAAAATAGAATTACTGAGGAGCCTGAATTAAGAATCATATTGGGTCTAACTCCTCTTTCCAAGCGAATTCAATTCCTAGAATATGACATCAAGGAGCATAGTCAATGAAAGAATGATATTTAAGCATTTTGCGAGTAAAATCGAGTTGTATTCCTTCCATGTTCACTATGCGGGATAAGCGTAAGTTGTAAAATAGGAACGGAAAGTGTTCAACTATAGGTCTGATACATATTTCGTGAAGAATAGTTCTAGATTGATTTTAAGGGAAGTTACGAAGTATGAAGCCATGCAATTTCCGCATTTTGGTTGCTTTAGTGGAAAAGGCTAGATTGCGTGAGTAATGTGCCCAAAGTCAGTGGCCGATGTGAATTTGTGCAGTCATCAGAATAAAGGAAGTTTTTGCCTGTGTCAATGCACTGACATATGTTGTAAATGTATGACGTCAATGCATGAGATTGATACTGAAATGAGTCGATGATCAAAGACCCCTCCTGATTGCCTAAACAAGAAATCGTACAGCACATCCTTTCAGAATCCTTGAATTATATTATATGAATCACAGTGACGTACCCGTGCCAGATACGGTTATCCAGTTTCAAACTCATATTATGTCCAAACTATTTACATTCAGAAAGGACGGAAGCAGTACTTATTCACAATCCTAGCGGAAACCCTACCCAACGTTTAGCCATGCACATATACCCAAAGCATTAGTAAATGATAGGTGAGCTGCAGAAAAGCAATCTGCAATCAAGGCAAGAGGTGTTACAAGTCCCAGAAGTTAATAAAGACGGGACTGATGCATGTCAACAGTCGAGGAATAACTGGGTGTGGTCCAAGCGTTTATTATAACGATTCGTCGGATAATTTGAATTGAAGATGCCACAGGTATTCGGAGTTTGACAACGCTTTAACCAGTAGCACCTTCTAATATGAATCGTACCCACCAAGTGAAATCAAAAGACAGGAGCGAGGAGGTTCGAAGATATATTTGATAGGCTATCAATATATCGAGGTTTGTCTGACCTAATCTGGCTAGCGATTGCAGATGTTGAGCACGGCGTTCCCACACGTGATCTGGTGCAGAAGCATGACCAAGCGCCTTCAGCTAGATGAGTCCATTAAAACTAATGCGGTCAGCATCCAATGTCAAAAACTTACAGAGCTATTCATTTTGAGGATTTATTAACCGCTACAGGATGAAAAGAATAAGACAGATTCGTAGTTAGATTTTCGCCTACTCTGAGATTATCAGTGCTCAAATATTTGAAAGTATTTTCGTCCTGTATCGAAACATTATTCCTAATAATAACTGACCATCCACCTAATTCGATGTCGTGATCGGGCTTACCTACCTCCTGGAACATTCATTCTTCAAGGTTCTACCATGCCACGCAGATCAGTCAAAGAGCAGTAAAACTAAACGCAGCTTATTTAAGGTCCGAGGGCGAAGTTGTACTGCTGAGTGTACAGAGGTGTGACGGCAGTAATGTGTTTCCCTCAAATAACCAGAACAACGTAGATGCTGCCTTCCCACAATGGAGGGGTGTAGTTAGAAAAGATCAACCCTAAAAATGCACACGACGTCTTATCCCATGTATTTCTATCCCCGAAGATAAAGTCTCTACAAATACTGAGCTAACGCGAAACTTACCCACACAATGGTCGTGTGAGACCGCCCTCAGACAGTTGTCTCTTGGGAATTGCAGTCACGTTCTCAGGCCACAAATACTAATTCTAGCTCCATTTCCTCTTCGGGTACCTCTGTAGGAACCTTCTCACTATGTGGGCAACTGTAAAATGATAACTGCTCTAGTATCTCCAACAGCACTCAAAACGACTGTATTCATAATCCCTTTCTCTCCTCAACTCCTATTATTCCTCCTGCCTCGACTATCAACTCTAAACTTCCTCCTTTAACTTCCCTCTCAAGTGCTATCATGAGCAGCAATTATAGTGCATGAAACGCTGTCGCAAGGCCACTGAAACCTCACTTCAAACTACACGTTGGAGCCTTCAACGTACGTACCCTGTGTGAAATCGGTCTGCAGGCTTCCTTGACTAAGACCTTAGAATCTCGTACGACTGATGTAGACTGTCTCTGGAACGCGTGTACAAGTTCCTAATGTGGTCATTTACTTGACTTAATCTAGCCAATGTGGGGTGCCGATGAGACACATCCTCCGTTTGTCTGGCAACCCGATGGCGAGTTCTCGTAGACCGACGGGGTAGATATGGCACTAAATATGAGGACAGAACAAGCACTTTTAGAATGGATTTCTGTTAACGATCACCTATATTCTGTTCGGCTAAACGGCTTCGTGATGGCTCAGAAGGATAAGGACACGTTATTGCCTTTTCGTCACTCCTGACTACGCTCCCACTGACTGCAGAACGGATGAAGTAAGGGACAGATGTTACAGAAAGCTTTCTGAACTTCTTCGAAAAGCTAAACACTTCAGATAGTACACGCAGCAGGTGACTTCAATATCCAAGTAGGTAGCTTAAACCAAGTAGAAAGATATTTAGGTGGGTATATTGGTATTCCGGTTCAGCGAACAGATAGTGGTAACCGTCTGTTGCAACTGTGACTAGACAATTACTTATTTCTAATAAGCATTAATTTTAAGCGTAAGCAGAGAAATCGTCTAACATGACAAACCCCTTCACCGAATCACCGATGGACTCAAATAGACAACATTCCCATCAGTCGACATTAGCGAGGCTCAATAGAAGACTGTCGCCCGTTCTGGAATATGTGTTTAAACTCTGATCGTGCTCTAATACGAGCACATATTTTCTTGAGCTTCACTGGTCACAGAAAAGTCACACCAAAAAGACCCACTAGAGTTGGACTCAGTGCTGAGGAAGTCGAAGGTGATGACGAGCGAAAACAAGTCAGATCTAGGTTGACAAAAAGTTTATGGAGCGATCGCAAACAGTAGTGGACAACAAAAGCAATCTCTCCACTCATTGTATTCGCATGTAAACTTATATATTTCGTTGAACAGAAACTTTGAGGCACAGATATAAGCTTTGACAGGCTTGACCAGCCCATCTAATGATTAAACAGCTGTACGTAGCATCAGACTGTTTATTTGACAAAATAATTGTTGGATGGATAATTAACAACGAGGACGTTACACACGTTATCGAAAAGGTCGGGTGTGCTCAAACAAGTTTTCATTCAGACATGTTCAGAATTTTAGCTTTGTCTTAGAATGTCCGTCTGTCAAAATTATTTATGAGCGTGTCCTCAATAAAAAGCAGAAAACTAAATCTTTTGCAGTATAGTTTTGCCAATGGTTTTTCTTTAAAAAATGGATAAAAACGCCATGAAAATAGAAGTATGCTTAAGTGGTATTTTACCTATCCCTGCTTATATCGCTTTCTTTGGATATAATAAATTTGCTAACACCACCAGGAAAAAAATCGTGTATACACAATAGGAAAGTACTTAAATAATTAAGCCAATAGTAGTATCACCAAAATGAGATGACTTCAAAACTAGATACTGTATTAGAATAAATTACGTATTACCTAATGAAAATTAAGATTTGTAGCAATGTTCACTGAAGAAGAATTAAAAAATACAATTTGAAGTCAATGAGGCGACATGACTTTACTTATGTTTTTGATTTACTCAATTATCCTTAATCAGTCTCATCTTCCTCTCATTATCCAATTGTAGAGTGTAAATAAAACTTAAGGGATACCAATGATTCCAGCTAAATTCATGCGCACATACTCCATCTTTGAAGAAATTACATCAATTATAGGATGGTTTTGATAAGATATATGAAAAACTTTCCGTAACACCTCTACGACGCCCAAACCAACTTCGTTGCTTTAAAAACCTAGACGTTTGCAGCGTGGTGTCGAGTTGAGCATGACTATGAACACCGCTACAAGACTACGTGCCAATAGACCAATAAGTTTCCGGTAGGCCAAAAATCAGAAGGCAGATGATAGTAGTAGTTGCAATATATTTGCTGGCAATCTCGTGGTATCGAAAGAATACCGAGATCGTGCCAAAGGAGTACAAATGCGATCGGCAAGAAAAGGTACGTGCGTAGTCACAAACCGCGCAGAAGTAATGGAGTACAATGGAAGACCAAAAATGGCTGTTATTAGCACAGTTAAACAAACGAGCACAGTAAAACAGTCACTGGTACAATTGGTTATAATAATAATTGTTTTCATTGAACCAATCGCGTTCTGTTGACAAAAGTAGGTCACTACAGGAGCCCCCCGCTAGAAAGGGTTTACACTTTCGATAGTTAACGGTTTGATTCGTGGGACTGATCGGCAGAAGTGCGTTCTAGGACGGAGGAAATTGGCGGAACAGGAAGTGATCGTTGTTCCTCGAGTTGCCAACGAAAGTCTTTTGCGCAGAACGGTACCAGGAGAAGTGTGCTGTATTTGTTGGTCGAATTAGCATCCCACAACAGAGTGGTTTGTATCCAGAATCTGATGATTGCGTTCGTAGGGATGCGAACCAGAAAACGCTGCAGACGTAGGACGAAACCACGTGAGACGGTAGTCTCGTTCGTACTTCGTTAGCCTGCGATCTCACCGAGGTCAAGGGCGGCGTGGTCTGCCGATCTGGACGTGAGACGGAAGTCCCGTCCGTAATAATAATAATAATATATTTCTGCATGAGCAGGTACACGCCATTTTTACAGGCATGATCTACAAATTATAACATTAGTTGGAGCATAGCATGCTTCCTAACTTATTAAGTTTATAGTTGTTATAAAGTAGTCTCGTAGAGCGCTTGTTATAAACCATGGCCTTGAGTTGACGCATACGTCAAGTTTGTTCCAGACGTTAGAAGTTCCATAGCTGTGCCCTCGGAGCAAGATTCTGAAGAAAATAAAAAAGAGAAACATCAGAGCAACAAGGCACTTGGATATGGACTCCAAACGTTGCTTAACATTACGTAGAACAGACAAAGGTATAATAAATTAGATTAAATTCATATTATCTCTTGTTAGAGTGAAATAAAGTCAGAGGCTCCATTCAAGAGAATGTAGTAGCCGGGTCAGTGAGGAAAATAATGCGGACTCGAATTGTTGTCCTCGGTCAGTCGTGACAGTCGAGGGACAACCGTGCAATGCTATCCATCGCTCTACGAAGCGGTGAGCAACTGCCTCCGCCGTAATAGACGTGATGGGAATAGCTTAGGGCCATCTTGTAAAACGGTCAATGCACGTGAGTATGTGATCATACCCATGCGATGGTGGCAATGGTCCTACAACGTCTATATGAACGTGATCAAATCGAGCATCAGGCGTAGCGAACGTGCCAATGGGGGCAGCTACGTGCCTGTGCACTTTTGATCGTTGACACTGTAAGCATTGCTTTACCCACATACGAACATCTTTATTCATGGACGGCCAGACGTATTGTGCAGCGATGAGACGTAATGTGGCTGCGATACCTGGATGAGACAATCCATGAAGGGCATCGAAGACGAGACGGCGATAGGCAGAGGGTACGATGGGTCGAGGAAGACCGGTAGAAGTATCACATAGGATAGTACCTGAGCTAGTAGCTAGGGGTACTTCCTGGCACTGAAGGGATGAAGATTGTGGTGCTTCTGTACAGACAGGATCGTTTGCTTGTGTGGCGGCCATAGTAGGAAGATCGAGCACCGGTAAGGTAACTGCATTCGTCTGGATACGTGATAGAGCATCGGCAACATATTTCGACTCGCCTTTAATGTGACGAAGGTCTGTCGTGAACGGGGAGATATAGTCCAAATGTCTGCACTCTCGTGGTGAGTAGCGGTCAGACTTGGTGTGCAGGGCATACGTTAAGGGCTTATGGTCGGTGAATAAGATGAAATGGCGTCCTTCTACTGCGTGCCGGAAATGTTTGATGGCACAGTAGGCTGCAAGCGCTATATCTCGTCTCCGTGGGAGTAAAGCGTCGTGAGAAAAATTCAAGCGGTTACCAACTGCCGGAGATATTCTGTTGCATAACGGCTCCTATAGAAAAATCTGATGCATCAACCGCTATACTAAGCGTGGCTGATGGGTCAGGATGAGCGAGAAGTGTAACGTGAGCGAGAGCCGTTTTGATCTCTGAGAATGCAGTACGTGCGGTATCGTTCAATTCTAATTTGCGTGGATTACCGCGTAGTAAATCGGTTAATGGTCGTAACCGTTCTGCCGCGTGAGGGATGAAACGTCGGTAGAAGTTAACCAAACCGAGAAAAGCCTTCAGTTCCTTGATTGAGGACGGCACGTTGTACTCCTTGACTGCTCGAACTTTGTCCTCGCAAGGCAGAATACCCTCTTGTCTGATGATGTGACCCAGAAATATTATTTCTGATTTACCCAATTCACATTTCTCTGGGTTGACTACTATTCCATTATCCGAAAGACGTTGGAATAATAGCATAAGGTGTTGATAGTGTTCATCTACGTTTGATGATGCGATCAGCAGGTCATCAATATAGACGTGAAAAAAATCCAAGTCTCGTACTATGCTATCGATAAACCTTTGGAAAGGTTGAGCAGCATTCCGTAATCCAAATGGCATTCGTAGGAACTCAAACAGACCGAAAGGAGTCGTGATAGCAGTTTTTTCGATGTCTTCAAGAGCGACTGGGATCTGGTGATATGCTCGTTCCAGATCGATTTTAGAAAAGATAGTTGTGCCCTTGAGCGATGCCGTGATGTCGTGTATGTGGGGGATGGGGTAACTATCAAAGCGCGTAACTACGTTCAATGCTCGGTAGTCGCCGCATGGTCTCCAACTAACCACGTCCTTTTTGCGCATCATGTGTAAAGGAGAGGCCCAAGGACTGTGAGAAGGACGAATAATACCAGCAGATTGTAAATCGCCAAACTCACGTTTAGCGAAAGCTAATTTGTCCGGTGCCAGTCGGCGTGGTCTTGCCGTGACTGGTGGTTCGCGGGTGACTATGTGGTGTACCACACGATTGGTCACCGATGAAATCTCCTCGAGTGGTTTAGTTATTCTGGGGAATTTCTCGAATAAAGCGTGGAATTTACCGTCACGCGAATAAAAAGTGCCGAGGATTCGGTACGCGTTTGTGTGAGCTTCAAAGCTCATGAATTTACTGTTCGACGAAGTATCGATTAGCTGCACTATACGTGAATCGACTAGCGATTCATAGTGCTGTAGGAAATCAATACCTAGTATGGCTGTGGGAACATCAGCAATGAAGAACGTCCACAGATACCGTCGTCGGTTGCCCAGGTTGACCGCGAGTTGTCGTGTACCGTAGGTGGGAATGGCTGAGCCATTTGCAGCGCGTAGTTGAAGCATTGTAGCTTGTGACTTAATGCTACCTCATGGTACGACAGAAACTTGGGCACCTGTATCTACTAGGTACCCAGCGTTTGTGTGATAATCGTGCACGTAAAATAAATGGACAACCTGGGGGGCAAGGCCAGCGAGTACGGCCGCTTTTACTCGCCGGCTTTGGAGTTTCCCGCCTTGTATGAGCACGGGGCTCGACAACGGCGGGCACCAGATCCGAAGGATCGATGAAACCGGCACCAACCCTCAATCGCTTCCGAAGCCGCCTTTTGGCGTGGCTTGGAACATGCCCTCGTTGGGCGAGTGTTGACGGCTTTTCGAGAGCGTGAGCGGGCTCGAGGGACGTAGGGTTGGGGTACGTTACGGTGGTCTCGAAAACTAAGACGTGTGTGAATACACCCTCCCCTGTCACCTTGAGCCGAGGAGTGGCTGCCGTCGATATCGACTTTCAGACGCGACGTTGAGTCAACTACGTAGTTGTCTCGGTTGCCAGTCCTAGCTAGAATTTTGTCTGCTGTGAAAACCACCTGTTTCAGTGGTGAATCTTCGAGCAGGGCCGTAACTGTAGGTTGGATAAATGCTGGTAGAGATTCGAGCCACAGTTCTTTAACGATTCCAGAATCGGCTGCCGTGGGTCCTGCAAGAGATTGCAGGCGCGTGAGGTGGTGGCTCGGTTTAGCATCACCCAGGGGGTGACGTGCTAATAACGTCCTCAATCGTTCCTTCCTCGATGGGAGGAAATGTCTGAGGATCGCCTCCTTGAGACGATCGTAAACATTGGGCACATTGGAATTGAGGACAACCTCACGGACAGCTACCAAATGGTCTCCCGGTAAACATTCGAGAGCGTAAGTGTACTTCTGCCGTTGGCTTGTAATATGACGGGTCTCAAATTGAGACTCTATAGCAGCAAACCAAACTTCGGGATCGTGAGGAATAAAAGATACAGGTCGAAAGTGTATAACCTGTACGTCAGAGTCTATTACGTTAATACTATTCTTATCGTTATCCGTCATGTCAAATATATTATATATTAAAATTAATATGAAAATATATGACAGACGTGGATAGATAAGCGATAGACTCACCAAAATTGACTTCTTTGGAAGGTCTGGTTGCGATTGCCAAGTTGTCGTAGATGTAGGTTCACCAGTTGAAGAAGATTTGACCGAAGTTGAGGCGTGTTCCAAAATTTGGCTCACCAAATGTAGCGTGGTGTCGAGTTGAGCATGACTATGAACACCGCTACAAGACTACGTGCCAATAGACCAATAAGTTTCCGGTAGGCCAAAAATCAGAAGGCAGATGATAGTAGTAGTTGCAATATATTTGCTGGCAATCTCGTGGTATCGAAAGAATACCGAGATCGTGCCAAAGGAGTACAAATGCGATCGGCAAGAAAAGGTACGTGCGTAGTCACAAACCGCGCAGAAGTAATGGAGTACAATGGAAGACCAAAAATGGCTGTTATTAGCACAGTTAAACAAACGAGCACAGTAAAACAGTCACTGGTACAATTGGTTATAATAATAATTGTTTTCATTGAACCAATCGCGTTCTGTTGACAAAAGTAGGTCACTACACGTTAACCAGAACATTCCCTGAAATAACGTAAAGCACTGCAAGGTATCATTCAAGAATTGTTATCTTTACCAGAGGGCTAAAGGTATCATTGTGTGGAATTTCAAGATTATCTATAAATCTCATCCTTGTAAATATAACCTAAATCACGAATGCCGAAAAGAGATCCGAGAGACAATAACAACTACACCTAAGCTTCACAACTTGAGAAAATTTGACGTATTTGACAGGAAATTCCATTATTAAATGAAACTATACAGGACAAAGCCACATTCAACAAAATAGAATTTCGTACTAAGTTTTATCGTACTCGGTCATTCGAATGAACCGTATAAATTAGTTCAAGCAATTTTTAACTACTCTAATGAACTCAATTGTGCATTTGTCAATAAACATACTGACTGATTTGTATGTAAACAATCTTGTACTGAAATTTGGTATCTTCCATCATATGAAAATAATTTCATCTAACACAATACTTGAATACATCGAGTAATTCAATTTAAACATCATTCAGTAAGGGACTTCATTTCGCTTACCAGCTGACAATATAACCACCTTTTCATTGGTTCATCTATTAAGATTTAAAATGGTGTTTGTTAGACTTCAATAAGCTTTTGATTGTAAACATTTTTGGGTAAAAATTTGTCCAAAAATTTCATTTTGATCTTCTATATTCGAATACACTGAACTAACTTTCAAACTATAAATCTCGTATTTTGCAAATTAAACAGGGCATTCTTCATCAATAATCGCCATCATATTTGTGTATAGATCTGGATACTTCTTGGGTGCTCAAACTAGGGCAGATAGTTTTCTTATACGAACACTTCTGGAACCTTTGGCACACAGGTCTATTAAAAAAGGCAGTGAAGAAACGTCATTCACATGGTAGTCGTTAGTCGAAACAGCTTTGTATGCTATTTGTTTCATCAGCTACTTTAGTTTGAATTGGGGTTTTCAAACTCCCTTACATGAACTTTCCGTGACCACCAAATCGGCTTTATCCCCGGACTTTCAAACAGAAGAATCCATTAATATGTTGAAAGCTATTTATATCATTTGGGATGAGTCTTATTTTCATCCACATTCAAATGGCAATATACTGCCATGTATCTTACTAACTCAAGTTTATTAGTGCTATGACACAGGGCTTAGTAAACTTCATACTTCGTTCAAACTTTAATTCACTTATTTACATCTTGAATCAAATAATTTCAGTATTTACAACAAAATGCATTGAGTAAAAAAGTTGTCAGTCTATTTAAAAGCTTATAATTTAGTCGTAATTAACTAAAAATTGAGCGTCCCACTCTGTGGATAATGTACATATACAAAATAGTAAGCAAACGTATAAATGTTAAACGAATTACTTCGATTTAAATGGATTTTTTGAAGATTCACAGAAAAAGAAACAAATTTCCAAAAGAAGTAAGCAATATCGTACTGACCATCTACTGTAATATGGTACAAATGATATGACATGCATTCTCAATATAATTGGGAGATGAATTTCTAACAAAAGAAACAATAAGTAAGACTTTGTTTGTTTAATTTCAGAACACCTGTATTTTGTGATAATTAAAATTAACAATCAGAGTAACTCTTATAATCATGCCTCTAGCAGACTGCTCCTCTGAATCTATTAGGAAAATATTCATCAAACTCTTGTATCCTAGTTGGTAAGGTTCACTTAGTATCATTAACTGAACCTATTTGTGTCTTCTTGATTGAAAAAGTCTCTGTAATTTGTTCAACTTTATTAGATCGGTTATCTTATAACAAAAGAATCCATCTGATTGATGACTGTTACAGTAAGAATCGATATAACTGAAACCGTAGATTGACAGAATCAAACATCGATTTAAAAATATAATCATGATAGTATTATTATTATTAATGGCTTTAGGGAACAGATATCTAAATGGCTAGAAGGGTGAAGATTCTAACACAATTCATTTGTATAACTCGAATACTATTTTGTTCTTCCTATCTTTTGGCTTTTTCGAAGTTTTCATATACAATCATGTGTAGTCATGTGGAATCACGTGATGGCCAAGGCTGGGATACTTGAGCTGACAGAAAGAAAAAAGCAATTACAAGATTAAATTCGACCCATATACCACTAAAGTTAATAATCATGTACTCGATTTTAACCAACTACAAGTGTAATGTCTAATGATGGCATTTCGATCTTCGAACTGAAGCAAGTATCTTCAGTTCACACATTGAGCACTCTTGTTGAAAATCACAACCCATCGCCCTACAATTCGAGTGTGTAGAGTTCCCAACACAAATACAATCGTAGTGCAGTGAACAAAAATAACGCAAAATACTTAGTACCAGTATCCATAAAGCATTCAGAGTGGAAACCCCCACCATAACAGAAAGTTGTTGAACATTTTTGTAATGTCATTGAATATCATAGAAGTACGTTTTTAATCAAAATATAGTTAATCCGACTTGACTGAGATAGTTAGGCGTCTTCAAAAACAAGCTGTATGACACTGTACAAATACCCATGTTAGTTAAGGGGATTACCAAGGAGGGTCATTTCTCGAAGCACAGCATTTAGCATATACCAAAAGAGATTAGCTCGTTTGTGGCACAATCGTATTTACAATATTTTTCAGTCTCACAGTAAGATGGTGTTGAAAAACACTAAAAGTATCATTACTAATAGCATGATTTGATTGGAATTTGGATCACTCGACGGACTTCACTAAACATTAACCTTTGAGATAACATGTATTAATTTTTTTTTAAATAAAGGCTATTGGTCCGACTGAAGCAGGTTTTGAATTTTTTAAGTGAATAAAATACAGAGCAGTAGATACAATGTAATGATACGATGTAGCAGAGTGATAACTACTCACAAGAACGGAAAATTAAATTAAAAAAAACTATAAATGGACTGATATCAAAAACATGACTATTAGCCAAGGAAATAGCTTTTCGAAACACGTTTATATGCAAAGTATTGATAAAAAGTAAACGTCATTGGATGATCTAAAGGACTGGGGAAATTCGTTTTGTGGGTCATCCACTCTTTACTGAATTAAAAACTGTGTTAAGCTTAATTCATTCTCGCCCCCAAATGCCCTGCTACGGACGAGAGTGGGGAGAGTCAGCTCTCCCTCTCGAAATGCTCTCACGCGTATGCAGCCACTGCCAGGGAAGTCCTGTTCATTGCCTTCTCGCGGCAAGAATGTTGTTTACGAAATCGAGAGGACGAAAAGCGAATATCCACCGCCTTGACCGGTTTGGTGGACACGGAGGGTCTACCTAGGGGAGTTGGAAAACCCTGATTCCAAACCAATGGTGTAAATGGGCTCCAGTATCCTAAGGGAACAAATGGAGTGTGAACCAATTGTTGGTCACCTGCTACCATGTGACTGCATTTCCTTATGATGCTCCACTGCCTTGTAGGTCAGACCTTTAGGTCAAAGGCTCGGGGTGTGGCCCCCTAAGAAAACCACCTGCTTCGGTCTGGGCACCTAGGCAGTATCACAGCCCACACAAACATGATGAGACGTTGACATTTGTGGAAGATACTTTTGTTGATCCAATTAACAATCATATTCACATTATTATTAGTAGTAGTAGTAGCATTATTATTACTATTTACTACGTCCTTTATTCATTCTCTTTTACTACCACTTTATATATCCTTATTTTTCGACTTATACAGCAGCCCGCGTATAGTAGAAATTCGGTTTTATCTAGACGTTCTCGAGTCACTGCCTGGTTGAAAATTGCATGCTACCACCGAATACGAGTACTGATCCACCAAATGAGGCAGAAGTCCGCAAGGAACTCCAACTCTTGAAACGTTACAAATCACCGGGCCCAGACGACTTACCTCCGGCTCTTTTTAAAGATGGTGGTGACTTTCTGACTAAGGGACTGACGAAGTTGTTTACAAAGGTCTGGGAACTAGAGTGTGTACCAACGTCATGGAATGAGTCGATAGTTGTCCCTATCTTTAAAAAGGGTTCACGTTGTTCCTGTAACAACTATCGGGGGATAAGTCTACTTCCGATTGCGTCCAAGCTATTGGCTTCCGTCATACTTTGTAGGTTGTTCAAAACCCGAGAAGGATTGACTCGCGAGGAGCAGGCTGGGTTTCGTCCCGGTCGAGGATGTATTGATCATATCTTCGCCCTCCGCCAAATGTTAGAACACCGCCATACTTATCAAAGGCCAACAATCGTAGTGTTTCTTGACATAAGGGCTGCCTTCGATTCGTTGGACAGAACTGTTCTCTGGGATTGTCTATTGAAGAAGGGTGTGTCTGAAAAGTTTATTAACATCCTAAAAGCCCTATACACAAACACCTCAGGCAGAGTGAGGGCATAGAACCACCTTTCTCCACTATTCCATTCAAGCAGTGGAGTTAGGCAGGGTTGCCCAATCTCACCATTCCTCTTCAACTTTGCCATCGATGACATTCTGGAAACAGCTCTGATGGATGTAAGTAATGGTGGTGTTGATCTGTTGCCTGGAGAAAGACTTCTCGACCTTGAGTATGCGGATGATATTTTCTTACCATATCATGATACCCAAGCCAAGTTCGTGTATCTAGGTGGCTGCATAAGTGCTGGTAGTGGCGTTGTGGTGTGGGTTACTTATATCCACATAAGTAGTATATGACGGTGGTCAGGCATAGAATGTAATCCAGCAGAAGGTCGATGAGGAAAGAACGGTAATGAAACGCGATTAGTATGAAAATGCATGAACAATGAAACCTTAGACAATGGATTGATGTTAGCATCAGAAACAGTCAAGTTTGATATGATAGATTGATATTTTGCAAATTGCCGATTTAATATATGATTCTCAGATTTTATTCAGATGCTCTGGAATTATATGCTTAAACACATTCGATTAACCCCATTGATGTTCTTGTTCACTACAGCGTGAGTGATGAGATCAATGAACGTATAGTGAAAGCCAGAGAGGCTTATGCCAATCTGTGCCATCTTCGGCGCCTTCGTGACGTTAGTCTGACTGTAAAAGGTCAGAGAAGTTTTGCTCTATGCTTGTGAAACCTGGCCTCTCCGAGTTGAGGATGTTAGACGACTCTGTGTTCGATCATCGTTGTCTCCGAAGAATTGCTGGCATCCAGTGGCAACACCATGTCAGTAATGCAGAGGTTCAGCACCGTGTGTTCGGGCACAGAGACAATAATCCAATCGGTGTCAC
Organism: Schistosoma spindalis; assembly: GCA_946903255.1. Lineage (NCBI taxonomy): Eukaryota > Metazoa > Platyhelminthes > Trematoda > Strigeidida > Schistosomatidae > Schistosoma > Schistosoma spindalis. The sequence continues at coordinate 59,917,718 of OX336416.1, read as the reverse complement.
CATCTTGAAACATCGACTTCGGTGACTTGGACATGTTCTACGAATGTCGTCCCAGAGAATTCCACGTCGTGCATTATTTGCCTACTCTGAGACTGGTTGGAAAAAGCGGAGAGTTGGTCAGTGTATGATATGGTGTCGTGGTATGAGAGAAAGCTGCAAAGGGCTGCCTTCTGTTGATCCTTCACGACTCCCTGGCTGGGGTCCGAGAGATGGTGTAACACAGTGGCTGGGGACGTTATCAGATATGGCTCAGAATAGAAGCCAGTGGCGATCCTGCTGTAATCATCTTTTACTTTCTTCATATAAAGTGATTGCTTCTTCCTTAACTGAAATATTTCTTCTGATTGTACCTTTTCGTTCCCCCCATTATTATTATTACACTACCTTACACTAATCTGTTCGTTATTATTCTTTATTTAACGCTCCTTACCTCCTCTGTTTTTGTAATTTTTCTGTTCAAGTTCTCACTGTTTTGTGTAGCACATATATATTTGGTGCCTCCTTGTACCAATATCTGTGTGTTCAAATTTTTATTTATTATTATAATTATTATTATTATTGTTAATAATAATAATAATAATAATAATAATAATAATAATAATAATATTCTCATAATAGGATCTCTCAATCAAAACGTTATGTGATGTTTTGTCATGGTACTGGGAAAACTGTGATTCTTTTGCATTGTTTTATGAATTATTCAACTTTAATGAAGATCATGTTTCTGTTCCGTATACAAATTGCAACCTTATAATTGATAAGAAATTCAAGACAATTCACTTTTATTGCCTGATTATCGAGATGGGATAAACTTTTTAATTCCACCTCCTTTTTCCTGTTTAAGATGAGATCGTTGATCACACCATTCGATCTGTAACAGTGTGAACACCCAAATTGTTTATCCGATGACTGGGGATATCTATGACTCGTGTAATTGTTTAATTGCACGGCTTGTGCGTAATGATACGGTGCATATCTTGTAGACTTGGTTAATATTGTGACAACATAATTGAAGTTTTTGAGCTTGAAGTTGAAGAATTTTCAATAAATTATGACTTCTATGGCGTTGTGATGGACACTATCCACAGAATCGCTTTAAAGTAGTATGCAGTGGAGCGTCGCATGAGAGTTGATGAAGTCGACAGGAGTATAAGGAAGCCAAAAGCACAACGAGTTCGGATTACTTAAAGCCAGAAGGGAGGCTACAGAAGACAGTCTACAACCAGCTTAGGATGTGGAACATAGTAGATCCAAATGGAAAACTGGAGAATAATTGTACATATTTCATAAGCAACCTATGTACCTTTTAAATAGGTAAGTATGAATTCCTTCTGGGCATGGCGAATTCGTACTTTACATTACAATTGATTTCGAACTGCCAGAAACTTCACATCTACAGTCTTTATCGTAGTATAAGTTGGAAACACTGTACCACTGGATGGAGTGAGGCTTTCATCCATGATCCATTCTTTCTGAAAGGCATTTGACTTTGAATTAACACTTGGCGAATGCCCAGATTTCAATTAATTTACAAGTATTCTGATAAGTCCATTCTTTAATTGCATTATGTGAATGAATAATGACTTGCACTCATTTAGAGTAATGTACATCTTAAAAATCGACTTTTATCCCTATTTTCATTGTTATAGTAGAGGATTCGGTAAACGAACAAAGTTTGTAAATCCTAACAATCAAATCCCAGTATTCACTGTTCCGGATGTAGACTTTATGATTTAGTGGACGGACGAGTTTTAGATTGTTAAAACGAATGAATAAAATGCAGACAGAGTGATATACGAAATGCCTACCACATCAAGAGTTTGATCGGAACTATTACCACCCAAAATATGAAATAACAAAATAGAAAAATATTACAATGGATACATTATATCTTATTATATTTACATTGAATCCAAATTCTGTACATCTTTAACTTCTTTTTGCGATTTACAATTAATCTGCGGTCAACCTTGTTCTGAATCTTTTCTAGACCGACGTCAGTAAATAATTTGTGTAATTCATCTGCATGAAAATAAAAACATAATCTGTTGGGATTTTCCAAACTAACCTTGAGTGAAAAAGTAAACTCTTGTCCCATCTGATCTCATATAGAAATTGTCTTTTAAACACTGGCCATTTTTAAATCTTAGCTGAGCCAAATCAAACCTTCCATAATCTCGAAACAATAACACACCTCCGGGTTTTAAATACGCAACAAGATTTTTGAGTGTACGGTGAAACCTAAAAATTATTTGCGATTAAATTAAGGCAAATATTTACAATTCAGGATTAATTGCTGATAATACGAATACTAAGACTAGAAAATCCAAACTATTTTTAGGACAAGGGATTTCATCATTAGTTTTGGTTATATCATGCTGGAAAGTAATACAACGATCAGCATCATATCCTTTGGATTCCTTAATGATAATAGTTACATCAAAGATGAACTTACTTTGAGTATAGATAGAGCCTTTTCAGAGAAATCTGATGCATATATCAACAGTCCAGGACTCCTAAACTGATTATAGACATTTTAATATCGTATACTTTACAGCGCGTAATATTGGAAATATTGTATTTCCCACACCACAACCGACCTCCATTATGTGCACACTAGGTGCTAAAAAAATTAAAAGAGGGCCAAAACTCACATATTGAAGAAAATAATTCACAAAACTCTTTTTCCAACCAATTTCTGTCTTTGAAAAATCTGTCTTCATGATGGGAATAAAACTTGTCCCAGTATTCATGTGCAAGGATCTCAATTCTTTCTAAACATCAAGAATGAGCAATAGCTTGAAAAAACCTTGAGAATCATCTGGGAGTCTAACAGTACTATTCAAAAGTATCATTTCTCTTGCTAAATTTTCCTGCTCTTCTGTCCACTGAACGTCATCCCTAGAGAAGTTGGGTTTTTTCATCATAATTTTTACCAAGCATTCCGCTCATAAACATCAGAAGCATCTGTAAGATATCGACGTCCAAATATATCGTTACAATCTTTGGAAGCCATTTATAATAATCTGAAATATAATAATGATAACATTAGGAAAAAAGAAATGGAAACAGAAACGTGAAGATAGCTGGTAGTGTGTAGTAACAAGCTGTTTAACAATTGTGAAAACATACAGAACGAGTTCACTTGCAGCACTGAAAACAACTTTCAGCCATATCACCTCACATCTACGACACCGAGCAGGATTATATTTGCCATGAAAACTAAGGGTAATTGGCTTCCTGGGCTGATGTTATGTACTAGCTTGGCTTCGTGGTCTTTTCCAACTTACTCTTATAAAAGCTACCATCGCATTCCAAGCAAAATCTCCCCCAGCCACTTCCGTAAACAGTTTAAAACCTCGACTCCACAAGTAATATCATGATTGCTCACTTGGTAGCTCCAACATAATAAGCGACTTTTGACGGATTTTAACTATCCACACGAGGCTTTTATAAATCACACTAGGTTCTCTCCCTTCTAGAAATGGAAGCAGTTATTGGACTAAAATACATAGTAGGTAACCACGATATCTAACAATGTACAGATTCATGTTTCGGACCACGTTTACTATGCAATAGCTAATGATACCACTGGGTTGCGCATACAGAATTAGATGGAGAAGGAGTCGAACCTATGATCTAAGAGTTTAAAGTCAAACGCTTTGGTCACTAAGCCATTGCTCTATTTTTAACAAGCTATCTTATAGATCAGCAACTCACTGACGCGCTTGCCATAAGGTTAACAACCGTTCGTTACATCTCCGTACTACCTCGAAACCATCTAGACTCACCGTCTCTTAGTTATCACTTATAGTCTAGTCCACTTATTTTTCCCCAAAACATACTACATTAAATAACATAAAAGGGAAACTCTAACCGACACAACATTATTTAACGAGATTACACTACCTATATTCACAGGATCGATTGTCTAGAAATCACTTGACTTATTTATTTTTGTAAGGTAGATCGAATGTAGTGTTAAGGAAACGCATCGGTAAATAAGACTCTATTAACGTGGGAATCTTTAAAAAGTGGACTTCCTCATGATAAGATCCTCCATACTCTTTTTTTACTGTATATAAATGATTTACCAGCTGTAGCAAACTTGTCTGTTCTGCTCTGCAGATGACATAAAGATCTGGAAACCAAGTAACTACAAAGCTGTTGCTGCTGCCAGACTTCAGGGTCTTATGAGCTACTAATAATTCCTTTCATTTCTTGGATGGAGAAACGTTTAGGGTATTATACCCGGATCTTGTGAGCCCGCATTTGAAATATAGGATCCAAGCAGAGTCCTTATTCGAAGTATGAGATGAATATGCTAATGACGAGTTCAATGGTAAACAGAACAAGTAGTAAAAAGCCTCTCTGGCCTATATTATGAAAACAGACGGAGACGCCTCAACCTATTTCCATTATCTTACCGCAGATTACGAGGTGATCTAATACTGGCTTACTGAACAATGATTTTGGTATTGACGCCTTATCTTTTACTTCAATCTACGACCGATAATCTGAGAAGGTTCGAAAACCGAGACCAAACTGCTTACGTCTAGAGTTCCGTTTCTTGCACTGAGCAGTATATTACTGGAACGCGTAACATCAGTACCTTTTGTCAATACATTCCATGCGGTACTGGGTCTCCACAGTACTAAAGATTGCAAGGATTAATATAAGCCGATTGACCTCCTATCTTTATTACTGAAGACATGAAGGTGTCCTATAGGACTTCTATAGTTTCTCACAAGGTCTTGTTTATGAACGGCGAGATAATCCCGTCACTTAATCGTATTCTACAATGGAGTAGAATATCAATCCGTATCTAAAAATTAGGAGTAAAATAACACTATACTAATAGACTAACCAACTAGTAGGGTAGTGGCCCATAGGTCTTCTCCAAAATTCGGATTACCATGACGGACATGTTGCAAATATTAAGAGCTGGGTTAAAAGCACTTGCATACTGTTCTTGATGTGATTGTGGAACGAGTTTAAAAATTGTGGTTCTCTAATTACCAATAAAACATCCCGATATACCAATAAGGGGTAAATAAAGACGAACAAAAGGGAAAACGCGTTGAAAAATAAAGGGGAAACGCGCTAAAATGTCTGCTTTTTCGCATGTCCGGGGGAAATAATGCGGATTTTCCTCTTTGTGTTGGTTTCAAATATTGCTGAATTGTCTACTTTTCGCCTAAATATACGCCGATATCACCAGCCTTCAGTAATAAGAATAGGTCTATCGACATGTATTAATCCTTGAAGTTTGTATTACTGTGGAGATTCAATCTCGTTTTGAATATATCAACAGGTGCTGATATTACATGTTCCGGTAGAGAATTCCAATAATTCACTACTCGATGCGAGAAACGAAACTCCAGACGTAAACGATTTGATTTCGGTTTTGGACATTTTTCGAGTGTCCTCTCAAACGATCAGTCCTAGACGGGAGTAAAAGATAGGACATGTTAATACCAAGGTCATCGTTCAGTATACGATAAGCCAATATTAGATCTCTCCCAAATGCCCTGGTATGGCCGAGAGTGGGGAGGGTTCGCCCTCCCTCTCGAAATACTCTCACACGGCCACGCGTATACAACCCCTGCCAGGGAAGTCCTACTCACTGCCTTCTCGTGGCGGAGGTGTTGCTTACGAAAATGAGAGGACGAAAAGCGAATTTCCGGCGCCTTAACCGGATCCCAATTCAATGGTGCACATGGGCTCCAGTATCCTGCGGGAACAAATGGCGTATGAGCCAATCGTTGGTCACCGGCTACCATGGGACTGCATCTCCTCACGATGCTCCACTGCCTTGTGGACTAGACCTTTGGGTCAAAGGCTCGTGGTGTGGCCCCCTAAGAAAACCACCTGCTTCGGTTTGGGCACCCGGGCAGTATCTCAGCCCACGCACTAAAATCATGAACTATTTGCTTATGGAAAATATCCCCTTCTCTCTGATTAACATTGAAATGACTCGTACTATTATTATTATTATTATTTACTACGTCATTTATTCACTATCTCCTATTTCTACTTTTTGTATCCGTTTCGACTCAGACAGCAGCTCGCCTATGGTGAAAATTCAGCTTTATCTAAACGCTCTCGAGTCACTGCCTGGTTGAAAATTGTATGTTACCACCGAATATGAGTACTGATGCAGTTTTTCTGAAACCACGTGCACCATTCAAACTGGCTGCCTTCAACGTTTGCACGTTTATGCAGGTCGGACAACAGATAGGGCTGGCTATGTCTTTGGAAAGTCTTAATATTGATGTGTGTTGTCTATCCGAGACCCGTATTCAAGACTCTGGTGAAGTACTACAAGTTCGCTCTCCATCTGACGCTTCAAAAAGCTTGTTTTATGTGCGTTTATCCGGGGACCCTGTGGCATCTTCGTCTGGTCTTGCTGGCGTTGGTGTCGCACTAAGCGCTAGAGCTGAGGCAGCACTAGTCGACTGGATCCCCATTAACAGTCGGTTATGTGCTGTTAGATTAGAAAGTTCCATCAAAGTAAGAAGAAATCGGCGTGAGAAACGATGTCTTTTCGTCATCTCCGCCTATGCCCCGACAGATTGCAGCCCGGATGCAATCAAGGATGAGTTCTACCACCAGTTAACTGTTCTCCAGAAAGTGCGCTCGACAGATATTGTAGTACTAGTCGGAGACTTGAATGCTCAGGTCGGGCGTCTAGGCACAGAAGAGAGTCGTTTAGGTGGCCGATGGGGACTTGTTGGTCGCAGTACAGATAACGGGGAACGTCTACTGCAACTATGCACAGACCACAACCTGTTTCTGGCTAGCACTAACTTTCGGCACAGTCATCGCCGATGTGCCAACTGGCGTCCTCCTTCTGCATCTCAAGCCTGGACTCAGATTGATCACATCGCGATCAGCTACCGCTGGCGCGGTTGTGTACAAGACCGCCGCTCCTTTTGGAGTACCTATCTGGAATCTGATTATGCTCTGGTCTGCGCCAATCTTACCTTACTTTTCAGTGGACAACGAAGTGACCGCCACCAAAGGATTGATGTTAGCAAGCTGGCTGCAACTTCTGTTGCTAGTAAGTACCGAACCGAGCTAGCTTCTAGGCTAGCTACCATTCCACCGAAAAGTATAGATGAGCATTGGTTGCAATTGCATGACGCCATGAAAATGGCGGGTCAAGTCTGTTGTGGGTTCGCGAAACATCCCGCTTACAAGCACTGGGCTTCTTCTGGTTCCTTACAACTCATTGAAGCCCGTCGGTCTACTCAGGGTGACCGTGAGTTTGACCACAGACGAAGGATGTTACGTAATGAATTCGGGCAAAGCTTGCGTAAGGACCGAGAAGCCTGGTGGTCGGAGCGTGCTAATGAGCTGGAAACAGCAGCTGCATCTGGTAATTACCGGAAGCTCTTCCAACTCATCCGAGCCACTGACAGCAAGAAGTCTGGTGTGAGCGAAACAATCTGCGAGGATGACGGAACGCCAATCACTAACATCCATCGACGTCTTGGACGATGGGCAGAATTCTTTGAAGGGCAGTTCAACTGGCCTGCTGCTCCGGCAACATCGGTCAGACTGTCCTGCCCTCCATGGCCGGTGACGATTGATCCACCAAATGAGGCAGAAGTCCGCAAGGAACTCCAACTCTTGAAACGTTACAAATCACCGGGCCCAGACGACTTACCTCCGGCTCTTTTTAAAGATGGTGGTGACTTTCTGACTAAGGGACTGACGAAGTTGTTTACAAAGGTCTGGGAACTAGAGTGTGTACCAACGTCATGGAATGAGTCGATAGTTGTCCCTATCTTTAAAAAGGGTTCACGTTGTTCCTGTAACAACTATCGGGGGATAAGTCTACTTCCGATTGCGTCCAAGCTATTGGCTTCCGTCATACTTTGTAGGTTGTTCAAAACCCGAGAAGGATTGACTCGCGAGGAGCAGGCTGGGTTTCGTCCCGGTCGAGGATGTATTGATCATATCTTCGCCCTCCGCCAAATGTTAGAACACCGCCATACTTATCAAAGGCCAACAATCGTAGTGTTTCTTGACATAAGGGCTGCCTTCGATTCGTTGGACAGAACTGTTCTCTGGGATTGTCTATTGAAGAAGGGTGTGTCTGAGAAGTTTATTAACATCCTAAAAGCCCTATACACAAACACCTCAGGCAGAGTGAGGGCATAGAACCACCTTTCTCCACTATTCCATTCAAGCAGTGGAGTTAGGCAGGGTTGCCCAATCTCACCATTCCTCTTCAACTTTGCCATCGATGACATTCTGGAAACAGCTCTGACGGATGTAAGTAATGGTGGTGTTGATCTGTTGCCTGGAGAAAGACTTCTCGACCTTGAGTATGCGGATGATATTGTCTTACTGTGCGAGAATGCCCAAGCTATGCAATCCGCACTTAATCAGTTGGCAATCAATGTTCGTAGGTATGGTATGTGCTTCGCACCTTCGAAGTGCAAAGTACTCCTACAAGACTGGCAGGATTCTAATCCTGTACTCACTCTGGACGGTGAGCAGATAGAAGTGGTCGAGAAGTTCGTGTATCTATGTAGCTGCATAAGTGCTGGTGGTGGCGTGAGTGATGAGATCAATGTACGTATAGTGAAAGCCAGAGCGGCTTATGCCAATCTGGGCCACCTTTGGTGCTTTCGTGATGTTAGTCTGGCTGTAAAAGGTCGGATCTACAACGCGACGGTGAGAGCAGTTTTGCTCTATGATTGTGAAACCTGGCCTCTCCGAGTTGAGGATGTTAGACGACTCTCTGTGTTCGATCATCTTTGTCTCCGAAGGATTGCTAGCATCCAGTGGCAACACCATGTTAGTAATGCAGAGGTCCAGCATCGTGTGTTCGGTCACAGAGACGACACTGAAATTGGTGTCACCATCTTGAAACATCGACTTCGGTGACTTGGACATGTTCTACGAATGTCGTCCCAGAGAATTCCACGTCGTGCATTATTTGCCTACTCTGAGACTGGTTGGAAAAAGCGGAGAGTTGGTCAGTGTATGACATGGTGTCGTGGTATGAAAGAAAGCTGCAAAGGGCTGCCTTCTGTTGATCCTTCACGACTCCCTGGCTGGGGTCTGAGAGACGGTGTAACGCAGTGGCTAGGGATTTTATCAGATATGGCTCAGAATAGAAGCCAGTGGCGATCCTGCTGTAATCATCTTTTACTTTCTTCATAAAAAGTGGTTGTATCTTACTTAACTGAAATATTTCTTCTGATTGTACCTTTCCGTTTTTCCCATCATTGTTCTCTCCCTCTTTTTTTTTATAATTCCCCACTTTCATTACTTTATATATATATATATATATATATTCTCCTTCTCTTCAAATTATCATTGTTTTGTGTGGCGCATATATATTTGGTGACCTTTTGTACCAATATTTGTGTTCAAATAAATAAATAATAAATAATATTAGATCACCCCGTATTCGACGGTAAGATAACGGAAATAAGTTGAGGTGTCTCAATCTGTCTTCATAAGATAGTCCAGAGAGACCTTGTACCATCTTAGTACCTCGTCGTTAGACTCGCTCTAGCATATCTGCTTCAAACTTGAAACAAGGACTCGCTGCTTGAATCCCATATTCTAAATGTGGTCGCACATAAATCGGGCATAGTAATCCAAACATTTCATCATCTAAATACTGGAAAGACCTACAAATATACCATAATACCCTATAGTCTTTCGCAGCAGCAGCCTTACAATAACTGGTGGTTTTGAAATCACTACTTAATATGACTCCCAAGTCTATAGTTTCTTACTTTGGGTAGTACGAATCCACATATTGTATAGTGATACGATTCATCATTATTATTTGCCCCCAAATGCCCTGGTATGGCCGAGAGTGGGGGGAGTCCGCTCCCCCTCTCGAAATGCTCTCATATGGCCACGCGTATACAGCCCCTGCCAGGGAAGTCCTACTCACTGCATTCTCGTGGCGGAGGTGTTGCTTACGAAAATGAGAGGACGAAAAGCGAATTTCCGGCGCCTTAACCGGATCCCAATTCAATGGTGCACATGGGCTCCAGTATCCTGCGGGAACAAATGGCGTATGAACCAATCGTTGGTCACCGGCTACCATGGGACTGCATCTCCTCACGATGCTCCACTGCCTTGTGGATCAGATCTTCAGGTCAAAGGCTCGGAGTGTGGCCCCCTAAGAAAACCACCTGCTTCGGTTTGGGCACCCGGGCAGTATCACAGCCCTCACACATATCAAATGAGATATGTGTGGCGCATATGTATTTGGTGCCTTCTTGTACCGATATCTATGTGTTAAAATAAATAAATAAATCATTATTATTTAATTGCATCACTACACTCTTATTAGGATTTACTTTTACTGACCACCTGTCCAACCATGCCACCAATGAGATAAGATCATCCTGTAATACTATCCTGTCCAACATACTGTGTATGGGTCTCCAAATTTTTATGTCATCAGCGAAGAGTAGAACGGATGATTTTGCTACAGTTGGTAATTCATTTACATAAAGTAAAAAGAGAAGAGGACCGAGGACTGTACCTTGGGGAACTCCACTTTTTACAGGTACCCACGAGGAAAGAGCCCCATTAACCCTTACCCTTTGTCTCCTGTCATGGAGAAAGTTACTTATCCAATCTACGACTGTATAATGGATTCCGAAGCGTTCCAGTTCGAATTTAAGACCAGAATGAGGGACCTTATCGAAAGCTTTACTTAGATCTATGAAGATCACATCTACAGGAATATTCCGATCTTTTGCACCAGCCCAATCTTCTCTTGCAATGAGAAGATTTGTCAAGCACGATAGGCCTCTCCGAAAATCATGTCGTTCCCTGGAGAAAAGATTATGCCCTTCAACATAGTTTATAACAGACAACCGAATGATATTTTCCATCAGTTTTACAACCGCACTAGTTAAGCTAACGGGTCTATGGTTACTAAATCCCTACTCCCAGCCTTATACACCGGACTTATTATAGCGTCTTTCCAGTCTCTGGGCAGTCTGGACTGCTTCAGAAACATATCAAACAGTATCGCTAATGATTCAGCAATTACATTTGATATGGCTTTCATAATCCTAGGATGAATATTATCAGGACCACTGGACCTATCAGGTTTGAGATGCTGAAGTAGCCTTAAAACAGTATCTTTCTCAATGACCACAGGATCCGTCAGTGAGCCGTCACGATCATAATGAATCGATAGTCATTCCTCATTAGTGATGGAAAACACTTTACTGAAATATTCCGATAAAGCTTTAGCTTTTCCGGTATCATTTTCTGCCAAGATTAACGAATTTTCTTGTATCGAAAGTGATGGAATTCCATCACTTCTCTGAGTTCGCCTTTCTATATACGAGAATAACCGTTTCGGACTATATCTAGAATTCCTAAGCAATTGTTTTTCATATGATCGTCTAGTCTTACTTATTAAAGCTTTACAGGCATTCCTAGTCTTACAATAACTGGATCGATATTGTTCTAAGCCAGTGGAGATGAACATATTCCAGTGCTTCTTCCTTCTTCTAAGAAGCCTCTTAACTGGTTTAGTTATCCATGGTGGACTATTATTCGGTCTTCGCGGTACCAGGTATGGTATGAACGAGGACGTAACTAAACTAAACTTACCTTTAAATACAGACCACGCTTCTTCAACTGATAAGCTAGTATCTAGAAACCAATCTGTCTTAGCAGAGCATTCCTGAATGGCTGATATGTTAGCTTTCCATATATTTGGGCGGGGTGTGACCTCATCGTATAACATGTCCCTAGTTCTAAACGAGAATGACAAAACAGCGTGATCATTGTTCACTAACGGTGGGAGAACATTTAGGTCAACAATATCTTCAGTATCATGAGTGATTACCAAGTCCAACAGAGAACCTTGGTTAGCACCAAAACATGTAGGTTTGGATACATGGTGCACTAATGCATGCTCCGTTGTTATCAGGAACCTACTATCAAAGGAGTATATAGATCCTTCAGTGGTCATCTCAGTCCAACTAATGTCAGGTGCATTAAAGTCTCCTATTACCAGGCATCTAGTATTAGCGCTCCAAAAATGAATGTGCGGATATTTATATTATTGGCTATATATGACAGGACGCCACCTCCTTTTCTACATCTATGTCTATCACTCCTTAGGTTTTATTTATTTTAACACATAGGTATTGGTACAAGGAGGCACCAAATACATATGCCCCACATAAATTATGTGAGGGCTGTGATACTGCCTGGGTGCCCAAACCGAAGCAGGTGGTTTACTCAGGGGGCAACAACCGGAGCCTTCGACCTGAACGTATGACCCACAAGGCAGAGTAGTATCGTAAGGAGATGTAGTCCCATGGTAGCCGGTGACCAACAATTGGTTCATACGCCATTTGTCCCCTAGGATAATGGGGCCCATGTGCACCATTGGTTTGGGATCCGGTTAAAGTGCCGGACATTCGCTTCTCGTCCCCTCAATTTAGTAAACAACACCTCCGCCACGAGAATGCAGTGAGTAGGACTTCCCTGTCAGAGGCTATATACGCGTGGCCATGTGAGAGCATTTCGAGAGGGTGAGCGGACTCTCCCCACCGTCGGCCGTACCAGGGCACTTGGGGGCCTCCTTAGGTAATGGTATCCGGATAATTCTGGAGTAATGTCTAAGTCATGGACTAACCAAGTTTCTGTCACTGCTACAATGAGTGACCTTAATCTGTCCACTAATGCTTCTAGTTCATAGAACTTATTTCTTAGGCTACGAGCGTTGGCATATAAAACTCCTAGGTAGAACCACCTATCCACACAGGCCTTGGTAGCATTCGCTTCCAAGACCTGACTATCCGTAAACCCACTAACCGGAGAATTTCCTCACCATTTTGTTGACGATTTGTAGTTCAGCTAGTGCTTTCTTTCTTTTTATCCTATCTTCGAGAGACATATCAGGTCTAACTCGGATATCGGAATTGTCGTGACAACGAGCATTACTTAACAGGAGATCCCGTTGCTTTTCTGATCCTAGGATTACCTTAAGGAGTCTGCATGGTCGAGATTCAGCATTGTCCTCGGTCCTCTTTCCTGTTCTAACCAGCTTTTTGACCTGAACTCCTTTAGAGATTTCTAGTAAGATACTACGAATATATTCTCACAGCTTCTCTTAATTATGCGCGTGTCTAATTTTGGGATCAGGGTGGTTGACTCCAGCAATTTGCTTACAATATTATTCGATGATATTAGATTCTTCTTTTCAGTCACGCCTGGGTGGGTTTCCCTCTTACTATCGGATTTTGGTAGTGCGTTTTGTGACACGCAATGGGAGTCCACCAATGACTTGCTAACCACCTGCGCACTACCCACAGCTTTTTTTCTTTTCGCTTCGTTTTTTTCCGTACTGTAGTCCACTTATCATTCCTCAGGACACCGGGACTATTTGTAAAAGTGACGGTCTTATTCAGATTTTTAGTTTCAACTAAAGGTGCACGGTTACCGATGTCAGTTCCAGGTAGTGCTTCTTCCCTCGTTAATGTTAAAGGAGATTTCACTTTTACGTCAATCAAAGTCGGTTGTTTTAGGCATCTCGCAACAGCAGGTACTACACTGACACATTCGTCACTGTCAGTGCTCGTGTTATCAGCACATGCGCTATCATTTTTCTTGCAGGACAAAGCCAAAAGGCTCATAGCCTCCTGTATTAGTAATGTCTTATTTGCACAGCAAAACATGCAAAGCCAATGTGAGTTAGGCTTCGAACATCTTTTGTATGCAGTGGGACTTAAACGGGTGCACATCTTGTGGAACCACCTTTTGCATTCATCACACTGTATTCCTTCCTCCACAGGGGACAAACAGTGTGGTTGTCCACATTTGTGAGTACTACCAACCATTTTAGTCAGATTAAGGTGTAAAACACGATATGCATATCGTGTTTTACTGTGATCATGATCACAGTATGACCACTAGTGTCAGTCAACGAGTAAAAGGGTACCACAAGACAAACCTTAGCAAGATTTAAAACTTTAACTAAAGTACTTTAATATAGACCAAGAATGCTTTTGATGCAACAATTACACAAAAGCAAGGATAATCACAACAAGTTCAAAATGGCAACACTTCAGAGGTATCGTCCACTGATGGGGGTTGCGAGCACTTGAAGGTCAAACTGTCTCAAGATGATTGGTGCGTCACATCGACAACTCGTGAAGTTTTTCAGAGGCGGTCAAATCAAGACATTTTTAGATTTGAATTGAGTTCAGCCACACCATGTCTGATAACGTTCATCCTTCATGTAACGAAGATGATGTCATCGTGATGATGCATGATATAGGAAGAATCTTCAATGATATTATGTTATCTCGGAGATTTACAAGTTGGGACAATTTTGAGACCTGTTTGAAAGAAGTACATAAGGTAATATGACTTCTGTGGTTAATGATTATTTTTGTAGTATACTTATACTAGGTACGTTATGTCAGTATGTAAAAAGAACAATGATGACCCAAATCTAAAATGCGTTTACAGTGGTACCCAGGTTGTTGAAATCACATTGTAATTAATTGAGCTTAGACATTAAAAATATCAATAACATTTTACAACGTGTTCAAGCAAACACTGAAGTTAAAGTACTAAGTGAACATGGGAACATATCTATGATTCGCTTCAGTCGCAGGGAGCAAGTTGCTGTTTACCACGCGTTCCCAGACGTAATATGTATCGACTCGACTTATCAGACCAACAAAGTTGGGTAAGTAACGAATCGCAATTTATTTATCTTACAGTTTTCCACTGTTCCAGCTAGTGGTGACTGATAGTCTTGGGCAATGGCACACTGTTATGTATGCTCTTTGCAAGCAAGAACGACGAGATGTCGTAAAACTATTGGAATGCTTCAAAAGATATAATGTGCTGTACTTATGATACACACACTTTTGTTATGGATTCGGCAGCAACCGAAATTTCAGCAGTGCAGTCTACGCACAGTCATGCCGATATAGTACTTTGTTCATTCCATGTCTTAAGAGCATTTTTCAGGAAGGTAAGTGTTAGCTGTTCAAATTATTTTCTGTAGTTTCGAAATCCTGATGTACGCAAATGCTTGGAACACCTTGTAAAGACTAGACGGTCTGATACACGAGCTTCGTTTTTCGTAACGCATTATATTAATTTTACTCAAAAGTACAAACATCTGAGGATCCATTTCCCACGGGCGTATGATTACATCAAAGATTACTGGATTGCCCAGAAGTCAATGTGGGCCCGTAGTTACCGGCGACATGTATTAAGCCTGGGTAACCACACGAACAACCGTGTTGAAAGTGCTCATAAACATCTAAAAGAATGTCTTAGAAGAGGTGATTCTCTGCTATTGACGCTCTGGAAAATTTAGAGCAAAACAGATACTGACCTACGTTTGCGTCCATATGACGCTGTGAAGAATCTTCAACGTTTTCCAATTGTTGAGGTAAGAAATATAGTTAAATGTTTCATTAGTTCCAGGTTCCTATGTCATTTCGAACTCTTTGAAATGAGTTCACATCTTTTGCAGCTAAAATTGTAGCTGTAAATTATAAACGTGTTAGGTCAATGAGACACGAATGTATAGCAGGGGAACACATCCGGTGCTACGACAAGGGTATGATGTATGTTGTTGGTACTTCACGTGCACGATGTGCTTGTGAGCGTTTCAATGACTACATGCTGCCCTGTGGTCATATTCTGTATGCACATTCTAAAGATCTAATAATTGGAGGTAAGTGTGTGTTCCTTTGTCTCTATAAGCATTGTAGACTTATTTCGACATAGCAGCCGGTGGACAAGGAAATATATAATGGACTTGGTTCTTCGTGCGCTGGACAACATGTCAATCTCTACCGGGATTGATGATCTGCTAGAGAAGTTCACTAACAACTACCACTCAATCCATGCTCTTAGTGAACCCTTGGCAAGTAAACTCATCCGTTCATGCTTCGAAGCATCTGAAGACATATGCGCACAAGTGATGAGTTCAATCGGTGCTAATGGTGAAGCTACATCGTCAGAATCCATTGTTAACACTGACCATAGCTATGCTTCTTGATGACAAGAAGTTCTAATATTGTAATCTTTTTAGTTTTACATAAATTTATTTATATGGGTATTAACTCATTCTTATAGCGTTACGGTAGGGAGAGTGTACTGTGAAGTCTTATGTCGCTGTGAAAAAGGGATGTTGTTTCGCGTTCTTGTGTAATAATTACCAGTTTAGCGCACACGCGATTAGTTATACGCACTGTTTACCAAACACTGCAACTTTGAACATGATTTACTATACTACTAGGTCGAATTTTGACTTGTCACGATAGGTAAGCATTGCCGTAATTAAAACACTGATGTGTTATAAATGAGAACGTTTATTAAAGTTGAAATCCAACGAAAATGATCCATTAATGAATAACTTCCAGTGCTTAGGAATTGTTCCAATTAGGTCGGTGAACACTTGCGAAGCCAGCTGGAAATAAGATAGACAGGAAATAACTATTACAATATAAATGTTTACCCAAAACCAATATAAAAAGAGAAACCGGTATTCAGTTACAAATCGAGAGTGCATTTGGTACATCACGCTTATTTGCTTTATATATATATATAAAGACTGCTATGTGAAGTTACTTTGAATCGTCTTGTATAATCTGCAATTATTGGTGCCTTTTTTATTTTAGTCTCACGCAAGGTATAATTAATTGTCATTTACGGCATCAGCATATAAGCTAGCCAGGCCTTCGGTGATTTTCGAAGATCATTACATACGATCTCACACAATCTGGTCACCTGAGATCAAGATATCTTGATACCCAATCTTAGCTTACTCTCTGGTAAAATCTCCACATAATTGTACCTCTCTCGCATGATTATGATTTATTTCCTGCAATATAATGATTTGGTAGCTTATATATCTAACTGTAGAAGGTGATATTAACATATTGGTATGTGTTATAACCATCTACAGCATATACATAATATTGACAACACTAAGAACAGCTAATGTTTTCACTATTAGCCTATGTCTGCCATAAAAGTTGAACAAAACAGTGAAAATCAGCCAAAATTGTAATACAGAAGGGAAAAACGATAAATGTTATCATGGTATCGTTAGTTGTAGCGCAGTTTTGGTAGCCTTGACGACAATACAATTTTTATGACAATATATGCTTAGATAATATCATTTCATATAAAAATAAACGATTTCTCTGCTCTATTTGTATAGTTAAGTAAAAATAATCGCCAGTCTGCGATGCAAATATGAAAAAACTATTATAGCAGCACCTGATTAATGAATTTTCAAGGACTTTGCGATACCATGTAACGCAAAATGAAAAAACCCCTTTTCACTTAATCATGAAGATGGAAAATGATTTTTCAAATTTAATTATAATAAATTTCAAATTTTGGCTGTGCACAAAGCAGAAATGAAGAAGTAGAGCAAAAAAGTGTCGCGATACCCCTGGAGCACTGCCCGCGTCCGCATCAGATCACGAGTGGGAACACCGTGCTACCCATCCTTTGCAACTGCCAGCAAGAAAAGATCAAACGTTCCTCAATGTATTAATGACCTTCTAAATATAATTTCGGACCCCATTATTCCTGATTATTGATATGACTGGATTGGTATACTTCGATTATAAAAGTCAAAATGAAAAACACATGATATAAGGATATCACGGGACATGGAATAAGATGAAGGAATGTAAATAGCGAAAGATTTGCAAATTTATGTGCTTTCAACAAAATGGTTATAGGCAGTAGAATATCCCCTCCCCACAAACGCATTCAGAAACCTAATTGGGTATCACCGGACCACGAAACAGAGAACCTCAGTCAATTATATTCGCATCGTCGAAAAATTCAGGACAGTGGAAGACATGAAAACAAATAGGGGGAATGACATTGCTTCAGACCACCACCTAATTGTGAACAAGATGAAAGTGAAGCTAAAGTAGCACTGGACAACTGAAGAGTCAACATTAAAAAGGTTTAGTACACCCTTTCTTCGAAGTACTTACAAACTCAACAAAATCAGAACATCTCATGTTGGCGAATTCCAAACCTTACAAGATCTAGTCTGTGGTGAGGAGACTTCTATGGAGAGTAACTGGAAAGGGACTAAAGAAGCACTGACTTCAACGTGTCAGTAGGTTCTGAGCAGTAAGAATCAACAGCATAAAGAGTGGGTCTCTGCTAAAGCGATACCCAAGACTAAAGAAAAGAAAAACAAGCAGACAGCAACAAACAATAGCCGAACAAAAACAAAAAAAGTCAAGGTACAAGCTGAATGTATAGAAGCAAACAATAAAATGAGTAGGAACACTAGAGCTGACAAGCAGAAATACGTGGAAGACATAGCAATCATAGTGGAAAAAGCTGCAAGTTAAGAAAACGGTAGACGACCATATGATATAATAAAGAAACTGGTAGGGAAATATAGTAAACCAGAATAACTAGTCAAGGATAAACAATGCAAGCCAATCATTGATATTCAAGAACGATGAAACAGGTTAGCAGAGCACTTTGAATAACTCTCAAACAGACCAGCTCCATTGAATCTGATATGACGGGAAGAAAATTCGAAATTAGATTAATTTGCTCACTATGATTTTTACTTAATATTACTTCCATTTTATTTCAATGTGATAATTACTCAGTGTAGTATTTGTTTTGTTTTCCCGTATGATATTTTATTCTGTATGACATAAAATACAATAGTATGATTCAAAATTCTTGGGGAAAAGTGCAATATCCTGTAATACAGCACAGTGAGCAATGACTAAATTGTGCTAGATAAAGAAAATCTGTGATAGCTGAGAGCCTATACAAACTTGGACAGCATCACTGACAAACTGGGGAAATATGACGAAGATTCTAAGGGGCGTTCGACGAAGAGAGAACAGAGTCCCTAAAGCTGGTGAATATCCGACACTCAAAAAAACTTTCGTTCAGGATTTACATTGGAATTTTGAATACGAACTTCAAAATTGTTTTATTATATAGAGCTGAAACTCGAGGAGCCACTACAAAATTACTGTTATAAACAGCTACTCACACAAGATGCTCCATATAATTTGGCCAGATATATCTACCAGTAGCCTACTTCGGTAGAGAAAAAGACAAGTTCTAACCGACGAGGAAATTAAAGACGCTGAAAGATTTTAAGTCACACTTTACGGAAATTATGATGCTACATCACGTAGCAAGCCCTAACCTGAGCTCCCCAAAGATTAAGAAGTACCAGACAAAGAAACTCATGACTTTGGTAATTGAAGATTAACATCAAAAGAATGAATGACATTTGGCAAAACCTCAAATGATAGCCTAGAAAAGAATAGGCTGGAGGACTTGGAGTAGATGCTTGTACCTCACCAGGAGCAACAGGTATGGGCTGCAAGTACAATTCCGGTTTTGTTTATGAAGTTCAGGAATGAATAAATATATTTCGCACATTTGCTTCAATTATTGGAACCTCCACACAATCTATTCAAGAGTGATTGTAGGTTGCGTGTGTCAGTATGGTTTTACACGTCTCGCATCGATTGTCCTTCATAAAAAATTCGTTTGTGTCTGCTTTCTTGCGATTATTCATATATATTTAGGTTCTATAATTATTACACGTTCCATCTAATCCGATCCGGACGCCATTTGATTAATCCCTCACTCCCTATGTTCGTTAAATTCTATCTTTAAATGTCCTCATACCTGTTGCACCACAGGCATTTATATAGCTATTATTGACGATCTGTTTTACACTAATTCCTTCAGTTGTCGATCTCAACTATTTCATATTATATCATACATAAACGTTACATCTTAATACAAATATGTTTGAAAACAGCTGATGGGAAACCACGAAACATAATAAATTTGTTTTATTCTGCTTTGGTCACTGTTTTGGCTTTGTATGAATGCACTAATCAATCGTATAAAATGTTTAAATACATGTACATCGCTGTTCATGTTTCCAAGTTACTCAATCGTTTGCTGACAATCCGTTGCAGAAAATCGAGATTAGTAATGATGTCAACATTTTTAAACAGTGCCTGAGTGATGACTGCTTTCCTCGTCGTCTTTGAAGCTGTACGTACATGATCAATATTTCCATCATCGAAAAAATCAACCTATTGAAAAGACCTAAATCGAATGCGTCAAGTAACCTCATTGTGTTCTGATAGACTGTTGAGAAAATTACTGTCACTCATACTAGTGTTGTGGTTAAGAATAAGAGATGAATGTAGTAAGAGGTTAGTATGACCTCTACAGAAACATGCAACTTGTTAAACCATAAGCAAATGGCATAGTGATGATTATTGGTTGTACTAGACAAACAATGCTAAATAAAGGTATGAATATCAAAAGAGATAGTCATAGTTCATAACAAACCGATCGGAAGAGATGGATGAAGTTGTCTGATAATTGAAATTTGGTGAATGCTATTTGCGATGACTTCAGTATTATAACTGACAATAAAACATGTAGTAGAATCCTGCAGAGCCCGTAAATCTGGAAATTTATTGATAAAAATAAATACACAATGGTGTACGGCCGTATCGAGACCACGAAAAAAACACTTCAGTCCGTAAGTCCCCCTTTAAAAAGCGAACAAGTTATCTCGTGAAAGGAAGAAAGGACAACTGCCTAAGGAGTTCTAGAATTCACAGATTCACCACACTTAGTAGGTCTCGAAATCTTAGACTTCTTAATACTGTCTTGCCGCTGACTAATAGTTGACCTGATTTTAAAGTAAACTGTACTCAGAAATGATTTCGAACGTGACATATCTCCCTAGTTTGATTTAACTGGGTTAGAACAACTCAAGAGACATATCAATTAAGTTCAAAAGCCAGGAAAATGAGACATCTTTTAGTTACACAAGTTATTCCATCGAGTAACCAACTCTTGGAACCTGCTACAGAAAAGAGTGGGATATTTACCCTTAGCTGACTCATCTAAGAGAATACTACGCGGTAACAGAAGCTTGGTAGAAGATAACTAACGTGTGCCGTTGGGCCTATGTCTTTAATACACACAGCTGAGTTTGACATTGGGAGTTCGCTTATTTCGAACGGGAAGTTTAGTCCTAACGTGGTTTGCATGTCTCAAACTTTTGCTGTGTTCTTACGCAACAAAAGTACCATTTCTGATGTAAAGAATCTGTTCTGAGCTATACGTTTGGTAGACTACTTTTTTTGAGTTTTACTCAATTGAATAGGTAACTGTGGTTTTGCCTCAGCTTACTATTCGGTTTCTTTCAGTTTTTCACGTAAAGGCTAGTTCAGTTTATCTCATCCGTGTTTATCCATTTTGCCCGTTTTTAGTGTACTTTTTAGTGTATTTTTAACGGTCTTAGGATTTCGCTAGCATCTATAATACAGTTTACGTCAATATAGTCATGAAAAATTCATGCAAACGACCTGGATGCCGTTTTGCTGTTACATCTGGCATGCAAAGGTTGCTTCCATGAAGCGTGCACAGATCTCACGGCAACTGCTTACAACAGACTCAGCAAGTCGGATCTTAAGTGGGTATGTGTTACGTGCAGCACGGATGCTGTAGTATTGCTGAGTAACATCATTATCCTATTGACAGGTCTGCTGGACAATTTGTCAGCAAACTTGGAAAAAGACAGTCATAAAACAGGTAGACAAACAAGGGCACATAACGAAAACAAGAATAGGGATGCTGACAGGTCTACCATCGGTGACGCATTCATTAGCTCTAATGATGACATGTTGAAACTCAGCACCATCATTACGTCGACGGTGATAGACTCCCTCAGTAGACTCGGGTCTCCCAGCTCAGGGTGTTTAAACGCAACAGTGGTTCCCGAAAACTCTGCAGGTGATTGGACCCACGTTAACAGAGCTAAAAAGGATCAGGCGTCACCATCTAAGCTGAACATCCCAAGTGTTGTACGGAAACCAACTGGTGATTTGATCGCACAGTCTACCACCAAGAATGTCCGCCCCGTCATCAAAAAGCCTAGGATTCAGAAACGTGCTTCGACCTCCAAACAACAAGGTGTTCAACCTGAACGCACCGAAAAACCTGGGAAAACAATAACGGCTCGTGATGATTCTCATAATCATGAACCTCAAAGACAACCCTGACCTTCCTCCCAGTTTGCAGGACAAAAAATGACAGGATACTCTGAGGTGAATTGAATGAGAAGCTTGAACTTCCTGGAATAGAGCCTTTGACGGTCACACGGCTCACTCGGGGAAAGGAATCTGAGCATCGAAATCACCCGAGTCTACTTCGTGTAACACTGAAGAATGCTACAGTCCGTAAGTCCCCCTTTAAAAAGCGAACAAGTTATCTCGTGAAAGGAAGAAAGGACAACTGCCTAAGGAGTTCTAGAATTCACAGATTCACCACACTTAGTAGGTCTCGAAATCTTAGACTTCTTAATACTGTCTTGCCGCTGACTAATAGTTGACCTGATTTTAAAGTAAACTGTACTCAGAAATGATTTCGAACGTGACATATCTCCCTAGTTTGATTTAACTGGGTTAGAACAACTCAAGAGACATATCAATTAAGTTCAAAAGCCAGGAAAATGAGACATCTTTTAGTTACACAAGTTATTCCATCGAGTAACCAACTCTTGGAACCTGCTACAGAAAAGAGTGGGATATTTACCCTTAGCTGACTCATCTAAGAGAATACTACGCGGTAACAGAAGCTTGGTAGAAGATAACTAACGTGTGCCGTTGGGCCTATGTCTTTAATACACACAGCTGAGTTTGACATTGGGAGTTCGCTTATTTCGAACGGGAAGTTTAGTCCTAACGTGGTTTGCATGTCTCAAACTTTTGCTGTGTTCTTACGCAACAAAAGTACCATTTCTGATGTAAAGAATCTGTTCTGAGCTATACGTTTGGTAGACTACTTTTTTTGAGTTTTACTCAATTGAATAGGTAACTGTGGTTTTGCCTCAGCTTACTATTCGGTTTCTTTCAGTTTTTCACGTAAAGGCTAGTTCAGTTTATCTCATCCGTGTTTATCCATTTTGCCCGTTTTTAGTGTACTTTTTAGTGTATTTTTAACGGTCTTAGGATTTCGCTAGCATCTATAATACAGTTTACGTCAATATAGTCATGAAAAATTCATGCAAACGACCTGGATGCCGTTTTGCTGTTACATCTGGCATGCAAAGGTTGCTTCCATGAAGCGTGCACAGATCTCACGGCAACTGCTTACAACAGACTCAGCAAGTCGGATCTTAAGTGGGTATGTGTTACGTGCAGCACGGATGCTGTAGTATTGCTGAGTAACATCATTATCCTATTGACAGGTCTGCTGGACAATTTGTCAGCAAACTTGGAAAAAGACAGTCATAAAACAGGTAGACAAACAAGGGCACATAACGAAAACAAGAATAGGGATGCTGACAGGTCTACCATCGGTGACGCATTCATTAGCTCTAATGATGACATGTTGAAACTCAGCACCATCATTACGTCGACGATGATAGACTCCCTCAGTAGACTCGGGTCTCCCAGCTCAGGGTGTTTAAACGCAACAGTGGTTCCCGAAAACTCTGCAGGTGATTGGACCCACGTTAACAGAGCTAAAAAGGATCAGGCGTCACCATCTAAGCTGAACATCCCAAGTGTTGTACGGAAACCAACTGGTGATTTGATCGCACAGTCTACCACCAAGAATGTCCGCCCCGTCATCAAAAAGCCTAGGATTCAGAAACGTGCTTCGACCTCCAAACAACAAGGTGTTCAACCTGAACGCACCGAAAAACCTGGGAAAACAATAACGGCTCGTGATGATTCTCATAATCATGAACCTCAAAGACAACCCTGACCTTCCTCCCAGTTTGCAGGACAAAAAATGACAGGATACTCTGAGGTGAATTGAATGAGAAGCTTGAACTTCCTGGAATAGAGCCTTTGACGGTCACACGGCTCACTCGGGGAAAGGAATCTGAGCATCGAAATCACCCGAGTCTACTTCGTGTAACACTGAAGAATGCTACAGTCCGTAAGTCCCCCTTTAAAAAGCGAACAAGTTATCTCGTGAAAGGAAGAAAGGACAACTGCCTAAGGAGTTCTAGAATTCACAGATTCACCACACTTAGTAGGTCTCGAAATCTTAGACTTCTTAATACTGTCTTGCCGCTGACTAATAGTTGACCTGATTTTAAAGTAAACTGTACTCAGAAATGATTTCGAACGTGACATATCTCCCTAGTTTGATTTAACTGGGTTAGAACAACTCAAGAGACATATCAATTAAGTTCAAAAGCCAGGAAAATGAGACATCTTTTAGTTACACAAGTTATTCCATCGAGTAACCAACTCTTGGAACCTGCTACAGAAAAGAGTGGGATATTTACCCTTAGCTGACTCATCTAAGAGAATACTACGCGGTAACAGAAGCTTGGTAGAAGATAACTAACGTGTGCCGTTGGGCCTATGTCTTTAATACACACAGCTGAGTTTGACATTGGGAGTTCGCTTACTTCGAACGGGAAGTTTAGTCCTAACGTGGTTTGCATGTCTCAAACTTTTGCTGTGTTCTTACGCAACAAAAGTACCATTTCTGATGTAAAGAATCTGTTCTGAGCTATACGTTTGGTAGACTACTTTTTTTGAGTTTTACTCAATTGAATAGGTAACTGTGGTTTTGCCTCAGCTTACTATTCGGTTTCTTTCAGTTTTTCACGTAAAGGCTAGTTCAGTTTATCTCATCCGTGTTTATCCATTTTGCCCGTTTTTAGTGTACTTTTTAGTGTATTTTTAACGGTCTTAGGATTTCGCTAGCATCTATAATACAGTTTACGTCAATATAGTCATGAAAAATTCATGCAAACGACCTGGATGCCGTTTTGCTGTTACATCTGGCATGCAAAGGTTGCTTCCATGAAGCGTGCACAGATCTCACGGCAACTGCTTACAACAGACTCAGCAAGTCGGATCTTAAGTGGGTATGTGTTACGTGCAGCACGGATGCTGTAGTATTGCTGAGTAACATCATTATCCTATTGACAGGTCTGCTGGACAATTTGTCAGCAAACTTGGAAAAAGACAGTCATAAAACAGGTAGACAAACAAGGGCACATAACGAAAACAAGAATAGGGATGCTGACAGGTCTACCATCGGTGACGCATTCATTAGCTCTAATGATGACATGTTGAAACTCAGCACCATCATTACGTCGACGATGATAGACTCCCTCAGTAGACTCGGGTCTCCCAGCTCAGGGTGTTTAAACGCAACAGTGGTTCCCGAAAACTCTGCAGGTGATTGGACCCACGTTAACAGAGCTAAAAAGGATCAGGCGTCACCATCTAAGCTGAACATCCCAAGTGTTGTACGGAAACCAACTGGTGATTTGATCGCACAGTCTACCACCAAGAATGTCCGCCCCGTCATCAAAAAGCCTAGGATTCAGAAACGTGCTTCGACCTCCAAACAACAAGGTGTTCAACCTGAACGCACCGAAAAACCTGGGAAAACAATAACGGCTCGTGATGATTCTCATAATCATGAACCTCAAAGACAACCCTGACCTTCCTCCCAGTTTGCAGGACAAAAAATGACAGGATACTCTGAGGTGAATTGAATGAGAAGCTTGAACTTCCTGGAATAGAGCCTTTGACGGTCACACGGCTCACTCGGGGAAAGGAATCTGAGCATCGAAATCACCCGAGTCTACTTCGTGTAACACTGAAGAATGCTACAGTCCGTAAGTCCTTTAAAAAGCGAACAAGTTATCTCGTGAAAGGAAGAAAGGACAACTGCCTAAGGAGTTCTAGAATTCACAGATTCACCACACTTAGTAGGTCTCGAAATCTTAGACTTCTTAATACTGTCTTGCCGCTGACTAATAGTTGACCTGATTTTAAAGTAAACTGTACTCAGAAATGATTTCGAACGTGACATATCTCCCTAGTTTGATTTAACTGGGTTAGAACAACTCAAGAGACATATCAATTAAGTTCAAAAGCCAGGAAAATGAGACATCTTTTAGTTACACAAGTTATTCCATCGAGTAACCAACTCTTGGAACCTGCTACAGAAAAGAGTGGGATATTTACCCTTAGCTGACTCATCTAAGAGAATACTACGCGGTAACAGAAGCTTGGTAGAAGATAACTAACGTGTGCCGTTGGGCCTATGTCTTTAATACACACAGCTGAGTTTGACATTGGGAGTTCGCTTACTTCGAACGGGAAGTTTAGTCCTAACGTGGTTTGCATGTCTCAAACTTTTGCTGTGTTCTTACGCAACAAAAGTACCATTTCTGATGTAAAGAATCTGTTCTGAGCTATACGTTTGGTAGACTACTTTTTTTGAGTTTTACTCAATTGAATAGGTAACTGTGGTTTTGCCTCAGCTTACTATTCGGTTTCTTTCAGTTTTTCACGTAAAGGCTAGTTCAGTTTATCTCATCCGTGTTTATCCATTTTGCCCGTTTTTAGTGTACTTTTTAGTGTATTTTTAACGGTCTTAGGATTTCGCTAGCATCTATAATACAGTTTACGTCAATATAGTCATGAAAAATTCATGCAAACGACCTGGATGCCGTTTTGCTGTTACATCTGGCATGCAAAGGTTGCTTCCATGAAGCGTGCACAGATCTCACGGCAACTGCTTACAACAGACTCAGCAAGTCGGATCTTAAGTGGGTATGTGTTACGTGCAGCACGGATGCTGTAGTATTGCTGAGTAACATCATTATCCTATTGACAGGTCTGCTGGACAATTTGTCAGCAAACTTGGAAAAAGACAGTCATAAAACAGGTAGACAAACAAGGGCACATAACGAAAACAAGAATAGGGATGCTGACAGGTCTACCATCGGTGACGCATTCATTAGCTCTAATGATGACATGTTGAAACTCAGCACCATCATTACGTCGACGGTGATAGACTCCCTCAGTAGACTCGGGTCTCCCAGCTCAGGGTGTTTAAACGCAACAGTGGTTCCCGAAAACTCTGCAGGTGATTGGACCCACGTTAACAGAGCTAAAAAGGATCAGGCGTCACCATCTAAGCTGAACATCCCAAGTGTTGTACGGAAACCAACTGGTGATTTGATCGCACAGTCTACCACCAAGAATGTCCGCCCCGTCATCAAAAAGCCTAGGATTCAGAAACGTGCTTCGACCTCCAAACAACAAGGTGTTCAACCTGAACGCACCGAAAAACCTGGGAAAACAATAACGGCTCGTGATGATTCTCATAATCATGAACCTCAAAGACAACCCTGACCTTCCTCCCAGTTTGCAGGACAAAAAATGACAGGATACTCTGAGGTGAATTGAATGAGAAGCTTGAACTTCCTGGAATAGAGCCTTTGACGGTCACACGGCTCACTCGGGGAAAGGAATCTGAGCATCGAAATCACCCGAGTCTACTTCGTGTAACACTGAAGAATGCTACAGTCCGTAAGTCCCCCTTTAAAAAGCGAACAAGTTATCTCGTGAAAGGAAGAAAGGACAACTGCCTAAGGAGTTCTAGAATTCACAGATTCACCACACTTAGTAGGTCTCGAAATCTTAGACTTCTTAATACTGTCTTGCCGCTGACTAATAGTTGACCTGATTTTAAAGTAAACTGTACTCAGAAATGATTTCGAACGTGACATATCTCCCTAGTTTGATTTAACTGGGTTAGAACAACTCAAGAGACATATCAATTAAGTTCAAAAGCCAGGAAAATGAGACATCTTTTAGTTACACAAGTTATTCCATCGAGTAACCAACTCTTGGAACCTGCTACAGAAAAGAGTGGGATATTTACCCTTAGCTGACTCATCTAAGAGAATACTACGCGGTAACAGAAGCTTGGTAGAAGATAACTAACGTGTGCCGTTGGGCCTATGTCTTTAATACACACAGCTGAGTTTGACATTGGGAGTTCGCTTACTTCGAACGGGAAGTTTAGTCCTAACGTGGTTTGCATGTCTCAAACTTTTGCTGTGTTCTTACGCAACAAAAGTACCATTTCTGATGTAAAGAATCTGTTCTGAGCTATACGTTTGGTAGACTACTTTTTTTGAGTTTTACTCAATTGAATAGGTAACTGTGGTTTTGCCTCAGCTTACTATTCGGTTTCTTTCAGTTTTTCACGTAAAGGCTAGTTCAGTTTATCTCATCCGTGTTTATCCATTTTGCCCGTTTTTAGTGTACTTTTTAGTGTATTTTTAACGGTCTTAGGATTTCGCTAGCATCTATAATACAGTTTACGTCAATATAGTCATGAAAAATTCATGCAAACGACCTGGATGCCGTTTTGCTGTTACATCTGGCATGCAAAGGTTGCTTCCATGAAGCGTGCACAGATCTCACGGCAACTGCTTACAACAGACTCAGCAAGTCGGATCTTAAGTGGGTATGTGTTACGTGCAGCACGGATGCTGTAGTATTGCTGAGTAACATCATTATCCTATTGACAGGTCTGCTGGACAATTTGTCAGCAAACTTGGAAAAAGACAGTCATAAAACAGGTAGACAAACAAGGGCACATAACGAAAACAAGAATAGGGATGCTGACAGGTCTACCATCGGTGACGCATTCATTAGCTCTAATGATGACATGTTGAAACTCAGCACCATCATTACGTCGACGGTGATAGACTCCCTCAGTAGACTCGGGTCTCCCAGCTCAGGGTGTTTAAACGCAACAGTGGTTCCCGAAAACTCTGCAGGTGATTGGACCCACGTTAACAGAGCTAAAAAGGATCAGGCGTCACCATCTAAGCTGAACATCCCAAGTGTTGTACGGAAACCAACTGGTGATTTGATCGCACAGTCTACCACCAAGAATGTCCGCCCCGTCATCAAAAAGCCTAGGATTCAGAAACGTGCTTCGACCTCCAAACAACAAGGTGTTCAACCTGAACGCACCGAAAAACCTGGGAAAACAATAACGGCTCGTGATGATTCTCATAATCATGAACCTCAAAGACAACCCTGACCTTCCTCCCAGTTTGCAGGACAAAAAATGACAGGATACTCTGAGGTGAATTGAATGAGAAGCTTGAACTTCCTGGAATAGAGCCTTTGACGGTCACACGGCTCACTCGGGGAAAGGAATCTGAGCATCGAAATCACCCGAGTCTACTTCGTGTAACACTGAAGAATGCTACAGTCCGTAAGTCCCCCTTTAAAAAGCGAACAAGTTATCTCGTGAAAGGAAGAAAGGACAACTGCCTAAGGAGTTCTAGAATTCACAGATTCACCACACTTAGTAGGTCTCGAAATCTTAGACTTCTTAATACTGTCTTGCCGCTGACTAATAGTTGACCTGATTTTAAAGTAAACTGTACTCAGAAATGATTTCGAACGTGACATATCTCCCTAGTTTGATTTAACTGGGTTAGAACAACTCAAGAGACATATCAATTAAGTTCAAAAGCCAGGAAAATGAGACATCTTTTAGTTACACAAGTTATTCCATCGAGTAACCAACTCTTGGAACCTGCTACAGAAAAGAGTGGGATATTTACCCTTAGCTGACTCATCTAAGAGAATACTACGCGGTAACAGAAGCTTGGTAGAAGATAACTAACGTGTGCCGTTGGGCCTATGTCTTTAATACACACAGCTGAGTTTGACATTGGGAGTTCGCTTATTTCGAACGGGAAGTTTAGTCCTAACGTGGTTTGCATGTCTCAAACTTTTGCTGTGTTCTTACGCAACAAAAGTACCATTTCTGATGTAAAGAATCTGTTCTGAGCTATACGTTTGGTAGACTACTTTTTTTGAGTTTTACTCAATTGAATAGGTAACTGTGGTTTTGCCTCAGCTTACTATTCGGTTTCTTTCAGTTTTTCACGTAAAGGCTAGTTCAGTTTATCTCATCCGTGTTTATCCATTTTGCCCGTTTTTAGTGTACTTTTTAGTGTATTTTTAACGGTCTTAGGATTTCGCTAGCATCTATAATACAGTTTACGTCAATATAGTCATGAAAAATTCATGCAAACGACCTGGATGCCGTTTTGCTGTTACATCTGGCATGCAAAGGTTGCTTCCATGAAGCGTGCACAGATCTCACGGCAACTGCTTACAACAGACTCAGCAAGTCGGATCTTAAGTGGGTATGTGTTACGTGCAGCACGGATGCTGTAGTATTGCTGAGTAACATCATTATCCTATTGACAGGTCTGCTGGACAATTTGTCAGCAAACTTGGAAAAAGACAGTCATAAAACAGGTAGACAAACAAGGGCACATAACGAAAACAAGAATAGGGATGCTGACAGGTCTACCATCGGTGACGCATTCATTAGCTCTAATGATGACATGTTGAAACTCAGCACCATCATTACGTCGACGGTGATAGACTCCCTCAGTAGACTCGGGTCTCCCAGCTCAGGGTGTTTAAACGCAACAGTGGTTCCCGAAAACTCTGCAGGTGATTGGACCCACGTTAACAGAGCTAAAAAGGATCAGGCGTCACCATCTAAGCTGAACATCCCAAGTGTTGTACGGAAACCAACTGGTGATTTGATCGCACAGTCTACCACCAAGAATGTCCGCCCCGTCATCAAAAAGCCTAGGATTCAGAAACGTGCTTCGACCTCCAAACAACAAGGTGTTCAACCTGAACGCACCGAAAAACCTGGGAAAACAATAACGGCTCGTGATGATTCTCATAATCATGAACCTCAAAGACAACCCTGACCTTCCTCCCAGTTTGCAGGACAAAAAATGACAGGATACTCTGAGGTGAATTGAATGAGAAGCTTGAACTTCCTGGAATAGAGCCTTTGACGGTCACACGGCTCACTCGGGGAAAGGAATCTGAGCATCGAAATCACCCGAGTCTACTTCGTGTAACACTGAAGAATGCTACAGTCCGTAAGTCCCCCTTTAAAAAGCGAACAAGTTATCTCGTGAAAGGAAGAAAGGACAACTGCCTAAGGAGTTCTAGAATTCACAGATTCACCACACTTAGTAGGTCTCGAAATCTTAGACTTCTTAATACTGTCTTGCCGCTGACTAATAGTTGACCTGATTTTAAAGTAAACTGTACTCAGAAATGATTTCGAACGTGACATATCTCCCTAGTTTGATTTAACTGGGTTAGAACAACTCAAGAGACATATCAATTAAGTTCAAAAGCCAGGAAAATGAGACATCTTTTAGTTACACAAGTTATTCCATCGAGTAACCAACTCTTGGAACCTGCTACAGAAAAGAGTGGGATATTTACCCTTAGCTGACTCATCTAAGAGAATACTACGCGGTAACAGAAGCTTGGTAGAAGATAACTAACGTGTGCCGTTGGGCCTATGTCTTTAATACACACAGCTGAGTTTGACATTGGGAGTTCGCTTACTTCGAACGGGAAGTTTAGTCCTAACGTGGTTTGCATGTCTCAAACTTTTGCTGTGTTCTTACGCAACAAAAGTACCATTTCTGATGTAAAGAATCTGTTCTGAGCTATACGTTTGGTAGACTACTTTTTTTGAGTTTTACTCAATTGAATAGGTAACTGTGGTTTTGCCTCAGCTTACTATTCGGTTTCTTTCAGTTTTTCACGTAAAGGCTAGTTCAGTTTATCTCATCCGTGTTTATCCATTTTGCCCGTTTTTAGTGTACTTTTTAGTGTAT
Organism: Schistosoma spindalis; assembly: GCA_946903255.1. Classification (NCBI taxonomy): domain Eukaryota; kingdom Metazoa; phylum Platyhelminthes; class Trematoda; order Strigeidida; family Schistosomatidae; genus Schistosoma; species Schistosoma spindalis. Next base: position 59,886,145 of record OX336416.1, on the reverse strand, counting down.
TTTTAACGGTCTTAGGATTTCGCTAGCATCTATAATACAGTTTACGTCAATATAGTCATGAAAAATTCATGCAAACGACCTGGATGCCGTTTTGCTGTTACATCTGGCATGCAAAGGTTGCTTCCATGAAGCGTGCACAGATCTCACGGCAACTGCTTACAACAGACTCAGCAAGTCGGATCTTAAGTGGGTATGTGTTACGTGCAGCACGGATGCTGTAGTATTGCTGAGTAACATCATTATCCTATTGACAGGTCTGCTGGACAATTTGTCAGCAAACTTGGAAAAAGACAGTCATAAAACAGGTAGACAAACAAGGGCACATAACGAAAACAAGAATAGGGATGCTGACAGGTCTACCATCGGTGACGCATTCATTAGCTCTAATGATGACATGTTGAAACTCAGCACCATCATTACGTCGACGGTGATAGACTCCCTCAGTAGACTCGGGTCTCCCAGCTCAGGGTGTTTAAACGCAACAGTGGTTCCCGAAAACTCTGCAGGTGATTGGACCCACGTTAACAGAGCTAAAAAGGATCAGGCGTCACCATCTAAGCTGAACATCCCAAGTGTTGTACGGAAACCAACTGGTGATTTGATCGCACAGTCTACCACCAAGAATGTCCGCCCCGTCATCAAAAAGCCTAGGATTCAGAAACGTGCTTCGACCTCCAAACAACAAGGTGTTCAACCTGAACGCACCGAAAAACCTGGGAAAACAATAACGGCTCGTGATGATTCTCATAATCATGAACCTCAAAGACAACCCTGACCTTCCTCCCAGTTTGCAGGACAAAAAATGACAGGATACTCTGAGGTGAATTGAATGAGAAGCTTGAACTTCCTGGAATAGAGCCTTTGACGGTCACACGGCTCACTCGGGGAAAGGAATCTGAGCATCGAAATCACCCGAGTCTACTTCACGTAACACTTAGTTGTTCTACCGAATTAGAGAATGTCGTGCTAGCTAGTCGTTTACTCAATTTCGAATTAACATTAGAACACGCCCGAAATACCGTATCCAGAGCGCAATCTGATCCGGAACATCTCTAGAGAATCTTGATTGAATTTTTTTCCGCGGAAGAAATATGACTGTCCAAGGTATTTTGGAAAACACGGACTCCAGTTAAGCGAACTCTGACATTCGGGAATGGAAATTCATCAAGCAGTTCTTGAAGCCCAAAATCATACTGACTCAACATGTGACGAGACCAGCCAAGAATGACGGTGACTCTAGACCCCAACTAATTAGGATAACTTTCCCATCCTCACATATGGCGTCTGCAGCTCTGGAAAAATTTCGTGCTAACAGACGTTGGTCGCCAACTGGGATCCACATGCACCCGGACAGGCCATATGACGCCAGGATCAATCAAAAAGGCAAGTTGGAGCTGACTATTTAACTTGTGGACTGTCTAGAAGATAAAAATACGTGTTAATGACAAGGCCTACCATTTAGGAAAACCTTATATAGGTAGGCTACCTGTCCACTCATGTAAGGCTGACACAGATAAACAGGAAGAAGCTCACGCGTTTCAAATTGAAAGCATAAACTGCTTATACAAGAAATCCACGAGTCTACCAAACAAAATAAATGAGCTACGTGAACTTGGCAATGTTAAAATGGTTCATCTGATAGGAATATCTGAAACTTGGGTATCTCCTCAGTATTCGGACCAGGAGCTAGCAATACCTGGGATGTCTCTGTTTCGCAACGACAGAAAAACAGGAATTGGGGGTGGAGTAGCCCTATACATACGATCTTGCTTGGAGGCACACTAAATTCACAACCATGAGCTTAACAATCTTGAGGAATCCATATGGTGCTCTGTGAGATTGTCCACTACTTCGAGATGCCTAGTCGGAGTCATATATAAGAAGCCCACTGCTGACATCGAGTATGACAGTCGTATGCTGGAAGGACTATCCCGCTCCACGCGTCTCGAATTCACTCATATCCTGATTCTAGACGACTTCAACCTCCCTAGAGTCAACTTTGCGGAACATACGTATATTAGAGGTGAAAATTCAATCGAAGCTCGATTCTTCAACCTCATTGAGGTTTTGGGACTACACGAAAATGTGAAGTTGGCTACTCGTTGGGGGAACAGTCAGACACCGTCGCGCTTAGACTGTGTTTTTACAAATGAAGAATTTCTAGTCGACAACCTCTTAATTCTGGCTCCCCTGGGGAAAAGCGATCACGCCGTTATAGCCTTCAGTTTCGTCAGCAAAATAGAGCTAAGATATCCCAACAACAACAGGCGCTGGAACTTCAAACGGTTGAATGTGTCAGCTCTACAGGACTATCTAAAACAAGTGGATTGGGATGTTCACCCTCAACTTGATGTGGATGCTCATTGGGACTCCTTACTGCACACTCTCTCATGTGCTACTAAGCAGTCAGTTCCTCAAACGGTCCCCAAAAGGCACAAGCAACCTACAATCATCAAAAAACGCACTCTTCGTTTGTTAAGCCACAAAAGACACTATTGGGCAGATTACAAACGAACCAACAACAACGGCGAGTACAGGCAATACAAACATATAAGGAACATATGTACGAAGGCTATAAGAGAAGACAGGCCTTAGTACCAGATAAAGCTTATGGATAAATTTGTCTCCAATCAGAAAAACTTATTGCGTTACGCAGCCTCAATCCGTCAAGTCAAAACTGGAGTTTACCAACTTCTAGGTCCTAACGGCCCGACCGATAACGACGGCGACGCCGCCAAACTTTTGACTGAGCAATACTCCCGGACATTTCAATCGACCCACATCAACTATACTGATGACAGCTTCATCTACAACTGTATAGGACTTTCCATAGTGAACCCGAGCTCTGAATTGGTGTTCCAGAAACTGCAGCATCTAAGAAAAGTCATTACTCCTGACCCATATATGGTTCATTCTGCTGTACTGAGGGAAGCAGCCTCAATCCTGGCAACACCGCTTAGCGTGATGTTCTCACACTCTCTAAGTCGAGGCAAACTGCCGGAAAATTTGAAGCCGGCTCACATCACACCAATTTTCAAAGGAGGTCGACTCAGCGAACCCTCAAGTTACCGATCGGTGGCTCTGCTCTCTATACCTTCAAAAATCATGGAGTCCCTGGTATACGATGGTATACATGACTATTTATTGACCTTAAATTTCTTCTCACCCCAACAGCATGGTTTCAGGAAGGGTTATTCCTGTATGACCAACCTGCTGACTGCAGTGGACAGATGGACAAGCATCGTTGATCGCAAGGGGAAGGTAGACATCATTTACCTTGATTTCTCTAAAGCTTTTGATAGGGTTAACCACATACGTCTTATCAATTCGACATTTAAAGGTTAAGGTAAACTTCAATTTATGACACGCTATGGAATGTCCTAGTGGGGTCCTCCAGAGCTCAGTACTAGGACTTCATCTGTTCCTGATTTATATAAATGATCTTCCTCAACAGGCAACATCAAACTTATTGTTCTTTGCTGATGACGTGAAACTCTAGAGAGAGAGAGATACGCAACCAAGAGGATATACAGGCACTTCAGGAGGATCTGACTCAACTTCAAAGTTGGGTAGACGACAACGGACTTACCTTTAACACTTCAAAGTGTAAAGTAGTCCATCTGCGACATGTCGCAGATTACAGTTACAACTTGGGAAACTCCCTTCTAGTAGTATCCCGAGTCGAAAAAGATTTAGGAGTCCTGGTGCCCTACGACTTAAAGTCTTACGCTAACTGTGACAGAAATGCCTTTCGAGCAAACCTTGCACTGGTAACATTGAAGCGCATTTTTGGTCAATTTGACGGGAGAACTTTCCATATAGTCTTCAATAGTTTCATTCGTCCCCATTTAGAGTACGGGAACATAGTATTCCCTCCTACACTCCAAAAGGATAAGGACACTCTGGAGCGTATCCAACGGCGAGCCACGAAATCAGTTCGGGGACTCAAATTTAAACCTTATGAAGAGCTCCTCCAACCACTTATTCTTTACCCATTAGAGTATAGACGTCTTAGAGGTGACCTTCTAGTGGCTTACAGTAACCTCAACACCTCTGGATATTCTCTTAAACATCTACTTAAGCTTAGTCCTAATACTAACTTAAGGGGTAACACCCAGAAATTGGAGATATAACATAGCAGAACGGACTGTGGGCACAACTTCTAGTCCCTAAGAGTTGTCAAATGCTGGAATTCGCTGCCGGCTGAGCTAGTCCAAGCGCCTTCCCAGGAGTTTTTTAAGAGGCGACTTGATCTATTTTTAAGGACTAACGATAGTATCTTACTATTGTTTACCAGGACAGGGTTGGATGGAGAATGCTGGTGAGCGGCCTATGCTCCTTCACGAGGAGTAACAGGCGTAAGTAAGTAAGTAAGTCCTGACTTGAGGTATTGGTGATCCACTGCTATTAGACACGGAAGCCTGTTAAGCAAAAGCTTCTTCTATTCCGTCCACAACCATTTGAACCATTTGATTCGGAATTCGCTAAAATTTTGTTCGTCCTTCATTACATCCTGCGCTTCGTTTGAAGATCCACGTTTCGACGCGTCTCGATGAAGGTCAAGAGTAATAAGGTAACATCTTTGTTATTTTGAGCTCCCGCTAGCCTCTCAAGGCTTCAGTTTGCAGGAACAAGTGTTCAAAATTAAAAAGGCGTGATAAAACTGAGGTGAGGTGACGTATAGTTTACAACTTGAAAATAGCGACTTAAGAAACTGCTCCAGTCCAAGGCAGAACTTTATAAGAATCAGAATGAAACCATCCAGACTAAGGCAAGTCAATAATCTTTGGTTATTCTTGATTAAACTACTATTTTACGTCTTTCTGACCCATTCTGACCACTTTATTTCGAATTTTCATTCTTAGAGAACTGTTCAAACGAAATATAATGTTGTCAACAGCAACTAATTCACAACTGTAGTTCTTCACTAACGTTTTTTTACTGGGTCTAGGCGTGCGATATACGCGCTGACTGTACAGTCAGGTATAGACTTCCGTGAAAACCACACCGAAAATTCCACAACAGTCAATCCCATTAATTTATATTTCTTAAAATTATATCTTAGATGTCTAATCCTTTTAGTCACTACTCATACTGTTGCTACTTCTACTGTTCTTGAATTCGATCCTGAAATTTTATCTTTACCAATGGAATATAGCAATTTAAACCGGTGTACATATGTAAGTACAAGCCCCTAAATGCCCTGCTACGGACGCGAGTGGGGAGAGTCAGCTATCCCTCTGAAAATGCTCTCACGCGGCCACGCGTATGCAGCCACTGCCAGGGAAGTCCTGCTCACTGCCTTCTCGTAGTCAAGGGTGTTGTTTACGAAATTGATAGGACGAAAAGCGAATGTCCAGCGCCTTGACCGGGTTGGTGGACATGGAGGGTCTACCTAGGGGAGTTGGAAAACCCTGATTCCAAACTAATGGTGCAAATGGGCTCCAGTATCCTGAGGGAACAAATGGAGTGTGAACCAATTGTTGGTCACCGGCTACATTTGGACTGCATTTTCTGACGTTGCTTCACTGCCTTGTGGATTAAACCTGTAGGTCGAAGGCTCCGGGCGTGATCACCTAAGAAAACCACCTGCTTTGCTGTGGGCATCCGGGCATCATTACAGCCCACACAAATCAAGTAACTTGTGTGGCGCATATGTATTTGGTGCCTCCTTGTACCGACATTTGTGTTCAAATAAAATATAAATAAACGATGTACGTACATACGTATCCAAAACTATCCTTTGATTGTCAACTATTAGTCCTCAGGCTTCGAATTTGCACTAGTTTTAGTCCTATCGTTTTCTCAACTAGACCACTATTGGGATCAGAAATTCATAGTTGTCCAGATGTATCAATTTCCCACGTCCACTTTCAACCGCTTTTAAAGTACACTGTCTGTATGCCAGGCATGAATTTATGCACTTCGCTTTAAACCACATCAACAGATCATCTAAGCAAGAGGGAAAGGATTCGAACCTGGGACTCAGTAGTTAAAAACCCTATTATGAACCGGTAATCTGTTTCGCTAAGTCTTACCATCCACCAACCGAATTTGGAATATTTCACGAACTAAAAGTTTCAGTTGATAAAGATTTTCAGTTTCACTGTTAGTTGAAATCAATCACATATCGAAACTTATCGCTCTTAGAGCTTTAAAAAATACAAAACATCTCCGATATTTTTGCACTCAATATATTCAAGCTCTTCAAGTAATTGTTAACTACTATTTTAATTAGTTCTCTATCAATGATAATTCGTTTTATAGTCCCTGCATTCAAAAGACATTTCATTCAGTTAGTACATTTTCATTTCATAATAGTCACATGATGCATCTGACTCTGTATCAGTGGATGGATTGGGAATTTCTCTGAATACATCAGGTCCACGTGATCAACTACTGGAAACGACTATAAGTAAAAGTGAGCTTAATGAAGAACTAAATTTGGACGATATAATGACAAAGAATTCTGGGCACACTAAATTGGTAAGCTCTATCTTGGATATAAACAACTTTTTATTATGACATTGCTTGATACTATAGAACTTCAAGAAATACCTCACATATGAAAAAAACAACCACGTTATGGTCAAACGGAATTAGAATAGTCATAAAAACATAGATATTAAAAGAGTTCAGGTCAGTATCCAACCAAGATTAGTCTCAATAAGTCAGCAAATGCATCTTACTGTTTGCAATAAGTATAATGAAAAACAATAAGATTCCCTCCTGGTTTCTGTTTTGAACCATATCTGATGATATATAACCACTGAGTCAGGTTAGGTGTTTTCCGGGGAATCGTGCTAAATCAGCGATTACTAACCGAATCTAGGTATCCCCTATTTTTCGTGATCGTTTTTACCGCCCCGTTCTGATATGGGCAAATAAGATACGGTATAGGTGTTGCTAGAACACACCAAAATGCCACTGTTTCAAGGCAGTTGAGTTTATTCAATGATCGTTTCTGTGGGCGAACACGAGTCGGTAAAACAGCATCACTTCTACGGTGTGGCCACTAAGTACTAGTAACCCTACAGAGACAACTATGATCCGATGGAATTGATAAGTGGGAATCGTCAGCCCAGATAAACCAGTTTTCAGAAGCAAATGGGACGATTTAAACTTTATACTGAAATAAAGTATCAAAAACTAACAGATCTGATTTTCTTACTAGGTGTGATGAGTTTTCCTTTCTTTGGTAGGATGACAACGATATGATTCTGACCTCTTCAGATCAAAACAATAAATAGCCTTTCGAACCGTATAAACCTATAAATGTTGCCTTGAAATCCGAACTCAGTAAAGTATATGAGGCACTCATATCATTGTTATCGTGTTTCTAGAGTTCTTACACTCTTGAATTATACAATCTGAAGCGGATATTGAATTTCTTGTCAGCAATCTCTATAGTTTAAGTAGATCTGATGGAAATGTAGTATTTAATGAACAGGGTTCTACTAAACCTCAACCTTTGTCACATCACTTATTATTTTGTTATCTTTATGTTTAATAGTGAGATACTTCTTATGTTTCCATAAACTGGGCGTATTTTGTGTACAGTTTAGCCATGTTTGTTCTTGGGTCCAACTTATGCTCCAGTTTAAACTACTGTTGTCTTCTAATAGGTAGATTCAAAGTTCACTGAAAAGCTAACAAAGTCCCAAAGAAAACGACGTAAAAAGCAAGAAATGTTGAAACTGAGGAAAGCTTCCAAAGCATCCGTTCCTAAGCCAGAACCAAAGGTAGTGATAACTAACTCTTCAGTATTTGTCGATATTTATTATTGAAATTTTTATATTTTTATGCTTGGATTTATATATTTATTAAGTGTTAGTTATTGTTGTTAGATAAACGATCAGTTTATTACTTCCACTCAATCCACTCATTAGCGTTATTATTAGTTCTACAGTGTAAAATAGACAGATTCGGTAAGTTAAACCCCGAGCATTTTAACTAGTGTCCTTCTAAATATTTCATCAATTACAGTAATTGTTGTGCCTTTTTCAGTCAATACAACTTAGAAAGTGCTCTCTAAGTTTTAAACCTTTCGGCGTTTACACGTGCTTCAGAATTTTATTATGATAATTAATAACATTGATATTGCACTCTTGGTCCCACACTTTTAGCTCTTTATCTAATTTTAAATCTTCAGATTAAATAATAGAATGCTGATAATGAAATGTTCCTGAATGGGCTAAGACAGGTTCAGAGTGTTACGCTTGATGGAGTAGGGTCATAATTAATTTGAGTTAAACCATGGCACTAATCTGTTGGAGAGTTCATAGAAAATAACTTGAAATCAATTGCAGTAATACTTTTTTTATCAATATCAGCATGCTTCTCCACATACATCTGAGAATTCTGAAATTCTTGTTTTTGTTTTATATCTTTTGTTCTGTTCGTGTCATTTTAATTTCCCTGATTTTCTTGTTATTGATTTATAATCTATGTGCCCACGGAGTGTGAGAGCACACTAGAATTTTGTCAAATCTCGATCCCACTTCACCTTTTTCTGTGATACTGAGAACTCAAACTACTAGTAAATCTGTAAGTTGTGACAATCTTATAGTATACAAACCATAATAAAAATTTCAACAACAGAATAGCCTTTCAAAATATTTCTAAGATATCTTATTTGAATTCAACGTGTATTATGTTCCACATTTAACGGTAAAGTCACTCAAATTACTGAAATATCTGCGACCGTTGTATAGAGAATTCATGCATTGAGTTAAATTGTTTTTGTTCTGACCACGCTTCTATTTTAGGAACCCCGTACTTCATCAAGTGTCGTACTTCCAGAACGTAAAGCTTATGTATCATCTTTGGATACAGATGAAAAACTCGTAGATGCTATTCGGAATCGTTTAGGTAATCATTATTATTAGGTTTCGTTGTCAGAATAATGTTTTATGTACCTTTTATTTAGTTTATTGTCAGTCAGTCATTTACAACGTAGGACCAGGCGCGTATGTGCATCGGTCCAAGTTGCCACACCTCATTAGCACAGCAAGATGAACATCGGATTCATAGAAGCAATCAACTCAATGGTGTGATATATAAAGGCAAGATTACATATAAGGATATAGTACAAGAAGAAAGTTAGTTTGTAGAAAGAAAGACATGAAATAATTTTAGTCTCATAGTTTAAGGGAAGATAGAGAGTGTATACGCCGACGCCATTGTGATCGATTCGGAACCATGTCACCAAGAGTATCCAACCATTGGTTAAGGTAGTCACGCGGACCCCAACCAAGTAGTCTGCATTTAGCAACATGGCTCAGACTAGAAGTTAGTGACTTCAAGCACTGATGCCACGTTTTGGTTTGGCCGCCCCTAACAATTTATTGAAGTAATCTTGACTAATATATTTTATCACATTCTTACTTGTCATTTATACATGTGTTTTCTAGTTATTTGAAGTTCTTAACTTGAAATAATTCACAAAATACCTGATAAGTGGTCAGGCTAATATCTCTTCAGTAATAAATCTTTGTTGATGTGCCTAACCAGTATTGTTTGGATGTGCTACGAAAGGTAGGTAATTTCACTCATGGAATTTTCTCAGCCTTATTACCGGTACTAACTAAGTGGAGACCAGATGTTCATCGTAAGGTTGTTAATTGTTCCAAAACTAAGGCCGAAGGCACTTTTCGTAGATTTCTGTAATGCATTAGCTGTGAGAGCGTGTTTTTTATCTAGAGTAATGGCGGTCTTCAAAAACAGCTGATATAATGTAACATGTTTTCCGCGGAATGAAAACCTTGAATTATGCGTAAGAGAAACCATTCACTTACACCTCTTTTTCTGTTTTGCTTAATTGCTATTTTTATCACAGGATTGTTTGTCTTATTCACTTTTGATTAGAAACTTCAAGTTATATATTTGTATCTACTTAATGACTGGTAAATCTATATTTAAGTTAACAGTACTATCAAATTCCACAATTTGCTTTCTTATGTATATGAAGTTGAAATGTACCAACATACTCTAACTATACGTCCATTGCCAAGAAATTGTCCTGTAAGTCTGATCAAGGATCTTTTCCCGTCATCAGTCAATGTTCGTATCCCACAGAAATGCAATTCTCGGTAAGACAGTTTTTCAGCTTATCATATTTCGTGATTATGCTACTTAGTTTTTATATTAACATGTAATAGAGTCTCATTTTTTGAATAATATATCAGGAAATTCTTTATGTAATCTATTATTGTTTGCACGTGTATGCGTTATTATTATGAAGTTACTTCTTACATAGTTGAGTAATTGTTACAGATAACGAATCGTACATAAAAAAATATAACTTCAAGTCTTTGGGAAATGTTTTTCCGGATATTAAACTAATACAAAAGACTTGTGATGGAAAATTGACCAAGTGTATTCAAGACTTCAAACATATGAGATAACTTCATTTTTCATCCTGATCTAGTCCTTACCTTTATTTCAGACAGGTTTTTATGATTAGCTTTAACATCCCTAATTTTTTTGGGAAAATAACACAATCTAGGTTTGAAAAATTAAGTACGGTTAAGTATTTTCAGGATGTCATTAATTTTCTTCAAAGTTTACAGTTATCTGCGTATTTGTTTCTTTTCGGTGACCAAACAACCTAAGAATATTTGGGTAGCCCATCGAGATTACTAGACACTACGTAATAATTATGGCTGAGATCTAAATTTATGAAGTTTAAAGGATTTTGTAAGCATTTGACATTATAAGGTATTAGCGTTATAGAATCAGCTTTGTAGTAATATGGAGTATTAACATCAGTGTTATATCTCGACGAGAATAATGGATGGTAACTGTTGGGATCTATTTGTGAAGTAATACTATACATATATTTTTATTGTATGATTGTTAAGTAACTAAACTATGTACATTCATATTCCTCGTATTATTAGCTTTATTTTGACCTACAGACTATTATTATACGATTTACCATTCTTAGGTTATATCCAGTCTATTAATTACAGTCTTCCACAATCACAGCCACTTTTGGCTAGATCTTGTACAGATGTTATTTTCTGTTTTACGGTGTGATGTGATCTGTCTGGTTTGTATATAAACCCAGTATGTTTGAAATATATGATTCATATCACGGAGGCTGAGATTGGTGTTCCGAACTCAACAGGCAAGGCTAGGCAGGAAGAAGAACCGATAAAGACTCTAGACTGCTCGTACAAGTTTATGCGTCATTGGTCCGGTCGATCATTCACTGTTCTCTAATTGTCGGTATCGTTACGTTTTATATTAATAGAGCGCAAGGCCACAAGTTGTAACAATCAGGAAAAAACGTTTGAATGGTGTACCTCACTAAAACGGTTTAAAATATTGCCTTCGTAGATCAAACTCGTTCTAGTCAAATTTCGGTGTTATTTATTTTATCTTTATCTCAACTTATTAGATTTGCTTTTGTAAAATTTCGAAATCACGATGAACTGGTTGCAGCTCAAAAATCTGTTTCTGGTAAACTGCTGAACGGTAAACAAATTAAAGTTGAAATTTGCTCACTACACGGACCTGATAATGTTGATAAAAGTAAATGGACTGAACCCCTACAAAGAAAATTGTCAGATTTCGATATGCGTTCTCTTCATGTTCTTCATTTGCCTCGGGCGACCACTCGTTTTGACTTGGCTCAAGTATTTCCGAAAGCTGTAGGTATTCGTATGCCAACATATGATGATGGATCGTGTCGAGGGTAAGAATAAGTAGTAATCTCATTTAACAATTTATATAAATTCCAGTTGAGATAAAAACTATCGTGTATATATTCTGTTTTATTGTTGTGCGAAAAGGGTTGCTAACATTGGCTGAAGACGGCATGACAGGTATAGAATCCTGTTAGTCAATACCAAGTATGTTCGTGCGAAAAGAAGGCTGTACTACGAGGTCAAATATTACTCAAAATGATGTTTTTATCTGGAACCCGAAGAATTTACATAATATATAGTGTCCCTCACTTTCGTACGAAAATATCCATGTTATCGAAAAGTAGTTTTATTGACGTTTTCTGGCTTTTTCTCATGTCTCTTGTAGTTGTGAAATCGACAGCACTGAATCTATTATTGATAGCAACACTCAATGTCTGATAGATCGCAACTCTTGATCGTCTTACTTCAGCTGTTGCTTATTAACTTATTCATCAAATAACTATTACTTGTTGGTTGACATTCTTTTTACATTCGCTATCTCTCGGTTATAAACCGAATGCTATATATGTTTCTATTCTTTTATTAACTGAAGACTAAAGCTGTCTCACCATTCATCACTTCTATTTATTTCACAGACTTAAAACTCAATGTGGTTAATAGTTCTAATTTGTACGGCACTTTTGATAAATAATTAGCTTGAATCATATAATTTTGGTGAGTATTGCATGTTTAATTTTAAAATATTCAAATTCCTGATTCTGCTATTTCTTTATCAAGGTATTGCACTCTAACTTACCACTCACGTCACATTGCATTAAAAGACTTTGAATTAAGACACGGAACATTTATTCACGGAGAATCTATCTATGTTATGTTCCTACTTAAAAATCCAAAGAAAGTACGTTCCGTTTATTTTTTAAAACGTGAATTTATTGTGTAGAAAATAGTCTATGGACTGCTTTTTTTCTAAGGTATTAATCTTTCCTAATTTATTTAGTTTTCATAAAATCTGCTTTAGCACTCTGCATACTACACAGTCATGTCGCATGCATGTCTCCTCATTCATTTCAGGCAGTTAGATTCATTAACGATTCTAAGAGTTTAGCATCCTTCAAGCATCAAAAATTCAAGTGTGTTGATCATTAAAATTGCCTTAAAAGTTTCATCATCTCTTTTAGATTGCTGTGTAACTAAACCTCATCCGTCTTTTCACCTTTTCAATTTCATGAAAGCAACCGGGTCACTTGAAGACTTAGTAGGACCTCCATAACAGACTATAAACGCATGTTCATATGAAAGAATTTCGAATTTTTTCCATCTACCGTAATAGGTTCTTTGCGAACACTTTATTGTGAGGCACAACAGAAATATATTTTTATTCACCTTTCAATACTAAATTTTGCACTTGGTTTTCGGCTTTTATTAATCTGGCTCACCCGTCTAAGAAAAGTGTTCGTCGGAAAATTTGTTACTTTTCTATTCTTTTGGTGTTTCTCATATATTTAATCTTAACATTATCAGAAGTGGCTATCAACGTAAAAAATTGTTGGTCGATTTTAATTGACTTGATTTTTTATATTTTCTATGTTTTGTATAGATCTCCATGAGAAATGCAAAACGTCATGCCTCTGATATTTACCAGATGGATGTAGACAGCACTTCAGTACCTCATAAAGAAAAATATGTCAAGGCAATAGTTGATCATCCCATACCTATGTCTATCGATTCATGCGATCCTGAATTTAAAATTGCTAAATCACCAGCAACATTTGGTAAACCAGTGAAAAAGAAGTCCAAAGTTGCAACAGTTCAGCGTGACATTCCAGATCCTCTAATAAATAAAAAATACCAGTTGAAGGAAAAGAGTGTCAAGCGAAAGTCATCATCTACTAGTATCTTTGATTCCTTATTTCAGTATTCCACTGGAGCAAATGACAAGAAGCAAAAGAAAAAGACCAAGCCTAATATTAGAAATGGCAGAAAGTTCAAAAAATAACATTTGAAGAAAGCTTTTGTAGTAAACTATTGACAGAACTAAAGGTGAATTTTAATTGCTTCACGTGGAACAGTGAACAATAATGCACTAGATATTATAGTTTCAGTTCAGTAATGTTAAATAACGCAATCATCAACGAATATAAGCTGATCTGACTACGGGTAGAATTTGCTCATTCATTAGATAAAAGACCTCCTACCTGGATGGTCTTCAAATCTTCCAGTATCTTCAGTGTCATATCTTCTTAGCTGTCACCACTATATATCCTCTGGTTAGTAAAATACTTGATTAGCGTTGAGAAGCAAAAAATAATCTTGTCCAAAGTATTTCGATCATATCACTATTTGGTTTCATATGCTCTCCGTGTTAATAGATTTCATATTGTCTGATATTCCCCACTAATCATAGTCACTACAATGCTAAGTGCACCGAAACGATCGTAGCTCTTAATTGATGAGGTTACGTTCGATTTGAGTTTAGTTTTTAACTCATTATCAACAAAATACACCATGTAAAAATCTTGATCCAGACGGTATTGCACTTAAATGGCTAGTTCTCGTGGACTTGCAGGTGTAGGCATAGCACTAAGCATGAGGGCGGAACAAGCGCTATTAGAGTGGATCCCCGTTAATAGTCGTCTATGCGCTGTTCGGCTAAACGGCTCGGTAAGAAATCAAAAGGATAGGGACATACGTCGTTGCCTTTTCGTCGTTTCTGCCTACGCTCCCACTGACTGCAGTTCGGATGAAGTGAAAGATGAATTTTACAGAAAGCTGTCTGAACTTCTTCAGAAAGCTAAACGTTCAGACATAGTACTCGTAGCAGGCGACTTTAATGCCCAGGTAGGTAGCTTAAACGAAACAGAAAGACATTTAGGTGGGTGTTTTAGTATTCCGGCACAGAACAGATAATGGTGATCGTCTGCTACAACTTTGCTCAGACAATCGTTTATTTTTAGCAAACACAAATTTTAAGCATAAGGAGAGACATCGTCTAACATGGCGACCCCTTGCACCAAACCAACGATGGACTCAAATAGACCATATTGCCATCAGTCATCGTTGAAGAGGGTCGATAGAAGATTGTCGCTCATTCTGGAGTACTTGCTTGGACTCCAACCATGCCCTAATACGAGCACGCATCTGCTTGCGCCTCACTGGACGCAAAAGAGCCACACAAAAAAGACTCATTAGAACCGAATTGAGTGATGAGAAAACCAAAAGTAGGTTCCAGGAACAACTGAGGTCACACTTAGGTAGTTCTGAAAACGAGACTGACCCAGATGTTGCTTGGAAAGTTGTACAAGCAACTGTGGAAACAGCAGTGACATCTACTAATGATTTAAACCACAGGGTTACAAAAAACCAATGGATTTCTTCAAGGTCTATTGCACTGATAGATTCTCGTAAACTCATCCCATCAGGTTCTGAACACGATGAAGAGCGTAAAGAAATCAGATCTAGGTTAAGTAAAAGTCTAAGGAACGATCGTGAGCAGTGGTGGGCAACAAAAGCAAAAGAGATGGAAAAGGCGGCGGCTATAGGGAACACAAGACAACTCTACAAACTAATAAAAGAAACTGGAATCAATAAGTCAAGTGTAAGTCAGACTATTTCGGAAAAAAACGACACTCTTATCTGCTCCCAGTCCAGACGTTTAGAACGATGGGCGGAACACTTTAAGGAGCATTTTAGCTGGCCTTCAGCTAATCTACAACTACCCTCTATCCCCAGATAGTATGAATGGAACATTGAAGTAGGTCCCCCAACTCTAGCTGAAGTTCAAAAGGCTATAGCTAATCTGAAACGAAGAAGGGCAGCTGGTCCAGATAGACTGGCCCCAGAGGTCTTTAAGGATGGTGGTCTAGTTTTAGCGATTAGGTTAACTAATATTTTAGCTAAAATCTGGGAGTTAGACGTTATCCCATCGTGATCACATTTCATCATGCTACAAGTTGATTGCTTGTTGATTAAAAAGCGATTGTCACTTTGTTCTTATTTGTGGTGTATAGATACAGTGATCGAATTCGGGGTTACAATTTCTTGGTATGAGCCGAAGATAATCGCAGACTGTATAAAGATATAGGTAAGGGGGAGCACTTAGTACACCAAGTTACCACTGCTAACCGTTAAAATGGGTGGTGGTTTGAAACAAATTAAAATGTCAGACCGAAATGATGAAAATTGTTGTAACTTTAGTGAACGGAAAAGTTGATAATATACAGAAATGGATATGAAATTAAAGACGTTGTTCGCATACTTAACAGCAACCAGACTTTTCCCACTTATTAGTCCGCCTGAAGTTACTGCCGGTCCCAAGCCCGGATTAAGGAGGAGGGTTGAGCATGGGGTTAGCGACCCCATCCCGTAGAAAACTAACTCGCTAAAAAACGCAAACCAGAAAAATTATTCAAACCACTTAAACTCTACCCTGGGAGTCAGAAAGTCTTCACTTAGAAGAGTTATGACGCCTCATGGTGAAAGCCGAGTTCCTTCGGAAGTCACGAAGCTGATACTTCTTCTGGCAACAAGAGCGATAATTAATTTAGGTGCATGGGATGCTCTTACAATGTAAGAGACCGGGAGAGTCATCCAAATTGCTGCAGAAATGAGAAGATACAACCTGGAGGTGCTTGGAATTTATTTATTTATTATTTATTTTAACACATAGGTGTTGGTACAAAGAGGCACCAAATACATATACGCCACACAGATCTCATTTGATATGTGTGAGGGCTGTGATACTGCCCGGGTGCCCAAACCGAAGCAAGTGGTTTTCTTAGGGGGCCACACCCCGAGCCTTCGACCTGAACGTCTGACCCACAAGGCAGTGGAGCATCGTAAGGAGATGCAGTCTCATGGTAGCCGGTGACCAACGATTAGTTTATACGCCATTTGTTCCTTCAGGATACTGGAGCCAATGTGCACCATTGGTTTCGAATCAGGGTTTTCCAACTCCCCTAGGTAGACTCTCCATGTTCACCGACCTGGTTAAAGCACCGGACATTCGCTTTTCGTCCCCTCAATTTCGTAAACAACACCACCGCTGAGAGAAGGTAGTGAGTAGGACTTCCCTGGAAGAGGCTGTATACGTGTGGCCATGTGAGAGCATTTCAAGAGGGAGGGAGAACCCACCCCATACCAGGGCATTTGGGGGAACAGTGCGAACCGCCCACGAGTGGGGGAGAAGTCTTTAACAGGGTGTTGTTAAACAGAGTGAAGGACTCCGTAGAAGCCCAACTTCGAGACCAACAGGCTGGATTTCGTAAGGATTAATCGCGAACCGACCAAATCGCAACACTATGGATTATTGTGGAACAATCAATTGAATGAAATTCATCACTCTACATCAAATTCATTGATTGAGAGAAAGCATTTGATAGCGTGGACAGAATAATATGGAGGCTTCTTCAACACTACGGCGTGCCTGGGAAGATAGTCAATATCATACAGAATTCCTATGATGGATTAAACTGCAAAATCGTGCATGGATGACAGCTGATAGACTCGTTCGAAGTAAAGACCGGTGTCAGACAAGATTGCTTACTCTCACCCTTTCCCTTTCTCCTGGTGATTGACTGGATCATGAAGATGTTAACATCTAGGAGGAAGCATGGGATACAGTGGACAGCTAGGATGATTTAGACTTCGCAGATGATCTGGCCCTTCTATCGCACACGTAACAACAAGTGCAGAAGACGACTAGTATAGCAGCAGCCTCAGCAGCAGTAGGTCTCAACATACACAAAGGGAAAAGCAAGATTCTCTAACACAACACAGCATGCAACAATCGAATCACACTTAACGGAGAAGATTTGGAAAATGTGAAAACCTTTACATATCTGGGCAGCATCATTGATGAACACGGTGGATCTGATGCAGATGTGAAGGCGCGGATCGGCAAAGCAACAGCAGCATATCTACAATTGAAGAAAATCTGGGATTCAAAACAACTCTGTCGACTGCCAACATCAAAGTCAGAGTTTTCGATACAAATGTCGTAATAGTTCTACTGTATAGGGCAGAAACCTGGAGAATTACGAAAACCATCATTCAGAAGATACAAATGTTTATTAACAGCTACCTACGCGAAATATGGACCTGGTTACCAATAGTCTACGATTTATCTTGTGCTGAAAAATATTTCATGTCAGGACATTGTTGTATCTTGAGAAAAAGGGTAGCTACTTATTTATTAAGGCTGGATGGCGAGAGTCAGTTCTCCCTCTAAAAATGCTCTCACGCGTATGCAGCCACTGCCAGGGAAGTCCTGCTCGCTGCCTTCTCGTAGTCAAGGGTGTTGTTTACGAAATTGATAGGACGAAAAGCGAATGTCCAGCGCCTTGACCGGGTTGGTGGACATGGAGGGTCTACCTAGGGGAGTTGGAAAACCCTGATTCCAAACTAATGGTGCAAATGGGCTCCAGTATCCTAAGGGAACAAATGGAGTGTGAACCAATTGTTGGTCACCGGCTACATTTGGACTGCATTTTCTGACGTTGCTTCACTGCCTTGTGGATTAAACCTGTAGGTCGAAGGCTCCGGGCGTGATCACCTAAGAAAACCACCTGCTTTGCTGTGGGCATCCGGGCAGTATCACAGCCCACATACAAAATCAAATGACAATAATTACAGGAAGTACTGTTTTTGCTTCAATTAAAGTTAATACAATTCAAATTCATTTTTATATACTGCTTCACTTATCTACCCTTTCCTTTTCATTTTGTGTATCCTTATTTTTCTACTTATACAGCAACTCGCCTATGGTGAAAACCCTGTTCTTTCTAAACGATCTCGAGTCACAGACTGGCGGAAAATGCTACCACCCAATTTGAACACGGAAACTACGTATAGCACCCAAACAACAGATAGGGTTGGCCATGTCTTTAAAAAGTCTTAGTATCAACGTCTATTTTCTTACGAGGCCTGTATTCAAGACACCGGTGAAGTACTACAAATCTTCTCTCCATCTGGTGCTTCGAAAAGCTTGTTTAACGTGCGTTTATCCGGAGACCCCGTGGCATCTGGTTTTGCTGGCGCTGCTGTCTCACTAAGAATCGGAGCTGAGGCAGCACTATTCGTTTAGATACCCACTAACAGTTGATTATGTTCTGTTAGATGAAAAAGTTCCATCAAAGTGAGAAAAAATCGGTGTGAAAAACAATGTCTTCGTCATCTCCCACAGACTGCAGCCCGAATGCCACCAAGGGTTTTACCACCAACTAACAGTTCTACAAAAAGTTCATTCGACAGATATTGTAGTACTAGCCAGAGACTTGAATGCTTAGGTCGGGCATCTAGGCACAAAAGAGTCGTTTAGGTGGCTAATGGGGACTTGGTCGCAGGTAAGATAACGGGGACCGTCTACTGCGACTGCGTGCAGACCACAACCTGTTTATAGCTAGCACTAACTACCGGTATAGTCATCGCCGATGTGCCACCTGGCATCCTCCCTCTGCATCTCAAGCCTGAACTCAGATTGACCACACTGCGATCAGCTACCACTCGCGTGGTTGTGTACGAGACTGCTGCTCCTTTTGGATTACCTATCTGGACTCTGATCATGCCCTTGTTTGCTCTAATTTTACCTTACTTTTCAGTGGCCAACAATCTCATCGTCCTAAACTGATCGGTGTCAGTAAATTGATTGCAGATTCTGTTGCAACTAAATATCAAACCGAGCTAGGTTCAAGGCTAACTGCCATCCCACAGAAAAGTATAGATGAGCATTGATTGCAACTACATGACGCTATGAGAATGGTGAATAAAGTAGCTTGCGGCCTCGCGAAACGTCCCGCTTATAGGCACCAGGTTTCTTCAGGCTCCTTGCAACTCATCGAGACCCGTCGGTTTACTCCGGATGACCGTGAGTTTGACTACAAACGACGACTGTTGTGTAATGAAATTGGGCAAAGCTTGTGTAAGGACCGAGAAGCCTGGTGGTCGGAGCGTGCTAATGAGTTGGAAGCAGCAGCTGAAATCAGGGCTGTCTTCGATTTGTTGGACAGGACTGGGATTGTCTATTGAAGAAGGTTGTGCCTAAGTAGTTCACGTTGTTCCTGTAACAACTATCGGGGGATAAGTCTACTTCCGATTGCGTCCAAGCTATTGGCTTCCGTCATACTTCGTAGGTTGTTCAGGACCCGAGAAGGATTGACTCGCGAGGAGCAGGCTGGGTTTCGTCCCGGTCGAGGATGTATTGATCATATCTTCACCCTCCGCCAAGTGTTAGAACACCGCCATACTTATCAAAGGCCAACAATCGTAGTGTTTCTTGACATAAGGGCTGCCTTCGATTCGTTGGACAGAACTGTTCTCTGGGATTGTCTATTGAAGAAGGGTGTGCCTGAGAAGTTTATTAACATCCTAAAAGCCTTATATACAAACACCTCAGGTAGAGTGAGGGCATACAACCACCTTTCTCCACTATTCCATTCAAGCAGTGGAGTTAGGCAGGGTTGCCCAATCTCACCATTCCTCTTCAACTTTGCCATCGATGACATTCTGGAAACAGCTCTGACGGATGTAAGTAATGGTGGTGTGGATCTGTTGCCTGGAGAAAGACTTCTCGACCTTGAGTATGCGGATGATATTGTCTTACTGTGCGAGAATGCCCAAGCCATGCAATCCGCACTTAATCAGTTGGCAATCAATGTTCGTAGGTATGGTATGTGCTTTGCACCTTCGAAGTGCAAAGTACTTTTACAAGACTGGCGGGACCCTGATCATGCACTCACCTTGGATAGTAAACAGATAGAAGTAGTTGATAAGTTCGTGTATCTAGGTAGCTGCATAATTGTTGGTGGTGGCATGATTGATGAGATCAATTCACGTATAGTGAGAGCCAGAGCGGCTGTAAAAGGTCGGATCTACGACGCGTCGGTGAGAGCAGTTATGCTCTATGCTTGTGAAACCTAGCCTCTCCGAGTTGAGGATGTTAGCCGACCTTGTGTGTTTGATCATCGTTTTCTTTGAAGGACTGCTGACAGCCAGTAGCGACACTATGTGATTAATGCAGAGGTTCGGCATCATGTGTTCGAGCACAGCTACAATAATGCAGTTAGTTTCACTCATCTTGAAACATCGACTTCGGTGGCTTAAACATGTCCTACGAATATCGTCCCAGCGAATTCCACAATGCATTATTTGCTGAATCTGGGACTGGTTGTAAAAGTGGAGAGGTGATCAATGTGTGACATGGTGTCGTCGTAAGAAAGAAAGCTGTACAGCACTGGTTCCTCTTGGTCCTTCACGACTCCCTGGTTGGGGTCCTAGAGATGGTGCAACACAGTGGTTTGAAACGTTATCGGACATTACTAAGAATAGAAGTCAGTGGCGATCGTACAGTAAATTTCTTTTACTTTCTTAAAAAAACGGACGTAACTTCTTTGACCATAAGAATTCTCTCTGGTTGTACCTTTGCTAACTGAACTGCCTCTCGTATTATTATTATTTCACTAATTTCTGCTCGTCTTTGTTTTCTACACTATACTTTCTCTATCCCTTCACATTCTCTTTGTTATTGTGTGGCTCATATGTATTTGGGGTATCTTTGTATCAATATTTATGTGTTCACGTGCTGTATTGTCTTTTGAACCCATTACAATTTCACCGACCAATAAGTGAACCAAGACCCTAATGCTTCTTGGTCTTCAAGGCCCTTTCTAATCCAGTGGACAATCAGAAGACGATGGTAGGAGGCAGACTACTTTTCTATTGAACCTAATTCGATCATGACCAAAAGCTCATAAATTAATACACTATAAAAGCCTGACCATAGGCCACGCCAAATAAGAAATCAATTAAAGCACAATTATGCCATATGTGGTAGAAGGTGAAGCGAACATTAGATAATCATTTAGTAATGATTGAAGAACAGTAAGATGCATAAGAATAGTTAATAAATCCACTGGAACCTTCTAATTAGTGAGATAAAGGGATGTAACAATGTAGTTATCTATTAACTATACAATAAAGATATAAATAATAATAATCCGGAAAATAGCACCGAGAGTTTTGGCCCTCCAATTTTTGTTCTGTAATAATATATACTATCCAAACAATAATTTTGATATCTCGAGTCATAGTTTGAGTACGACATTCATAATTGTTGGGCCATATTTACACTGCACACTTTATCATGTTCATTGTAGATGGGTGGGTGGTATTTTTGACCATTAAAAACGTGATTATTATGTGGGTACTGAATTGATTTATTTTGTGTTATTTATTAGGTTGATGCCCATTCTAATAAATTTCTGTCGACTTTTAGTAATGGTAATTTATTGTTTCTTATTTTGTAGGTTATGTAATTTGGACTCTACTTATCCTGTCCATCTACATTCCTCTTATGAATATAATTATTATTTTGATAGACTTTTTCTTAATAATTGATCTAAAACTGGGTTAAGCTGTATATTATCACTTAGTCCCTTCACTTATTCATTGTCTTTTAATCTGTTTAGTAATTTACTAGTTAAAGATTTTACTAAGATTCAGTCGATTGTAATGAAATATTGAAGGTGGGCTAACCAATATTTTTGCTCACTCAACTGATCCTCGAATATCAAAGAAATAGAACGGAATCATTAGCCAACTCGTCGAGTATATAAACCAATAATAAAGAATGAAAGCTATTATTTCTATGCAAAATACTCAACTATGAGTTATTTTCTAATAATTATAAAGCTGAAGGTTACCTAAACAACATATGGCAATTCACTACATTCTGTTTTAACCAAAAGTAAACATGAAAAACATTAAATGATGATTTTTCCTAAAAATCTAAAAAATCAGTTATGCAATTAATAAGTTATAAAATGTCAATCTAAAAAGGGATGAGTAAATCTGGCATGTGTATGATACAAATTTTCCCGTTAGTGAACACGTTCTGGTAAACCATTGAATATAAAAAGCATTGCTAGTTTTACTGCCTTGGTCAGAAACGCAAGATCTCTGTTACAGTTGGAAAATTCAGGTCTCTTATCATCGTTTTTAAATCATTTAATTTCCTTATGACTCACCAAGCATCAACAATTTTGACTCGGCAATCTAAACTTCTGTTTGGTCGTCATGGTCCAGCGTTTATGATTTGCTTTATAGTTCATTTCCTAAAACATTCTGAACCCAGCTTATAGGCAATCAGCAAACAATGATAAAACCAATAATAATAGGGAGGGTTAGTCTTTGATTAATTGTAATCGTAATGACCTTAGATGGTTGATTAATCAAACATGAAGCGTATAAGAAATGAAACGAATTCCTAAACTGTGCTAGTCATTCACGTCTACTATAGCTGTCATTCACACAGTATCCAGAATTTCCCACTAACGTTCGCTGTCCATTAGATGGTTGCTTTACAACTGGAATCGGCGTATGTAATGTGGTGTGTGCTACTTATGTAGACACAAGTAGTATATTATGTTAGTCGTGAACAGAATGTCTGGCAGCAGAGAGACAAAAAAAATCGAACAGTAAAGAATGAAGACAGAATGCAATTTGTGTGAAAATGCAAGAACAATGAAGTCTGAGTCATTTGAGACAGTTGATGGACATTTTGCAAATAGAGCATTTACTATATGGTGGTAAGATTTTATTAACTAGTCCTGTAATTTTGTGTTAAACACATTCGATTGTTCACGATTGGTGTTCTTGTTCACTACAGTGGTATTTTTTTCATAAAGGTTTGAAAAGAATCGTAACAACAGCATTGACATTTACCGGAAAGATATTCCGTATCACTGGCGCGATAATATTTGATTAATTCAATTTTTTGGTGGATTTATACTTTCCTAATTCACTGTTGAAATGCGGTCGGAACTATTATTGGTGTCGGTTTATGTTAAACCTGAAGTACCACAGGAAATTCCTCTCATTATGTAGTTGAATATCTATAATTTTCATAAACCAATTTTGCGTTGATAACTGATATCTATTACTAACTTCACTCATCAGATAGCTGTAAAGGACCTGTCATCTTTTAAAAGTATACTGCACCCCGAATACTGAAAACACATACCAAAAAATTAGATGGTTAAGTGTAAATATTTTGTGTCAAGGAGGTATAAAGTCACCAACCCAACTTATATTATGAGGTCGATCTGAATGATTACAATAATGTAGCACGGCAGATGATGACTTACTACGTGAACGAACTACTGGAGACAGAAAGAGGTAGACAAGCACAACAATACATCCACTACTAAACATCAGTCATAAACAGGAATGCCATTCATCCTATAATGACTAACTCATCGTTAGACCAAATGTATTTTAAGTCTAATGGGGAAAATAATAATCCCCAGTTTAATTTTGTCAAGGTTATAGATACTGAAATGCAATTGGTTGGTGAGATTTAAGTTAAACAACTTAGAAAGAAAAGTTAGGGAAGAAAGTGAGCGATGGCTAAACAGAGACCGATTGTCGACAACGATCAATAAGCATTATTATCCATCGATCTACTAGAGAGTAAAATAAAATCAATTAAAAGCGGTAAGATACAAACCGTGTGGTTTTCTTTATAAGGAAAATTATTAAATGTGAATTGTAAGTAAACAGTGAGCACAAATTTGTTTATCGACTTCCTAGTAAATTCTGTAGCATATGCATGCGTGTCAGACATAAAGTATACTCATTAATAACTTACCTGATGCCCCTAAAAGTTTGTTTTGCTTTGATGCTCATAGAAAAGGCTCTTTCCTATTATAATCTCTTTATTTATTAATATTTACTTAAAATAGAAGTGAACACCCGAAGATAATCATTGAAAACTTTTTTCCAAAAAATCAGGAATATCAATACGGTCAAACAGCCCCACGATAAAACAGAAACACTGCTGTAATTTCTTATATTTAATGATATTCTCAAAAACTCCTAGGGTTATCAGGAAGTTATTAATAAGTATACTTTATGTCTGACACGCATGCATATGCTACAGAATTTACTAGGAAGTCGATAAACAAATTTGTGCTCACTGTTTATTTACTATTCACATTTAATAATTTTCCTTATAAAGAAAACCACACGGTTTGTATCTTACCGCTTTTAATTGATTTTATTTTACTCTCTAGTAGATCGATGGATAATAATGCTTATTGATCGTTGTCGACAATCGGTCTCTGTTTAGCCATCGCTCACTTTCTTCCCTAACTTTTCTTTCTAAGTTGTTTAACTTAAATCTCACCAACCAATTGCATTTCAGTATCTATAACCTTGACAAAATTAAACTGGGGATTATTATTTTCCCCATTAGACTTAAAATACATTTGGTCTAACGATGAGTTAGTCATTATAGGATGAATGGCATTCCTGTTTATGACTGATGTTTAGTAGTGGATGTATTGTTGTGCTTGTCTACCTCTTTCTGTCTCCAGTAGTTCGTTCACGTAGTAAGTCATCATCTGCCGTACTACGTTAAAATTTTTGTAATCGTTTTGAATTTTACTTACCGGATAGGGTCATTTTATTTGAATACTAACAATTCTACTCTGTTAAAGCGTATTGTAGGATGGGTAAATTAATCTGAAAGTTTTTGAATAGTTCTTAATATATAACAATACAGGTTACATATTCGTCAGTGATTATTTTGTTTTGTGGTGTTACAACAAACCTAAAATATGATTTGATTTATGATTGATAAGTTGAATAAAATCCAAGGAGAACTAAGTTGCTAAAAGGCCTAATGATCATTTTTTATTAGTTCTAATCTGTGACACTACAATTTTGAGTTTTTGAAAACTGACTATTACATGGGGAAGTTCACGCAGTTATCAGAATCGCTTGTTCGACATGTCAATTATGAACAATATATCGGCAATACAAACTGTGTTTAACACAAACATAGATTAGGAGAGAGGGTTTTCCAGATAATAGATTTAGTCACTAAAAAAATTCACGCATACGTATATCCATCCACAGTTTGCTTCTACGGTTGCTTTGATGACATTGATTTTGTAGTTGGATATCTCCTCAGTCAGTTATGATTCGGTTAGTCTAGTGTACATCATTAACACCAATAAAATCCATCTCCATTCCTGAACATCATGAACTCTCAATCACTAGTTTATCTGTTGTCTTTCCAACTGATATATACCACTAACCTCATTTTGGCTTTGAACTTTCAATCAGGATTTAAAAAATATGTTTGAATTAACTATTAATACGACAGTTTCGATAGCACAAACTAACGTAGGTATGTTTTTGACAACTTTTTGGAATGATGAATTTCTAATGAAAGAAGACATAAATAAAGTTTATTTGAACGGGAAATTTTCTGTTTATCAATCATTTGTAATTTCCATTTTTAGTCAATGATATAATTGTCTATTTTATTTGTCAGTTTGACTGAATCGTGTACTGACATTCATATCATTAACAAAATATATGTTAGCGGACTGCCTTTTGGACAGTAGTTGGTAGGTGATCGATAAATACTTTATCCATCTTACCATCTCGATAAAAACCGAAGGTAAATGTTTGAAGCTCTCAAACTCAAGGTCCAGTGGTTGGGAATTCAACCTGATGTTTGAATATGAAATCTTTCAACAAATAAGCCACACGTATTCTCATGCTCTAGAATAAATCCATTGTTTAGCAAGTACAGAGTATAATATCTGAGAGATGATCAGCAAGCAAACTCGCTTTATCTTAATAGCACCTCAACATTCTAGTTCGTCTACCCGAATAACACTTATGTTATATTTATGTAGAAAAATGAGAAAATGTTCATGTACATTTCAATCAGTATACGAGAGTGTTGGAAGATTCCTTTTCATAATAATATGGAGTCGAAGGACTCTAGACCTTTTGCTAGTAATCTGTAGATGATACATTGATTTTAACTTTTGACTGAATGTGTTGATAAATACAGTTTCATTATTATTGGAAGACCCAAGCAACCTTAAGAAAATGGGAACCTTTCTATAGTCAGTTCTTTTAATCTAGTTTTCTACTCAGTAATGAAGACTTGACTGAATCACAATCCTCTCTCTGATTATCAGGTGACAGCACCAATATGTAACTGGGTCTTCATAATTTCAATACTTCGTTTAGTATAGAGTATATATTATGGCCATCACATACTATCAGTCATGAATCTCTATCATCCTTTCGAGTTTTCTTTACTTATAACATATCTGAAAATATTTTGAAAGCGGGAATTGGCACATGATTTTCGTAATGCCTAAGTCTTTTAAGTTTAATTTGAAATGTAAAGTGTATTACACTACTAAATTATGATCACCTTGCCTGAATAAAGAAAGTTCAATCGTTTTGAACGACATTTTTATCTAATTAAGACCATGCAGAAACTGAAAGCAGCATGGAAAAATCACTTATTCGTGTGATATTAGAACGTTATAAGCAAAATGGTGTTGTTGGAAGACCTGTGAATAATAGTCGTGTGAAAATGGTAGTTCAGTATGGTCTCCAAATGATTCAACTGCTTGGGCTTGACGAAAATAAACAAGTTTTAAGGACAAATTGTTGGGCTGTATATGTAAGTTGGGTTTTTGTGATCTACCGAATTCCCATTGATCATTGTATTTTGTTTTCTCATGAGTGTTACAAATGGTGTGATTTAAATAGACCATTTTCTGGCTATGATGAATCTAGAGTTAAGTCATCTTAACTCGTTTCTTTATTTGACAAGCATAATGGTCTTTAAATCATGTTAAAATCAAGGTACACCTGATGTGGTGTGATAACAGGAGCTAATTGATATGATTCAACAGATTTAGGTCAAGTGATTGCATACATAAAATTTTAAAAATAGCTTCTCTTGAAAATTTGAAAATTCATCACTAAAAAGAAAAGTCGGAGATATAAGCACTTATCCCCTGCTCCTCTTACCCATTATTTAAAGCACATAAATTCTGATGCAATAAGGCATCATAAATCATAGGCATAACACATATGAAATAATAATCTACAGAATGAAAAGAATGATAGGACAATCAACAAATTGAGGCAGTTCAGTCGAAAGATAATGACTAAAGAACTCTTTCACTGAATTAGTTTTATCTTACTTAAATGAAGAATGTCGTAGAAAACTACATCAGGATCGCTAGTAGTTTCTGTCCTGAAACAGGTCTGATAACGTATCAAGTTACTCATTTGTGCCATTTCTAGAACTATAACACTAGACTCGTGGTGAACCTACAGATACCAGTCTTATACAGGTTATTCTATAGATTGACCAATCCCACTTTTTTTCACCCAGGGTTGGAAAATAACACATGGTGTAGGAGACTCTTGGGTAAAATTTGTAGGACATTCTCAAGCCACAAAGATAGATACAATTGAACAAAGAGTGCTAGATATTAGGATCAAAAACATTCTCGGCATCGGATGCGGACACTACACTGCAGAGAGTCACCAAACATCCTTAACTCGAGGGGATCAGGTCTCACAAGCTTAGAGTAGAATTGTTGTTATGAACTGATCGCAAAACTCGACCTTCTACTCCAAACTAATATCACGAATGCATTAAAGATACTCCAGATTGGTATAAGTCTATCATCTAACAAGCCACCACCAGCAGTGACACAAGTACGTAGATAATCGAACGTTCCAACTATTTTTAACAGTTTACTACATAGGGTGCATTTCTAAGGTGCGAAATATATGCAGTACTTACGGAAACTAATTGTCAAATGATTGAGTATTATTTGCAGACTGTATTATTGAACAATGAAATCATCTCACTTACTCAAGCAAGGTCTGAAAATCTTTTTCCAGTTAACAGATTAGAGATGTTTCCAGAACGTCATTGACTGAAAAGTTCAAGATGAGTAGTGTGACTGAGATACCCTACGTAATACCTCTATTTTATTGAAATATCAGAGGAAAATGGTTGCATATCATTACTCTTCCCGAAGTGCTTTTACAGAAAGCTTTCAAGATTTAATGATCATATCAGACACACCCCGATTCAAAAGCGAATCACACGGCACACTCCTATTTAACGAATTAAAGATGATTCTGACATCAACAAATAATTGGAAATATTTCACAAGTATTCCTGAATATAGGTAGCTTAGAAGTAGTCTCTGAAAGTGGTACTTGTTTATCAGTATTCAAATTTCGAATAGGTAATAAGATCCCTTAAGTGTTCAGGCAAAATGCAAAAGACATTGGTTTAATCGTTGTTGGCTATAATTTATAAACATTTGAAATCCAATAAAGTATATGATGGTCTGGAGTCACTTCATCTTGTAAATATGTTACGAATTTGTTTTATAGAATTCGAGTGGCATTAAAGTCTAGACAACATAATATTAATTACCTCTCAGTATTCGGTTTTCTTACTATTAATCTGTTGGTAAAAAGAAAGGAAGAGAAATTCAATTTCGAGAAAATTATAAAATGTTTCAATTAAATCAGTAATTAGAAACTATTCTGAAATCTAACACTGCAAAATGATGTTCCTGAAATTTTGCAAATGATTTGATTATATATGAGAAGGCAATTTTTATAATGAAATAAAGAATTTCCGATGTAGGTTTTATATGATAAGCTTCTCTTAGCAAACAATATATCAAAAACCAGTCATAAAGTTTGTGGTTTATTATTAATCGGTAGAACATTTTTCACTGTTTTATTTCAATGTAACACAGAGATGGAGTGATTCATTATTGAAATGGAATGCAAGTCAGTATGGTGGTATTAAAGAATTGAGAATATTTCCACATCAAATATGGACACCTGATATTAAACTCTATAATTTGTAAGTTGTTTTCTCAAAAAAACTACTGGTGTCTGTGGAAATGAACTAAATCCTTTAAACTTTTTAAAATTTATTACGCAACCCGTATGAGACTTTTCTGGTTCTATATTCTTCTGGTCTTATCCTTCTTTTTCTTTTTCTGAAGTATTTTTTCAATGATCAATCATAGATATTCAGATAAATGTTTCAACAACGCTTCTCATTGTCAGCATTTTAGAAAAGTTTATTTGATGATGCACTGTTATGGAACATTTTAGATCAATAAAAAATCCTTGTTAGTTCGGTTAAGATTAAAAGTATGGTAAATTAAAATAATTTTGTTTCAACTGTTGTCACTAATTGATTCAAATAACTTTTCAACACTTAGAGAAGGCTTAATTTATCTAATAGTAAGGACTTCTATAAACCTAAGAGGTCACCTCTTACAGTTAAAATATAAAGATCTCAAAGCTGTAATACGGCCAGTACTTCAACATGTTACAATTATATGTCCTGGTATACGGGTTTTCTGATGCCTACTGGTAATAAAAAAGTAATTTATTTGAACCATTTTGAAGTACTTTTATAAGCTGTGATCCATGAAATAGAAATACCTACCATAGTCCATTCACTAGATTAAATTGAAGGAAATAACTGATGTCACATTCACCCTCCGATATATTTTTTTTGCAAATTTCAGTGCAGATGAACGTTTACAGGAATTTCGAGAAGGTCGCTTAGTAGTAGATAGCAGTGGCAATATACTGTGGATTCAGCAGGCATTATTCAGAAGCACATGCCAAGTTGAAATTACATACTTTCCATTTGATAGTCAGGTGAGTTGTTAGAGGAAGAAAGACAACTTCACAAGCATATATTTAAAAAGATTACCCAAAAATGTTAATAAATTCATTACTGTTATCTAGAAAAGTTGGTATTCTTTAAATATTGCCATTATAGAATTCATATCAGTTTGAATCAAAAATTACTTTACAAATAACCCAGTCCTTGTAGCCGTCAATTTGAATGTTGTAATTAGCACCCCGAATAGATACTAAATATGTTTTCCAATAATGTGAAGATTTCATATACATCGAGAATTAATAGAGTAACATAAGCAACAACAACCATGTATGCTAGTACTTTGTGTATTTTAATTACATAATTTAATACATCTAGTCTTTACTTTGAACCATTGAATTTTATTTTCTGCTACTACTTCACTTACTTTTGTTTGATTAGCCAAGTAATATCTTCACGATATACATTATAAATCTGATTCAAGGACTGGTTTACAAATATGTATATTGAATATATTCAAGTCTTTAAATGATATAGTCTAATGTAATAAAAAAGGCGTTATGGTTACATTATGTTTTCTAAGTTATATAATTTAATGAAGGTAATTGTAAATTACGAATCATCGGTCAGGTGGTATAGTGGTTGTTGTAAGATTTAGAGATCCTAATACCTATCTAGTTTGTGATTGTTGGAACACATTTTCGATACATTTCAAACCAAGACAAAACACTTAAGCAGTACTTTCTGATCTCTGATGATTCTTTGATTAATGCTAGTTTCTGCTGAAAAGTATTATCACCTAGTTAATAATTGATCAGGACTTGGAATTCAAGTCATAAAACAACCAGTTAGCTTAAAATACCAATTACTGTATCACAAGATGTAGTTAAGAAAAGAAATCCCAATGAAGATTTGCCTTGGGAATAGTATATAGATCTATTTTATGCAACTTGAAAACTTAATGGGTATGAATATCCAGAATAATTTAATATGGTGGCTAGGAATTAACTTCAAAGAATAGGAAAAAAGCATAATATTGTCGATACATCCTATAATAACCATAAAGAGCTGCTTTCAAAAGGAACCCTTATTAACGGAATAGTCATTTGTAAAATAATTTTATAAAGAGATTGATCATGCTTTACTGTTGACTTTAATCTTATAGAATAATGCAAGAACCTAAAGGGGCATTTTTAGCCTAAATTAAATAGAACACTATTTTACAAAGTAATTGAAAATATAAAAGATTTAAATATACATAAGGTCATTTTTGAATAATTCTTTATATCCGAAGATTGATTAAATAGAGGAAAAAAAGGAAACCTTTCGAATTTTTAGATAAACTGAGCAATTAAACTACCTTTATGTCATATCATACAAATAATTGACTAATATCTGAATTTCTAGGTTTACTGAATCTTGAATGAAATTTTTGATATTAGAGAAAGTAAATGGACAACAGGTTACATTATTTTTATTTATGTTTAGTATATCTTATACTTTAGTACACAAATAGTTCAATCGTGATTGGATGGTCAGTTATTTAATTTTTGTAACTGTCAGTTAATGTTACCAATCAGTAGATTCAGTCTCATAAACAGTTATCAAACAATAAACTACAATTTAAGTATTTTAATCCCAATGCTTTTTATTTGATTCGTAACACACCGTTTTAACAAACGCATTTACTTTTAAATGTGCTTCATGACAGAGCGACACCAGCTTGAGAGCTACCAAAATTCAATGAGAACTGGATAGACATCTAACCTGAGTTTCTGGGTTTGTCACAAATCAGAACCTATTAACCCACATGGGATGGGAACGATGACCTTTAATTTTAGCACTGAGGTTGATACTATTAAATTTTTGGGATAGAATTCAATAATTTGCACGATACAAACTAATCTTAGTTTACATAATCTCCTTGAGATCACCCCTTTCTCCGAAACCGGAATAGAACTTTTTGAGTAGTACAATACTTTTTTAGTACTTCAACATACATATAACAAAGTATGAATAGCTTCAAATAATTATTTTAAGGTATTTAATGTAGAGAATAAATTTTTACAAGATCATAATAAGAATTCGAAAACGAGTTGTTCGGATTTAATTTACAGGTTTGTATGTTAGAGTTTGGTTCAATGGCATATGACAAAACCCAATTAGATTTGGACTGGTGGATACCAGATGGCAGTGATACGCCAATGCCATATGTTGATTTCTCAGATTATGTACCTGCAAATGATTGGTTTACAGATGGAGAAGCAGAACGACATATTAGACATGAAGACCGAGTACATCAGGTAAATTAAAAGATTTATTAATAAGAAAATTATTCTACATGTGAAGGCAGCTCAACGAAGAGAGTTTTCTTAATGAAATCATTTACCAAAGCTGTTTAATCGTTTAATAAATAAATGAGTTCATAAAAGATTAGAGAAAGATTACACTATAGTGTTGGGAGATTTAAAGTATCAAAAGAAGGTTGAGTAATGATTCAAAGGCTAAATAAAAAATGAGAGTAATTTGTGGGTAACAAATATGAGAGCTAATTGTCCATCCGTTAGATATGGAAAAGAAATAAAAAGTTTAAAGGTCATAATAGCGATTGTATCATAATTACAAAACAATTGTTATAGTGGAATAATTGATGAATACAGTTAGAAAAGTACAATATAATAATCAAAAACAAAATCAAAATATATTGGTAGGAGACTTTAAATATCAATAAGTTTATTATTGGCTTCCTGTCGAAGTTTTCTAGAGTATAATACGATAACATTCCAAAGTTGCCATGTATCAATAAAGTAACATAATATATAATTATGCCTCTTCCTACTATTTTCTTTTATATGGCATGAGTTCACTTTGGTTGGGGAGATCTTTATGTTGGCCATACTAATATAATCGCTAAAAACATGTTTATGTAAGATTTTTATACCAACCAAAATGCATAAACAAGTATGCAGACCTTATATCACGTAAATTTACCAGTTCAATAATAATAGATCTTTACATTCATTAGGCAATAATGTTTATTAATTAATTGAAGTACAGACACCGTTAAAGATGTTTAAGGACATAAGACTATTTACTCAAAGCACTATACCTAAATTATTTTAACTGATTAGTAGTAAATGGCAGCAGAAAATATGCGCTAAGTTTACCCCAAACGTTCAAATCGATGTCATTAATGAATAAGAATTTTTAAAACTGGTGCTTTCAGTTTCCTCTTTTAAAATTATTTACCGTTGCATAAAGGCTTGTTTGGGGATTACCTATACGTATATATCCATTGCTACTCTACGAATAGTTTCTGAACAATCTGATATTTTGTTTAATTTGTTCATCCCTACATTAGTCGGTTTAATTCCATATACCATGAACCATTCTGTAAACCTATAAGTTCGTTATTCTCGAAGGAAACAAATAGACGTTCTCAAAGATCACTATTTCACATTATCATGAACCAGAGTGTTTTGTGATTAATTAATGTAACAAGTATTCGGATTGATAATTCACACAATAATTAAAGTCTTCTTAAAATGTAACCGAGATTCTTAATCATTTAGTTTAAGATTATTTATGTCATAACCCTCAAGTTTTGTTTGTCTCTTAATTTAAAAAATATTATTTAAATCAGTTGGACGTTTATGTTTTTTTAATTTTTTAATTTCTTTGTCTCCAGTTGCGGTCTGTAAAACGATATCGAGTTAGAGAACATTTGATTGGATCAACGAAACATGAGAGATATTATCCAGTTCTACGTTACTTAATACGTATTTATCGCAATCCAAGTTTTCACTTGTTTATTTTAATTGTTCCATGTTTGTTATTATCACTGCTAAGTTTGGTTGTCTTTTGGTTACCACCAGACTCAGCCGCGAAAATGATGCTAGGTAAGTTGACAAGGATAGATTAATGGTAATAAATTCGACAGGTAATATTCAGCCACAAATTTAATTAGTCGAGTAGATACTGTAGAAGCTTCTTGATTTTCAGTAGTTATCTAGCTAAGATCAATACATGATGTAATCAAAGAACAAATTTAAATGTTAATTCTACTAGAATTTTACCATTAGAATCGCTAAAATATGCCTGAATTTTTTATTTTAAGGTGAATGCAAGTCAATAGAGCTCTATATCATATGCTGCATTTTAAAGTTCAACCTGAAGTCTTTTGTATTCTATCATATAAATCCTCTAAGTGCTTATTTGTAAAGATACTAAGAGAAACAGAATAACTAGCACCAGTTGGTTCCTCGTTTTTCTTTGCTTTCTGTCATAGTTACTAAATGTGGCAATTCTAAATAAAATCAAGGTTAAACAAATGGCATAAAATAAAGGGTAATGAATTTAATATGTAGGAAAACGGAGATTATTTACCACTGTACAGTTTAAATCGAGAGAATCATAATATATTGAGTGTTCTTATGATGAAGTCACTAAACTACTGTATAAACTACTTGGTTATAGTCTAGGAATATATATATATATATATATATATATATATATATATATATATATATATACTGCTTTCATATAAACAAACAGTATAAATATATCTCCTGATCCCTTGTAAATTTCTTTCATTCTAATTATCTTAGGCATAAACATCTTCGTGGGATTTTTCGTATTACTATTACTATTGGCGAAGTCAATGCCTAGTGCAATCAAAAATTTCCCCATTATAGGTATGTTTGTTTTAATGAATATGTATAGAAATATCGGTATTTATCAGTATTTACTTGAGCCATTGATAAATTATGGAATTAAATAATTCAAGTCGTTCAAAAATTGCATGATGGACCATTATGAAATTTTCATTCAATACTTCGTAGTTACGATAATCAGATTCGATAATTAAAATATGCATTCGTGTGATCAACATCAGGCCATAGTTTTTGATGTAAGAGATGGTCAGTAATACTACCAAGGTGTGAAAACTAAAGTTTATGAATAAGTGTTTAAAACTATATATTAATTATCAATCCGTCCTATAGTTCAGCAAGTGTACCCAGTTTGTGATCTATTGCGATACTATGAATTATGTTATTATTTACTAATAATTAGGGGATTTATGGAAATTAGAATTTTCTGAACCACGATTGAAAACTTAAAACATTGGGAATCCGTTTCGTTCTTATTCGGGACTACAAAGCAGTACGCATCCATGACCCCGCATCCAATATTCACTTCCAGGTGTGATACAGTTATCCATCGGAATCAATGTATGTGGGTTGTGCAAGTTCAAGAATTGATCGAATTTAGAACACCGTTGGATGCCGGGTCAGTGGTCTAGAGGTTCAGTGTTCGTACGCAAGCCCTAAGACTCGAGATTCGATTCCTAGATGCGTTGTTGTGGATGAGTAATGTTAAGGAGTCTCGAGCTAGCCCAAATAAGCTGCTCAATGCTCCAAGGTTGCCAACAGTAGTCTAGATGGGATGAGTTCGTAATTTTAAGTGAAAAAAATAACAATTTAGTTTATTTAGTTAAATTAAGGATTAAATAATAGTAAGGACTTTTAGATAGGAGTCAATAAATGGAAAATATTCCAAATTTATTGCTCGGCCTTTTAAACAGCTTTGTGTTTAATCGAGATACAAAGGAAAAAAATATCCATTTATAAAAATAGCACTGAAAGTACAGAGGCATTTATATTATTGGTAATATTAATTTCGATGAATACAATAGCACCCAAGCACTTAAAAATATGAATAAAAACTTTGAACCGAATCAAAGATACTACTGTATAGTAATGTATTTAAACAGTTGCAAAAGAGATACCACTAATGACTAAATGAAACAATGAAGGTTAATAGCTGAACGATAATTTAATATTATACAGTTGTAATTATTTAATGGTTACATGTACTGTCGACCCTACCAAACTCAGTATATGGAGTCAATTTATACCTCAAACACCAACATATTATTTATCCCTTAAAAGCGAGTGGAAAATACTCAAATTAGTTCCTGTGTTGTGTAAAATTTCTTATTAATATTGTACGATGAGAACTTATTTTGTATAAAGTTTCAGAAGATACTCAGTAAAGGTTGTCAGATATGTGTTTCGGCTAATGGTATTTTGGTATCAAACAGCTTTGGAAGACATATTAAATATTAGCCGACTGCACTCAAAATCAAGCCAGGATCCTTTATTGTCTAACGAAATGATATTCATTGGCGTTCTTTCGAATTTTCGTTCTTAAATGGTTTCAAGAAACCAAAATAAAATACTGATTT
Source organism: Schistosoma spindalis (assembly GCA_946903255.1). Lineage (NCBI taxonomy): Eukaryota > Metazoa > Platyhelminthes > Trematoda > Strigeidida > Schistosomatidae > Schistosoma > Schistosoma spindalis. The sequence continues at coordinate 59,849,745 of OX336416.1, read as the reverse complement.
TAAGCTTAATTTTGCTATTAATAATGTCCATAAAAACCATTAACATATAAATCCAGGGTGTGAAGGAAAACAACGCGCGTTTGCTCAATGCGACTTTATTAGGCAGTGTTTCATATAGTAATTTTGGTTGTTAGAACTTAAGCATTATGTGGAATTTCATGATAAAAAACTATTTACTGTACGTAAGGCAACTTCTGTTAATCAGTAACTAATATCCCCGTGTATTGTCTTCAATCCCAACTCACCTGATCCAGTCAGTAGCGTTTGCAATACGAACAAGTTCATAAAGGAATTAGCTTTGTGTTGTTTTGTTGAGTGAATCACAGTAACCAGCGCTATGTCAAGCTCATATGGGTAATTTTAATTTTTGTACAGACCGATTCACTTATTTATCTTGAGTCATATTTTGACCTTGCCAATTATTCGCTTGTAATCTTGTTTTTTTTTAAGTGAGCGTGTTCGTTCATCACTTACCCTATTCATCACGTTTTTAGCTTATTATTGTCTGGCTACAAATATTGAGTCAAATGGTGTTGGCACACTTTCCTTCTCCACTATGATTCACTTCTTTGTTTTTCATTCCTAATATCTATCTAAATAAACAAGTACCTGAAACAAATTCATCCAACTCAACACGTATTTGACTGCTTAACCTAGGTGTAATATACGGAGTTAAATGGAAGATTTGTATTCATTCCATGTTCATTCGTTTATTCAAATCAGAATTGGATCAACGAGCCATTAAAGGTTGAATAAATTTAGCGTGATATTTTAAACCTAGGTTTTGTAATTGTTACGACCCAAGAACGAGACAAAATATAAGTTAAAAACTTCTAATAGATTACCCATAATAAAGAGACGCTTAGGTAATTGCAGTATGTAACTTACTTGTGAACTAATCCTAAAATGCCTACTTCTGTCTAAAACAGGGAATGAGGCTAGAGCCCTAACGAAAGCTGATCTTTCTTCAAGAGAACAGGGAATAAAATAAACAATATAACCGCAAATTTTTTGGCTTTTACCACTAGTATTGGCCGTTTTCATATCACGTTAGTTACAAGCGATATTTTAAGGGTCGCTAGTTAACCGTATTCCATTTCTAACAACTAAGGGATTAACATATATTATGATTGTTTGTTTATTGAGATCACAGGAAAATATTATTTGATCGTCACCTTCTTTTCTTAATGCATTATCTGTTTTGTTTTCGTTGCTTATTTTGATCCCTTTTCTTGAATAGGTATTTTCTTTTGCTTAAATATGGTCATGGTCACATTGTCAATATTTATGGCTACTTGGGTAGTAAATTTATTTTATAAAGGAAATGAAGGTCAAGCAGTTCCATTTTGGATTCGTCGAGTAAGTCACTTGCTTTAAATAATTGAATTCAACAAATTTAAATCAACATTTTTTACGTAATGTAATTAAAATTTAATCAAAAGACTATAAACAACTTGTTTGACAAAAGTGAATTTTGATATGGAATTGAAACTGCATAGGTTTTTTAATGAATTCTATATCAGGAAGAAACACATTCCGGACTACACTACGACCTAGATTTTATCTTAAAATATTTTAAATTATACAATTTATACTAACCATTTTAATCAAATCTTGAAAATCTCAGTTGTCAACATTGAGTGCTAAGTATCATAAACTACATATATAATATTCGTATAAAAATTTTTTATTTAATTAGTGTCTAACTATTCAGATGTTACATTGAGGAAGAAAGCCCATAGCTATCTGAAGAGCCAAATTGTTGCGTGTTCAGTGAATTTAAGCAGTCATTGCTAACTAATAAGAAATACGGTAATTAGATTCTACTCATAACACTGTTATCTAGTAAGTTTTGTATAAATTTGATAGTTTACAGTTTAAAATTAGGTCTTTTGCTAAAAAATGTTTCGTACTTTGATATCTATTCGTTTGAAGACATTTGTGTTAATAATTCTCACTTTCGTGAATAAACATTACTGTCATAATTCATATCACTTTATACTGAGAGGTACTTGATCTAAACCACAATCATACATTATGTATCACATAGGTTACATGTTTCAAAGCAGAAATTACAACAGGAGTTGAAAGTTAGGTTTTGAGACATGTGTGATTGTAATTTTTAAGCTAAGGTTTTTATTCTCTTGGAATATAAACTGATACTTTATTTTACGACATCTCTTTACAATGTAACGGAAATTTTTGATGCTTGAAAACACTTTAGAAAGCATTTGTTCGATGTTCTTCGTAAACTTTTGAAGAAAAGTCCCAATATCCTGTCTTACTATGTATATATCTTCATAAGTGTCAAAATATAAAAAATTCAAAACACAAACTGAATAATAATGTTATCTATATGTCGAACAGGTACCTGATATTGAAATAGAATAAAGAAATCAATCAAAAACAATTGAACAGAGATTATGAATTTATATAAATTTGGACAGGCATCAGAATGTTAGAAATATCATCATCTACTTTGATCATTCCAAATTTATGAGAGTGCATCACTTCCTCTGAGGTATCTGACATACTTTTTAGGGATATATCCAGGGTTTCTTACAGTTTATCTTCAGATATTTAAAATAAAAATAAACCTACTGTTATCTAGTACTTCTTTGAATTAATGAATATCGTAATATACCCTACAAATATCCCCATAAATAAAATCATTCTGATTTAGGTTGATTTGTAATGCTTTACAAATTTACTAGTAATGTTTTCCCAAAATTAACTGGTTGGGTATTTTATGTCTCTGAACACAAAATTATTAAAATATAGTTGTATTACTTATTAATAATTAGTAAAATGAATAAAATCTTTACATTTGACAATGGAATATTGTTATGCAACCAATTCCATTATCTTCACTTCAAATAATTCAAAGAATATTCTCAACAAACACAAAGGGAAAAGCAAGATTCTCCGACACAACACAGCATGCAACAATCGAATCATACTTGACGGAGAAGATTTGGAAGATGTAAAAACCTTTACATATCTGGGCAGCATCATTGATGAACACGGTGGATCTGATGCAGATGTGAAGACGCGGATCTGAAAAGCAAGAACAGTATATTTACAACTGGAGAACATCTGGAACTCATAACAACTCTCTGTCAACGGCCAACACCAAAGTCAGAATTTTCAATACAAATGTCGTAATAGTTCTACTGTATAGGGCAGAAACCTGGAGAACTACGAAAGTCATCATCCAGAAGAACAAGTGTTTATCAACAGATGTCTACGCGAAATACTTCGGATCCATTGGCCAGACGCCATCAGCAACAACACATCGTGGGAGAGAACAAACCAGATCTCAGCGGAGGAAGAAACCAGGAAAAAGCGCTGCAAGTGGAGAGGACACATATTGAGAACACCCAACCGCATCACAGGGCAAGCCCTCACATGGAACCTTCAAGGCCAAAAGAAAGGAGAAAGACTGAAGAACACATTACGCCGAGAAATGGAGACAGACATGAGAAGCATGAACAACAACTGGATAGAACTGGAAAGGAAGGTCCAGGCCAGAGTGTGTTGGAGAATGCTGGTCGGCGACCTATGCTCCATTAGGAGTAACAGGCGTAAGTAAGTAGGTAATTCTCAAATATATCATTGAAATTTAATTTCATTTCTATAGTATTTCTTATTTTCTTATTTTGTCTTCAAAATTTTTTTTCTACAGTTTGTCATTGATGGAATAGGTCGTATGTTAGGAATTCGACAAATAATCCCATTAATTGACAAGTCACAACGTTTAGATCCAAACATTTCTTCTTTAAAAATTTCATTAAATGAAACTAATTCAATACAATCTAATTACCATGATAATTATTCAATGATAAATAATAATAATAATAATCAATTTAATAATTTTTCTAGTGAACAACAGTTAAATAATATTCATTTAATTAATGAAATAGTTTCTAATCATATAATTGAAATGAAACATAATGAATTAAAACAACATTCATATAATATAAAAGAATTTTTACAACATATAAATGTAAAACAAATTAAATCTTCACATAAAAATTCATTAGGTACTGAATGGCGTATATTGGCATTAATTATTGATCGTTTATTTTTTATTATTTATTTATTTACATTGATTACTATTGCTTGTATTGTTATTTTAAAAACTGATTTACCTGATACAACATTACAATTAATAAATCGTAATGTAGTTGATTTACAATAATGTACACTTATTATTATTATTACTGTTTTCGGTTTGATATTTATTCCATTTGATCTGCATTTTATTCACGTATATAATGAACAAAATAGTTTTGTCTTTCTTCATATTGTTATTTATTAATGTGTTACTTACTGATTTTTATCATTCATAATACACTGTAATCATACATAAACCAATTAAACATTAGTGACATTTTGTAAAATATTTACTCTTGAATGTGTACACTTCATTACAGTGACTAGATCTATTAATAATCTATGATAAAGTTAGCGCTAAATGTTTTTGTCCTCAATATATTTACAATCCTATTATCATTAAATCCAATGCATAAAAATGGTTCTGAAGTTACCTAAGTCAACTGTGATCATTGTTAATAAGAACCAATATATATTAACATATTCGTATATAAAATGCATTCTGTATTATATACGTAATAAAATACACATGAATTTGTAATGCTGTATTCTGGAAACATTTACTGTCTGAAATATATTTAATTATATCAGTGGATAACACTGAAAAATATTCATTCACTTTTTAACTGTATTCTGATAAATTTTCCAATATAAATAAATGGGTTTACGAATCTGAAAGTTGATTCTTTCTTTTTAGATAGATAGTTGTTTAAATTTAACAAAATTACTGAATCTAATTTTGTTTAAACACATATTTAAGATGTTTATCATCGTCTTTTGTGAAATATTGATAGATCCTTATGATTATTTATGATGTGAATTTGAATCTTATGATGCTAATACTAACGTAGTAAACCACTGAACTTTTCAATTAGCACTAAAGTGAAATTTTAATAGGGATTGTTCAGTTTGAACTTGGTTAACATCATAAAGTTAATTATAACTGGAGTCTGTAGAAATCAAAGTGCACTGAGTAGCTATTTTTATTTAGTTAGCTGCTGAGGAATAAAGTGGAACAGCGACCTACCTTAGGATCGAGCACTAAAGCTCTGAGTAGTACTCTGTGTTACCCGTAGGTGGCTGATTTGGTAACATTTTCAATTTCAGTTAGTTCAATTAGTGTTTTATGAGTCCGAAAGCTATGATACATACATAATAATCATAGTTTTGTTGAACTTAAGACAATATTGGAAGGATAGCTTGTTTGTAAATTATTTGCACTGATTTCAACATATTTCTGGACTTTTTTTAATAAACGGAATACACCCATTGAAACATTAAATATGAAAGATTAGTTCAGCAAAGAGTTCTCTTTTTGGCGAATTCGCCAAATGATATATATTATTATCTTAGTTAAAGCATTTTATCACCGTGTATGTCCCGCTAAAATGACATAGTACCTAGGCTCATGTGAGTCTTTGAAAAATGTTTGTGTACCTCTGTTTTATGCCTCATTGTCATCAGATGATCAGTTAACACATTAAAAATGTATTGTCTAATGATCGCAAATTTAATACGACTGGAAAAACAGGAGTTTCGTCTATTGTATTGTAACCTTCATTCTCAACCTAGAATATTCAGATTTTATCTACCGAATGATCTCAACATGTCATTTTAGCTAACAACTTCACGTATAATCCATATTGTTAGTTTCCATGGTGACCAGAGTGGTGGTCACTACTTATGAAATTTGTTCAGTTGGGAATTGTGGCTAGTTTTTGTGGTCGAATCAGCACTTCGGTCACTTCAATATTGCTATCAATTCATATCCCACTGCAGAATTACGGTCTATTTCGTTATTAGTACTGCTCTAATATTAGACCTAATCCCAGAATTGTAGATTTGTCATGATGTAACTGCCTAATCTATAAGGTCTTGCGTGGAAGTCACATCATTGTCTACACTGTCTCATCGTATCGTAACAATTACCAATATATGATGGAGAACACATTTAAGCTGAAGATAGAACAACATATTTAATATGAATAAAAGAGATAAGTTACACAAAAATGACCACGCCCGTAAGACTGAGCCATGCCTTCCGATTGAATTGAATTAATTCCCGCGTTCTCCATAGTTAACATTCTCTTCGTGTCAATTGTTGAATATAAGTCGTTTCAGTAATTACATGCACAGCTTTAAAAGTCGTGTGGCCATGATCCAATGCCACTACACCATCATATAATTGGCAGTGGCATTAATCGACTGAAATATACGCTGTGTTCCCAATATGGTTGCCTATAGCGTCTTATAAATTACACCACACGTTAAAAAGTTTCAGTTACTTTACAAATTGTAAACAGGTTTTGTCAGTTTAGTTTTCGAATGACAGTATTATCTGGTTATTTAGAAATCCTTTAGCATCAAAACTAAAAAGGCCATTGGGTTGGTGATAAAAATAACTGGTCGATATAGGAAAAATCTAACAATCTGAAAGAACCCCACACTTTATTCGCTTTCTGTTGTCCATCATTTACTGATAAACACTGTGGTTAATCTTTTGTGTTTGACAAATTGAGGGATCATTTTATATCATGTCTGAAATCTGTTGTAAATAATTATTCAAATTTCATGCATGGGTTTTAATAAAATATTTCAGCAATTTGAACATCTTACTTTCTACATTTATCACTTATTAATAGACATAAATGCATTATTGTATATCACAGAAGCAGAACAAATCCAGCGGATTCATCATTATTCAGAAAGTTCGTATCATAGTTCAACATCAGTGAGAAAAATCATTCAAATTGACACGCTTATAAAAGTCTTAATAAATAATCTATCAATAGTACAAGATCATAACTATCTTACTCCGAAAATGGAAGCAGTAATTGCATTAAATTTCTGTCTCCAAGATTTCGCGATAAATTAAAACTAATCTATTAAAGAACATGCATTTTATGAGTATTTCAAGCCTTTAGATTTAATTCGATTTCCTATTATTATTCTTATTATAATTATAGTTCTATGATGTATATTAACCAATTGTTTCCACTACTGAGGAGTATTAAGATACAATTCAGTCTCACACCATTATTTTACATACATGCATCTAATTTTATTCAGCATAGTAAGAAAATAAAGGAATAATTGATTTTTTCTCCGTATTCCTAGAAAATTTCCCTCGTACTAATTTGTAAAAGGAAATGAAAAGAAAACAAAAATACTAAACAAAATAAAGCTAATGAAAATTAGGTCAATTCTCATATAAATCTGATCTAAATTTCCCACTTTTCTTCTTTTCTTTTCCTCTCCATCTCTTTGAATTTATAATTTTACTCTGTTTTAACCAACCTTCTATAAGTTATGTTATTGCTTCAACTTTACAGATAGCTTATAACTTGGAAAGTGAGAAAGAGTTTCCACTTGTGTGGTTATATGTATGTAAATGGACGTTCAGAAATATTTGAAAAATATTTCCAGTTGGTTTAAGACAAACTGAATCCAAGTATTTTCATTGAAGCTTTCTATTATGAAAAATTTCAAGCCAATTAATGAGGAAAATAAATTGGAATTTAGTATGTATTTCATTAAAATCATGAAGCAAGCTTTTTGGAAGCACTAGATGGCCTTTTTGTCCTAGCATGGGACTCCTCAATAGTGCGCGTCCACGTCCTTGTACGCGGGATTTTAACACAGAACTTCGGCCTCACGTGTGAATGCTCAAGCTCTAGACCACTAAGTCGGCATCCAATAGTGTTAATGTTTAACTTCAATCAATCCAAGATATTGCGAAACCATCTTCTATTGTCATTGGTGAGTAACTACCTCACATACGACATGGAGTAGCTCCACTGGTCACAACTTCTCACCAGAACTCCGACAATCACCTCTTGAAGCTAATCACCAATCAGCGTATGATAGTATGTATACTGATAAATTAAACGGTATTAATTAATGTGTATGAGTTTTGAATTATTATTATTATTATAAAATTATTGTTATTATTACTATTATAAAACAATAGATATTTTTCACATATTTATGAACTCATTTACTAGGCATAGATTCGAGAGCTTAGATACGAGTCATATTGTAAGCATGAGGTCCTATTTCTACTATTCAGCTTGCTCAGATAAAAATAGGTATGACGGGGTTCAAACCTGTAACTTGTTGAATGAAATTAAAAGCCTTCACCACTAAACCTTTTTTTCCACGTTCAAAATAATAAGCAATTAAATCTCTATTTATTCCCATCATTAATCATATAACTATCAATAAGCAATTAGAAGATTCTAATTTTTTGTTTGTTTCTTAAACCAAAACACATGGGATTTTGAAAAGGTAATAGAAAAAGAAATAAAATATTGAGTTAATAATTCTCATCCTTATTAAAACGATGTCACGTGAAAAGTAAACAAGCAAGGAATATGCTTTTTTTACTTTCACTAATTAATTTGATTTTCGGTTTGCACATACGATAACTCACATATAATCTTTTTTCTTTTGTGGTACTTCTATTTTCCACCTACACTAAATCAATATTTCTGTATTTTCAGAAGCTACTGAGAACATAAATCGGTATTGTATTTTCTAATGTTTTTAAATTTGCTTGTTGTTAGCTATTTCAATCTATAAGAAATGATCAAAAGTCCAATAAATTTTATTTATTTACTGCATTGAGTTAGCAATGTAAAGAACTAGTAATTTACCCATACTATGCTGTATGTCACTTCTACTGACAGATATAATTAGTATATAGCTGCACTCGAAAGTGGAATGCCTGGCAGCAGAAGACTGAATTGAACATAACAGAAACGAAATCGGAGAGTAATCAAAAGAACGACAGAATTAGAGGAACAATGAAGTAGATAAAGAACAATGCAAAGAAGATGCGCAAATGATGTATTTACTGTTTGATTTTCATATTTTGCTAAGCAGTCGTGTGATATTACATAAAACAATAAATTGATTGTCCCCATCTGAGTTTTCATTCACTACTTGTTTTATTTTAAAAGTATGCTTTAATTATACACTAGCTATTTTTTACAGAACCATGGATTCCTTCTGTAGAGTCAGATATCGCAATAGTTGAAAACTGCTAACTTATTCTTCCAATCATATTTTGGAATTTAAAGTATCTTTTTGGAATACCCTATCATTTTCTTGAATTTTCATTATTTTTTATTGCTGAAACTTTCTTCATCAATCCACCGAAACTATTTAATAACAAAAGTTAATTAAGTTGAATCTAATAATTTTGAATGGTGTAATTTCCTTACAATATGGAGACTGTAAAACGTTTAGAAAACGTTGATAAACACACTAGTGAACAGATATTTTTTCTAATGTGTGCTGATAACTGAACATTTTGTAAATGTACGTCCAAATTAACACGGAAATAAATAGATGTTAAAATACGTAATGACTGTCATTATTTTCTGTTCAGCAACAGATGTGTTCATATGAGTGTAAGACAGATAAATAGAGATGTCGACTGAATGCATTGAGATGCTATCTAAAAAAGGTAGGGCATGGTGTGAGCTAATTATGCGGACAGATATAAGTAGTATGTAGCAGGAATTGGAAGAAGGAAAGCAAAGAGTAATCAACTAACAACGGGATCGAAAAAATGATGGGTACGTAAAAGATAAGTAAGGAAAGATAAGCAAATTATGTATTTAATGCATTTCATATTTTAGAGAGGCGCTATGTGGCTATTCGTTGTGCAAAAATTGTACACGAAGAGTTGAACTGTCCCATTTCCTCTGAAAGTGCAGTAAACAAGACTTGACTAAATTTGGGTGTCAATGCAAAATTATCCATCTACTTATATCTTATCTTCAGGAAACTATGTTACAAAGATAGATTTGATATTTTTAACAAATTCATTAAATCCCTTCTAAGTTATACCCGGAGTTTCACAGTTATATCATAAATTCTTTGTATTTAAATAAATCGTCTGTTCATCCTAGTGAATAACTTGATTCAATGTGAACTTTGGGTATGAGAAAATTTGCCGTTTTTAAAAAAGGATTTAACTGGACCATGAAGCTTGATTCTATGATGAATTTATTGAACATGGCAGAGTGATCTTAGTGGTGAGCGTGACTACAACGTGAGGGACAAAGGATAACAACGCTAAATTTAGAAAATGTAAATGTCAATATCGTATATAAAGCAACATGAATTAAATAAACGTAATCTTAACCAATAAACAGTATTATGACATGAAATCTGTTTAAGAATGTTATAGAATTGTTTTTATCGGACATACCAGAAACTTAATGATGTTTTTAAATTCTTAAGACCTACAGAACTATATTAAGTCCAACGTTGTTTTAATTTTCTCGATAAAATCTCGATATACTTCTTTCAAAAAGCTTTAAATTCAGTTATTACTTCTTTCAATGTATTACTCGGTTTGGAATGAACATTGTATGATTTTGTAATGGAATTTTTTTTGTCTCACTTCAAAGTATTCTACATATATGTATTAAATTCCTACTTAAGTTTTGTTATTAAACAACAAGCAGACTACATTGAAATGCAAAGTAAACACTTGTTCAACTTTTTTTAATGTCAGTACGAGTTGGCTTTCATGAATTATTCTATATGTATCGTCGGATATATTTTTTCTGTAAATATCAAAAACACAGCTCTGTTATATCCACTATCATTTGTTTGTTACTTTGTGTAGAATACAATTACTCTGTATATCAAATGCTATCAACCAAACAATAATAAAATTTGAACTGATCCTTTTAACTCCCTCTACAACTGAAATTACTTACTTTGTGACATTTACTGTTTACAGTATCTCCTAACTGTATGAATGTGATATATGATCATGTTGGTGTGTTGCTATACCACTGAAATGTCAAATGTTATGTATGAAAATTAGTTCGAAAAATTGTCAAATACCTTTTATAATTTCAGTAAAAAATTGTCCCGTTGAATACCTAGAATTATTGAGTTTTATTATTTAGGAAATGAAATCATAAAGTCACACAATAAAATGTTAATTTTAATATGTGGGTTTGTTACATTTATTCTTCTGTCGTTAAAATTATGATGTGAACCACTTTATAAGTCAATCTGGAGTCCGTTGGGAGAATTTTTAATCTCACTGCAATTCCTATACATACAGTTCAGTGCCCCTGAAGTTACGAGATCAAGTTACCCAGTATTCATACTGTGTTTGTAATAATTGACGTAAAAGTAGTCGCTACAAAACATTGGTCAGAACTAAATTGTACTGTTAACTCATAAACACAACGCTTATGATTGATAATTCAATATATTAACCTAAGGGTTAATAAATAACATTTTAGTATTTGATAAATGAAGTAAACCTATTTCGCTACGTTTCCTGCAATTTAACTCATCCTTGAAGAAACATTGAAGTTCTGAAATTTTTACCTTTTCATCAATTTACTGTTATTTTTACGCTAAATTTTTGTGAACAACCTAAGTAAATTTATTCATTAAACTTGAGTCAAATGTTAAGATCATGAGTGAACTGATAAGTTTGTTAAATGGAAGGCCATGCAAAGTAGGATTGTTTATGTGATCGAATAGTCACTTGTACCCATTCATTGCGCAACTACATTTCATACTCACATGATCTCAGAGGCTGAAAGGAACCTGTATATTTTACACTCTGATAAATATAGCTTCATAATATATAGGACAACTGAATCTGTAACCTTTATTTCAAAGTAATTATGATGGATAGTTAGACATACTTAGTTAACTAATCACAAATTAGGCTGTTTGGTCGATTCAACTTTTATTTAGTAAAGATAACATATTAAACAGAAGGAATAAGCAGATTGGTTGAGACAGATTGATAATGAAGATGAAAGTAAGCTAGTTGAATTTCTACATTCGGATAAATTGGGTAAAATGGAGATTTAGTAAAGCAGAACTTCACCTTTGAAGAAATGGATTTAAAATACTGCTTTCTATTACTGTTTGGTATCATAAATGAGGTGCTACAAGTCTCAGGAATTGCACCTAAAGGTCATCCTAGAGGTAAGTGATTATACAAATTTACAATTGTGCTGCATAGATCAAACAGTAGGCATTTAACAGCATTTTTTTCTCTTTTAAATGGATATATCAATACAGTTTTTTTTGTTTGTGAAGCTCGTGATGTCAAAACATTAATCGACATAACTCACAAAGTTCTAATAATTTCAGATGCAACCCATATATAATGTTTGTTTAAATCTAACCTACGATGTTATGGTTGCTTTTTGTGATAAATCTGATACATCTGTGCTTATAGTGGTTGTAAATTGAGGCAATATCAAGGCGATACACACACTATGCACATATACCAATAAGAGCCTGATAAATTGCAGTCGTAAACATCAATGGGAAGATTCAAGTAAACAATACCAAGTGAATTTAAAACTGATAACTTAGAATTAACCTGTATAGTACTTTGATGGGTAATATGCTTGGATACACTGCTTTCTGTAAGTAAATGTTTATCACAACCAGTGTATCCTTACTCTCAGGCGGAAATGAATTGATCGATAATAAATAATGTTGAAGAAAAAGTCAAAAACAGCTTAATCATACTGAAGACAAAGAATTGAAAAACCAGGTAAAGGGAATTCCGATGACCCTTTATTAAGGCTGCACGGCTGTTTTAACAGTTATTTGGTAGAAATATTAGTCGATTGAAAAAAGAGAAGTCATCTTCATAAAGAGCTCGGAAATTTTATTTTTACCCTTGAATGCCCTAGTACGGCTGAGAGTGGGGAGAGTCAGCTCTCTCTCTCTCGAAATACCCTCACATAGTCACGTGCATACAGCCACTGCCAGGGAAGTCCTGCTCATTGCCTTCTCGTGGACAAGGGTGTTGTTTACGAAATCGAGAGGACGAAAAGCGAATATCCTGCGCCTTGACTGGGTTGGTGGATACGGAGAGTTCACCTAGTGGAGTTGAAAAATCCTGACTCCAAATCAATGGTGCACATGGGCTCTAGTATCCTAACGGAACAAATGGAGTGTGAACCAATTGTTGGTCACCGGCTACCATGGGGCTGCATCACCTGATGCTGCTCCACTACCTTGTGTATTAGACCTTTAGGTTAAAAACTCAGTGTGCGATTTCCCAAGAAAATCACCTCTTTTAGTCTGTGCACCCGGGCAGTATCCGAGCCCTCACACAAACCGAATGATTTATGTGGCACATATGTATTTGGTGTCCCTTGTACCAATGTTTATGTATTTGAGTGATATAATAATAGTAATCGCCTAAAGATTAAAGAAAAATCGTAAAATATGTTGATTCAGGAATCAAAGTTAACAAAAATAACTGTCCATTTGAAAAATTCGGAGGATATGAGTGGTATTGGAAAACGGGGTTGATTATAACAAATGACGAACAAATTTGAAAAAAATTAAAGAGGGTGGTAAAAGCAGATTAAGCTGAAGTAAACTATGTAGATGACCTTGAGATTACCAATGAGATTGAAAGTGGCGCTTGTTAGCGTCTAGCATACAGTTCAAAACGCAATACCAGATAGTTGTAACTTGTCAAGAGCAAAAACTCAACAAAGTTTATGGATATTTCTCCACTTATATGCTGAAAATTTACAATTGTAATGAGACCTAAATCTAGGAAGATATTTGAATAGTTCTTGAGACTACCATCCTAAATGATTATTTTTCAGGAAGAAACAGTAAGAAACTAAAGGATCTAATATGGATAACACGCTAACGGGATTTTAAATTCTTTAATGTTGCCTGAAATGTTTTGGAGAAGCTTTGTGCCTAATGGAAGAACTAAATAGATTTAAGTTAGTGTCTTGCGGATATTTGAGCGTAGTTCATTTACCTATATAAGTAGATAGAAAGAACGCTTTGTATCCAAGCCTTGTAACTCTAAAGTTTCCATTAAAGTCGGTATCAGTTCACTATAAAGGCCCTAATCCTAATTCCTACTTCTTAAAACTAACACCAACTTCAAACCCTAACTCTGAACCCTAAGACGTAGTCCCAACTTCTAACCCTAATTCCTATCGCGACCACTTAAGCTCAACCCATTTTCTTCTGTAAGAAATAATATATGAAAAAAGTCCATTACTTATTTCAAAACTCTTTATCCTTTGCAATTTTTTCAATTTCTTATTACAAATTGCTTCATTAACGCACAGGGTCTTCTGGTCGGTTAAGATGTCACCTGAGATTTCCAAGGTCGTTAATATGATTTATCTCTGCCCTGATTATCATAGAATTTATAAAGGATGTAAGGACTATGACTGAATAAGAGTGTTGCTCTTTCAGAAAGTGTTTGATCTGAAATTGTTGAATCACTAAGACCTCTAGTATACAAATGATATTGATTCGAGCTCTTTTTGAGCCGTCTAGATCATTTGGAAAGATAATTCTGGTGTAAAAAAGTGATCAGAATCGACGAGATGAATTGTGCTGTTGGTAATTTTCCATCTTCCATTTGAAAATCATAAAGGATATTGCTGAAGGATATGTGCTTTGTGAGCTCAGTATAACTTGCTCCCCAAGAGCAAGTAAGTTTATAGATGAACCTTAAAGAAAACCAATATAATCTTGATCAGTCGGTTAGCTGATATACCATCATCTCGTTAAGAACGTGTCATCAAGTGTAATGCTGTTTACTAATTACTAAATAAATCCTTGATTTTGTAAAATCTTGGAGATAAACTAGGTGAGTAATGTTTTCTCAAATCTGAATATTGTTCTTAGTGTTAACATATATGACTTTTATGTTCGCCTTTAATAGAAACAACTTGTACACGCCCTGTATTCTTCCAGATGTTTTTACATACAAACATTTATGAGGGTTAATTTGGTAATTTAAATGTCAAACTTCGTACCCTGTCAAGTATACCAGGCAAAAGCATTTCTAGAAATATACTACTAATTGACATGTATTCTTGGTTGCGAATATTAATTAGTTAAATCGACATGGTAATTTTTTCATCTGGAAACCAGAAATTCGTTCACATCACTTGAATTCTGGTTAGTTATTTAAGGCAATTAATGATCAGTAAAATCAAGGCAATTATTTGTATGATTTAAAACTTCAAATGGAAAGCGTGGATGTAAACAAAATTGAATAAAACTACTTAAATCCAAAAGTTTATGAAAGAGAGAATTATTTAGTTTGCTGAACATAGAAGCTATCAAATAAATTAGAGTGTTAAGATTTAAATTATAACATGTTTCGTCCCTTGTACTTCGTTAATTAATTTTTTTTCTAATTTGCATTACTGTATCACTTTCGGGTCCATTTCAATTCTACATAAAATATCCGTCATACGTTTTAAAAATTTTTTGCAATTGTCAACTACATAGCACTTTCTTTGTATAGACTAATCATGAAATCTGTGCTTACATTACTTTTCTTCAAAATTTAAAGACATGATCCTTATCAGTAAAGTCCATTTTATTTTTGTTTTGATAGTATGAAACCAGAGATAGATCCCGCAGAATACATGATATTGAAAAATTACAGTTGTTCGCTCCTTATTCTTTTGGTTTTAGAAACTGACTGAATTGGTGATAGAAAAATGAAATATTATCAGGATAGGATTTTAACTAAAAATACTAAAGCTTTCCAGTAAAATTTTGTTTACATTCTTGCTTAATATGATCAAACGTGAAACTACATTACCATCTGAGGATGGTTTGGAGCATTCCTAAACTTATTCGAAAGTTTTCTGACCGAGGAATAATTTAACAGCCAAATATTACTGGCATCTGCTAGGATCACAGAGTAAGTAATAGTGAAGTTAGACGCAGCGTATTAGGGAAAGATGGTAAATCAGTTAATGAGGTCATGAATCTTCATCGACTGAGATGGTTGGGCCACGTGTTACCTATGCCTGAACACCGATTACCACGGTGCGCAATGCTAACCGGTGTTAAGAATGATTGGAAGAAAGTTAGGGGCGGCCAAACCAAAACGTGGCATCAGTGCTTGAAGTCTCTAACTTCTGGTCTGAGCCATGTTGGTAGATGCAGACTGCCTGGTTGGGGTCCGCGTGACTATCGTAACCAATGGTTGGAGATTCTTGGTGACATGCCTCAGAATAGATCATACTGGCATCGATGTATACACACTATGTCTTCCCTTAAACTATGAGATTAAACTGATTTCATAACTTTCTTTCTATGAACTAATTCTTTCTTCCTGTATTATATACTTATGTGCATTCTTTTATATATTACTACCATTGAAGTAAATTTCTATGAATCCGATGTTCATCTTGTTGTGCTAATGAGGTATGGCAACTTGGACCGATGCACATATGTGCCTGGTCCTACGTTGTAGATGACTGACTTGACAGGCAACATGTTGAACGAATCAATAAATTAATGAGCTGCTTACATCGTAAATGGAATGTTTAACTTAATCACATATTGATATCCTATATCAGGTAATTGCATTTTCCCAGCGCTTATCAACAACTCAGATTTTTAACTTGCAAGCTATCAGTACATATTCGTTTACATTTCCAGTTAACTTCATTTTATATTTCTCGATATTTTGGAAACATTTTCACTTAATTTATTTACTAGAGATGAAAACAAAATCAGTGGAAAAAAATCTTATCAGAATGTTATTAAATCGATATGAACAATTTGGGGTAATTGGACGACCAGTAAATGATAGCAAAATTAAAGTTGATGTTCGTTATGGTTTACAACTTTTCCAAATTTTGGATTTAGATGAAAATAAACAAATTTTACGCACCAATTGTTGGTCAATGTATGTAAGTTAAATGTGAAATATTTAGCAGATTTAAAGTATTGTCTCAATGAACAATTGGTACTGAGGTATATAGTTAGTTTGTTGTGGGTTTTTGTAGTTGAAAATAACATAAAATATTATAACAATAACAAGCATAGTAGTCTGGAAAAAGCAAAAGTTACGATGAGTTAACAAAACGTTATTCCCAACAAATGTTGCACAAGGAGATTATGACGAGGATGTAACTAGTACTTGATTGCTGTTTTAAGGTCTGTCGCCAGTTTGATTGGTCTGTTAAAAAGCAAGAAACTAACATAAAGCTTTGGATTCTTCATCATATAAAGTCTATTAGTTTGGCGGAAAATCTTTTACTTACAGTAGTGAACGTTTGAAATGGAAATATTTCTCTCACGAATGTAGATAATATTATTGAAATCCTTGTCCATGGGTGTTCATCGATAATGAACGGAGAAAATTCATATGTATTAAATCTGAACCAAATTACGTTTTGTATATGTTTCTACATAAAAAAAACCGGGTGTACTCTAATTAGTGACCTATCCATATTACCCTAAATCTGAATCCTTCAGCTCTTCGTTAAATATATAATCAATCTTCCACAAAGTTTTTATAACTGTGCTACTGACGTCATATTCATAAATTCTCAGAAATACTAGCCGAATCGTGAGTTCTATATTTGTCTATACTGTTCAGTCTTTCCGTTTGAATTGGACCACTGGTGTGGTGTACTCAGTTAATAATAAACGAATGCGAAGTCATCATGCTAGTAGTCATCATAGAAGTAGATGTTATCGGTAGGGCCATAAAATGCATAAGCATAGTCCTTGAAGAATAGAATTCAATCTATGTTAAGTGTTTAAAGAGTTCATTCAAGGTTTACTCAGTTATCTCAAAGTCATGATTGAATGTCATAAATTCTAAAGAAAATATGTCAGTTAACAAATTAAGCTGGGATCATGAAGTCTTAAAAATTAATCCTTTCGAGATAAAATATGCAGATGTTTTCTTGAGCAGATTCATTTGTTTATTGTCCAAAAATGAACGTATCTGTGCTCCTTAAGTTACTTGGATAGCGAATAAAGTTTGACTTGTAGTGCCACTTTCCAAGGTTATAGTATAGAACGTCATGTATTTTTTAAATAACTTCAGATTAGTGCGATTAACATGGTTTTTATGCACTTCACACAGACCAAATAGAAAGTGATAATCCATTCTATAACGATATTATTGTTGTTACTCGTTTAGTTTCAAATATACGTATACTTCTGG
This sequence comes from Schistosoma spindalis, assembly GCA_946903255.1. NCBI lineage: Eukaryota > Metazoa > Platyhelminthes > Trematoda > Strigeidida > Schistosomatidae > Schistosoma > Schistosoma spindalis. Next base: position 59,831,642 of record OX336416.1, on the reverse strand, counting down.
TAAGCTGACAGTTAGTGAGATATGGTAGATCGCAAAAGAAGTACAAAAATTAATCTATCAACTTTATTTTACATTCACTTATAAGGATTATTAGTTTTTTGTTTATTCAACTCAATAATAATTTACTTTTATGATTAGATTACTTATTAGTAGTACTAAAATGACAATAATAATTTTTTTAGAAATGGACAGATTCTCTTCTTCGTTGGAATGAAAGTGATTATGGAGATATTAAAACAGTTCGTATATTCCCTTCACAGATTTGGACACCGGATATCAAACTGTATAATTTGTAAGAATATTTATTGGTTCTATTTTTATTAAGATAGTAGGTGATAAGAAGACATTGAATATAAAATCAATTAGTTAAAATTATTTAATTGTTATTACCAAGTACATTCTAAGAACAACTTATGGAGCTTATTTTACTCCATTATAAGATGAGTAACTTTGTCTCATCACTGAATATTTCATTTTCCAGGGAAGTCCTTTTAAATCGAAATTCTTGCTGACATACATTTTAAATATTCAGCATATTTATGCTTATCATATGATCTTTAAAAAAAGACAGTCTATAAAAATTCATTTCTACATTAAAATAAATTTAGTTTAAATATGATTTTGTAAAGTTATTTATGGACTACGTTTTCTCTTGTACTCTAATTTAATGTTTAATGTGGTGATTTCGACATGCCATGAAGTCTCATATGCATGACTATTGTTCATTGCTTGAGTGACTACATGTCCTGAAATTGTATTTGATAGTCGTTATTCAATATTTCATTTAGTATCATCAGGCGAGTTAGTTTATTGTGATCCTGTTATTAAAATTACTGATGTAACTAAACACTAAATTTTATGATATATTTGTGATAGGTGAATGAATAGAAATTAGAATTTCTCACGTTTCATGACTCCTTGTAGTCAATTTCTTCGGAATAAATAGATAACCAAACTAAATTAACACAGGTATAAATCATATCAGAGAATAAGGTAGAATACTTAGTTCAATAAAAATCAAACCAGACCTGATTATATCAAGTCATTTTGATCAAGATGATTCTGTGCAAGACACTACTGTGTAGATTTTTGTGTATTCTGCTAGGTACGAGAAATGCTGTAAATAAGGATATTATTGCTTTGTAGCAGAAAACAGGTTATAACTTTTAGAAGTTTTGATTTACATATCAGTTTCGTTATGATTTAGTCGACAGATAATAAAAATATTCTTTTCTTTCTGTTAAATTGACACATTCAGGGAAAAGTCTTTAGTAAAAAAATCTTGAGCACGTCAGTTCATACGTTGAGTATGTAACATTAGACAGTCCAATTATTGTTTTTTAAATCTGTTTACATATCAGTGTTGTCTTTTTTAATTTTAAGAAGAAGATATATATCTATATCCTGTGTGTGTCAGAAACTTTGACTGTGTATTACAGTTCATTTTTATTTACTAGGATTCAGTTAGTTTTGCAAATTCCACTCTGCTTTTTTAATAGAGGCTGATCATGCAAGTGTATTTTTAAATGATGGTACCGAGAAAGGATTTTTCCATTAAAAAGCTTATCAAAGCTACAATAATATTCGGGACGATACTTGTAATAAACGTTTTTTTGAGATAAAATCTTCATTTCCGGAAGCTATATGCTTTAAATGTATTTGACAAAGCTTTTGTTGACTTTCATAAGTCTACTTATGACATAAATTCTCATCAAATGATCAAGTGGTTAGAAAATTGTTTCTTCTTGCCTTTGAAGCAATAGATCAAGTTTTAACTTCCTATTTTATTTTGAACTCTGTGAAATAATTTTTTATGCAATGTGTGAGATGAAGCCAATCAAATAGGTTTGAATAGTGTGCGTGTTAAACCAACGAATTTTCACCTGATTATGTTATCCTGTCAACAACCTTGATAATTGTTTGATTGCTAATCTCAGTTTACTTATAGTTAATAGCATATTTCAAAATACTTTATATTCTAGTGCTGATGAACGCTTACGTGAACACAGAGATGCTCGTGTTGTAGTGTCAAGTAATGGAGAAATGTTATGGGTTCCGCAAGCACTTTTTAAAAGTACATGTGAAGTTGAAATTACATATTTCCCATTTGATACACAAGTAATTTCAAACTTATATTAATAATGTTTCTATATTAAATTTGAATGATTGATTTTAACGTTTTCATAATTAGTAATTACAAGTAGTGATTTACGACAACAGTATAACTATATTATGCAACCAACTAGTAGAAGTCGATGCATCTAGATTACTATTTATAAACTTAGTGACTCAACGACAAATCATCCTAATTAGTGCTGAAAGTGTTGTTTTCCCGTCTTTATATAGATGAAAGTTATTCATTGTTGCTGCATAGCATAAGAAGATAGGACATTTAGTAAGTAACATAGGTTTCAGCGAAGAAAATTTTTTTTTAGACGAAATCATTTACTTAAGCTGTACATTCGTATATATAGTTATATGGAAAATGTATGTCTATTGGAGGATAGAAAAAACTGCATCACCAAAATGGATTCGAGGAAAATAACAAATGGGGTTACGTACTAATCAAGAGGTAAGGAAGAAAATCGTTTATAGGTCAGATAATAGTCCAATTGACAAATATGAAGAAAGGTGACAAACACAAAGGTCATAATAATAAACTGAATAATAATCATGAAAACTTGAATAAGGTAATAATAATAATAATAGTTGATTAGGGTTTAAAATGCAAAATAGTAATTTTAAGAAATTCGATAATAATCAAATAAAAGTGCAGAAAAAACAACAAAAAAAAAACAGAAACATACCCATTAAGGGAATAAGGGCCAAGGAAGGATGAGAGGCTGGACAAATCGTTTCTGCAAGCAAAGTTCGGGCTTGAGTTCGTGAATTGCCAATGCCTCAGCAGTGCATAATATATTGATTCGACACCCCTTCGACCCAATTCCTTTGACTCTGTAGATCACTTTAAAGGAAGAATATTTGGGAGCGGTGTGTCCACAATTGATTAAATGCTCTTGTATGGAACTAGTGATTGTATAACATTCTCCTTTTAAAAGCCAAGCCGGATAGTGTTCTGAGATGCGTTTGGACAGCGATCGCTTTGTTCGGCCTATATAACGAGCCCCACATGAGCACGTAAATTTATAAATACACATCCAGGAATGGTAGGCCGGCTTGAGAAAACAATTCGGAGCTTGGCTGTGTAGAAAGTTTTATTCAATGATTTTGAAATCCGTTTATTTAAGATTTCAGCAGCCGTGTCTCCTTTAAATTCCATATTCATAAACAAGGTTTTCTTCTGTACTGTTGATACTTTCTCATGACGAATGTACAGCTTAAGTAAATGATTTCGTCGAAAAAAAAATTTTCTTCGCTGAATTCTCTTTTTCTTATTCAATGACACTATGGGTTATTTTAATTAACATAGGTTTATTTTGAAAACTACTTTCAAACTAAGTAACTCTTCAAGGTATTAAGTAGGATAATATGAGTCAGTATATGGAGTTTTCCTTACAGTTTCCTTACAATTACTTACTAAGGTGTTTCAAAACCAATAGTTTCAAGACGATCTAATCATTTGTTTTTTTAATGTTTTTATTTGGTGAAATTGGCATTTCTTATAAATTGTTGTGAACTTGAGAAGTTCTGCTTTATCTAGAAAATTTATCTTTAATTAGGCCACTGTATTATAAATAGTAAACGTTTTTGAATGTCATTGGTAATAAAAAATAGTCACTGAACTTATTAATATCATTTCTCTTAAATTGAAAAAATTTTTTCATAATAATTCGGACACGGAAATATATTTTTTAAAATTTTCGATAAATTTCGTTCATATCATTGACTCCAAATGACTGTTAAGATAGCACAGGCATTTTCACACCGACTTCGGGTAATCAGAAAGCAGGTAGTATTTTTCTACTACCTTAAAGTTAAAAAACATCTTTCCTTGTAAGACATTTGAATACTGTCAATCTTGCTCCTTCCTGCATTGTACATTTTTCTGAAATACCGTTTCTTCTACTTGAATAAATCTCCTTGTTCTATCAACGATAGTGCTCACTATTAAAATTTAAGCGTGGATTTATTTACCATAGTAAAAACTACACTTTAATTGAATTTACCATGTCTTTTGAAGCCACTGCAGTGGTTACTGGCGTGATAACATGATTTGTCTTGATTTAAACTTAGACTGAGTCTAAGAAGTCTTTTATGACAGACTGTTATTGACAACATATATTACAACGACATATCACTTCATCTCGTATACCTTTGCCAACATTTCATGTCCACAAGCAACGCGAATATAACTAAAAGCAATTGTTTTTTCGCAGCAATCAAAATGCAATTAATTTTTTGCTATGAATTGGGATTATTAAGAAGTAAACCTTATTAAGAAGTTGCCAAATTTTATGAGAGTATTTGCAATGAATTTAAGCACGTTTAATAATATTCTTTAACTGATTTTTATACTTAACTCATCATAGTTTATATTAGATGTCGCAAACTATGCTGACAACCATTAATAACTCACATTGACCGCTACTTTTATTTGATTTCTATTTCCAATAAAAATGATACAAATGAATAATTATATTAAAGTTATATTAGCAATAATTAAAACATTGATGTCATTTCCAGTTTGTTATTAATTTCATGCCTTTTAGTTGCCCATGATTTATATGTTTGGTTGATAATTAAAGAGAACGTTTTCTTTTTCAAAGCTTTTGAGAGCATCATTACTAAGCTAGATAAATATTAAATATGTGCAGTAATTAAGTTATCTTGTACAGTGACATGAAATTTGTGTTCATATATTGAAAGCACTGGAAGCATTAAATAAATGTTTACTTTATTTCAAGTAACAAATCATCTCCGCTTTTGTAGGATTTCCTATACTTTTATAAAACCACTAGAAATAGCATTGATATAACAGTTTAAATGCGATTCTTATCAACAGCGGTTTCTGTGAAATCATAAGACGAATGGGGTATTGAACAGTATATTTTGTTTGAAGTGTGGAAGTTTGATGAGAATAGCTCTTACTTTATGCAAAGCGGTATCGAGTCTATGTTTTTTTAGATGTCACATTGAGCAAGATATAAATAGTGAACTGGATTAAAGCAATAGGGTTCACAATTAAAGTTCTAATCGATCCGTGTCATAGATAAATCTTCACTGAACGGAATCGACGAATTACTTTCTGACCCCAGACTTGATTGATTTTATATGTTACAGTTTTTTTATTAAAACCCAGAGAATAAACTGTAATGTTTTGATATTGTGATCTACAGATTTCTTTTCTTAAAACTCAAGCGTCATATTTTCGAATCACATTTTAGGATTACTCAAAATGAAAGAAGTTTGTATTAGATTGTTTCATTAATCTAATAAATGTGGATTATTTTGTAGATATGTATGCTAGAATTCGGATCTTGGACGTACGATAAAACACAAATGGACATATTATGGTGGATTCCAGATTCACCTCCCATAGAAGAAATGCCATATTTAGACTTCTCAGATTACGTACCAAGTAATGAATGGCGTACGGATGGCGAGAAAGAACGTGAAGTACACCATGTCAACCGTACTATACAAATTCGATCGGTTAAGAAACATCGACGTCGAAGTCAAACTGTAGGTAACGAAGTCATCACAAGAGAATATCCAGTTTTACGATATTTAATACGTTTGAGAAGGAACCCGAGTTTTTATGTATTCATGTTAGTGATTCCATGTGTATTGTTATCATCCTTAACATTGGTTGTATTTTGGTTGCCTCCAGAATCTCCAGCGAAAATGATGCTTGGTAAGAATAACAACATATGTACCATTTTACTGATATTATGACTTAATTGTTACTTTTGTTATCTGTTTTATTTGATCTGAGTACTAAATGTTTCTTTCAGGTTGTTTAGACTTTACAGTAAAATTACCAAAGGAAAAGTGAAACAATATCGTCACAAAGAATTCCAATATAAATTTAGCTTAAAATGGCATTATGAAGATGCTTTGCTTTATGAGTTAGAGAATGAATGCGTTGTCACCACAAATTTCCATATAAAAAGATGAATTAGGTTATGTCAAAGGACATGTTTTAAAAATAAATGTATGAGGTATCTCAAAATATCTGACTGTTTCATTCGTTAGTCCAGTACTCTCAACTGTATATCTTAATAAAGGTTTACTTTCTACTTTCACTGATGAAGAAAGCATTAGTTTCTACTATATAAACATTGAGATATTCTGTATTTAGCCTTAAGAAATATTTTATTAGGATATTATTTTGCTATTATTAAATCATATGGCATAGTAACAGTTACAAACATATATATGTATCTTTCATGATATTTTCTTTTCATGAGTCCTCTAAATTTATTAAATCTATTTCATTATGTCATATGTGAAAATCATATTTGAAACAATCATCAAAACTTTGATGATTTTGATTTTGGTCATTAACTTGAAGAAGTCCAGACAAGTTAGCTGGACGAAACGTTGGAATTATTTGAATTTCAATCGCTGAGATTATTTCAAATATAATTTTCACATATAATGACTTCTCTGTACTCGGCGCCCAATTTCTGTCAAACTATTCGTTCTAATCTTGACGAATATTCGTATATATTTCATTGTTTTTTGGTAAATATTTCGACTTTTTATTCAAATCAGGTATGAACATATTTGTTGCATTTTTCGTTTTACTCTTACTGTTGGCTGAGTCAACACCCAGTGCTGTGAAAAATTTCCCACTAATTGGTACGTTTATTCATTTATTTACTTTACTTAATAAAAAAATGTTACTATTTAAAAAGAATATCACTTATTTGAGTTTACTGGATATTTACATAGTAAGTACTAAGTGAATATATGAATGATTATATTATATTGAATGAAATATTTTATTGCTACTTTTAGAAGTAATATGAAATAATACAGTATAATAAACCGATGAATTACATTCATTAATATGACTAGTAATACTTAAAATCATCCAACAACATCAGGATTTTGATTACATATATGTTAGTAGTAAACTGTAACACAACACATACTACACAAATATCCAAATGGTTAGTGTAATTAAGTAATTATGCTAAGAAGCTATCTATTGACATTTTAACAGGATCATCTACTTTCCAAAATGATATAAATACAGTTACTTTCCACTAAATAATAATAAATTTTCTATTGATTAAAGTTTACTTCAAATAATAAAAATAGTCTTTTTATTAATATTTCTTCAATTTTAGGAGTGTATTTTTGTTTGAATATGATTATGATCACACTGTCCACTTTCTTGGCAACTTTGGTAATTCACCTTTATTTCCGAGGTGATCGTAATGGATCAGTTCCATATGTTTTGAGAAGAGTATGTGTCTTTGTGAATAATTTAATAAAATTAAATATAAATAATATATATAAGTATCAACGCTAAGGTTGGACTTGATAGTTTCAAATAAATTGAACATTGGGTAGAAAGTTAATAATAAATATATTTTGTTATATCCAAATGAGTAAAAAATTGTATTTTTGAAGTTTTGTGACTTGATGTACGCCACTTCTTCGGAGTGAATAAATAACCGAATTAAACTAACACAGCTTGTGTATATTTAAGACATTTTCGATTCCCGAGTGTGGGGATCGTGGACGCTCAGTGCTGAGGAATCCCATACTAGGACGAAACGGCAGTCCAGTGCTTCCAGGTTTTCAGTGGTGGTCTAGCTTAGATCGAGACGTGATATTAACTTTTACAATAAATAAAGACTATACTTAAATAATGTGATAATCATTTGTATGAATAATTTAAATTTTGAACTAACTTATCAAAAAGCTCAGCGTTTTAACATATTGTTTATACCAAATGCGGAAAATTCGATTATTCGAAAAGTATAGCATGGAAAGATAATATTTATATTGTCTACTTAGCACAACTATACAACTAATTGAGTCATTAGTTATGACAATTTGTTATTGTAAATTAACAGTCTAGAAAAAAACTTAATAAAGCGCTAACAAGTTTTCTTATGTTTAGCATAATTACGTGCTGTGTACTTTAGATGTTTCTTGATATTTTAAACTAAATCGCATTGTCATAATCTGTTGTCGATAAATTGAGTGACCAAGATCATTGTGTAAATGTTTCTAATAATCTAGATACTGATATATATAAAATAAACTATGTAATCAGCTTTATTTGACACGGGTGGAAATAATTATTAACTAATTGAGTATATTACTAAGTTCGGTATGTCTCATATTCGAAAAAGATTCTATATTTTCCCTGGTTTTTCAGATTATTATAGAGGGTATTGGACGACTCACATTAGTACGGCAGCGAATCCCTCTACCAGAAATGAAAAAACCAATTAGGCCGGCAATAATAAAACCTCACAAGAAGATTCAAATTCCAGGTATGTCACCCAATAAAATTCCAACAAATGAAGAAACATACTGTGAGAATGAACGTATTAGAAATTTCGGAGGTGGAGCATTTCAACAATGCAATATGGTTGGTAGTAATTTTTTGTATGGAGAACAGCAATTAGGAGGAGCTGCGAGTAATTGGTTTGCTCCAAATGAACTTCGTTCCGTCCCAAGATACCCTAATCAATTCGATTCTTATCCAATGGCCACACCGATCAATAATATATCTCATATACCGGGAAGTGCAGGAAAATCATCAGAAAATGAGCCAGATAATACAGTTAATCATGATGAATCACCATCAGTTCTAAGTTCAACCACTACACTGGAGCGTGATGTGAGAGAGTTAAAAAAATACGTCAAAATGTTAGTTAACCGACAAAAGGAAACGGCTCGTAAAAGTTTGGTGGCTATGGAATGGCGCACTTTGGCTATTGTCTTAGATCGTTTGTTTTTCTTTATTTACATTACCACCATAGTAATCGCAGTAGTTGTTTCAGTACCGCGAAGTACTGAACCCGAAGTTCCACCAGCATTTCGTGATGATTAAAACTGTTTACTGCATCAACATATACCAATGAACGACTTTTTGCTCAGAAAAAAATCATTTTATGAAATTGAATTAAACATAATTACTTAATGTATTTTTATTTTCTAGACTTCTTGGCTAGCAAAACAATATTCATTTTTTTCTTCGTTCTTAGTAGCTGGTAATAATTTGTCTCTGACATACAATTATTTTGCAAACGAATTTCAAACATGAATGGAGATACTACTACGAATTTCGAATTATCATTTTCACTAAGCATCATTTAGAGTAGTATAATTTTTTACGATGGATTCTTTTAAATATTATGTAATACATATATTTTTCTCTTATTTATAAAATTGTATCACAACATCTTCCAGTTTTACTGTTCATACATGTGAATTGTCTTTGGTTTGATAATCCGTATTCATTCTTCTTTTTTTTCTAAACTGTTATATATTTCATTTGTGTATAAGCTTCAATAACTCTTATACAATATGATGCAGGAAGACATTTCATTAGATGTTTACGTGAATTGTTTGTTTATTAATTTTATTATTGTAGGGAATTATTACAAAATGCACATATTCCATTTAACGTACACAAAGAACAATTTGTTTGTTTTTAACTATTTTGTTTTAATTTAATTGTGTTTGTCTTATTTTAAAATGATAAACTCAATCATTAATAGTAAATACTTATCTTGTTCAACAATAGATTTTATATTTATGGTAGAATAAGGAACTTGATGAAGTTACATTTATTAATTATAAATAATTACTTTCCTCACCAATTTAATATATTTTTTTCAAGAGATTTTCTCTAATAATACGTAGGAAGGACGAACAAAAAAGATGAATTATTTTTTTTAATATTCTTGGAAACTACATGGTTTTGATTAACATAGTTCGAAGAATATGTGATTTAATATTTCGTGAAATGATTAGGTTTTTATACTGGTAAAAGGTGGAGGTATTTTTATCGTCTATGGTAGATTAATTTTAAAAAATACATTGAATATTCGGAAAAGTATAAAGATTTGTGTAAAAGTAAGACTTTAGTATTGATTTTTAAATTATTCGGAGGGTCAAGCTAGGTGATTCGGATTAAACGCCGATAGGGGCATCTTTCTATTCCTCTACAATGAAGCCTAAATCAATGGCTTCTTTCTTGCTGTATTTAATCGGTCAGCAAGAATAAACAGGTCTTTCAATTCTTTTTTTGGTGATATTGTCAAAACTTGACTAATGAACCTAATCAGGTTGCATACAAACCTTTTGTCCTGGTTGATTCTAAAGTATTGTTCTATCACTGGGTTTGAAATCCCGGTGTCAATCAATACACTGAAAACATATCAAAAGCTATTGTAACCTTTTTCCAAATAATGTTTGGGATTTCATTTAAATTGATTCTAATAATCATTAGAATGCTCTAATAAGGTTCAATGTATTCCTTTGATTGACATTCAACAAATGAGAAGAATATTTTAATTAAAATAAATTTAAGACGTTCTTAAAGCAAAAAAATCATTAAAATTTCTGTCGAAGTTAATGAGTAGAATATACGATCTTTAATTTCACACGATTTTTTAATTATCAAAAGAGTATATCTATCTGAGCTCTGGTAATAAAATAATTGTGTTAGTTATATTTAGTAACTTAATGTATGTTCATACTTTCAGGTAGTCAGTGGCAACTGATAGAAGATCCTAGACCTAAATTTTGCGCTAGATCGCATTTGTCTATGAGAGTTATTTATAATCTTGAGGAATCTGGTGTACGTGGTGCAATTTAAATCAATATCATCCAGTGCCACGATCAGAGACCTCAACAATAATTAATCTAAACCTCTTAAACCACTTTATTCTAAAATTAATGGATCACTGGGTGGTGAAGCTGGGTGATACGGGATCGAATCCATCAGGGAGCACCAGTTCCATCAAGATTACAGGTACACCTTGCTGACGAGTGCCAAGTAGAACGAAACCCATGTCCAGGGTTTCCTGTTGACCACCTCCAACCACCATCTAAATTCAACTATTCTTTACAGTTCTCATCGGCCTTAGGAAAGGCATGCTATTCAAATAACATGATTGTACAATCGAAATATTTCACTGAGAAAATTTTAACCATTCTAGAAAGTTTCAATTTACATTAGTTTTGCAATATAATTGATTATAATTGATGGTAGTGTTATCATATATCTAAACAAGCTGAGAAATATAACTGGACTAGCTGTATGCCATTAATCTCTGTTAAGTTCAGAAATTTATTGATCTGGCTATGCATTTTCACCATAAAACGTAAGCAGCTTTAAGAATGTTTATTAAGTATAACTCACATAAACAGTCAGTGCTTTAAAGTTATTTGTGGATACAAACATAAACAGTTATTTTCTGTTTAAAAAAGATAATACAAATGTAGTAAAGACAGGTAGTTTTATTCACGTAGTATATGACGGAACAGAATTCAGGGCAATACTTATCTGTATTTCTTATTTAAAATAAGTTCTGTAGAACTAGCCTTATTCCTTTGACAGTATCATTGTTATTCACTTCAGCCATCTGATAAATAGGACCTACGTCTTTTGAAATCAAATGCTATTTTGCGCGCTACCTATGACTTCTGATCACTCGTCGATTTAAATGAAAACACACGCAACTCTCAGTTGAAAGGTTCTGATGAGCTTCAGAGTGCTTTCGTTCATCTATAAGTGCTATGTGCAGATTACCAAATTTATCTGTATTTCAACACAGAACATTTAAATGAATTCAAGTTTTTTCCCTGTTTCCTAGACTGGTCCTTTCGTGAATACTAGATTACGTTTAAGAGGGTTTGGAGATTTCTTTATTAGCAACTACTGGAAACACTGTTAGTCATTCTGAGAAACCACGTGATCGATACGTCCTAACTTCCATATGATATAAGGTTAGTAACAGTGTTTGGTGTTAACTCGTTTGAAATGAAGACCGTAATTTAAAATTTTACTAAATATTGAAATTCTCCACAATGTGGCAGTAATAAGTGTATAACTACATGATCTTTGGTAGATTTATTGATTTTGTTTGCAAATTCAAGTTATTACTTCACTCAAACAGAAAATAAGTAAATGACAATGTCACTGTATAGCAATCATTAAAAAAAATAGTTAGGGATATAAATAGGAGTATTTATGAAGCTTTTTTTCTTGCTCCATGCAAAATTTCATTGATTTCTAATATCAAAGGAATCGAAAGGACATAAAAATCTTATAACTTTTAAAACACGATATGGAATATGGAAAGTGAAAAAAAGTATGATATAAGAAGTGTATGAAGTGGACAGATGATATTGTTCATGTTTAAAAGGTCCTACCGATATGGATAAATCAGTTTTATTCAAGTACATCTGTTTATATACGCACATACGTGCAACATTATTATACAAATGTACTAAAGACAATTGGCTAGGATTTAGTATTGTTTAATATAATGCAATATACAGATAATTCCTCAATAAAAATTATTGTTATTATATCTTTGCCAGATATCAATCTAGGCTTTTTGTTCAGATATTTGGATTATTATTTAATTTATGTTTTTATCGGTGTTCATCTTGCTGTGCTAATGCGGTATGGCAACTTGTACCGATGCATATATGTGCCTGGTCCTACGTTGTAGCTGACTGCCTGACTGACTATCTGTTTCAATTTCTAACAGGTGGATGACTTTTAGGTTTGTCAGCGAAATAAGTTGAAATTTTATCGAAAGTTCTCTTCCACATATAATGAAGTCATCATAATCCCATGGACTGATTAGTTATTTTAAATGTAAAATATTAATCATTTGGGAAAAATTCAAAAATTACCTCTTTTAAAACTGAATAGGATAGAAATATTTATTTTTCTTAAGGATGTTGTAACAATGTAAAGAGACTGGAAAGTACCAAACTACTTGGATTTTATTTTACATTTTCCAAATCAATTATAACGTACCATAACAAATTTATGGATTGCGATGACGTGTTATCTTGCTAAAAATCAACCTAGAAAATGTTTATTATAAACATGTACAATGACAGGCACAAACAAAAATGAACTACTTTTTTTATAATTGATTTCTGTCACAAATTAAAGATGGTCATTTAGTTTCGTCCTTGAAAGTCACAGAAGTATAATAAATCACTAAAGAATTCTTATTTATTTATAACTTAAAACTTTTGTTAAATGTATGGTTACTTTTTATTCAAAAATATCTTTTTTTGAGCTAACTATTTACTAAAAGTTAACAATTAGATACGTTGCTATCACATTTGTAATTGATTTAAATTCCCGTGTCATTTTATCAATCATTTCTATTTGCCGCTCACCATTAGAAGAATAATCTTTTAAGTATTATAAAAAAGTTATGCTTCATTTGATCGAAAGATGGTTCAAAGAAGACGTCTGACCGATTATAAAAAGTCGATGACATATTGGTATGTGAAACATTTGACTAGATATTTAGTTATTTCTGTATCAGTACACTGAGTGTTATCTAATTTTATTACTGATGGAAGATCACGATAAATGTTCGAGATTTTAATGTTATCTACCCATGCATATGTTCATGTTTTAATCATGGTATACAAGGCTCGCACATTAAGCAAGGATGAACTAATGAATAATTGAAAGTTTGCATAAATGCACAAGAGGTTAGCGTTCATTTTCAGCAAAACAAAAAGTAGTCTGATTGATTGGGAATTCTGTTTGTCAGAATCACACAGAACTATACAGTGTTTAAAAATATTACAGCTGAAGCCATTAAATGTCAACCCACTGGCTTGAAATAAATTAGCAAGACAATTGACTGGAGTATCATCTTTGGAGACTGCACAAATGTCTTGTACTAATACGGAACAGCTATCTATGGTTCTTTACTACAGAAACTGCTGTATCCTTCAGGTCTTGTTTTGTTCATTCATCCAGTCAGTTAAACAAACAGTCTTTCCGTCAGTACTTCTTTATTTTAGTTATTATCGTTGGTAAAGATTATCATTTGATTCTTACATCATCAATTGTATACAACTAGTTCGTCATAAATGTTTTTACTTATGTCAAAATATCTTCGTTAATATTTCTAGGCTTGAAAAAGGAATATTTTGAAAACTTAGTTTAAATTTATCATATGCTCTTGTTCTAAATATAAATCAAATTCGTCTGGTTGTTATTTTAAGACTGATTTGTGATATTTTCCAAAAGTTAATTTAATCCTATTTGCGTTGGCCTTGCCGAATAGGTTACTTAGATTATTGATCAGTTAGAAGACAGTAAGCTATATATCATAACATTTACAGTAAAAATGATTAATGTCGTCAAAATTATAACAAAGATGCATTGGTATTTCACATTTAAGGATTTGAATCATCCTGTTATTAATGTTATGGATAGTAATCGATCAGTCTCCTCTGGCATATGTCGACCTTTAGAGGATTTCCTTGATACTGACATAAAGTTACAGGTATTTGTAGGCAAAGTTTTTTTTATTGAAACGTAGTGGAACCCCGGACCCGTGTTTTTCCTGTTTGGGATCGGCCAGTTGGATGTAACAGAATTCCATTGTTGAGTCCCACTATATACATCAACACCAAAGTGGAAGAGAGTTTAACCAACGAGCCCTAGGTAGGACGAAACATGGGTCCTAAATTCCACTGCTCATCGATATCACAATTTTCTGAGAGAAATATTTTTCGTTCATACGTCTGTGTTCTAATATGATGAGAATTCTTCAGCGACCCATAATAAGAACGGTTAGTAAAGATAGATTGCCTGAATTCGCCACATCCATGTGTATTTACTGATTCAACCGTTCCTGTGAAGCTAGTTATATAGGGCGTACAACTTGGCAAGTCCATCATTGCATAACAGAACACCATCCGTCTTGGTTGAGCAAATGACAGGTAAGAGTGATTAAGAGTTCGATTCTCAATCAATTGATGGACACAGGTCATCAAGTTGAATCGAATAAAGCTTTTAAAGTTATCCACCATATTCCATCAAATTTGTGGCATGGTTTACGAATTTGTCTTTTGCATATTCTTTAAATCATTGAAACCCATGTTCACAAACCAAACCTTTTCATCCAAAAGAAGTTTGCATAATCACTCTCGCTACCTTGGTCATCAGTATATTGGTGAGTGTGTAACATAACTTTGGTAAACCATTTTGTATTTATTCCACTTTTGTATTTTACTTATTCTCAATATTCGTTTCTTGATTCTCACTTAACTACTACTGACCATTCATCAAAATATTTTGTTAGTTCCTTTTTTTGAAATAATTACTTTGATTATTATAATCTTCTTTGCTCCAAATACTTAGTGTTAGTTTATAATCGATATGTCATTATATATTCATTACGCAACGTATCTACTCGATGAATATTATTTCATTATTGTAAATCATATATATATATATATATATATATATATATATATATATATATATATCGCCATGATGAAAAACTAACTGGAAAGAAATTTTTCCGCTCGATTCGTTCCTTCTTTATTTACCAAATGTCAAAATGGGAATTTTCACGATAATGACGAGTTAATTATTAAATTTCAGCTCAGGGTGGCATGGACTTTATGTTTTTTGTTAAATTATTTGTTATATTTGAATCACGATATCATAATAAAACTGAACGTTTTATGCTGGTGATTGCCTTCATTGTTACTTACTGAACGCAGTTATATTCAAGCCAGATAGAATAATACGTGCCGAAACTCAGTGTAAGCATCTTTTACATTTTCATTATAACTGATAATATTGAACCATAACAGGAATTATTGGTTAGTTGTCTAAATAAATTTGTATAATAATTCCGACATGAATTATACGTCAGTAACATTCTGTGATCACTGTAAGAGGAAGTGAACAGAATTACTATTTTCCAGGCCTAACACAATATCAATATAGCGTTATGGAGACTTAAATTTTTACTGAGATCATGAACCGATCAATGTTAGACCCCATTAACATCAACACCGTTGGATTTCGATTCAATGATCTAGAGGTTGAGCATTAGCGCGAAACCGAAGGTCCAATGTAAAACCGTTGATGCGCAATGCTGGGAAATACCATAGCGGGACGAAACAGCAGTTCAGTACTTCCAGGTTGTCATTACGAGTCTAACATTGATCGTTTCATGATTTCAATGAACACAATATCATGACGATAGGAATCATATTGGCAACAGACTTCCATGACTCTATATAAGTTTAACAGAGACATGCATACAGTGACAATGTATCAAGCTTTGACAACTTAAGATAAGTACTTATAAATTCTTAGATAACAAACATTTTTATTCAAATTAATCTATTTGTACCAAAAATTTTAATAATGATGTCTAACTCAATATAATTAACCAATTATTAAAAATTCGCTTGTGTTTTTTAAAGACATATGTGTGAACATACAAAATATGATTTGATTAACAGAAATCATTTTCTTTAAAGAAAACAGTTAAGTGACACAATTGACAAAATTAATCGGTAAAGGTTGGCAATTGTATTTAAAGTATGCTTATAAAGAAAATAAGGTATATTATAGAAGTGTTTTTACTTTTCGACCCCTAAAGTATAAGGTAGTTGGTAACAATCAAATAATTTTTAACTATTCGATGATAGAAAACTATGATCAATAAAACATTTTATTCAGATCTTTTAATTCTATGTACAATTTCATTTAGATTTGAAGATAAGTAATAAGATTTTATCGGTCAATAATGCTTGTTGTACAGAAGCGAATGAGAACAATTTAAATGATAAATAAAACTTATGTATATCAGTTAGTAGGACTGCTAATTTCAGGGAAAGTTATAGATAGTTTTACATTTTGTACAACTTTTCTAACATTCTGTCTTATTGTGTTGTATATGTTTTTTGTCTAAATTTAAACCCAAATAAATCCTCAAATGCTTATAGAACTTTAATAATTTTGTACAGAAATAATGGATATGTAAATCATTGTTTTCACACTTTATAATGATTTATTGTTTTCTTTGTTTTGTTATTTTTTTTCGTTATTTTCTTCTTGTGACGGAGATTAAGGAGTCTTTTGCTTTTTCAAATAAAAATGATAACACCTTCTAGTCAAATAGTTTATAATTTTATCTAGTCATTTTAACGTGCATCCTATCATTTATGCATATGTCTAGCAAAATTACTTTAACCAGTTAAAATTCAATAAATTAGATCAATAATGGTTTTTCCCCTTAGAAGTGTATAGATGAATGTGGCTGTGAAAAATTTGGGAGAGCTATTTTGTTATAGATAGACAGATAGAAGAGAGACACAGACTTGAATAATAATAATAAATTTAGCGTTTTTTTCATCTTTTTATAAACATATATATATATATATATATATATATAAATTTGATTTGAATTTAAAAGAATATTGAAATTACATTTCATAGAAATGAACCAACATCTTTGTTTTACCTTATCAATTCTTTTTATTATCATTATTGTTTATTATGGATTATTGCAAGTTGTAGCAGTTGCTCCAAAAGGTCATCCTAAAGGTAAAAACATTAGAAATAACTTTACAATATTTTCGAAAATATATCATTATTATTATTAGTAATATGTAGTATGGGTGTTTTACTTTTTTTAATTATTTTGCTCATTATTACTATCTTTTCATTAAAATGATAAGATTCGTTATAGGAAGTATTTTTTATATTTGAATCACTTTTTTTTCAAAAGTTTAAAAGTCAGTTAGTTGTTTTATGAATTTTCAAGAAACTTGTAAGTACTTCTGAAAAAAGATGAAATTTTGTCCATGAATAAAGATTTTTTAAAAATATAAGTATCAATAATTTGATTAGAATAACATAAATGATAATATGTTCCATCTGCTTTTCATTAATTGTTAACATGGTATGATTTTTCAATATCAAAAGTTCAGTAGAATGAACGTATATATTCCTATCAACACTTATTTATATTATGTAATCTTTTGTTTCTGGCCGTTTGAACTATTGTTACAATCAATGTTGTGGAATGTTCTTTCTCATGAGATATATATTTACAATATTCAATCTGTAAAATTTGTTTACATCCTTGATATACTATATGAATATGTCATCAGTATAACTTCCAATCAAACTTTTTCATGTAAGTAATTTAAACCCATTATGTAATAATGATTTTAAATATCGCAGGTTGTAAGCAGCTGACGAGAACCAACGAAATAAAATGAATTTATGCTATTCTGATACAATCTTTTTTCTTGCTCTTTACAAAAATGAAATTGATCAGAAGTTAGAGTGAATATGTATCACAGAAATGTTATAAACGTCTAACGAAAGCTTAAAATATTGAATTAAATGCTGTATTGAGAATATGAAGCTTATTAGAACTATTTTGATAGGTTAGTGCAATGCATTTCGAACAATCTGATCGTGCATATACTTAGTATATATATATATATATATATATATATAAGATGGACCATGCAAAACTGGAGGTAAAAGAAAACATATATATTACCGACATTTTAGAACATGGTATGTTTCATAAGGTCTTACGTTGTCACCCTTATTTGCTTTTTATTTGTCTACTTAACCTTTTATTTTTTTATATGTAATTGTTTTAACAAGTAAACGTGTGATGAGATTGTTCGAAATGTATTGCACTAATATATCACATAGTCCTAATTTTCTTTGTCTTTTAACTAAGTTTTCCAAAGTTATCAGATAGATCAATTGTTTTGAATGTTACTGTTTAACATCATATTTAATAAAATGTCCTTAAATATCTATCAGAACTGAAGCAAAAACTTATGAGGCTTGACTTAAATAATTAAGTAAATAAGTTAATGAATAGTAAGACTGAAGATGCATGATGAATGCAGTTCTTAGTTAGTTAAGAGATTAAAGATCTTTAAACAGTATGCAATCCAATATTAGTTTTTTTTTATTTAGATAATCGCCTTCCTCTTAAAAGCCAAATCAAATTATGAGCATAACCTTATAGTTAAAGTGTAAGAGTAATTTTAATATTTTGAAAAAATATATTAATTACTGCTCTATTGTACTGCAACACATACCACTAGAAATATTACAGAATACTCTATCTTTACACCGTATACAGTCGTCTTTGTTTTGTTTTAATGTTAAAATATAGCTGAAGATGATTAGCACGTTGATTGATTATATTTAACATATTAGAATAGCTGAAATTGTTCAGTTTTACAAAAACAACTCAAGTTATAACTTACGTGAATAACTTATTTGAACAAATGCTTTGATGGGACTATTTACAGAAAATTAAAAATACTTTTTTGCTGTCTCGTTGTCTAAAAAAGTGGAAAATATACACTTCGTAAGCCTGTTATCGGTTTAAACAGAACAAATAAATTGGAGAAGTATATTAAATGGTAAAGGGTCAAAAATATCAGTTGACAATGAAGTATTTAATTGAAAGCTTTACAGTATTGAGGTTCAATTTAAGATTTAAACAAACAATACAAAACGAATTAATTCATATTTAGTTATATTAGTGAAAAACTAGATTGGAATTAGTTAACTTTAATTTTATTGATAAAGGATGATTATTTTGACTCTTAAACTCATATATCACACATTTTTTATTATCAATCTTCAAATTCATCTTTTATCTTGATCTTCAAAGCAGAAATATTAGTTACACTCAAAATTGTACAAAGAATTAGTCACAAAATAAAAGGTTGCTTCACTATTCACTTCATTAGTTATTACTTATTAAAAATTAGCCCAGTAGTGACTTCATATTTCTTCCTTATTAATCTGTGGTGGAATGAATATTATCGATGAAAAACAGAAGTTCCAACATCACTGATATTATCAGGTTCTTAGAGTTACATTTCAGTCCCTATGCCATCACTTAGAGATTTTAGCATAACTATTAGAATCAGTTTGTTAGTTTGGTACAAAATAGAGACTAGTTAGAAAAAATATTTTTTACGTCATACATGAGCTATAAATAGTAAACTCACAGTAAATATTTACACTGAATAGTCTAGTGCTAAGATATTCAGTCATAGTTAATAAATGCTAACAAAATGATTGAGAGAGGGGAGTTAACAAGAACGCATACAAACGCCAATATCTGGAATATATCAAAGCCATTTAGTTTAGGAAAATCAGGAACAAATCTCATCTGTTTCTATTCAACTAGCTAACTATACAACCAGGGTGGAAGGTGATTTCTTACATTATTTCAGAGCTAGTGTTGTATATATTTACATACACAAACACATATATATGTGTACATTTGTATGGTCGTGTGTTAATTACTTTTGCATAATTTAAGATTATTTAAAAAAAATGCTCAGCTGAGTTTATCACAGTCCACTCATATAAATACAGTAAATACTAATCATATTAGAATCAGATAAAAATTTATCCAATAAATTCTTAAATCCCTATTGTAGATTACATTTGTTTTTCTGTTAAATTAGAAAGTTCTAAAAAAGGGTATTGTAGATGATCTAGTTTCTTTTCTTTTCTCACTCTCTCTCTAAATGAATTTAAACTGAGTTAGAAATTTTCTAAGACTATACCTCATAAACGTTGTAAGTTTTTCAACTTGCATATTTTATTCGAATATAAACATTATTTTCAGTCTTTATATCCATGAATCCATGAAGCTACTTCATAATGTATCTCATTCTTAGTGAATAGTCAGAGAATGTCAGAAAGTGTAGTGAAGTACAACCTGTTATTAATTATATTGTGGGGCAAACTTTCCTTATGAAATCTAGCATTTAATCCTTATGCAATATGTGACTACCATGTATTTGATGGTTCATTATAGTCTATTATATTATAAATGAATAAAACCACTAGCATGTCTAGAAATTACTTTCTGAGCACAAACAATATATTTGCTGTGCAAAATACGTTAAATTTCTATCTCCAGTTTTCATGAACAATCTGTGACTAATCTATTGAAACAGATGTCTTGTTTTTGTAATATCTCGAGTGAAGTCTTCATATATTATTTTGCTTTATACATGCATGCATCATATATAAACTGACTGTCATTTCTTTCAATTTCCATGATGGAATACTAGTTGATTACAGTCTTCAGCAACTTAACCATAAGGTATCATCTAATTGATTTCTAAAAATATAGTCTCCACTTTTTTAAAAAGTTAATATCCAGTAGATGATGTCCTCAATACTATTAATATCCTCTCGTGATTTTATTGAACAGTACTGAAGACTAAATCAGTGGAGAAAGATCTTATAAGAATGTTATTAAATCGATATGAACAATTTGGTATAATTGGACGACCAGTAAATGACAGTAAAATTAAAGTTGATGTTCGTTATGGATTACAACTTTTCCAAATTTTGGATTTAGATGAGAATAAACAAATTCTGCGAACTAACTGTTGGTGTATGCATGTAAGCACACTTCAAAATTGTCAATATATACTACAATAGATGAAGTTATTTTTCCTTATTGTAAGGTGATATATATATATATATATATATATATATATATATATGAGTTGTTTATAAGTAAATACTATTCGTATTTACTTACTGACCATAAAAGAAGTAGCAGTATTTAACATCTTTGCTGACAAAGTCAATCACCAAAAAACTTATTTTGATCAATGTCTTCAATAGCTATCGCTCCAAGCTGTCATTATAAAACATGACGGAAGGTCAACGAAAGGATGTATTCACTAATACTGTTTTTCGGTACCGTAATGTGAATTTCAGATTAATTCATATCAGTAAGATCTGCCACTAGAACTATTAACTTGACACAAAATATGAAACAAACCTTAATATGGTTGTTAAACCACCCGAAAATATAGAATTTAGGCTATATACATGTAGGGAATTGTACCTGTGTAATGTATCACAATGTTGACAAATTAAACTGAACTTCCTTTGTAAAGTTACCAAAATCTCGTCAGAAGCTATATTATAGCAAAAGGCTGACAGTCAAATGGTGTGAAATGTACATATATGTTAAGCTTCCGTACTAGCTTCATATTATTGTTGATCACCATGACTGATGGACGAGTTATATCAGGGCAGGTAAAAATATTCAGGGATATGTATTTATGATTTCCATTTGAAAGTAAAGAGCAAGACGCTAGTTGTTTTATATTACATTAAGTAAACATATTTGGTATGAAGTATCTGGATATTCTTACTAGAAGATCATACAGATGTTGTAAGTGACCTCATCAGAACAGCTCCTACTTACAGATATTTTGAGTACAATGACTAGAGTAATTCATGGATCACAGCTGTGAACGAGAAGATAACTAAAACAATTTTAAAATTTTAAGATTGACAACAATCTAGTTACAACTTTAAAAATTCTCCAGTAGCTGAGTTTAGGGCATCTGAATAGTTTTATCGATCCGAATGATCAAAAACTGCTCAAAATCCAGACCTCATGTATTATGACACATTACTTATTCTGGTGGATATTATATTTGCGAACAGAAATGTACTTTAGAAAAGTCACACATGGATCTAAGTTAGATAGCCACTGAAAACACTAAGCACTAGATGGCCGTTTTGTTCTAGTATGGGACGACTTAAGAGTGAGCATTCATGACCCTGCTGCCGGGAATTAAAATTTGTGATTGACAGAGCATACAATTAAGTCAAAGTAACTTTTCTGTTATTCTGTAATTATAGATACATTCTGATAAATGTTAAATTGTTTTGATGAGAAATGTCAAAAGTTAATCAAATTGGTTAAACAGACAAGGGTGTCTCTTATTAAACTACAAAAGACCAAATAAAACTTTAAAATCTATTGAAACGTCTTTGCATTAAATAAATAGAACGAAGATTATTGACTTATAGATGGAATTTTAGATAGAGAACTGTTTGTTTTATTAAATGGGGTTGTTCTAGGAAAAATATATTCGACAATTTGTGGTCAGAATTCACAGTTGTATTCCAAGTGTTTCATTTCACGCTACAGATACTTTTCTCTAGTTTTAAGATTTATGCAGTCGGAAAAATTTCAAAAAGTCTTAACATATTGTTGATAATATTTTAAGTGCTTGAATTATATATTTGGCATCTATAACTTGAGTATATGTAAATTATTCTAGAAATGGACTGATTCTCTCCTTCGTTGGAACGAAAGTGAATATGGAAATATTAAAACAGTTCGTATATTTCCATCACAGATTTGGACTCCTGACATTAAATTGTATAATTTGTAAGTAATGTAATTTCTATATAAAACAGTTGTTTTGCAAGTAAACTAATTGACATTTTGGTTTTTTCACATTCCTTACTGTAACGTTTAAGTAACTGATTGAATCCTTGTGATGGATCTTTACTAAATGAAATTAATGGTACAAATAGTATCATTGGCACAATAATATGTGCATGCTTATTTAAAGAGTTCATTAAAATGCTGAATCAATCTAAGTTAGATCACCATTGGAAAACTGGAAGCACTGAAGAGCCGTATAGAATTCCTCCTGTTTCAAGATTGACTTTTTGTGGGGTATTGAGCCTTTAATTTCTGAACTATTTTTAACCCAAATTGAATTAATAGAAAGTGTTAAGTTACATTTTTAAGTTACTGTGTAAAAATCAATTTAGTGGAAGTAAAAGTTGAATAAATCATCTTTACTACTACTCAGAGGGATATGTTTATTGTTGGTTTCATATAATGTTTAATTCCTCTAGCCTTGATAGAAACGAAAGCCCAACAATCCATCCAACCTGGATCGTTTATCCAAACAACCGCATTTAATTTTATTCGCTTTTCACACCATTAGTACACATAAACACACAAATCTTAGCTCTAATCTTTCATATTACAAATTTTACACTTTACATATTCATCAGCATATACACAAATTCACTCGGTGATTTCTCCCGCAGAATCACCTTGACTACATGACAATAATGATATAATCAGACATTCTTTGATATTGATTGATCTAAATGTTTTATTATATTCCTTCATGCTACTTAAAATTGTGTTAATTTAGTTTGGTTATCCATTTATTTCATAGAAGTGGATTACACTGAGTCATGATACGTGAGAAGGTCCAGGTCCTATGCTTCAGGACATTACGAATATTATCATTATTTTACTACTGATTGTGATAAATTTTATTTTACTCCATTTCATTAATAATACCTTAATGAATTTTGATATGATATTTTAAATCTTTATCTGTTAAGGTGTACAAATATAGGATATTCTATATTTCTTTCTAAAAGTAATTACTTATTACTGTTACGAGCTATGGAAACTATCTTCATTCGTGTAGATGAATCATGTTCGGATCATTCAGATATGTAATCTAATTATTTTTCGTTTGAATTCCATAAATAAATTGCTGAGATGTACATAATGTGTATACGAATGGATCTCTTTATCTATAGTATTGGACTTATTTAAATTCTAGATAATGATTGCAGTGTTAGACATGACTTTACTGGTCTTCAACTAATTTTTATAATAAACGTTTCTTTTCAACACTTATTCTTTTTTAATATCAGATAATTATTTTAGCCAGGTGAATACTGGTTAATTTGTTAATAAGTCGAGAATTCATTGAGAAATACGTGATTTCAATATACTGTCTTAGAGTTTACTCAGATAAGTAATTTATATGCATATGTATTTCTTACTTCTCAATTGAGATAGCTACTCTGTGTTTATTAGTGCTGGACTCAATGTAATTCCTAAAATAATTTTCATTCACGAATCGATTGAGATTAGAAATAGAAATATTTGGATAACAATACAACCGTCTAAAAGTTAAAAGGTCGACATGAGACACGTAGATCTACGGTTTGATTCCTGGTGGCGAGGTCGTGTATACCCACCGCCTAATTATCTCATACTAGGACGAAACAGATAACCAGTGATTCCTGGTTTTCACTATTTGACTAACTAAGATTTGAATATGATGAAAACAATTAAATTTATACGAGATTTCAAGCTAGTTATATAGTACTTTGAATAAGCTCTTTTCATTACGATTAATTATCGTTAACGAAGTGTAAAGATTTTGTTTGAGTTTGAACTTGAAATGCGGCATAATGTTTTAGCTTATGCTAAGTGAAATCAATGAAAATACACTAGCGCAGATTCATACTTATCAAGCCTTATATATTGATCTGTGATTTTTTTAGTGCTGATGAACGTTTACGCGAATATAGAGACGCTCGTGTTGTGGTCTCAAGTAATGGAGAAACACTATGGCTTCCACAAGCATTATTTAAAAGTACATGTGAAGTTGAGATCACATATTTCCCATTTGACACACAGGTTAGTTATTTCCTAATTCACCCAGTAATTTTTTTGTTGTTAATCCTCTCACATTGTTACTATAAGTACTTAAGGAATTACATCGATTGGTGTTTGAGTACTGAGTGACCAAGGACACATATGTCCAATTTTGTTCAAATTCTATCACGTTATGTTCAACGATACTAATCTGAGTCAATCAACATCATATGCACGAAGCTTTGATGTAAAGTAATTGGAGGTAGACTGTAAGGAACCCTGGGTATAGGTTTATTATTAGTTGGGACTTGTCGGAAAATCTCACTTATAATCACCAGAGAATTGATGCTTCCCGTGGGGTTTTAACCCGTGCCACAAAGTTCCACAGTTTGAGATTTCCTGATGGTCAATACGAATCACTACATATCAATTATTGGTATTCCTTTGAACAATAAGCATTGATTTTTTGATGATACATTGAGAGTCCCAGGTAGATACCATCCATGTATTCCGTTTTCATAATTTGCAGTATTAGTTCCGTGATTAAATTAAAAAAATAACATATGGAGTTTATAGACATTGATTTTTTTACAGACAAAATAAACTATGATACATCATTTCTACCACGTAACTATTATTGGTATGTAGAATCTATTTATTTGTTAATGAATTTACTCCCATTACCAAGTTTGAATGGTTTAAAAATTAAAAGGTTGTTTGTTTGTGAATCTACATCAACATTATTGAGTACGAGAAAGCATTTGACAGCGTGAACAGGACAATATGGAGGCTTCTTCAACACTACGGCGTGCCTGGGAATATAGTCAATATCATACAGAATTCCTATGATGGATTAAACTGCAAAATCGTGCATGGAGGACAGTTGACAAAGTCGTTCGAAGTAAAGACCGGTGTCAGACAAGATTGCTTACTCTCAACCTTTCCCTTTCTCCTGGTGATCGACTGGATCATGAAGATGTTAACATCTAGGAGGAAGCATGGGATACAGTGGACAGCTAGAATGCAGCTGGACGA
This sequence comes from Schistosoma spindalis, assembly GCA_946903255.1. Lineage (NCBI taxonomy): Eukaryota > Metazoa > Platyhelminthes > Trematoda > Strigeidida > Schistosomatidae > Schistosoma > Schistosoma spindalis. Next base: position 59,805,393 of record OX336416.1, on the reverse strand, counting down.
CCTGGACCTCACAGATGATTTGGCTCTTCTATCGCACATGCAACAGCAAATGTAGGTCTCAGCATACACAAAGGGAAAAGCAAGATTCTCCGACACAACACAGCATGCAACAATCGAATCATACTTGACGGAGAAGATTTGGAAGATGTAAAAACCTTTACATATCTGGGCAGCATCATTGATGAACACGGTGGATCTGATGCAGATGTGAAGACGCGGATCTGAAAAGCAAGAACAGTATATTTACAACTGGAGAACATCTGGAACTCATAACAACTCTCTGTCAACGGCCAACACCAAAGTCAGAATTTTCAATACAAATGTCGTAATAGTTCTACTGTATAGGGCAGAAACCTGGAGAACTACGAAAGTCATCATCCAGAAGAACAAGTGTTTATCAACAGATGTCTACGCGAAATACTTCGGATCCATTGGCCAGACGCCATCAGCAACAACACATCGTGGGAGAGAACAAACCAGATCTCAGCGGAGGAAGAAACCAGGAAAAAGCGCTGCAAGTGGAGAGGACACATATTGAGAACACCCAACCGCATCACAGGGCAAGCCCTCACATGGAACCTTCAAGGCCAAAAGAAAGGAGAAAGACTGAAGAACACATTACGCCGAGAAATGGAGACAGACATGAGAAGCATGAACAACAACTGGATAGAACTGGAAAGGAAGGTCCAGGCCAGAGTGTGTTGGAGAATGCTGGTCGGCGACCTATGCTCCATTAGGAGTAACAGGCGTAAGTAAGTAAGTAACTTGTTTGTGAGAGAAAACAACTATTTTTTCGAAAACATCACCCTGATCGATTAGATTTGTGAATCATATCATTAACAAGTTAATCGAAACTTCGAAAGCGTCATCATGAATATTGATTGTTTACTATTCATCAAAGAAAATTTAAGATAGTACTCTTAATATAATCAATGCAAGATTTTGACGACTACTTCCCTCTGAGAAGAAAGGATATCCAACACAAACTTGTACTTGAATTTTTTAACATTAACAGAATAACTAACCTCAGAAATGAAGAGTCTCATTTTTGCGACAAAGTTAGTTAACACTGATTCATTTCTCATTTACACTAGTAACCTCACAAGAAAGTAATAAAGATGAATCTAATAAGGATAACTTTAATTCTTTGATTTAATTGTCAAGTAAAACAGAAACTTAAATAAAGTGAGGCTTGACTACTCGTTTCAAAATTATTATTCCGAATAGGCCAACAAAGGTCAAACAGTCACATGAACTTAGACAATCACATGAAGAGGGAGATGTTTATTATTTTCTGTACATTACGAAGGTCCAAATTCCTTTATCTTGTTTGATCCTTTCTTCCCAGATCTAACATTCTGTTAAAAGTTTGGAATAATATTGGTTATACTCATTTGAACGTTATAAATATGCTGTTTATTAATTTCTAATTTTATTGCTTTGCCACAATAAATCTTTTATTCCAATCAATTTAAATAATATTTTAATTGAAAAATAATAGAGTAGATCTTTTTAATGATTTTAAAATGGGTTATTGTCATGTACAGGAAATTCATTTATTTAGTTAGTTAAAACTTGTCTTTCATTAAATCACATCAAACTTCATTCTGACAATGAGTCAGTTGAAATGAGTATTTGATAAAAAGCAGTTTCTTTGGGATCTCATTAAATATCATTTGTCATTGTACATTAGGATTTTCATTCATAATAATTTAAGTTTAAATGAAGTCATGATACTCCGGGTCACATAATGTCTTTTGCATTAGTCAACAAATTAGGCATTTCTTAATTGTAGACGAATGGATACTAACCTGATCAGAATTCAGTCTTCAATATAACTAATGAGAAATCACTATCTCTTATGAATCATTATAGAAATCACTCTTGTTTGAAGTGAAATACAAACTGAAGGAGTTTTAAGAAACTTAGAGGGACATCTTCAAACTTATTTTAAACGTATAAGGATAACTTTGATTTTGTTTGGAAAGAATATTTCATACATTTGATTAAATAAATTTTATCTGAGATATCTTTCTAATTAATAATAGTTTCTGATCAATAAAATGAGATATAAAATAATAATAAAAGAATAACACAAAATAATTTCTTTTTATCAGGTTTATGCTGAAGTGATAAATTCTTATCTGTGGTCATCGTTAAGTTATTCATCTCGATACATATCGTGGTTAAATAGTCACTCTATTGGCTTCCTAAATCTAAACTTCAAGCTAGTCATTACGATATTGATTCATGTGTGAGTGAGGGCACTTGGGAATTCATATTTGGATATTATTATGTTTTTACCTTGGTCCGATGACTTTCAATAACTGCTGGTTAATTCATGTCGGAGCAAATACGAAAAAGAAGTTTGTCATAACTGAATTTTTATATTTCCTGATCAATGTGAGCTTAGAAGATAATTAAGTAATTAATAACAAGTTAAAATATGGAATAGTACCAAAATATGACTAGGTTAGCACGTGTAGCGAGATATCATTGATATGTGGTTACGATAATTTTATTCGATTATTTATTGTCACATTAAAAATATTAACGTTTATTTATTTAAACAATAATTCTTTCCTATTAACATAGATATGCATGTTAGAATTTGGATCCCTAACGTATGATAGAACTCAAATGGACATATTATGGTGGATTCCAGATTCACCTCCCATAGAAGAAATGCCATATTTAGACTTCTCAGATTACGTACCAAGTAATGAATGGCGTACGGATGGCGAGAAAGAACGTGAAGTACACCATGTCAACCGTACTATACAAATTCGATCGGTTAAGAAACATCGACGTCGAAGTCAAACTGTAGGTAACGAAGTCATCACAAGAGAATATCCAGTTTTACGATATTTAATACGTTTGAGAAGGAACCCGAGTTTTTATGTATTCATGTTAGTGATTCCATGTGTATTGTTATCATCCTTAACATTGGTTGTATTTTGGTTGCCTCCAGAATCTCCAGCGAAAATGATGCTTGGTAAGTGCACTTAATTACATGCATATAATTTCCTAAAAGAATGAACACATTAATATAATTCATTAATGAAACAAGATTTCCTTTAAAATGGTGATTCAGTTGTCAGGAGTAACTGTACTTACAAATTTGAGTTCACGGCCAATTTAATGATGGTTACAATTACTGACTGTAAGTTGGTCAGCTTTTAAAAAGCAACAGTAATAAATGTCGGTCGGAATGTAAATGACCCGTAACCTTGCATATATATATATATAGAATCTGAACATTTATTTTGTAAGCTATTCATGAATATGTTTACTTCAATAGGTGTAGCTTGAGCTGGGTTACAAGATGTTATTATTACTCACTGAATGATAATGAAGTTGAATGTGAAGATACACGTCATATCAAATTAATTTTATTTAAGTGTCATATGCTTTTTCAGATCATTTTTGAGAAAAATACTGTGTACACGATTCACAGTTTTTGATTATGTACACAGTAGTTAAATAAAAAAATGTGTCACTTTTAAGACTACCCGATAACATTTAGGACCTTCAACATTTTTTACCAATTGGTAGATAATTACCGGTCGAAACTGCAGTAATACGGTTATTCTGTAGCGTTGCATTGCAAAATAATCAACTTTGAAACAGACAGCCTCTCCTATTAAAAAAACATACAGATGACCTATGCAAACTTTTTTGAACAATCTCCTCCTTTATCTACTCCAACCTTCGAAAAAGACTTCGTCAAAAGAACATCGATATTCACTTTGTCTGAACGCGTCTATTTTCCTTGAGTAGCAGTTTACAATCATTTCATTAAGCGTTGAGGAATGATCAGTGTTATTACTTTTGCAACAGGATTTCTAATTCTAAATAGTTCTTATCTGAGATGCTTCTTCGGATAAACCAAAATGAGTCATATATGAAAATTAACAAATTGTTAGAAAATGTAACCGAGAAAATGTTTAGCTTTCATTAGATTTCAGCTTTAATCTTTATATTTATAAACGATTTACAAATTATTTCTAAATACAAGTAAAATAGTCCTGTTCATAAAAATGTAAAAACTAACTAATTAGCCAATATCTATGGTTACAAATCTATATACCGCTATTTCAAATCCCTTAAGGATTATTTACCTATGGATATTCACTCAGAAGCTGAAAAACAGCATCTCAGAATCTTTAGTTTTATCCAAGTTATGTGGCTAATGAAGCGATTAAATATTAACTTTCACATGTCAACTCAAATTGCAAATCAAATAAAAATGTGGTTAATAAGCTCTAGATGTTTTATTCATTAAGTGTAATGTACACCAACAATTTTAACTGAAATATTTCATATTTTTCTATATTTTCTGTAGTTTATTGGTACAGAAGGTATGCTAATAATAACATTACCTTATTAAAGCTAATTATCGAAGAAATAATTAATTTAGCATCATAAAACTTCATGATTGAAGGTGATCAAATGATAATACTTTCAGAAAATGAAATGATTTAAGTATTTTTTTACATTAGTAGATTGGCTATCATAATTATAATCCAGAAATAGATCACTATTTTTAGAAAATTATTGGATTTATTAAACAAAATAGTCAAATAAATATGAGCACCATATGTTCACACTGAGCACAAAATTATTGATTACATCGAGATTTGTATATATTCAAAACATTGATGTAGTTCAGAAGACTTTCTCTACTGTCTGTCATATTTAAAGTGATTTTCACTTAAGCAAAATAAGTGAATGAATGCATATGTATGAGAAATGATCTTAGTATTATATGTTACACCTGAACTAAGTTGATGTTTTTTGAGAACAGTAAGATGATTATGTTCTAGTTACATATTTAAAAGTCTTATAAGTGATAAATAGTGTGTTGGGAATAGTGTCCACTGCTTATAGATAACAACTTTGTTATTCATCAAAGTCTAAGAGTAAGAACAACCAAAGTCGGACTGTAAAAGTGAATTAATGAAGAACAAAAAAAGTTCATTCAGAAAAGTTGGGAAGAAACGCACACGGAATAAATTATAAAAGCTTAGATCTCAAATCAGTTTGAAATTACAAAGCAAATTTAGATAAACAAATATTTTTGGTTGATAAGAAAATCGTTATTTGTTTATATGTTTTAAAGCCAACTTTCAAAAAAACTATTGTCGAAAACAAAACCGTATAAGGAAATACAACGGTTTCTAAGAGTAACTAAACACTATCAATTTCATCCGCAAAAATGAGTTCAAAATTTATGTATATATTCACATCGATCAAACTTGTTTTAAATTAACACTGAAAATCTCTATTGATAATTCACAATCATTTGATTGATTCAATTAACTTAGAGAATCTGACATCACTAAAAATATCTATGTAGGCTGCAAAAGTTTTTTTCCAAACTTTAGAATTGAATTACATTCAAGAATTTGTAAAACCATTTCCATTGATGATAAGTATATATCAACTATTGAGTGTTTTGTAGGATATAACCTAAAAAATGTACCTAAATACCCTTCACATACCTCACATCCTAGATTAATTGATTTTTGTATACCCTTAAAGCATCTAGGTTTTAATTCATTTTTAGCATTAATAATCTATGTTTAATATGGTAAATATTTCTTTAGTACATTTAGTATTCATATTGTTTATAAATGTTGTGATATTTAGTTTTAAAAATTCCATCTGAGTTTTTCATCATAATGAATACGAGGACATTGTCTTGTCTACACAGTAAAGTAAATGTTTACGAGAACCCAAAAATGTAGGATTAATACAGAAACATTTAAATAAATGATATTAAACTTTGAAAAAACCGTGATCTAGTAAACATATTTTAATTAGAGAAATCTAAATTTTAGTTCAAGCATTGCTTACATGTAATAACAAGTTAGCTATCTTGACATATGATTAGAATGGAACTAAATTAAATTCAGGAACCTAAAAATGTAATTTGACAATAATTTACTACTATTACGATAAAGAAAAAGCATAATGGTAGATGATATATGGAAGTCGGTGAGTAGCCTATGAGACAGATGTGTATCATTCAGGGTTCAAAAAAATTGAATACATATTTTTTAAGGAATTCGAAATAGTAACCTTTGGATTGGTAATCCGAGATACTATACTGAATTACCTAGATAAACTAAAATACATGCATTCAGTAGGTTGCCTATAACATAATCTATGAAAAACAAGCCTTGTATTAGTGCTTTACTGATCCCTATAGAAAATAAAATCACTACTGAGCAAACTTTAGGTATTTAATTTTCGAAATTTAACTTAATATACCAGTCTTTTCTTAAAAATCTTTTCTATTTGAATCAAAATTTTGTTGTTTAGAGCAGCCTTTCAAAATAACATTTCGTGCTACCATAACCAATTCAGTAACTTTAAAAATAATCTGCGTTTATTTTAACTTAAAGTGCTTTCGTTTATTGAGATCCTCAAAGTTTTTATCCATTTTCCTTTGCAAATTATAAATGCAAATAAATGATAATATTACTGAGTAAAAGTTTGGCCGGTGTTTGATTTAAGATAATGACTATTTGTTTATTATATGGTGTAAAAAATATGCTCTCAAAAAGTGTACCATTAATTTCATTTTTGATCATTTATTTATAAATATATAGGAGTGTCATTTCAGAACGTTTTGGGGATTGCGAATAACGAGAACATTATTCAAGGACTGTCATACTAAAATATTTAAAAGTTATTTTTCAATTAATACTGGGTTTTAAGTTAAAGCGATCATCCATTTACATTATTTACGTTGATGATGTTTAAAAGTTACTAGGAAAATATGTGTACAGATTTTTTAAGACGTTAAACGGACCGAAAATGTAGAAGACTAAACGATCGGACAGAAATGAATAGCTGTTTTACTAAACACAGGACATTCGGCCACCGTCAAAAGCACGTTAAATTTCAACCATTTAGTAGATACCTAACGGTCTCCGTTCTCAACTTCAACGACTTCATGATGCAGCCCGAATGTTATCCATTCCTATCAGTAACAACTTTATCCATCCCATCATATCAGAAACATGTCAGTTACAACATCGGGAACTCATCTTTTAGCCAGTCACTAGTGGGTGGAAATATATAACTAGGATATGACAACTGAATATCTTGGCTAAGGGTATACTATTCAATCGAAAGTTTATTTAATGTAATTCAAAAACCTGGTAAAAGTTAGTCTATGAAAGTTTATTTATACTGCTAAGTATACCTGAGATAATATATATCAACAGTCTTACAACAGAGGTTTGCTTATAAGAAGCTATGCACATTCCGAAACTTTACTCTAATCATAGCAATACTTTGTGTTTTGCAATTTTATGTTCAGTTTGATCAATAAGTGATCACAAAGCGATAGATTTTTGACACTTTTAGTTTAAATTACTCTCTAAAGTTTTCATTAAAAGAAATTTTTTTAAAATTTATTACAGGCAATAAAGTTGTTTGTTGTTGCATGGTGTATATAAACAGCTTAACAGGTGTTTTAAACATATTAACAAGAAGAGAATTTTCATTTAACTTTATATCATTATTTTACAATTTAATGTTATTCATAAATATTGAACAGTTACTTAGTCTTTTCATTATTATTTTCATGACCAAAACTAGACGTTAATTTAGGTAGGTTTCTATAGCTTTTTCTCAAAAAAGAAAACACTAAGAACGATGCATCTCTTTATGAATGATGTACATATCTCCATATCATGTATTTACATGACTATCTATTAATTATTTAAATTAAATGTAATAAGGTTTCCTATGGATACTGGACTTCTTCAATGAAACATTAGTTTACCTTTTTTAGCTTCTAATGCCTAAAGCCTAGCTGTTTTCCTGATTCAAAATAATTCACAAACATTTTATTTTTGTACCTCAAAAAGCATCTATTTAAATGAATGTCAAAAGTTTCCACCTAGTCCTAAGATCTATTTTTACGTGAAAAAATAATGAAATTTAGTTTGATGGTAATTCATGTGGGGGATATGCATCGAATCCAATAATTCTGAACAATTAAGAAACTAAATGTCCTTTTATGAGCATATTTTATTCATAGTTCAAAAATCATAAATGTCACAAGATATAGTTGTTTGTGTATGGTGGTAATGAAATGAAGTTTCTTAGACTGACGAGTAATTCATGGGTGGAAACAGACACAACTGCTCTAGATGTTTTAAATACTTTAGATTATAAGATTTCGTTGTACATGTCACTGTTACTTTAAATAAAGGGTTAATAAATTTAACATCTGTTTGAGAAATACGGTTGATATGAAACCATGAAATTAGTTCATGTTATTTTGTTATATTTATTGTTCTTCTTTTAGTCAGATTTATCAATAGGAGAAATTATATGAAATTAAATAGTACAATTTGACCATTTTTCGATACTACTTATGTAAACAATGTTCAAAACACAATATAGATAATTATCAGAAGGGGTTTTGTGGAGATTGTAGTAATTTTAATGGTTAAGATCATGAGTCAGTTGAAGCTAGACCACCATGGAAAACCTGGAAGCACTGGACATTAACATTAACACCGTTGGATGCCGGCTCAGTGGTCTAGTAGTTAAGTGCTCGCGTGCGAAACCAGTAGGTCCTGGGTCTGAATCTCGCAGGGGGCGAGGTTGTGGTTGCGCACTGCTGAGGAGTCCCATAATAGAACGAAACGGCCGTCCAGTGCTTCCAGGTTTTCCATGGTGGTCTAGCTTCAACTGACTCATGATCCTAACCATTGAAACAATATAGATAAGTTTGTTGTGAGTTAGCAAAAGGAAAAACAATTTTTTTTAGTGTGAGGATAACTTATAAGTGTAACATTCATCTGGCTTTTAGTTCAGGTATATAATACGAAGCTAAAATGCTGATTACTGATTTTCATAAATGTGTTTTAAAACTAAACAGTGTTTTATATACAGATATTATAGTGTGAATGGAGCTTGTGGTTGTTCTTAGTAGAGCTTTCAACATGCCAGTATTCAATTAAAAAAAGAATAAAATGTGACCTTAACGTAAAAATAATATCCCTATAAAAAAGGATGTTGGATAAGATTAAATGTGAGTTATTTCAGCCATCTGGTGAACGAAAAGAATAAAAAATCAGTTCATGTTTGTTTAATCATTGCAGTGAACTTTATTGACCTTCGTGTCGCTTTAGGCTGTTCATGCAATGTTGATCTATAATGAAAATTATTTTTGCTTTGCTAGTGTTCTTGCAAACTATTCAAACGTAGAAAACATTTTCAATACCTATCAGTGATTACAAGAGTGCTCTTTCAATGTGTTGTACTAAGGACATAACTTATGAGACCATTCGTGTTGTGAATGATTTCTTTGAATGATGATCTTGTTAGATATTAAACTGGGTGAAACTAAAAAAACAGTAATGCTTGGCAATACACTTGATTTTCAGTTTGATCTTGGGTAGGGGATGTGATAAAGCACTACTAAATAAAGTGGAATGATTTTTATGAAGTTTTACCAATTTATTTTTCATGTTAAATGATTAATTTCTTTATAGGTATGAATATATTTGTGGCATTTTTTGTCTTATTATTACTACTTGCTGAGTCTACACCAAGTGCTGTGAAAAATTTCCCATTGATCGGTAAGTAATTTCAATAAAACAACGAAATATTTGATTCGTTCTACTAATATTCGTTTGCTTTTACTTTTTATACCTCATTGAAGTTATAAAGTTAAATAATTCTGCTTAGTGGACTTAAATTCACTGTATCATTTAGTAGTATATCTTCATTATTTTAAAAAACTTGAACTCTCAATTTGTTACCATAATTTAAATCAATATTGTTCAGTGATAGATGAAAAGGAACAACAATCAATTTCAATTATTGAAAGTCTAGGCGATTTTGTAATTGTTAACATATAGTGACTTAGAAATTGGCTATAATCAAGTTTAATTTGGCTTATTATAGTTTCTTAAATATTTCTTAACTGGTTTGTATATTAAATAGATCTATGCGTTTAATATATAATTCCATATTGTTATTATTGAAGTAATACTTACTAATTTGAGATATTAATAGAATCATTATCTTCTTTATAGTTTAATGAGATATTAAATATTCATAATGTACAATATGTTTATTGTTGAACGGTTTAAAATGAAAAGGATTATATTTTGTTATAATTTAACTGATATATTTGTATGCAATTAACTTCATCTAGATAAAGTCAATTTAAATTAAACAGTATGTTTAACCAAGACAAATGAAGAAAAACAACTTCAAGATTTTTTTTAGAATATCCTATACTAATCCCATTTTTTATTCGTTATTTAAGTTTAATTTGTTTAATCTGTTTGGCAGTTTTTTGGCAAGATTTTTTTTCTACGGGATAGGGTTGACGACCCTATGCTCAACCCTCCTCCTTTACCTGGGCTTGGGATTGGCAGTAACTCTAGAAGAGCTATAGATGGAGTTCGTTATTTAAGTAGTAAACTTAAATAATTTTGATATTTTTTGAGAAAATATTTTGATATTTTACTTGAAAATAAAATAATGATTGAATTTAGATTCAGAAAACTGATATCAATCAAATAATCTATAATGATATCATTTTTCTTAGAATTAGTTCTACCAATCTGTAGTCATTGAAACAAACTGTCTAAACGAATAACTGGAACTATTATAATATATACACTTTTAAACATCGAGAGATATTGAAAAATCTGTGATTGAATTAGAATTATTACATAAATTTTATGTTCTTTATCTTATTCCATTGTAGGTGTATTTTTCTGTTTAAATATGATCATGATCACTTTATCAACATTTTTAGCCACCATGGTAATCCATCTTTATTTTCGTGGTGATCGTAAAGGTGCAGTACCATATTTTCTACGTCGAGTAAGTGATGTTTCATATATCTATGACTTAATGCATCATTCATTCAAAAATGACATTAAATGGTATATATATTTCAGTAAAATAAAACCAATCTGATTAACATGTAAACTTATATTCTACATTTTATTCAATTTTTCAGTTGAATATTCTCATTGTTTTTTGTCCCATATGTATTCAATACAGAAAATGAATCAGAAAACCAGTTAATAACAACAATGTTTACCAATCGATCAATATAAAGATACTTTGCATCACGAGTTGAAGTTAGTTATACGCTAGAAAGCTATTAGTTTCCTAACAAAGTTTCATCCCAGTACTGCTAGGCTAAGCGGGAAGCATGTTACTATTGATTCATTAGGCAAAATACAATGGTCAATATTTCCCACTTGTCAATTAATAAAATAGCTCAAATATATAGGCGATAAATGTCTCTCTCTTGTCATTGCTGAACTTGATTATTCAAGGACTCTTATTAGAACTCCAAGAACTTCAAAATTTTGTTTCCAATGCTCACTTAATATTTATAAGTAAGAAAGACTTGCTGAAACTGTTCACCTCGCAGTGAAAGTAAAATCGATAATTATTTTAGATATCCATATTAATAAATAAACAACTCAAAGATAATTTACGTACTATTTACAATTAAATATGGATTAAGCAAAGTATGATATAATAAGAACATTAGCCCAGTTTCCAATGAATAATTTCACAGGATTTCACACGATCAGATCCTTCAATAAATTTAGACAGAGCAAGAACAGCAAGGTTTGAAGAATAAAATGTATTTTAGACTGAATGAAGCTGATGAGAATTTGTTATAGAATGGATTCATTTCATTCTACAAACCTTGTAATTTTCGCTGTTTAAGTTTTATAATATTTAGGCTTTGGATGTTTAAGGAAGATATTAAAAAGAACATGATATAAAAATATGAGCGAATGAAATAAACTAAGTTTCATGCAACTAGTTCCCTTCATGAATTTGCATCAAGCTTTATTTAAACTAAGTTTATTTATTCATTTTTAGATTATAATAGAAGGGATTGGGAGACTAACATTAGTAAGACAAAGAATCCCATTACCAGATATAAAGAATTCAAAAAGGAATGTTTTCGCAAAATATCACAGAAAGACTCTTATCTCCCAAATATCTCCTGCTAAAACCAAACACGCTTGTCAAAACAGATGTAAAAACGAACAAAACAGATATTTTGGGGGTGGATTTTTCCCGCAATGTAATGAATCAGTCAATCAACCCGCTTGTGGAGATCAATATTTGGAAAATATCACCACTAACTGGTCTGGTTCATCTGAATTTCAAACACTTAAAGAATATTCTGGGGAATCCTGTCCACATATGATGAGAACGTCAATCAAAGTTAATCATCAAATACCGGAAATTTTACAGCAAATTATGCATAATGATAATAATATGAATAATTATCCATTCAGAATGATAAACTATGATGAATCAGAAAGTTTTAATTCAACCACTACACTTGAACGTGATGTTAGAGAACTGAAAAAATATGTTAAAATGGTAGTTAATCGACAGAAAGAAACAACCCATAAAAGTTTAATAGCTATGGAATGGCGTACTTTAGCAATTGTTTTAGATCGTTTATTTTTCTTCATATATATTACTACAATCCTCATTGCGGTTGTTGTTTCAGTACCAAATAACATCGAACTAGAAATACCAGAAGAATTTCAAGATTCAGAAGAACGAGTAAAAACCTGATGAGTTCTTTTTTGAGGAATATACATTATTTGGTAATTCATTTCATCATTAAATTGTGATTTTTTGAAAAGAATACAGGAAAACACTATCGTTACGTTTTCTCCCGTTATTTGACTTATTAAATAATACATGATAGTTAAATTCCTGACAATCAACCAATATGCTACAATTCAATGTTGAACTATTTGGAAGAGAAAGCCCCTTTTTCAAATGACATTCGATCTCAATAAAGCAATTCTATTTATTCAGTATATATATTTAAAATTATCATTTTTCCATCAATTACATTAAATTGACTTACTTTCTTTTTCCCAATTGAATTGAAGAATTCCTACAACGCAGACATTTTTATTCCTGATAAGCACTTTTATAATGATTTATTTTTCTTTAAAATGCTAAGAATTACATGTGCTTTTATTATAAAAAATAGACATTTTTATTCTTAAAACTACTTACAACAATATGGATTTATCGATTGTAGGAATTACGTAAACACCTAAAATGTAGTTCCGTTTTTTACAAATGGCGATTATCTAATTGGAGTGTTTCGGGGATGTTTAGAATTGACTTGTGTGAGTGAATAAAGAGGAATCAAGTGGATTCCCATCCTCTAGAGTCCTGAGCTGAATAAAACTTCGAAATTTTAGATCTCGAGACGATTTCTTCCGACTAACATTTCACCACCGACTCCATCTACTAACACCAGTAAGCGGTTCCAACCGAAACATTATGTATAATTGTTCCTGAACAGATCTCCTTGTAAGCAAGCTTATTATTGCTTCTATAAAGATGTTTATCTATAGGCTATTTTTTATTTCTTCTGCTATCAAATATATCAACTTAATGTCTTGTTCTTTTGAACCAAAACAAAATCCTTTGTGCATTAATATTCGACAAAATCTATCAACTATTGGGTGTAAAACATGGAAAATCATATTACGAAATATTAGCTTTTAGAGATTTATCGGTGAGTTTCCATTCACTCTTAAAATATGGCACCAATCATTTCATCAGTGATATCAACTATACATTCGAGAATATCGGAATTGGGCAACTACGACTTCACGAATCACCATAACACTTCATTGATGTCTTTTTAACAACTACAAAAGACACAATATCATTTCCTCCTCAAACAACGGATATTGGCGTGAAACATGTTAGAAGAGGAAGCTAATTAAGCATAATCGAATCACGTATGCTCAATTTCATTTCATATGAACTTTTTATCGCCCGAAATTCAACTCCAATTGGGTCGTATGATCGATTATCATCGAAATATACATCCTGGTTACTCTCATGTATAATCGTCGGCATCAGTGAATAACGAGATTAAATCAGTCAAATACGAAAATAAATCTCGAATACGTGTATTTCACACAATCGTTGATCTGGACAGACAATCAGGGAAAAGAAGAGAGCACAAAGAGAAATAACGCGCAATAGAGGCGAACGAGTCGATTCGATTTAATCAAGCGTGACTCAGTCAGACAAAAATACGTTACAGACATGTAACGAATAGAGTAGGTGATACTGTAGGAAACAATTTCCTACAGGTTAACTAAGCTATTCTCTAAACTGTCGAATACAGAGTCTTGCTTTAGCCAAAGTCAGAACAAGTAAGCTATTTGGCCTGATAAACTTTATCTGTTTCTAAAACATAAATTACACAGCGTTAGTATCAAAATAAACAGTACAGTCTATTAACGTAGGGAAAACAGAGACATGATTAACATACCGAACAGTAATCAGAGAATAGGAAAAATGAGTCAGCAAAGCGAATATTGTTTCATAATAAACATAAAATTATGATTGGTGGATAAAAATAAAAAAAGGTATAGTCATACAAGGTCAAAGAAAGTTAACGTGGTGGTGGGCGTTTCACCTTATCATTGGTGTGTTCATTTATCGATCACATTTTACACTCCCCCCGAAACGCGCACCACGTCCATTGTTCTGGGTCGTCGTCGCCGTTAGATAGCCGGCTTTTTCCAGTAGACATAAGCTTCGTACGTCTCGAACAATTTCTTCGTTTGCGGTTCTCAACTTCGCCGTACGAACTCGACCGTCAGAACCATAGCTTACTTGTTCAACAATAGCTTTAGGCCATAGACCTCGACTCGTTTCGACGCTACTAACAAGAACTGGGCCACCCGGTTGTAAGTTTTTGTGTACGTTCAACCATTTGTCTCTTGTTTGGAGAGTCGGTAAATATTCTCTCATCCATCTATCCCAGAATGCGGTAGCTAATCTTTGAGCTTCTTTCCATCTTTTATTATATAATAACGTCTTATCAACCGAAGCACCGTCAAATGATAATCCTTTATAAATCAACAACTTATTCCAAGTAAGAGCCTCTAGGATACCGGGATCGTCTGTCATTTTAACTAGAGGTCTATTATTTAGTATCCTTCCTGCCTCGGTCAAGAACGTTTGTAGAGCTCCATCGATCAACACGTTTTGAAATAAAGGCACTCTTGGAATTCTTCTAATTGATCTTATGATGTGTTCCCGCACACCACAACCTCTCTCAAAAAGGACATTTGCTATCTTATTCTGATTGCAACTACACTTGATCTGTCTGAGAATAGTATTGGTTCCTGTAAAGCTACCAGATGAACCCTTAGTCTTATTCACAACTCGTACAAGAGCGCCTTTCTCGACACCATCCTCGATACCACGGCGAATATGTGCTGTATGCTTCTTCAGAGTCTTAGTTACTGGTTTCTTTGTTACAGTGGCCTTCGGTCTTTTTGTAGTCTTGACTTTCAGTTTGGTGTACGTCTCTTCCTTAGGCTTTCCTAGAGTTGATTCGGGTTTATTAGCACATAGTGCTTCACTTTTTGGCTTAAAAACCTTGTACTTGGTTAATAAAAAGGAGCAATGAACTTGACGAGAGACATTTTCGGAACGAGCATACTCCGCAACACCACATGCAGATTCTGAGGCATCGGTGGAGCAATGAGTCTGACTAGCCAGTGGTTTGTACGATTCTGGTGACGCTATGCGATCTTCCACAGATATCGATGAAGTACGACTAAATGGGTCTTTGAATTCAGTTGAATGCAATTGTTCAAACTTATCTTCTAATTCCTCCTTAGCCGAGAGGTAGTTCGGTACACAGTTGCTTGCACGGGGTTCTCTGTAAGGGCCGAACAGCGTCCAACCCAATATAGTCCTCACAGCAGACGGTTCATTCGTCTTTCCGGTTCTTATCTCTTTCATCTCATGTATGCCCGGTGCATTGCACCCAATCAACAGTTTGACGTTCTCATCTTCTACTCTCGGAAAACTTATGTCTTTTAGATGGGGCCAGGATGCCATTTGATGCGCCGTTGGTACAGTCCTGTAAACTGCCGGCAATTTGTTGACTGTCAATACTTTCTGGACCTTAACGAATGAAGAAAAATCCATCGAGTGCAACTCTATATCGACTTCTTTGGATACCAACGACGATTCATCACTAAGAGTCTTTAAAGATACCGTTTTCGGTTTCCCTTCGAGGCCTAACTTATCAGCTAGATCACCAACTATGAGGGAGGTGTCTGACCCGCTATCTAGAAAGGCGCAAGTCTGAATAATCTTCTCACCATTTTTTATCCACACAGGCACTACTGCAAATGCTACTAGTCTCTGTATACACTTAACGCCTTCCTCCGTACAAAGCTGAGTATTAATGTAGGCATCACCATTAGTATTTCTTTGTTCTTCCCGCTTCTCGTGTAACAGAGTATGGTGTCTCCAGCCGCACCCTTCAACATCACACGACTTCGGTGATCGACAATTTTTCGCTACGTGGTTTGCCTTCAGACAAACATAACATAACTTGTGTCTAAGGACGAATTCTTTCCTTTCTCTAACATTCTTGTCTTTAAACTTTTGACATTGATCTAAAGAATGATTACTTGAGCACTCCAAACAGGACAAACTACGTAAGGCAACATTGTCATCACTAGTACTCGCGTAAGATATCCTTGCTGCATTGTAATCTCCGCTAATTCTCCCTTTTAAAACACCAACATCTCTATTGTCACTATTACTACCGCGATTGACAAGTAGGCCGTATCTAGTATTAGCTATATCAGCTTGTTCCTTTACAAACTCAACAAGATCGGCAAACACAGGCTCTCGACCTCCTCTGATAATCTTATAAGCTACCTTTAGCCACTCTTGTTGAATGTGCGTTGGTAATTTCAGAACCATAGTTTCGATAGTTCTAGAAGAGTTCAAATCAGAAACGTAATTCATCTGTTCGAGAGTCAAACCACATGCTTGCATTTCTCGAGACAGTCTTCTCAAACCATCTGGTTGATTCCTTCTTATAATGGGAAAGTTTAGCAAGTTGTCGATAAACGTGCGTGCTATAACGTGTTTTTGGCCAAACGTTTCCTCTAAAAGTTTTAGGGCTTGACGATAACCTATCTCTGGTTCTAGTATAGTACAATGAAGGATAGCGGCTTTCGCTTCTCCGTCGCAATATTGAATCAAGTAATTTAGCTTAGCTCTAAATCCAATACTCTCATTCCTAATGCATTCTTCGAAATTTCTAATGAAATTCCAATAATTTGTTGGTGTACCATCAAATCTTAAGACTTCTCTTTTTGGTAAATACAGGTTTTTTAATATTGTATTCTTACTGTTGCTTACTGATTGGCCAGAACCTTCACATCCCTGGCGACGTAACTTTTCTAGTTCAATTTCCTTTTCTAACTGGGTTATGCGTAACCTAGCTAACTCTAGTTCTATCATACTATTGTCTTTGGGTTCGTTCTTTTCAAGTTGATCCTCGTCATAAACTCCCAAATGATGGGGTGATAACTCTGGAATCTCATCGGAATCGTAGTATTTAATGGTCATTTCAGTAGGTATATTGAAAATTACTGTTCGAAACTTTGTAGGAAACAATTTCCTACAGGTTAACTAAGCTATTCTCTAAACTGTCGAATACAGAGTCTTGCTTTAGCCAAAGTCAGAACAAGTAAGCTATTTGGCCTGATAAACTTTATCTGTTTCTAAAACATAAATTACACAGCGTTAGTATCAAAATAAACAGTACAGTCTATTAACGTAGGGAAAACAGAGACATGATTAACATACCGAACAGTAATCAGAGAATAGGAAAAATGAGTCAGCAAAGCGAATATTGTTTCATAATAAACATAAAATTATGATTGGTGGATAAAAATAAAAAAAGGTATAGTCATACAAGGTCAAAGAAAGTTAACGTGGTGGTGGGCGTTTCACCTTATCATTGGTGTGTTCATTTATCGATCACATTTTACAGATACTGCTGAGGATGGTAGGACCCCAGAAACCACTTGGTAAACGTCTTATTTCTGTAAGTTGAATTCCTCATTCCCGGAATTAAATAAGTCATATAACATGAATGGATTTTTGAATACATATATTTTGAATATGAAGCGAATGGACTAGAACGAAACAAAACGACGCGCAGTGGAGATGGCGGGTAAGCCAATTCCATTTAGTCAAGCGTTAATCAATATTTATAGTCACACAAAAATAAGTTACAGATATGTGGTGAATGGGATAACAAATGTACACATATATATACACTCATATAAAAACAGTGAAGATTGATAAGCGGGTAATTAACAAGGTCAAAATGACTCAATTAGAATGAATAGATTGGCCTGTCCGAAAGCCAGAATAAGGTATATGGGCTTAACACAACTGACACTACACTGGGACACATCGGAAGAGTTTGACTGTCTTGTCACTGAAACTTCGTTCCGTTCGTCAATTTTTAGGTAGTTTCGTAATCCCTTCGAACATAGTAAATACACGCACACACGATCACATAAAAACATTCAGGGTTAATAAGTGAACGATGAGCAAGGTCAAAACGTAAGTAACTTGAGGAAATTAAATCGGCCTGTCCAGAAGCTTGAATAACCTATGCAGGCTTGATATAGCACCAGCCACAAGGTAACATTTTCTTGAATTCTGTAATTGCACAATTTACAGTACTTTATTGGCATAATTTGGTTAAGTAAAACGACTAATAATTGGCTGACGAAATCCTGTCGTTTTAACTCCGTTCACTGTGAGGTTGGGATTACGCAGGCACAGATAAACAATTTTCATTTGTTACAAATGAACTTGGACAACTTTAGTCAAAAGAAAAAGTATATGGATTATTATCTTGAACCACGCCACAACTAGTTGATTAAGCATTTTACACTATGAACAACCAACCATTATGGTAGGTGTATGACAATCAACGGGGAAAGTCAGCAATCTACATTAGCAATCAATCGACATGGATCTACAAAAATTAAATTCCATTTTCCAAGGAA
Organism: Schistosoma spindalis; assembly: GCA_946903255.1. Classification (NCBI taxonomy): domain Eukaryota; kingdom Metazoa; phylum Platyhelminthes; class Trematoda; order Strigeidida; family Schistosomatidae; genus Schistosoma; species Schistosoma spindalis. The sequence goes on along the minus strand of OX336416.1, from coordinate 59,786,464 downwards.
TAATAGCCCAATCTAGTCACAAACTTCTGACATTTGAAAGACACTATTGTAAGTCTGTTTATTGTCACTTTCCTTTTAGTCTTTAATTACAACAAAACTCCAGTTCAATGGGATAGAATGTAATGTATTTCATGTAGTGGAGAACACGTTCACCAACTTTTACAGATTTCAAATATAATCAAACTGTAATCCTCCAAAGCGTAATTAAAATATATTGTAAGTGTGAAATAGTATTTTATCAAGCTGACTCGGTAATTAGCGATTATTCTTATATAGTGTTTTAGTAACAAATTTCGGGATCATAACTAAAGAGTATCGACAACTGAATTAATCAGTCAACGTGGAATTCTTATATCCCAGTAGTAATAAAACTAGTTTGAAGTCATGTAGTTTTACAGCTTTTTCAGTTGTCTCCGTCAATAAGATAACAGTTATATTTCGAACACTAAATTAATTTGATAATTAGATATTTCGATATTCACGTCCACCATAAAATGGATAGGCAATATTAACATTCATTCATTCTGACAACCAGAGCAACCATTTATTTAGGTACATGGAATGCTCGCACAATGTGGGAGACTGGGAGAGTTTTCCAAATTGCTGCAGAAATGAGGAGATACAATTTAGAGGTGCTTGGGATCAGTGAAACACATTGGACGCAAGTTGGACAACAACGACTAGCTTCAGGGGAGCTGCTGTTATACTCCGGACATGAACAAGAAAATGCTCCACATACACAAGGAGTTGCATTGATGCTGTCCAAACAAGCACAAAATGCACTTATAGGATGGGAATCTCATGGACCAAGGATCATCAAAGCCTCCTTCAAAACAAAGAAAACGGGGATTACAATGAACGTCATCCAATGCTATGCGCCTACCAACGACTACAATGAAGATGCTAAAGATCAATTCTACGATAGGCTGCAGTCAATCGTCGAGAAGTGCCCAACTAAAGACCTGACTATTCTGATGGCAGACCTAAATGCCAAGGTTGGAATTGACAACACCGGATATGAAGAGATCATGGGACGACACGGACTGGGAGAAAGGAACGAAAATGGTGAGAGATTTGCAAATCTATGTGCCTTCAATAAACTGGTCATAGACGGCACTATACTCCCACATAAACGCATACACAAAACCACATGGACTTCACCGGATCACACCACACAGAACCAAATCGACCATATCTGCATCAACAAAAAGTTCAGGAGGACGTGAGAACAAAGAGAGGAGCTAATATAGCATCAGATCATCACTTGCTGGTCGCCAAGATGAAATTGAAACTCAAGAGGCACTGGACAACGGGGAGGACAATATCACAAAAATTTAATATGGCTCTTCTTCGGGATAATGACAAACTCAATGAATTCAAGATAACCCTCAGCAATAAGTTCCAAGCCTTTCATGATCTACTCAATGGAGAAGGAACTACTATGGAGAGCAACTGGAAAGAGATAAAAGAGGCAATCACTTCAACATGTCATGAGGTTCTGGGCCATAAGAAGCACAATCACAAGGATTGGATCACGGTCGATACACTGGATAAGATTCAAGAAAGGAGGAACAAGAAAGCAGCAATCAATACCAGTCGAACAAGAGCAGAAAAAGTCAAGGCACAGGCTGAATACACAGAAGTAAACAAGCAAGTGAAAAGGAGCATCAGAACTGACAAACGTAAATATGTGGAGGATTTGGCATTGACGGCGGAAAAGGCTGCCAGAGAAGGAAACATGAGACAACTGTATGAAACAACAAAGAAACTCTCTGGAAATCACCGTAAACCAGAATGACCAGTGAAAAGCAAGGAAGGCAAGATAATCACCAACATTGAAGAACAACGAAACAGGTGAGTAGAACACTTCAAAGAACTCTTGAATCGACCAGCCCCACTGAACCCACCCAACATCGAAGCAGCACTCACGGACCTCCCAATTGACGTTGGCGCACCGACAATTGAAGAAATCAGCATGGCTATCAGACAAATCAAGAGTGGCAAAGCAGCAGGACTAGACAGCATTCCAGCAGAGGCACTGAAAGCAGACGTAGAGGCAACTGCAAGGATACTCCACATTCTCTTCAGAAAGATCTGAGATAAGGAACAGGTACCAAAAGACTGGAAAGAAGGACTTCTAGTCAAAATACCAAAGAAAGGCGATCTCAGCAACTGTGACAACTACAGGGGAATCACTCTTCTTTCAATACCAGGAAAAGTCTTCAACAGGGTATTGTTAAACAGGATGAAGGACTCCGTAGACGCCCAACTTCGAGACCAACAGGCAGGATAGATCGTGCACAGACCAAATCGCAACTCTACGGATCATTGTGGAACAATCAATTGAATGGAATTCATCACTCTACATCAACTTCATCGACTACGAAAAAGCATTTGATAGCGTGGACAGAACAACCCTATGGAAGCTTCTTCGACACTACGGTGTGCCTCAGAAGATAGTCAATATCATACAGAATTCCTATGATGGATTAAACTGCAAAATCGTTCATGGAGGACAGTTGACAAAGTCGTTCGAAGTAAAGACTGGTGTTAGGCAAGGTTGCTTACTCTCACCCTTTCTCTTTCTCCTGGTGATCGACTGGATCATGAAGACATCAACATCTGAAGGGAAGCACGGGATACAGTGGATAGCTAGGATGCAGCTGAACGATCTAGACTTCGCAGATGATCTGGCTCTTCTATCGCATACGCAACAACAAATGCAGGAGAAGACAACCAGTGTAGCTGCAGCCTCAGCAGCAATAGGTCTCAATATACACAAAGGGAAAAGCAAGATTCTTCGATACAACACAGCATGCACCAATCCAATCACAATTGACGGAGAAGCTTTGGAAGATGTAAAAACCTTTACATATTTGGGCAGTATCATCGATGAACACGGTGGATCTGATGCAGATGTGAAGGCACGGATTGGCAAAGCAAGAGCAGCATATTTACAACTGAAGAATATCTGGGACTCAAAACAATTAGCAACCAACACCAAAGTCAGAATTTTCAATACAAATGTCAAGACAGTTCTACTGTATGGGGCGGAAACTTGGAAAACTACGAAATCCATCGTCCAAAAGATACAGGTGTTTATTAACAGTTGTCTACGCAAAATACTTCAGATCCGCTGGCCGGACACTATAAGCAACTACCTACTGTGGGAGAGAACAAATCAGATCCCAGTGGAGGAAGAAATCAGGAAGAAGCGCTGGAAGTGGATAGGACACACATTGAGGAAAGCACCGAACTGCGTCACAAGACAAGCCCTCATATGGAATCCTCAAGGTCGAAGGAGGAGAGGAAGACCAAAGAATACATTACGCCGGGAAATGGAGATAGATATGAGAAAAATGAACAAGAATTGGATGGAACTAGAAAAGAAGGCCCAGGACAGAGTGGGTTGGAGAATGCTGGTCGGCGGCCTATGCTCCATTGGGAGTAACAGGCGTAAGTAAGTAACATTCATCTGAACTGTGAAGCTATGCCCTATTAACCTTCACCTTTTGGATTCGAAAGAACTGAAAACAAATTAGGTAAAACTTTGACACAAGTGTTTATCATTATGAAATAAGAAAAAACAAAAATATAACAATGAACACGAGTAAAGAATGACAACGGTGAATAGGAAATACACAAAAAGACAGTAGGTACGTAATAATTGATGATGACAATGAAACTGCGTATACAAAATGAATTACAATTTGTGATTCAGTCAAAAGAAAACAAAACATTTATGGTTGTATAGCTGAAATCATAAGAACATAATTTCGTAAGTTTTTACAGATGTTGAACAAGAGAGTTTAGCTGAAACAGTAAGCACGTTGACCTTAAGTAGTGTGTACTGATAAAGTGGTTGGCAATGATAGTCCACAATTACAACCATTAATTAGTCCGTCAGTCGGAGCTAAAAGCAAATGGAAAATCCAAGTGATCAATGCAGTCAAAAAGATATATTTCGCTGTTTTATGTACAAATTCGTTAAGTAAGACCTCGCTAGATAAGTATGCCATCATAAACTGAACTCCACTAGGACCACGTTACTCTAATGTTGACCAGTAGGTCAAACATGATACCATAAAACAAACTGATAAGCTGTTGGCAATCATTTGGCAAGAGAGTAAGTTATAAGGTATATGTGATGCTAAATGTTTCTGAGCTGAGGAAATGTCAAAGATACCTTAAAATTTTCCTCTAGGAACATTAAACTAGATTCTACCCAAAGTGTATGTGCAATATTAAGGTTTCATGTCATTTCCGTAAATTAACCGTTACTTTACAAACAAAATATGCTGCAAAATGAATCTATTTTAACAAATGTCAGTAAAAATTTTTACTATATCACCACTAAGGATGAATTAATTTGATGTTATCACTGGCAAGAAGAGTAAATATCCGCAGACTATAAATATGGACAGAAAGTACAAGTCACAGTGACCTATGCTTTTTATAGACAGTAGGAATCAATATCATCGCAAGGCAACAGATAGTGTGACCTGGATTATAAAGCTTGGTTACATTTTTCCGTATATAATTATTGCATCCATAATCTTAAAAATGTATAATGAAGCCAGACAGTTCTTAATTCAATAAATTAGGTCAATTATATTATGAACTATCTGGAAGTTATATTACAATGAGAGAATATTATATAAACAGAGACCATCTTCAGTATTGCTAATTCCCAGACGGCAAAACAAATAAACCACCAACAGAATATATATAGCATATTAAATTTTCTAAGATACATTTGATAAAAGTAGACTTACCAACTATTCATCAAAAGAAATAGGCATGTTGATTGTTTTTCTCGCGTGTAAATGATGGATATTATGGGTATGATTTCCTCAAGCTACCTAGAGGTACTAATTGATTAATCCATTTACCACGTGATCCTCGAGATCGAGCAATTAAAAAGTAACTTTGTAGTGTAAATTGCAGCACATTAGTGAATCACTTGGAGAAATTCATACCCATGCCGTCCATCCTTCATACATGAGAGCAAGATTATCAACATTAGTGGCTTCATGAATGCAAGCATCTATTTGAGCACTGATGGACATTGATTGATCCGTGTTAGCAGTAGGTAAAAACGAATCAAATCCATGCAAACGATTGTAGATACGATTCCAAACAGACAAAGCCGCCATATTTAGAGATCTTCCTGAAAGTATAGCCTAGAGATGAAAGGAAATAATCATGATATAGATATAGAAAAGACAAAGTTAAGACATACAGTTCATAAGAAACGAAGTATAAAAGTCAAAACTAGATTAATTACCTTTTCAACCTCCTGTGTTGGTTTAGGTTCAATGATTTCTACCTCCGACTCCTTCATTTGAATAAACATAATCTCTTTGATATTTCTGTAGTGTTCATTAAGGATATCCAAGAGACCTTCTAGAGAATGATATAGATGGGGATTAGAGGAAACATTTTCATAAATTCCATTTAGCAGAGGTTTGATCAGTTCTTCCACAAGCTTAAATTTAACAAGTAAACAATCTTTATTGAGAGAAGTTGCAAATTCAGTTTCATCTATTGTTTCACAAGGTTCACATGATTCCGAAGTAGATCTTCTGACTGAAGGTGAGAATGAACTAATAAATTTGGTTAATCTTTTTAGAACACCTAAAACAATAGTAGTCCAATTTTGATGTCCATCTAACCAAGCGCTCCAGATAGATGTAGTACATGTTTCACTAAGCGACATCTGATCGGAACGTAGTAAATTGAGTCGAAAAGAGTCATAACGGCTGAGAATTTTTACGATCTGTCGAATATCAGATAATTTTTCTTTTTGTAATGTACTGAGCTGAAATCGTAGTGATGCTATCATTGTGGGTTGCTTAGTGTTACTAGATGCCTCAGAAGAACATAAAGATAATGAAACAGTTGGCTGTAAAGTAGGAGGTGCTGTTAAGCGACAAGATTGTGGGTTACGATTAACTCTTTTTGGAATTACTACCGGTGATGATGATCGATTAAGGCTAACATCGTTTAACGGCTCCAATTTTAAGTCCATCTCATTGAACTCTTCCTTTATAAATAAAAGGCGTTGATGTAGTTTGTTGACTGCTAACTCCGCAGAAGTAAGATCGCTTTTAACAAGTTCAAGTAAGTTGTTTTTGACAACTTCATCTGAATGTCTACCAGATGATGATTGAAACCAATCGTGAATCGGCCACTTTAGACCGTACGTGTCCTAGAAATAAAAATCGGACTTTATTGAGTGTGGTTAATAATAATACTAATAATAATAATACTCCGTAATTAATCATTTTCACAAGGATATTGTATGCAGAGAAGAATTTTCATTGTGAGTAAACCTAATGAAAAACAAACAATTTTAAGTTTGAACTGATTCTCCAATCTGAACAGTTAGAACTATTTTGAATCATTACCTTTGCACACGAAAATGAAGAAGGTAAATGCATTACCTTGACTAATTACACAGGAAGTAATTGGAAATTACGTAAACCATTCCGAGTAATCCTTATAACTGAAACGAATTTTATCGATTTTGTTTCGCACACAAAGTTGTCAGTTTACTTAGGCTATTACTAACAGACCTACCAACTAAAGAAAGGTTGTTGTTCACATCGTTAAGCACATTTTACAGAAACTCAAACTAAAAGGATGGCACGTTTTTCGAAATGCAATTGCACGCTATTTGTTTGGTAGTGGTTATGATGTTAAAGTCTCAGTCTTCAAGATAATCAATCAACAAAGAACATTCGATTCAATAATGTTTTGCTGAAGCGATTACTATAAAGAAGCTGAAACCAAATTTATGAATTCGAAGACTCAGTTGTGAACTCTGCCTTGACACAGTGACTTTATCCATAAATATTTGTAACGTTTTTTTTCGGTCAATGATGCTAATTATGAACTCTCATTTCTTATCTGATCTCTACTCAGTCGATTTCATTTTATTTTGTTTTAGGGATTATATAACAATGATATTAATATTTCATTTTCGAATGATTCATTTTTTATGCTCTTAATTTTTAGTCTAGAATATTCAAACAGTCAACCTATAATTATTCACATTATTTAACAATATGAACATGTTTATTAGCTTTACCAATACTTATTACTCTTTTCATTAATCTTCATTGAGAAGAAAATTTCAATATTATGTTATAAAATATGTACACGAATTGGTGATGATTAATACTATAATGTTAAGGTTGTAAGCAGTTGATAAGAAATCATAAAATAAAATGAATTCATGTTACTCTGTCATATTTATTGTTTATGTTTTAGTCGAATTTGTCAATAGGAAAACAATTCGATAACAGTAAATACTGAAATTTTATATTTCTATTGTCTCTATCCTAACAGAATCACTTAAATAATTGAGTTTGAATTTGATCTAAATGAAAGTTATTACAGTGGTTATTTATGAATACAAAACTACTTTCAATTGATTGATTACTGGGTAATGACCAATGTCATGTATGTCAGGTCCTTCTTAGTGCAGATCGAATCCTATAAACCAAGTCGCAATGTGGCCACCATTCTAGGTGACTCGAAATTGCGTGCGATATGTTGAGATAAGATGGTGGTTGGAGGTAGTCAACAAAAAACCCTGCACCTAGGTTTCGTGCTACTTGCAATTATTACTCACGAGATAGTTATAGTTAAAAGAATACGCTTTACTAGACATTACTAACTCGTGAATTCTGACAAACTGTAACAAATCAAGATAAATAAGGCATGATGAATGAAAGTGAGTCAGTATAACTGTCTAGTAATTGTAAATTATGATATAACGAGGAAATTCGTCGATAGGTACTGTAAATTGTTATTGTCACTTAAGTGAATTTGTTATTATTACTATTATTCATGTGGTAAATTAGTAAATGAATGCAGATGATTAATATCGTTAAGTTTGCAATCTTCAACACATGATTGTGTTTATAAAATCAGTCATTCAATGATATATATATATACTGAACATAGAAAGTTTAATTCATACCTTTACTGAATAAACTATTCGATCCAACTCAGTGAACTCTGATATTAGTTTTTCTTTATGTTTTATTGCCTTTTCCAGTTCATTGACTACATTTACACACCGTGAGAACGATGAAGAGGACGATAGACCGCTGAATAAAAAAGAACAGTACATAGATATATATTTTCATCAATAATGAATGCAAATTAAATCTAGAATTATCAATACAATAATAATTCGTCATTTATTTCAATTTCCTTTTATTTAGATAATTTCGATGCTCAAGAGAATTCGTAATCAGTTATTTGATTGAAGTATAAACCTTCCAATCCAATAAATGAACTGCAAAGCCACTATAGGGAAATAATAACGTTGAGGGAGACGGAGGTATATATAGAAACAAACAAACGAAAGATAAAAACTTAGTATGGTGAATTCTGTCCATACAAAAGATAAGGACAAATACTTTTATATATAAAGCTGCAAAGAAACAAATAGTACACTAACAACTAGACCATTGATCATAGTGTGAAGGCGTAAGATTATACATACATATTACCTCAGGTTAAAGAACAAGTTGCACAGGAAATATCCGAATGTACCTATTATCATTGTGGAAAAGCGTGGTTCCAGTGGACATAAATTTTATTAGAATTATAATTATGTGAAAAAAGACATACCTTGATCTCAAAGTTTCAACGTAATAGATTGACCGGGCAATAGCGTTTGCTGAAATCTCCGACATTTTTTCGCCAGAAGCAGATCCTAATTCAGCAGCATCTTTGATTGAATTGAGAGCATTTGTTAAGCAGATACATGGATCTTGTTGAAAAAGTTGTGACGTCTTGTCGATCTCAATTGTATGCATCCAGTTATAGGCTGACAGGCTTAGAATAAGATGTTTATAATGCTGTTCAGCAGCCTCAATTTCAAATGTCTCTTCCGAACATTGACTTAGTTGACTTGACCGGGTAACTAGTCGATGAATAAGATTACATGCAGGTGTCCTAAGATGTTGCACACTGACAGGCTGCGTCAGTGAGATTTGAACATTTACACTTTCGACAATTTTCTCAGCAGATAGACTTACAACACTGACTAATCCTGATGCTTTAGCGGAGAGTTCACCTTCAACCAAAAGTCTATGAATTGATAATCCGGTATTTTCAACAAGTACACAAAATAGACGACTCGATGCTAATCCAACTAAGCTTGCTAGTGCAAGACGTGAGGACAAACGACCAATAAAGTTATCTATCGGATTAATAAATAATTTAGGGGTTAAATTTAAAATCTTATCGGTGTAACCGTGGTGAATTGTCTGCCAGTGAGTCAACCCATCCTCCAGTACAGAAATAAAAGCCATAATTCCAGCATTGTAAACTTCATCAGTCCATGAACAAGATGTAATATCCGAAATACTACTCGACAAATTAGGCTCCCATCTCCATAATGAAGCCGCACCTTCGGAGCAATTCGAACTTTTCGACATCAGAACAGTAGTGACTTGCGAAATGATATCGACATAGTACCATGCTAAAGCTGTTATGGTGCATGAGCTAATTCGTACAGCAATCTCCTCTAACTGAGCCGTTGTATTGGTGAGAGCAAGGTGAACAGCAACAAGAACGTGATGGAGCTGTGCGTCTCCCTGGTTTTCTATGATAAAATCCTTCAGGAGGAAATTATCCACAAGTTGTCTAAGATTGGTGGCATTTGGCTTGGTCATGTGATGTACTACAAATCTGGAAAAATTCTCAACCATAGATACATTAGCTGTTATAAGGGATTCGATAGCTTCGGGGACCAGAAGTCTTATTAAATTAGAGCGCAGCTGACTAATACAACGAACAGAATCCTTCACAGCTATGAGGAATGCTAGTTCTCTTCTAACATCTGCCTCGTAGCCAGCATTAAGATTCCAAACACCTGTAGACTGGTGACGAAGAACACCAAACAAGTTTACTAAGCAGTCTGTACATGTCCCAAGTTGATCCAGGGGAAGACTCTTAACATGAGTTGTATCAGTTTGACAGTTACCATTATTCAAATTCCACTCTTTAAAATCAATCTCAATAGCGAGAGAGTTGACAGAAACACTTAAAACATAATCAAATAAGGCCCAACAATAAGCAGTTACACCAACGGCTCCTTGGTCAAATACAAACAAATTCAAATTATTGATTTCATGAAGGATGGCGCTTTCGGGATTTGCATAATCCGAAAGCGAATTCACGTTTTCTTCTTTAATTCGACGTAACTCACATAAATGATTAAAACTTTTCTTGGCTGCTAGCTCCAGTACATTAGATAATTTTGAATCGAAATTGGAAGTATATAGTGGAATATCAGATGAAATTAAATTCACCAGTGAATCAATATTGTTCGATTTCCTTGACAAATCCATTTGTGAATGAAAATATTTTAATTGATCAATCCAATGGGCCAATGAATCAATAAATTCTGAGCTTGTTATATAAATTCTAGCAATTGTGTAGTAGTTAGATAAGGCGACACACAGAGCTGAATTTACATCCTCATTAGACGCAATTAAGGATGATAACCAGGTGCAATCAACAAGTGATCTATAATTTTGGAAGTGCGATAAGATCTCGTCTATCCATATTTTATTCTGTTTAGAAAATTCTCCATGTAGATCTTCTATTCTTTGCTTAGCTTTTTCTACTTGTTGACAACGGCACTCGGAAGACGACAGATCATCGTGAGTAGCAGCTATTAAAGTCAAATAACGAGTTTTTATAAACGAGGCATGTTGACGAGCTTTCGTTAGTTCTGTCCAAATAGTTAAACGTGAGACAACTACGTCCAAAGACGAAAATAATGAGTCCAAACAAGTACTTTGAATTAACTCAACAAGCCTTACTGTTAAAAGACCTGAATACATTCGAAGTTCTGAATCAACACGGCGCAAACGTCGATATGTTGATACTGTTCGATAATTACAAGAATTTGTGCTACCACCGCCGTGAAAAGCAGCTAAATGAACGAAATCAGTCAAAATGGGAGAACTGGATGTTGGATGCTTTTTTTGTTGCCAATCCACTAAAGGATCGATTAAAAAAGCTTTGAGTTGTATTAAAATAGGGTCAACTATAAGACGTGCTGCTTGTAAACCACTTTCTGCAGTAAACCGGAACGTCCCACGTACTAATGTATCTTGACACGCAGGTCCAAGTGCATGTCTTAATATCCTTGTTAGTCGAAACGGAACTCTTTCTGCAACTCGCAGGCTTTTCCCTTTGTCGAAACAAACATTATAATCTATGTGAACAATGTGCCCGGTAGATAGGTCTATGAGGAGGTTATCAAGATGTCGATCGCCAAGACCAACTAGGTATCCCAAGCTGCTGAGCAAACCAGCTGACTTAGCAAATGTACGTGTAACCCTCCACCAACTAGCGCATGAGGGATTTGAAGCCCACAACTCACGAGTTAATAAATCTGCAGGTGTTTCCGCTTCCAAAGATATTAGTACTTCGCGTAGTATTTCCAGAGGCCAATTAGAACGAGATTGAGACTGATAATGGTGACCAGCAGCATGTAGAAACTCTTTAAGGCGAGCATGGAACAGTTCCCCAGGTCTTGGAATTACAGATGTAGACGATACATAGCCATTACTAGAAGAGAGTTTATAATTTCTGAGTTGCCACTTTTTATACAGACTGAAAAGAGGGACAGCACCTTGCACCATTTGCAGAAGACCAGAACGAACTCCTAGAGGAGTAACAGAATATGTTCGAGCAAAAGTATTTTCAAAATATTTCAAGTTATTCGACGACAGTTCAACTGCAGCGATATTTGTAAGCTCGAACAAGTGCATAATACGGTCATCAAGACGTAAATCTTCCAAACCTTTTAAAAGGTAAGGATAAGAACGACCATTTTGTGCTCTGAGTAAAAGACGCTTCGGTCGAGTTTTTGTTGGCAGGACAGTGATACGGCTACCTAAGTAAGAGGCCCCTATACCGAGATGTCCCGGTAAAGGAATTCCACAAGTGAAAGATCCTGTGGAATTAACTGAATGATCATTTTCAAACTGTATTGAACAAAGCCGAGGACTGAGTTGCCGTAGATTTAGGTAGGATACATTATTTATAGACTGTCGAGCATCAATATCAGGAGCAGCTCCCACTCGAGAAACCACAGGAACTTGAGAAAAAGATGTTGATTGGTGGGTTGTTTGTAACTGATGAATAAGTTGACGGATAAGGGAAACAGGTTCTTTCACATCTCTAAGATCCATAGGATGCAATAGTGACTCTTGAAGTTCATCAATAACCTAAAATATTATTCAGTTAAAATTATAGGCAACCAAGAACATGTAATGGTAATACTAAAGATAAATAGATGAATTTAGTATAACATAATTCCTTAGATCCAGTAACATGAATCAAACCTGAGGAATCAAAAAATTCGGTAACTAATCCTCAGAATTCATATTACTACTTATTAGAGTGAAAGGAGGATCTAGTTATCTACTGCATCGAATAACTAAGAACGATGTACATCAGGCAACGGGAAATCTACTGATCTAAGTTACATCTTATAAATTACAGAAGAGATATAAAACTGAGTGGTTTAAACACTACCAAATAGGTGATTATCGTTTAAACAGTGATCATTCACTAGAAACTGGAGAACTAAGAAAGAGTGGTTTATTTATTCATTTATTTGAACACATAAATATTGGTACAGGGGAGCACCAAATATATATGCGCCACACAAAACAATGAGAATTCAAGGAGAAGGGAAAAAAAGGAACGTAGGGAATTATAAAAAAAGAGAACAATAATGGGGGAAATGAAAAGGTACAATCAGAAGAAATATTTCAGTTAAGGAAGATACAAGCACTTTCTATGAAGAAAGTAAAATAAAGTTACAGCACGATCTCCACTAGCTTCTATTCTGAACCATATCTAATAACGTTTCTAGCCACTGTGTTGCAGCATTTCTCGGACCCCAACCAGGGAGTCGTGAAGGACCAACAGAAGCCAGTCCTTAGAAGCTTTCTTTCATACCACGACACCATGTCATATACTGATCACCTCTCCGCTTTTTCCAACCAGTCCCAGAGTCGGCAAAAAATGCACGACGTGGAATTCTCTGGGACGACATTCGTAGAACATGTCCAAGTCACCGAAGTCGGTGTTTCAAGGTGGTGACACCAATCGGATTGTCGTCTCTGTGCCTGAACACACGATGCCGAACCTCTGCATTACTAACATGGTGTTGCCACTGGATGCCAGCAATCCTTCGCAGACAACGATGATCGAACACAGAGAGTCGTCTAACATCCTCAACTCGGAGAGGCCAGGTTTCACAAGCATAGAGCAAAACTGCTCTCACCGACGCATTGTAGATCCGACCTTTTACAGTCAGACTAACATCACGAAGGCGCCAAAGATGGCCCAGATTGGCATAAGCCGCTCTGGCTTTCACTATACGTTCATTGATCTCATCACTCACGCCACCACCAGCACTTATGCAGCTACCTAGATACACGAACTTCTCGACCACTTCTATCTGCTCACCGTCCAGAGTGAGTACAGGATTAGAATCCTGCCAGTCTTGTAGGAGTACTTTGCACTTCGAAGGTGCGAAGCACATACCATACCTACGGACATTGATTGCCAACTGATTAAGTGCGGATTGAATGGCTCGGGTATCATGATATAGTAAGAAAATATCATCCGCATACTCAAGGTCGAGAAGTCTTTCTCCAGGCAACAGATCCACACCACCATTACTTACATCCCTCAGAGCTGTTTCCAGAATGTCATCGATGACAAAGTTGAAGAGGAATGGTGAGATTGGGTGACCCTATCTAACCCCACTGCTCGAATGGAATGGAGAAAGGTGGTTGTGTGCCCTCACTCTGCCTGAGGTGTTTGTGTATAGGGCTTTTAGGATGTTAATAAACTTCTCAGACACACCCTTCTTCAATAGACAATCCCAGAGAACAGTTCTGTCCAACGAATCGAAGGCAGCCCTTATGTCAAGAAACACTACGATTGTTGGCCTTTGATAAGTATGGCGGTGTTCTAACATTTAACGGAGGGTGAAGATATGATCAATACATCCTCGACCGGAACGAAACCCAGCCTGCTCCTCACGAGTCAATCTTTCTCGGGTTTTGAAAAACCTACGAAGTATGACGGAAGCCTATAGCTTGGACGCAATCGGAAGTAGACTCATCCCCCGATAGTTTTTACAGGAACGAAAGAGTGGTAGTGTATGATCATAACATGGATTTCTGTTTCTCAAAAATAGAGAAACATATTAAAAGGCAGGAGAGAAATCGCTGTCCATTAGTTCAGCCAAAACTTCCACAAAATAACTACAAATGACAATAAAATATCACTATACATAACATCCCTTCAACCTTACTAATCCCACAACTGAGTCATTAGTAACGATTTAAAAAGCCTCTATCGATTATGTAAATGAATCAAAACGTCGAGCTTCATGTTAACATTTGAACCCAAAAGCCACAGATTAAGACATAAAAGCGTAATTTACTACGCCGCATAGTTACAAAATTAATCTCTTTTCCAATAAGCAAAATTCATAATAATCGGCATACATTTTGGGAACATGGTTTTAGTAAACTACCGAGTGAAAGGTTAGAAATCTTAATTGTAACAGTTACATTTCGAACATTTACTAATAATATTCGTCATAAAAACAAAAAACACAGAACTTACATGCCCGAATGTCCTTTGAAACCATTCTTCATGTGGAGTTTCAGGTTTAACAAGGATAGTTAAAGAGTATAGCTGTGATAATAAATCAAGAGTTGGTTGTAATGCAGCAAGGTATTTTGCTAAATCAATTGATTCTGTAAAGTTTTTGGATCCCAGCAGATCATCCTCAACAGCTTCCACTGATGTGAAATCCGTATCATTTGTAATTACGTCATGTGACAATAAAGAATTGTTTTCTTTTTCAACTATTGAGTGTTTACTAGAAACGCGTTTCGATAAAGCCTTAGAGGTGTCAACAGTTTGGGATGCATCTATTTTTTCAGTCCGTTTTAGTTCTGATTCTAAGAGATTTACCTATAAAGAGTTGAGTAAATATAGGAATCAACGTATAAGAAACATCAAATCTTAAGACTAAATATTAAGTAAACTCAGTTATTATATTTATTAAAACTAGGAAAAAATCTTCGATAATACCTAGTCAGCTCACAACAAACTAATGTATTTATTTAATATCCTATATACCCTAATTTAAAATAGTAAATTCGATATAGTAAGCAGAAGGATGTTGGGATATACCTAAATGAGAAAAATCACTGAAATATTACGTATGAAGAGAAAACTAAGTTGCTTGTAGAATAAAATGGCATTGATATGGTCAGTTTATAAGCAGTTAAAAGGTAGAAAATAGTTATTTACAAGTAAATTTTAATAAAAAGAATAGAAAACTGAAAGCTATTAGGTGATATAAATGGAATGGATCACATTGACTACATAATTTATATTTTAGTGGATGCTAACCATTAACAATGTTTATATTTCAGTTATTACCTTTTTGGATAATTCATCTAGATGTTGTACCAACGAACCAAGCCATAATTCTTCCCATAAAACAGTGATACGTTGTAATTCATAGGTGAAAATTTCCACTTCATGAACGAGATCGCTAAAACCTGTATTTTTCAAAGCAATAACTATTTTTGAAAACGAGTGAGATGGATTTAGCTTTGAGTCTGATTCTAAAATTGATGTGTTCGTAGAAATCGTGAGATCAAGATTATCTGCTGTGTCAGCAGGATTCTCTGAAATAAAAAGCAGTGTTGATGGAAATAAAATTACTTGTCAAATAACCAGAAATATTCAAAAAACTCAACATGATATTCATTGGGATATATCAAACAATACATTAAAACAATACTGCATGTATCTGCAGAAAGACAACTACGTTTCTGTCACGAGTGGTTTATGGTTTAAAAAGTGCCACACAAAACAAATAAAAAACTATAGGTCTTTGTGATATGTTAACATTATTTGAATTACATAGAACTTTCATTAATTTCCATTTTCGCTGTATTCAAATTTCAACAAAGTAGTTATGCAATACCAACTTGGAACAACGTTTTTGTATATTTAGTGTATCATATGATAAGTCTTTCAATTTATTGAAGTGCATATTGTTAGTCTATAACATGTCGGACCCTTGGGTTATTTAGTATTACTCCATAGAGTGTGAAAAACTTTTTGAAGGCATTATTAATCCAAAAAAGTATTACAACAGAGCCGAACAGTAGGAAACAACTCGTTACATATTCAA
Organism: Schistosoma spindalis; assembly: GCA_946903255.1. NCBI lineage: Eukaryota > Metazoa > Platyhelminthes > Trematoda > Strigeidida > Schistosomatidae > Schistosoma > Schistosoma spindalis. Next base: position 59,770,179 of record OX336416.1, on the reverse strand, counting down.
CTTTTCGCTATACACATACTGATACCTATCATACTACCGCCAGTAACACACAAAAGCCTTCCAACTACGTCAACTCTATCTTTATCAGTGTACCACCAGAATTAAGTAAATTACACTACGAAAGTACGAAATGAATGTTTTACTCACCAAACATAAAATAGCCAAATGAAATTCAAGTAGTCATCAAACAGTGAGATGATATTATTGAAGTTTATTTCCGGGTTAACAGATACATTCTTATGCATACACGGAGTTGTCGAAATTAAAAGGGGGATGGTTATACTTAAATTACTGTTATTTTGTGTCTGTAATCCACTTAAGGCAAGTTTGAAGTGCCATGTTCTGCAACAGTGTCTCACTACTGAGTCCCAATACGAGTCAAAAGCGAACGATAAACATGATAGACTTTAGGTGTTCCAACAGCCAATAATAATGAGAGAAGTAACTAGCCTGCAAACTACAAGAAATTTGACGTATTTTCCGCGAGTTACATTTTGGTGCTTTCCGGCAAGTGATATCACCCAGTAAACAACTGGTAGTAGATTTAAACCCGATAGATTGAGTAACACATAACACGACCTTTTAAAAACAGGTAATGACAGAGGTTAATCAGGTGCTAGTGATTGGAACTATGAATGCTTAAGTACAGATTTATCAATGGTTATAGTTATAAAATTTAAACGAGGTAGTGATACATTTCTAAGTTTTACTGAAGTTCAGATGATATGTACTTATGACAAAAAGACACGAGAAGCTGTGTGACATAAATCGGTAGTCACAGACTAATGATATAAAAACGTAACAGTTGGAGTAAGTTTTGATACGTCAGCAATATCTTAAAATAAATAAATGTTCCATAAATTCACTTATTAAACATTTCAATACCTTTACGTTGAATGTCTGAAACAATTTTGTCTGGATTAACAGGATCACAAGCAGCTACAACAGCCGGAAACACAAGTTGAGTTGCTAGGCGGAAAGATGGTGAATTCCACTTGAAGTTGACATTATTGTCAGTACCAACATAAATAAGTCGATTTAATAGTGCAACTAAGCAGTTGCGTATCATATCATCTGGCAAACCCAATCGAACTAAAACTTGTGGTAAACAAGCTTCCCAAATCGCTGGACCGCCTAATGTTGGACTAGATTTAGTTCCTATTCCATGTTGTAGTCTGTCCGATTGTACATTTATACACTGATGATTAAACTCAGATAGTACTGGACTTGCCTGATCAAGGAAACCTGAGATCATACTACGGAGTTTGCGAGATGGTGAGCACAGCAGATCTAAGAATTTCAAAGTTGCTGAATGAGAACAAATAATAAAGACAATTAGAAGAGCGAAGAAATATAATAGTTTAGGCATATGATAAATATATGTTGACCATTTGTCACAGCATAAAAACAGACTATAAAACAAAATTTTAGAATAGGGGCGGCATTTAAGAAACATTTTTACAATTATCAAAAGATAGATTAGAAACAATGTTGAATAAAAGGGCTCTATGACACCAATTTGATAACGTTCCACGATATGAATTAATTAATCACTTGGAAATATCGGGACTTGGCCACTCCTATGGAACTAAAAAGCATTTAATTATCACAACCCCGTTATCTTGTTTTATTATCTGTAATATAATGATATGAACAGATGTCTATTTGTACTCGATTCGATTCCGTTTAACCTAAACTGATTTATCAAAGAAAGTTTATATTTTTGATAAAAATGTTAGCTTTCTTAAAACTTACTTGTTGTAATGTCTAATTTAGTAACTGGTTTATAGAAGATAGAATTTCCTGATCCTGTAGATTGATCTGCTATAGTGAGAAATGTAGCATATGCTTGAGCTGCTGACATATGTAGAGTATGTTGACGTTCGGTAATCGAGACTAATAATTGATGCAAAAGTTGTACTAAATCGTTTGATAGACTTGGATTTCTCAAAGAAGGGATAATATTCCGTAAGTGTGAAAAAAATTTCTGCTGCATCTATGAACGGAAATGAACAGTAACATTTGATTAAAAAAGAGATATACTTTTAAATATAGGAGCAGTTACAGTAACCCGACCGTTGCTGCTACCTTGCAGTGGTGGTCGGGCTTGCGAATCATGATAAACCGATCGGGCTATACTAGCTGGAAAAATCGTTCTTCAAGGTCCTACCATACCAAGGAGGTCAATCGAAGAGCGGTAAAACTAAAAGCAGCAAACCCAAGCTAAAACAAAAACCACCCACAGAAAGGCCGTATGTGACTGGACTAAAGCAGTGGTCCCTTGGGCACTGAGGCCAAGATATAAGGTCACTAAGACCAACTTTAACCCAATTTCCTTTTTAGGTACCTCTAGGAGAACCCTTCCAATGTGTCGGCAGCCGGGAAGTGATAACCGCCTTCATACCTTTAACTATATATATATAACGAAATTAAATTCATCGAGAATCTTACATGGAAATGTGCATGATTCGGTTAGTAAAACATATCAATAAGATATGAAATTACTTCATTACAAGCTACTGAGTTCTAATATGCAACTTTCCATCATTCATTTAACGTAGTGTACAAAAAGATATGATTGTAAAGAAAAACAAGTAGTAACGATAGTGTTTGAATTTATTATGAGTAATAAGATGACGATTACTGCTTAATGCTTTATGGAAAAATAATTCAAAGTACATTCTTACTATGAACTACTATTGCGATTTGGTTTGAAGCTAGATCATTAACAAACAGTAAAGGATCAAATCTAAATATTTCATTAGTGATGGGACATATTTATAACTAATAAAAGAATAAACAGATAATTTAATTAAATAGAAATGTATCTGTACAGTTTCATGGAGACTGCAGAATTTTCATAATTTAAATCACCATCATTGAAGCATTGGATAGATATTTCACTCTAGTATAGGGCTCAGTAGTGTGCGACCACGTCGCCACGAAGAATAGAACCAAGGACCTTCAGTTTCTTACGTGAACGTCTAACCCCTAAACTACTGAGCTGTAAATTGATTGAAGTTAGAGATATAAATCATTCGATACTGGAATAATGGTCTAGAAGCATGGCGTTCGTGTGAGACTAAAAATCTTCGATTTGATACCCGGTGGTGAGTTCGTGGATGTGCAACGCTGAGGGTCCCAATGCCAAGACAAAACAGTTGTCCGAAGCCTACTAGTTTACAATGGTGTTCTAGCTAAGATCAATTTTTGTTTTAAACAAAGGAATGGACTCACCAAACTTTTAATGCAGTGAAGTTTTAAGCAATACAATTTATTTACTTATAAATACAAAAAAACAGCAAAAATATTTTGACTACAAATTCATGAACTCTACTGACTTGAGAATCCATCTGATCGTCAGGACACTGAGAAGAGAACTGATGGAGATGAAGTGGTAAGTCAGAATGATGTTTGAATAGTTCTGAGTCATCTTCATCACAACGATCAGTTGCCAAAAAGGTTGTCAGAGCACTGATTAGAGCAGTTATAAGCAATTCAACGTCTTTATTATCATCAGTAGAGTTTTCTAAAGAAGAAAACAGTTTTTCGACCAATATAGTTAGTGATGTATACTCTTGTGGTTGTACTAATTTTAAAAGGACAGGAACACTTGAATGGTTAGAAGATTTCTCATTTAGGACCGCAATAAAATTTCTTGCTGCTGACTGGAATTCATGGATCTACAGATGGAAATGGAATCAAAAACTTAAGAACAAAACAAAACAAATTAAAATAACAGAGAATTTTAAGAAAAAGTGCTAATATTCTTAAGACAAATCAGTCAGTCAGTAACAACGTGGAAATTCGTACGTACGTACATCAGTTCGAGTTGCCATACCACATTAGCACAGAGATTCAGTTACCGATTCAAATCCCGTAGTGGTAGAGGTAGTAAAAGTATAAGAAGCGACAGGGGACATTAGGGTTTGATGGTGTTATTCAAGGAGTATAATCCAGTGGAATAAATTTGGAAAGAAAATAAAGGATATGAAGAATTCAGAAGATTAGAGTTTGAGAAAACACAGAGAGTGAATGCACCTGCGCCATTGCAAACGATTTTGAGCCATGTCATTCATGGTCTCTAACCATCGGTTGCTATCATCTCGCGGTCCCCAACCAGGTAGTCTACACCCACCAACATGACTCAGTCCACTTGTCAGTGACTTCATGGATTTCTGCCATGTTTTGGTCTGGCCGCCCCTAGCTTTCTTCCAACCTACTCCTACACCATAAAACATCACACGTCGTGGCAGTCGGTGGTCTGGCATGCGCAACACATGTCCCAGCCATCTCAACTGATTAAGTTTCACTACTTCCTAAATTGATTTGCCATCCTTATCTAGTACCCGTTTACTAACAACTGAGTTGCTTACTCGGTGGATCCAGGATATACGAGCAATGTTTCCAAGACACCTATGGTCAAATACTAGTAACCTACGAATATCCTCTACTCTTACTGGCCATGTTTCACTGCCATAAAGTAAGACGGAACGAACTGCTGCGCAGAAAACACGTCCTTTGTTTGATAGACGGATATCTCGCCTACACCACAAATGACGCAAGTTGGCAAAAGCTAGTCCAGCCTTCTGTATCCGTGCTGAGATTTCGTCACACACCAGACCACAAGGGCTGATGAGACTTCCAAGATAAGTGAAGCGGTTGACACGCTCAACTACTTCACTCCCTATCACTAGTTCGGGTGTTGATGCAACACAATCCTGAAGCAACATTTTGCATTCCGAGGGAGAGAATCGCATGCCGAACATGCCTGCATTGTTGCTTAGAGTGGTCAGTAGACTGCATTTTGTCAGCGTCTTCACCAAATAGAACTATGTCATCGGCATACTCTAAGTCAACAAGTGAATCTTTCGGTAGAAGTTCAACCCCTGGAAAGTCAGATGTGGAAAGTGTTATTTCTAAAAGCACGTCAACGACAAAGTTAAACAAGAATGGAGAGAGTGGACAGCCCTGACAGTTCGCCATATGCTCTCACTCGACCAGTTGTGTTCGAGTAGAGAGCCTTCTTTGGTACTCCTTTCCGTGACAAACACTGCCATAGAACCTCACGATCAAGAGTCAAATGCCGCCCGAAGGTCGAGAAATACTACCATTGTGGGGCGTCTGAATGTGTGTCTATGTTCTAGGACCTGACGTAGTGTGAATATCTGGTCTATACAACCACGTCCAGGTCGGAAACCAGCCTGGTTTTCTATAGTCTGCTCTTCACGAGCTTTGGTTAGACGTCGAAGTATTATTGAAGCCAATATTTTAGACACTATATTAGTCAAACTAATTCCTCTGTGATTGTCACAGGAGGACTTTTGTCCTTTCTAATAGACTAGCACAATCAGTGATTGAGACCAGTCAGATGGGATTACGTCCAGTTCCCAGATTCTACCTAAGACCTCAGTCAATCTCACTGCTAGTACTGGACCGCCATCCTTAAAAATCTCAGGGGTAAACCTGTCAGGACCTGCTGCTCTCCCACGCTTCACATTTCCTATAGCTTTTTCAACTTCGTAAAGAGTCGGAGGACTTACATTAACTTGCCATTCAGGTAGATTGGAGATCGTGGGAAACCGAAGTGTGGCTGAAGGCCAGTTGAACTGATCCCTAAAGTGTTCTGACCATCGATCCAATCTCCTGGATTGAGAATGAATAATATGTCCGTCTTTCTCTGCGATTGTTTCGCTAACAGTTGGGTTCCTAATACCGGTTTCTTTAACAAGTCTGAACAGTTGCCTGCTGTTACCTATTGCCACTGCCTTTTCCATCTCTCTTGCTTTCGCTACCCACCATTGTTCACGATCATTGCGTAGGCTTCTAGTTTGCTTACGCCTAAGTTGACTCCGCTCTTCGCTATGTTCAGAGCCAGATGGAATGAGTTTCCGAGCATCTATCAGTGCGGTAGATGCTGCTGAGATCCAGTGTTTCTCCCTAACCTTATGGTTTACCGTACTTGCAGACATCACTGCTGATTCTACAGCTTTTCGGATGTCATTCCACGCTGCCTCGGAGTGGGCATCACTTACATGGCTGCCTAACTGTTTTTCTAGTTGTTCCTGAAATATACTCTTAGCTTGATTATCATTAAGTAGGACCCTAAGGGGTTCCCTGCACCATCTTTCCTACGTCCAGTAAGACGTAGACAAATACGCACTCGCACTAGAGCATGATCTGAGTCTAAGCATGTGCTCTAGAATGAGCGAGTCTTCTATTGAGCCCTTGCATCAGTGGCCGATGGCGATGTGATCTATCTGGGTTCAACGTTGGGACGAATTAAGTAGTCGCCATGTCAATAGATGATTTTCCTTGTGCTTAAAGTTAGTGTTTGCAAGAAACAGGCGGTTATCTGAGCATAGCTGCAACAGACAGTCGCCGTTATCTGTTCTTTGGGCTGCAACACCATAAGATCCACCCAGGTGTCTTTCCCTTTCGCTTAGTTTACCTACTTGAGCATTAAAGTCACCAGCCACTATTACTACATCTGAACGCCTAGCTTTTCGGAGAAGGTCGGAAAGCTCTGTAAAACTCATTTTTTACATTATCTGAGCTGCAGTCAGTGGGAGAGTAGGCAGAGACGACGAAGAGGCAACGACGAGTGTCCCTATCTTTCCGAGTCCTTACTGTTCCGTTTAGTCGGATAGCACACAAACGACTGTCTACTGGGATCCAGTCTAAGAGAGCTAGTTCTGCCCTAGGGCTCAATGCTATATCTACGCCAGCGAGGCCACGGGAAGCAGCATCAGGGCTTCCAGATACACGAAGCGTAAATCCAGTTGGTTCGTTACTTTGACATGATGAGGTCAAATGAAGAACACTACTCGGATCCTATGTGTGCGTTTCGGAGACGCAGCACATATCGATGGAGCGAGATTCTAAAGTTCTAGCTAAGGAAGCCTGTTGTCCTATTTGGCAGTGTTCCAACGTTGAAAGCTCCTACGTGTAGTTTAGAGCGTGGTTTCAGGAGACCAGGAATAACATTCCGCGTACTTGAATCGTTCGCACTAGCGGGGCGAGGTGATAAAGGGATGTGAGAAGGGTTAGTTGTGGAGATAAGAGAGTTATTAGGAGGTGTAGGAAGGATTTGAATGTGACCAACTTGGTCTCGTGTGCTTTTACGGGTATGAGGGTTGATGTCACTTTCCGGCTGCCCATACCGTGGAAGGGTATTTCTTGAGGAACCTGAAAAGGAAATCGGATTAGTGTTGGTCTTAACGACCTGGGAGCGTGACCGCAGAGCCCAAGGGACAACTACTTGAGGCCGGTCGCGCACGGCCTTTTTATGAGTAATTTTCGTGTTAGCTCCGTAATTGTTGAGACCTTACCGCCGGAGACGGAAATCCGTGGGGTAAGGTGAGGTGTGACATTTTTAGGGTCAATCTTTTCTAACCCCACCCCTCCTTGTGAGAAGGCAGCATCGCTGTCATGCTGGTTGTCCGAGGAAAACACCTTACTGCTGTCACACCTCTGTACAGTCAGCAGTACGACTTCGCCCTCAGACCATGAGTTGTTGCTTTTAGTCTTACCGTTCTCCAATTGACCTGCCTGGCATGGTAGAACCTGCAGGAACATGTGTTCCAGCCAATATAGCTCGGTTGGGTCATCACTATAGGCAAGCCCGACCACCACGTCAAGGTGGCAGCTACGGTCGCGTCTTAAGACAAATAAGTGGATTTAGCTCCATAAAACTGCACAACTCATTAGCGATTGTAACGCATTTGAAATAAACGTAACTTGGAGAGCGAATGTTTCCGAAAAATTTTATGGATTGATAATCATTGTTTGCCTTAACACCAAGCTTGGAACGAATATGTGCTAGTACAAGTTGTTATGTAACATCGACAAGATGATTTGAAATCAACGTATGAATAGCAAATAAGTCAAAATAATATAGTAGCAATGATTATGACACCTGAACTTTTCAAGCTAAATATGTTCGATCACTCTTATCACGATAGCAATTAACCAATTAATTGTCAGCAGCATTTTATGCTTCGTATAGTTAATGCTGAGGGGACCATCATTCTATCACTAATTACACATTGAAACTCCACCCTTATAATTTACACACATTATCCAAGCGGCTCCTATACAAATTGGGATATGCCGAGGTTAGAATTACGTGAAAGAAGCGAAACGATAGGTAATTCATAGTCGAGAGAATAGAAAAGGAATGATAATAGTGGTACGTTAGTATTTGTTGGCACAGCTCGATGTCGATCATAAATGAAACCAATGGCGATCTCGTATTCTCAGAGGAGTAGAATTAAGTATGTTTTTTGTCCTATTGTTTGAACTGTATACTTCAGTATACTTATTGTAGCTGTCACATGATTTTATTTTTGTTTTTCTTCTAAGATATTATGTTCTATATCGCTTAATTTTTAGTGCTCCATAGTACCGTTTCTGTGTCCTCACCAACAAACAACTAATCATGTAGTTTAAAAATCCCCATAGAATATTCAAAAATTAAGAATATGCCTTATTTTTGGCCTTTGTAAAATATCACAATAATTATGGACTTATAACTGTAGAGCCTGATGATGAAGTTATTGAAAACTAATCATGTTTTAGCCTCACTTACTTGAACAGAAATCAAATATTCAAATTTTATCAAACAGTGTTAAAATCCCAAATTTTAAAAATACATCATGCCATTTACCTCTTTATGTCCACGCAAGTAGCACCAGTTGGCCAATTTCAGCCAAACAGATGCAGATGAGCCATTTGACGATAAATGTGTGGCCATCATTAGTAAACGATTAGTCCATGAAGTTGAAGAACCGGGGAATGAATTGGTAGATTGAACGGGTTCAGTAATATCTGGTATACCGTTACACCAGGATACATCAGACAAGCAACTGAACAGTTCAAGGTCTGATGCAATATGTAAAAATTTCTGAGACTAAAAGTCGGATAAAACGATATATAATTCAGGATCGAGATCGCAGAATTAGAATTAGAGAGAGACAGTGATAAAAATTGTAGATAGGAAAAACCAGAACAGCAATCGGAATGATAACTACCTAGAATGATTTCAAGTGCATAGCATGTACCACCAGCTTATCATTTACAGACAACAGATTGGCTTGATTAAACAATAACGATAGTTTAGTAGCTTGAAACGAATGTCCAATGAAATTTTGACTCGTTTTTATAGAGACAATATTTTAATATATATATATATATATATATATATATATATATATATATATATATATATATATATATATATATATATCAGTAAAGATGAATTCCTATTGATGGCGAACATTGAATATGTGGATATCTATCATATCTCTCTCAAACTTATTTTTAGCTTTACACTACGATTAATATGTCTATTATTTTAGTGCTACCTTAGTTGATTTCTATTCAGTGTACTAATGTGAAGAGAACTTGAACTGAAACATACAACAGAGAAAAAATTCATCAGTAATACAGCACTGTAAGCCCTTTCCATATGGAACTAAAAATTGAATGTAAAAAGTGCCAAATGAAATAGTCGGGACAAGACGGTATTTCGACAGATGTTTTAACTGTATGTCTCCAGGATCATGCCAACTACTTTGCTCCATTTGTTCAAAATCAAACAAGTTGCTACAATTCAAATCAACATAGAATAAGGGGGCATCAACAAGTTGAGAAGCATGAAGGAAATATCCAATTCAGTGGAAAGCTATACAAGAGAAATAGTCTAAAAGGAACAAGTAATAAAAGGGAATGGGAAGGAATGATAGTGAGGAATATAACGAACGAACCCAATTCCTGTAATGTGATCAATTTTGGGCCATATCATCTAACATCTCCAAATAAAGATTACAATTATTGGGTGGATTGGGAATAGGGAGCCCGCATCTCTATATCATTTATATATATCAACAGGGTTAGATTCAATGGCAAATGACTTTTTGGAATGATGGCTACTTTTAACCTTCTGACAACCTACTCCTAGTCAGTCTAGAGGTTTAGAACCTAATGGTGCAATTTACCATTTTTACTTAGTACTGTACGATTAAACTCATTACCACTTCCTTTGTGATCTCACTACAATTGGGAAACGATTAAAATACATCTACAATCAAATACTAGAAAACAACCGATAACCCTTATTTTTAGTGAACATCTTTCAATGATGTGAAGTAATACAGAGAATAGTTCTATATTCATTTTATTTAATTATTTATTTTAACACAGATATTGGTACAAGGAGGCACCGAATACATATGCACCACACAGATCTCATTAGATATGTGTGAGGGCTGTGATACTTCCTGAGTGCCCAAACCGATGCAGGTGGTTTTCTTAGGGGGCCACACCCCGAGCCTTAGACCTGAAGATCTGATCCACAAGGCAGTGGAGCATCGTAAGGAGATGCAGTCCCATGGTAGCCGGTGACCAAAAATTGGTTCATACGCCATTTGTTCCTTCAGGATCCTGGAGCCCATGTGCACCATTGGTTTGGAATCCGGTTACAGCACCGGACATTCGCTTTTCATCCTCTCATTTTCGTAGACAACACCCCCGCCACAAGAAGGCAGTGAGTAGGACTTCCCTGGCAGAGGCTATATACGTGTGGCCATGTGAGAGCATTTTGAGAGGGAGAGGGGACTCTCCCCACTCTCGGCCGTACCAGGGCATTTAGGGGCAGAGAATAGTTCTGCTCTCAATACATATCTTTTGGTAGCCAGACGGAGATCTCACCCAAATTACAGGATGAGTAAGTTGCATCAGTACCGAGACTTCACTAAGCAACAGCTAGTCAGAACTCATAAAGCCCACAACATAAATGTAGAGGCCAACATGGTTAGCTACCTCATTCTTTATTGTTAGCCAGTTTTAAAGCAACAATTTGAAGAGAAACGTATTCCAAACTTTTTTCCATTATCATGATGTTGAGAAAAGTCTTTTGTTTACGTCTTCATCAAGAGAAAGGAATTGTGTCAGTTGATTTGGGTGAATTAACCAGTAAATTACTGCTCTGGTAGCAAGGACCAATGAAATACAGCGTTAAACACAATGTTAGTCTACTACCGTGACAAAACAAATTCAAATCCTTCTTTAGGATAGTGTGGCCTTATTGTGAGTTTTATCATAATATCCTACAAACTAATATACGAAAAATAATTAGTTGTAAAAGTAGACGAATATAAAAAAACAATCAATAATCAATTTATTATATAAAATACCTTTTTTCCTGGTTCGCCTGAGCTTATAAAACTATGATATATTTTTTCCGCCATTGAAATGTCGTTAGTATTTGTAGGTGATTCTAGCCAATCGAAAAGGCTTAGAGCCATTTCAGCTTCTAAATTACATTTAGATGAAGTTTCAATTGTGTCACAACTGTATTTTTTCATTAATCCCAATTTAAGACCAGAAGTTAACACTGCTATTGCTTTTGTCTTATTAATTAATTCTTGCTCGTCATTTTCATTCCCAAACAACCACAGAATTCTGGCCATACAGTTATAGAATTTTAAAGTATCTAATTGAGATAATTTGGATATTATATCATCTGAGGAAGATAAAGCGACGTTACAAAGCTTATCAAAATATGTTGCTTCTTTATCCACTGAAATATCAAGAAGTGTGAGACATTTCGCTGTTTTAACAAGCAAACGCCGAGCAAGATATGGACAATTATTTAAACATGCCCACTGGCAAGCTGAAAATTCAGCGACAGAATGGGCTTTCATATTGGAAGAAATAAGGTGTACCCAAGTAGAATAGTTTATGGGACTTGATGATCCATACATAGTACATGTTCGTTCATTAAGTATAAGTTGCGCTTTAGTCATATAATCTTGCAGACCATCATCCAGAACATAATTGGGTTGACAGTAAAAATCTGCAAACATATTTAAGGGTAAAAGGAAGTTTGCACTTGCTGACTTCTGTCTTATAATCGTCGTTAGCTCAGAAAAACATTTTACCAACATCTTGTCCTCTGTATTGTCATAACTATCATGTTTTACGCAAGCAGCATTTACCAGTAGACTGTCTAGTTGCTTTGAAATGGAGCTCTGGGACCATAGTTCGGAAGAAATTGGAATGAGATTATCTTCAATCACATTTTCAGAAACCCATCTATAAGGAAGAAAATAAGTAGAGGAAGCAGAGTTTATATTAATACGAAACAGTAAAAACTTAAAATAATATGACTAGAGTGACTGAGGACTATGCAATTTAAAGCCTAGTAAAAAGCAGCATCAGAAGCTGATTGAGTACGTATATCAAAGAAAAAGCTGATCTAAAATAAATTAATAATAAATTTATAACGCTGGGAGTAGAGACAACTCTGATGGAACGAATGGTATTAGTTTCGTCAAATAATCATAAATCCAATGGAGGAATATTTCAAGACTAACTTCTAGCTTAAGGCTAAACATTATTATTATTGTTAGCAATAGTAAAAACTTAAGGCGGAAAGTAATTAAGTGGGCAAACTTACTCAGATAATTTACTCAAACAGTCGAGGCGTGCTGAAGTAAGTTGAAATGCTGAATTTTCCTTTAAAGATTTCATTTTGACACACGATATTATACGGTTCCTGAGTTTATGCGCACAAGTATAGTTACCTTCAGAAAGGTACATTTGAAGAAGGACGTTTACGACATACGCTGTAGATGTTGGAATGGAACATTTATCAGTTTCATTGGTAACTACGTTTTCGGAATTTAAAGCACTATTTTTTGGCAAGTTCGAATCAACAAAACTGGTTAATTGTAGAATACCTTGATCCCAATGGCCACGAGCTAGAGAAGATATACCATGGAGCCATGAAAGTGGGTTTTTTTCTGCCGTGAAAAGATCATCCGTCCACCTAAAAATATAAATTTACCATAATTAAAGAATGATCACAAAAAACCTACCATACTTGTAAACCATATGGAAATAGAATCTTTAATTTCTAATTACCTACTATAAACATAAATCGAATACAAAAATAAAAATACCTCTTACGAAAGAATGTCTGAAAGCACTATCACTGGTTTTTAGTGTTTGATCTTGTCATTGAAACACTGACAGCGTATTATGAAAACACTGAACGAATAAAACTGCTGTTAGGTGAAGGGTCTATATTAATTAATTTATTTGAGCACATAAACATTGATACAAGGGGGTACCAAATACATATGTGCCACACAACAACAATAAAGCCAGTAGCAGTTATCATTGATTCGTGTGAGGATTATGATACTGTCCGGGTGCTCAAACCAAAACAGAATATAAAAGACGTTGTAAAATTAACTTACTGTCAAATGTTGATCAAAGTAAGAGCTTTTAAGATGATGATGATGATGATGGTAATAGTTAGAGAAAAACATAAGATCAGTGCACCGAGTCACTGAAATCTTGTCTAAGAGAAATGTGAGCCTTACCTTTTGTGAGAAAAATTATCAAAATCATCCGCCTGAGCTATAAATCCTCTACGCCATCTCAATTTGAGACTGAAACCTCGGATGACACAAAACGTACAGACGCAAATCAGTCAGCTTACATTCTTTCTTAAATCTTCAGTTTTAGATATAAAATTGGTTGTTTTGAGGCTTTGCATTTTCTTTAGTTGTTTGTACTAATAATTCTAAAATTTTGTTCTTACACTTATTGATCTCTTCTTACGCTACTAGTTTGAAATACAGTAACGTAATCTGACACACGACTGTGCAAGGTCCTGTGTTATTTATGCCTGTCTGACTCAACCAAGGATCTACAGAAATCCAGTTATCTTCCCTTAAAAGTAATGTAGCATGAGTAGTATTATTCGTAATTTAAAGGACAGAACAGTTTATTGAAACGAGAAAGGGACTGAATTTTGCGTTACTTACTGTGCTAATGCTTTCAATTCTTCCCATGCACCTAGATGATGAAGTGCATTGGATAGATAAATAAATAAATCTGTAGGGTCACCGTATTGTTTTAAGGTGCTGATCCAAATTTCTTGAACACTTGGGTTGTTGTATTTTGAAATAATTTTGAGTAAGTTGTATGCATGGTAAACAGTTGTCGACAAAACTTCATTAGCTGGTCCCATGCCACCACAGGAAACTAACGGCAAGTCACTTGAGATACGAACAAGAAGAGTTCTAATACGATTAAACCACTGTGTACAGGTGTTTTCATTTGCGGTGAAAAATATAGAAGCAGATGTTGATGGATGGGAAAGTGCAATCGCAAAACCATTAGTTGCATTGAAAATAACACGTTCGAGGTAATTTAGAAAATTCAAAAGTAAGTGAATCTGGCTTAAATGTCGGTTCTTCTTTTGGTGAGAGAGAGCTTCTGAAGATGCCATATGGAATGAAATGATTGAGGATTGATTGTTGTTAGAAGAATCGTTGGAATAAATTGGCTGGATAATCGCTCTTAAAGTTCCCTCAAGAGAGAAAAAAGTTTTCAATGGATTAGCCCAAGGGGCTACTTTCAACTTGTAATCAACCATTGCCCATGCAGTGTGCCATAGAACAGGCTGAATGAAACTAGTGCACTGTAGCAACGAAAAATCATACTTTCTATCCGATGGAAGTGGAGAAACTAAGTATGATAAACGTCGTATCCAATCAATAGGACTCTTTAAAATCTTTAGTCGACTGCTCTCTACTTTTTGAGTGTATGGAGCACCCCGTGTCAAAATGCCCAAAATACCCGCGACAGCTGGCAGACTAGGAAAAGCGGTAGTCATAGTTATTAGATTGTTATGACTACCATCGGAATCGTTTATATTAAATACTGGTAATAATGCTGTGGCTGATTGGTCCGGTCGGCGAGTGGTGAACCAAAGCAATTCCGAATACAAACAAGTTTCTGGAAATTCCACTTTAGAGAAAGAAAATGACCCAACTAACAGTAAGAGATCATTGCCAGCTTTTTGAACTTGTGGGCATGGGTAAGACAATGATATCTGAGACAAATGCAAAAGATGAGAGGCGAGAATTGCATTCCCCTTTTCAATATGGAGAAGGGTATGTTTCATGAGAACATTCACAACGAAGGTGAAAACATTCTTGTGAGTTGAGTCCAGAACTATTTGTGTGATTAGCATGCGTTTTGAAAGAGTTATAAGATCAAAAATTAAAGACAGTTGATCATCAGAGTTCAGAACACCTTCGGATAAAAACAAATCGGTCAAATTTAAAAGAACACAACATTCGATACTGGAAATACTCTTCACAGAAAGGAAACTAGTAATCATGTCACGAATATAGACTGGTTGAGACCTTTTAATAAGTGAGGAATTGTTCATGAACGACAAGAGGACTATTCTAAGACGAGATGAAAAGCAATGCCAGTTCTCAAAACAATTTGGTTGAATGATTTCATACACACGGCAAAGCAACTTATTTTTGAGTTCACAAGACATACTTTTCATAACTTCAGTAAGCAAAGATAAACTAAATAATCCTAGGATTTCAGCTTTACGATTACAAGATGAATCTGACTGTTTCTGTGAGCCTATAGCCAGCTGAAGATCGGATAATGCTAACTCACATACAGCACTCTGGAGATGCAATGTTGATGACATATAGCACAACATACGAAAAATTTTTTGGCTTGGTGAACTTTCTTTTTCAACATTAGATTTGGAACAGAATTTAAAATGGTGCAATTTAGAGTGTGAGTCAAAGTAAATTAGTAACGATGAAGGATTCACAGAAGTAAAAGTGGATGAGTATTTTATTTTAAGGACAGTAAAGACCAATTCGAGTAGAGAATATAAGGAGCAATCGGTGTTGGGTAAACTCCCAGGATCCACGCTGGCTATCACACAATTGTCTACTGATATTATATCAACATTAGAGCAATCAGAAAACTGTATTAAACAATTCAAAAGCTTAAAAACTGAAGACTGAATACCATCCAACACAATGAGTGGTACACGAGGTGTAGATACATTTCCATGACCTGAATGCCAGGAACCACTTTGTTTTTGTGATATTAATGAATTGTAATAAGCACTTGTTGACTGAATGATGTGAAGTAAACGTTCAATCCATTGTGAAACATTTCCGGACATAACGTCATTGAAACAAAGGTGAGTAGAATCAAATGCATGTTTACAGATGCCTCCAAATATACTACATAAAACGTTGAGGAAAAGTTGGACCGACACAAAGTGAGAGTTCGGGTCAGAAGCTAGTTTCACGCTTCCTGATATTGGAGTGCCCCGTTTGCAATTCATGATAGGGCATTCCGAGATAGCAGTATTAAGTGAGTTTTCACTATCCTCCAACAAATGAGAGATCATTTCCCGAATGTTTTCGTTAATAACCAGAGGTAATGACGTTTGTTTATATTCATCTATTTTTTCTTCCGTAGATATGAGAAACCAGTGTGAAAGACCGAAATACAATTCTTCATAGATAATATTAATGTTTACATCTTTTGAAGTTCCGGACGAATCCACACTCCAACCTACGAGAATATCTGCAAGATCAGAAAAGCGGGCAGAAAAGGAACTTGAAATAGATTTTGTACAAACACTGATCAGACAACGAGCAGTAAGACCAACAAGTTGAGCAAATCGAGGTACATTCAGTGGTTGATCCAGAGACTCCCCTAAGCGTATAAGATTCGAAATTACATTTGAACTAAAAGGTATCAAATCAATCCAGGAGCATAAATTACTGATATTATACCTTTTTCTATCACCCACGGGTGCGTACAAATCCGATAATATGCGTGATAAATGGGCAAGAATCCCTGATCTATACTGTGGATTACTTTTGAGAACTAGTTTCCTGAATAACTTTAGTATATAAGAAATAACGTGCCCAGATGGTGTGTTAGATTTGAGCGTGAAATCATCACCAGCAACAGAACCATTAACATCGACTTGTTTGTTTACTCCCAAGCTCGCCATATGAACAGCTAATCTACTTAGTTCAACAGTTAATTCCAAAGGACAATGAGTTTCACATAGACATGCCTCAATGAGACGTAAGTAAGGCTCATTAAAAGCATTATTGGATGTTTTGTTTGAAAGGTCGTTGTGTGTATCGTTGACAGGCGAGAAAGAAAGCAAATTGAACAAATGCGAAACAGCGAACAAACGGCTCTCTAGTGGTAAATCTGCTCGGGAAGCACGTTGAGTTAGTTGAAGGAACTGATTCGCTGATTGTAATGACATACATGGTAGAAGTGGCAAGCGTCTGATAAGTTCTCTCTTTCGCCTAGCGAGTTCCAAGTCGTAACTTGTTGATTGACACTGAAGCTGGTTCATGATTATTTGACTATCAAAAATCGCCACTGAAAGATCTTTAAGATCACTACCCAGGCATGCTGTAGAAATAACAGGTAACATAGATGAGTTGCTTCGTGCATTCTGATTTTGTATCTGTAAGTTCTTGTCACGGAAGGAATCGGCGGAATCATGTGATCCTGGTGCCTTATTGTCGGGTACTAGCATCCCAGTATACACGTAGTGGTAGACAAAACCCTGAAAGAAATAGTGAATTTATTATTATGTATATAAACATATTTCATCACGAAAATTTTGTAGAATTCAATTATCGAAAACAGCGCTTACTTCATTGCTTTTACTTGTTTTTGCTCCCAAGTGTACAAGTTTGCGTACAGTATCCCGCATATGGGATTGTACAGCCAATGAAAGGGGTGTTTCATTATTCTGAAAAAATATGAGATAATAATCACATACCATTGTAACAGGATCAACAACAGCTCCGCTAGAACAGAGCATATCCACAGTGGCGCAGTGGCCACGTTTAGCTGCAAAGTGAATTGGGCGCCACTTAAGCTAAAAACGATCATGAATAATGTACAAATGTATAACAAACATTCGTTTCCCAGTTAGGATTTGCTTTGTTTTTTAAAAGCCATCTGACAATATCTTTGTGACCGTAATGGGCACCAACAATAAGCCCAGTTACATTTTCATGCTACCACATAGATTATAATAAATGCAAAATACCTTTATATTATTTAGAATATAATTATCCGTAACATCAATATCATTTATATCCTTCCACAGTTTTTGAGCCAGAGATAAATCGCCTTTTTCTATTGCTAAGAACCAATTTTGAGTTGTAGTTCCACATTTTTCCATAACATCTGCAAAGAAAAATAATCTAATAATGAGTCAAACTGTTATTGTTTTACTTTGGAAGTAGCGAACACCAGCGTGAGAGCAAAAGTTATTATGACGTTAATACTATCTCATTCCTTGACATGTTCATTCCCAAGTCAACGCTTGTACTTATGAAAGGAGGTGAGGCAATTTAGGATGTCCATCACATCACTTACTTTGGAAATCTCATCAATCTTGAGGATCAGTGCCTGCTAAAATCACGGCATGGATTTAGAAAGCTCATTTGACTTTTGCCAACTTGTGTAACTTTTGATCTATGCGATATGTCCGTTTTCCAACTAAAGAACGACTTTACCATGCAGCGATTCACTCTACCCTACTATATGGGTATGGTCAATAACAACAAATGATATCCGTGGATCACTACTATTCAACCAAAGGTGTCTTTGAACTACTACTTATGTATGTTGTGACCACTGAATGAGCGATGCTGAAGTTAGACACACGGTACTACGTAAAGATGACAGATCGACTGATAGGGTGGTAAGTTTTCATTAACTGATGTGGTGACATGTTTCAGGTATGCCTAAAAGTTGCATGCCTCGACGACTGATGTTGTCAGGTGCAAGAGTAGACTATAAAAAAGCTACCCGACCGTAGCTGCCACCTTGACGTGGTGGTCGGGCTTGCCTATAGTGATGACCCAACCGAGCTATATTGGCTGGAACACATGTTCCTGCAGGTTCTACCATGCCAGGCAGGTCAATTGGAGAACGGTAAGACTAAAAGCAACAACTCATGGTCTGAGGGCGAAGTCGTACTGCTGACTGTACAGAGGTGTGACAGCAGTAAGGTGTTTTCCTCGGACAACCAGCATGACAGCGATGCTGCCTTCTCACAAGGAGGGGTGGGGTTAGAAAAGATTGACCCTAAAAATGTCACACCTCACCTTACCCCACGGATTTCCGTCTCCGGCGGTAAGGTCTCAACAATTACGGAGCTAACACGAAAATTACTCATAAAAAGGCCGTGCGCGACCGGCCTCAAGTAGTTGTCCCTTGGGCTCTGCGGTCACGCTCTCAAGTCACTAAGACCACCTTTAATCCAATTTCCTTTTTAGGTATCTCCAGAAGAATCCTTCCACAGTGTGAGCAGCCGAGAAGTGACAACCACCTTAAAATACTTCCAACAGCACTCGAGACAACTGTATTCATAATCAACCTCCCTCTTCAATTCCTATTATTCCTCCTACATCGGCTTTCAACTCTAAACGTCCTCCTTTGGCTGCCACCACAGCCAATGATTCTAGTGCGCAAAACACTGTCCCAGTTCTACTGAAACCACGCTCCAAAATACACTTTGGAGACTTCAACGTACGCACCCTATGTCAAATCGGTCAGCAGGCTTTCTTGGGTGAGACTCTAGAATCTTGTACCAGTGATGTATGTTGAGTCTCCAAAACACGCACACAGGATCCTAGTGTGGTCATTCACTTGACCTCACCTCGCCAAAACGGAGCTGACGAAATACACCCTCAGTGTATCTGGCGATCCGATGGCTAGTTCTTGTGGACTGGCAGGTGTAGGCATAGCACTAAGTACGAGGGCAGAAGCACTATTAGAGTGGGTCCCCGTTAACAGTCGAGTATGTGCTGTTCGGTTAAATGGCTCCGTAAGAACACGGAAACACAAGTCGTTGACTTTTCGTCGTTACTGCCTACGCTCCCACTGACTGCAGTCCGGATGAAGTGGGAGATGAATTTTACAGAAAGCTTTCCGAACTTCAGAAAGCTAAACGTTCAGACATAGTACTCGTAGCAGATGACTTTAATGCCCAGGTAGGTAGCTTAAATCAAACAAAAAGACATTTAGGTTGGTATTTTGGTATTCCGGCTCAGCGAACAGATAACGGTGGTCGTCTGCTGCAACTGTGCTCAAACAATCGTTTATTTTTATCAAACACTAAGGAGAGACATCGCCTAACATGGCGACCCTCTGCACCAAACCAACGATGGACTCAAATAGACCATATTGCTATCAGTCATCGTTGGAGAGGGTCGATAGAAGATTGTCGCTCATTCTGGAACACCTGATTGAACTCCGACCGTGCTTTAATACAGACACGCATCTGCCTGTGCCTTACTGGACGCAGAAAAGCCACACTAAAAAGATCCATTAAAATTGAATTGAGTAGTGAGAAAACCAAAAGTAGGTTCCAGCAACAACTGAGGTTAAACTTGAGTAGTCCTGAAAACCAGGCTGACGCAGATGTTTCTTGACAAGATATACAAACAGCTGTGGAAACAGCAGTGACATATATTAGTGATTTAAACCAGAGTTACAAAAACCAATGAAGAGTGCTTTTTCTCCCTCTCGATACATATGTATACGAGAATAGCATATACTAATCATATACAAATCCATTTTACATTCCCCTATCTTTTGATTCTTTCCGATTTATATTGTGTTTACTCTTATTTCCCAAATCACACAGTAGCTCGTCTGTTGTGGGAATTTCATCCTGGTTAACCAAACTCAAGACACTGGTCAAGATTTTGAATGCTAACACTGAACACGGATTTTGAATCAGCTTTTCGGAAACCGCGTATCCCGTTAAAGTTTACCTCCTTCAACGTTTGCACAATGCAGATCGAACATAAAATAGGTTCGGCTATATTGTATGAAAGCCTGAATATCGACGTCTGCTGTATGTACGAAACTCTTTTTCAAGGCTCAAGTGAGATACTACAAACTTCTCTATCTGCCGGTTTGAAAAGTTTGGTTTACATGAGTTTATCCGAGGACATTGTCGCATCTTGGTTGGCGTCAATATCGCACCAAAGGTAAAGCAGAGGTAGCGCTAATTCACTGAATCCCCATTAACAATCTTTTATGTGTCCGTAGACTAGAAAGCTCCGTCAGAGCAAGGAACTGGTGTAGAAGTTAATATCAAATCTTTGGCTCTGGCGTTTGATTCAATAATCCGTTTGGCTAAATAGCATTTTGGTACTACAGTTTGTTAGTTCGTGATAAAAACTCTAATTCCTAAACCTAAATTCTGATTTCAATTCCTCATGCTAAGTTGTAACCCCTTTTTGGCCCTTGTAAGTAGGCAAACTTTTCCAAGGGTACTCTGGCGCCTCTTTTATCTGGTGGATACCTCAAATCATCAGACGTCTGTAAAGCGTTTCAACATTCGGAAATTGACGAAATGGTAGTGGTAGGCCTTGTCTATGTACCAGATCGGTGTTTTGTAAGTCTCAAGTCTCTAAGGAACGCAACTGATCATTTGAAACCACACTATTTCTGACAACAGACCAACATAATTATAATGCTGCATATTTTTTCAAACTATTTGACCAATTGCATTGGTCTCAACATTCAAACGTTTGTAATATGAGTCCTATTTGTATTTAATAATTAAAATGGTTGTGGACAGAATAGAAAAAGCTTTTGCTTAACGAGCTTCCGTGTTTACTAACAGTGGATCACCAATACCTTCAGGCAGGAACCTAGGTATACCAACGATAGTAGAGGAAAAACAAATCGGTAAATCATAGTAGGATATTATACTTAGTCCTTAACAATAGGTTAAGTTGTCTCTTAAAGGACTCATGGGAAGTCTCTTGGACTAGCTTAACCGGCAGTAAATCCCAGCCTATGACAACTCTTATGGAGTATAAGTTGTGTCTACAGTTCGTTTTGCTTTGTCTCTAGTTTTTGGGTGTTACCCCTTCGTTAAACCGCGTAGACAACCTAACGATGGCGTGATTGACAAAAATAACAAATATAATATGCCAGTCGTCAAGGACAGAAACCACACAAAAGACAGAAAGCGAACCTGACTGAGTCCTGGCACGGAGAGGAAAGTTTAAAAACCCCGCCTAATTGGATATGTCGAAGTTATGCAAACGTGTTTGCATTGTGATGCAGAAAGAAGCAGTGATTTGATATCTCATTAAATTTTGAAAGTTTTCGCAGAATTTAATTCTAATTATGATGAAATATGATATGACATCCAATATCACGTCATGTGAGGTACCACTTTTTCAGATTTCAGTCTTTACAACAAACTGTTTTTCTTGTTTAGTGCTAATCTAAAACAGCTTGAACTTCTCAAATTTTGGTATCCAGCTGTTTGTTACTGCGACAACCCTTCTTACTCACAGAAATGTTGAAATGTAAATATGTAGTGTCTATGACCATTGCTATTCATTTATATATATATATATATATATATATATATAAACTCACTGCTCTTACAATTCACTTCTTAGCGCGCTATTCAAAAAGGACAGTGGTATTTTTCCTCGCTGAGTATATTCTATTGTTTTGATCGTTTACTACGTATCAAGACTACTGTTTTCACCTTAACTGAATTTATTTCATTTAAAGTATTCGATTAGAATATCGTCTTTGTTTCTAAAGTAGTTTGTCATCGGTACTTATGAGTACTCTGTTTTTCTATTGTATCTGTTAGTACTTTTGGTTCGAGCAATCTACAGTTTTCCACTTTTCTTTGTTCATAGATCATTTTTGTCTGTGAGTATTATTGCGTCTAGTTCATTTTAAAAAAAGACCCGTGTTTAAATGACTGGACAGTGCAAAAAAAGCAGTTGCAAACGTCCGGACTGTCGTTATCCTTCTGAAAGCGGCATGAAGTGCGATGAGTGTAAAGTCTGGTACCATGAAGTTTGTACAAACATAACGTCTGTGGCTTTCAAACGGTTCAGTAAAAATATTTGCGTATAGCTTTGTCAACAGTGTTGTAAACAGCTTGCTGACCGAAGCCATCTCACTGGTAAGTGCTGCAAAAAAGTGTTTGGGCAAGCGTGGTCAAGACGCATCAACCAGTACTCGCTCTGTCGACACGCAAATCGGTGTGAAGCAAACTCAAGTGAGTCCGAAAACAGCTGACTCGCACCGACCAAAGGAGGAAGAACAGTCTTCATAGCGACCTGTCCTAACTAAAAACTCAAGGAAAGAAGTTTCTTCTGTCTCACGTCTTAGTGGTATCCAGAAAAAAAAACATAGAAGCCGCGATCGCAAGGCTCGATCGGTTTCTAGCGGGAAACATAACCTGACCTCACAAGTCGTCGACAACCCTCCAGAATCCTGCAGTATGTGTGACGCGACTGTGGTTGCTTCACCAAACAAATGGGTACAGGTTGTAAGAAAGGAACTAAATGACGATACAAAAGGGAGTCCTGCCCCCATAAAAGCAGTCGAGAGACCGAAGGCTGATCACAGTGACAGATCAGTTATTTTTCATAGGATCAAGGTGAACGAAATCTCTGGACCAAAAACTCGTTTTAAGAATAACATTGTTCTGATAAAACAGCTACTTAATCAACTCATACCTCAAAATATCTCCGGAGTCACCTTGCTAAAGGTGTATAGACTAGGTAGTCTAGCGAACTTGAAGCCTAACCAATCCAGATTGCTTAAAGTAGCATTCAAATCTTCGAATGAAAGGGACTTAATTTTACAGAATGGACATAAATTAAAGGGTTTGGGAGTTTTTATCCGTAAGGATAAGGACGCTGGCGAAAAAAAACTTAAAAATTGTAAATTTTTGGGTTGTGATGCCGAAGCCACTCTGGGTGAAGCACGAAGCCATTTAAATAGGCTTCGGATCTGTTACACTAATGCCCGAAGCTTGCTCAATAAGCGATCGGAACTAGGTGAACAGATTGACTCTACAAAGCCAGTCACAGAAACCTGGCCGACACAGTCTATAGATAGTATGGAACTTGATTTCGAGGGTCTTACTCTAGTAAGGGCTGACAGAATACAAAAGCGTAAAGGAGAGGGAGTAGCTCTATTCATTAGGAATTCTACCCCATTTTTCATTATCGACAGTGCATCCCATGAGAGTGGGACGTGTGAATTGGTTAGTTGCCGCTTGAAATGCAAGGGACAAGAGCTGCTGATTGGTTTGGTCTGTCGTAGTCCAAGCTGTGGGGTAAATGATGTCCTGCTAAACAGGCTCAATACTTGATCGCAAAGTGGTCGATGTCTAATCCTAGGGGACTGTAATGCACCTATGGTAGACTGGGAAAATCTGCAAGCTGAATCGTCAGATAATTCCTTCGAGCAGGAACTGTTTGATGCGGTTATCACATGTGCCCTAGTGCAACATGTGAAAGAAACGACTAGGTACAACCCAGACATTGAATCTTCCTTACTAGATCTTATGTTGACGTTGCGAACCTTCTTTACATGCCACCCCTAGGTAATGATCACGCAGTTTTAACATTTGACTTCCATATAACTGCCAATATCGAGCACGCTTCAGCTCAATCCAAACCTAACGTCTGGAAAGCAAACATACCAGATATCATGCACTCAGCATCGTCAGTAGATTGGACAATAGACCCAGAGTTCTCAATTGAAACGGCTTGAGACGCATTCCGAAATTTATACTTAAAAGTTACCGCACCCCACATCCCTTGGATTATACCAAGGAAGCCTAGAAACTCCCCACCATGGTTCAGTAGAGAGACCCGCATAAGAAGAATGTGGGATAGATTTAGTTTACTGGGGACTGATGAGACAAAATCTCAGTATCGAAAAGCTCGAAATACCTGTGCCTCGACCCTCCGTAAGTCCATAAAGTTGTACGAGGAAAAAATTGTTAAGGAATCCATAGAATGTTCTAAACGTTTGTATTCCTATATAAACCAAAGGACAAAAAGAAGAGGAGACAGTACTGCCACATCATTAAGGGAGGATGACTTTCGTAAGGCTTAAGTGTTCTCAAACTACTTTTGCAATGTTTATACCATAGAAGCACCCTTCCCGCCAGCGCATACAAACCCCACACACACATACACTTGATAGCGTGACCATTAAAAAACTTGATGTCTTTTGTCTGCTAATTAAGCTTGACATAGGTAAATCCATGGGGCCCGATGAATTGCATCCTAGGCTACTAAAGTAATTGTCTAACTTCGTTACGAACCCTTTAAGTATATGTTTTAAGCTATCCGTTACGCAGGGTCGTTTACCATAAGACTGGAAGAACGCCATAGTAAGTCCTGTCTTCAAAACAGGTATGAAATGTAAACCTGAGAATTACTGACCCGTTAGCCTGACTAGTATGGTTGTTAAAATCTTAGAAAAGATTATCCGGAACGAGTTGTTTAAGTACCTCTTTGTAAACCGGATAGTTTCGGAGAAGCAGCACGGTTTCAGAATAGGTTATTCTTGTCTCACTAACTTGTCAGTCGCTCTTGAAAGCTGGTGCGCTTTTATGGACCAAAAGTTACCTGTAGACGTAGCCCACATTAATTTCAGCAAAGCTTTTGACAAAGTTCAACACAACAGGCTGTTATATAAGCTAAGAAATGTCGGAATTAGAGGCAATCTATCACTGTGGATAGAAGACTACCTAGTTGTGCACCAACAAAAAGTGCGGGTGAACTCAAAGTTATCTAGCTGGGAAGCCATGCTTAGTGGAGTGCCCCAGGGTACAGTTTTGTATGTAAATGACCTTCCTCGCCTAATATCATCATCGGTCTTGCTATATGCTGACGAGATGTGGAGAACGATACGACGTAAGAGTGATAGCTTAGAACTCCAAAATGACCTGAAGAAATTATCCGAATGGTCTCATACCTGGCAGCTGCCGATAAATACTTCCAAGTGTATGTGATGCATATCAGTCATCAAGGTACAGATACATACACGATGAATAACACTGAGCTACCTATTGTCCAGACACACAATGATTTAGGACTTATCATTAGATAAGATTTAAAGACTACTGCACACTGCCGTGCAATAGCCGTCAAAGGTTTTAGAAATTTATAATCAATACGTAGGGCCCTTACTCATGTCGGCGCTCAAACGTTTTTGACTTTGTATACAGTGTTCGTACGTCCTAAACTTGAGTACTGAATACAAGCGGCTATCCCTTTTTAAAAAAAGACAGTGAGCTTTTGGCAAACGTCCAGAGAACAGCAACTAAGCTGATTCCCGGAATAGCGAAGCTTCCATATGGTGCTCGACTGGTCAAACTAAACCTATTCCTTTTGTCATATCGTAGAACTAGAGGCGACTTGATTACAGTTTCCAAATTGCTTAGTGATAAATTTACACCCGATATGCCCTCATTTTTCTTGTCTCCCAAAACAGAGAATTTACGAGGGCACTCCAAAATGTTCACAAGCCCAGAACAAATTACTTGTCAGCTGACTACCGACTTTCCCATCGAGTCATCAACGAGTGGAATTCATTGTCTCAGCACGTGGTTGAGGCTTCATCCGTAGATTCTTTCAAAAGAAAGTTGGATTAACTGGGAGAACACGATTGTCAGGACTAACACAGGCCATCAAGCCTCCTGTCCTTTCCAAACTGAAACTGGAACTGAAGTCACTCTTTGAAATTCAATAACATGCTGTTACGGAATGTTTTCAACAGAGACTTATAGTTAAGTCCGTGTCGGAGAACTAAAGATATAGATCAAATTGGCCTACAGTTAATGAAATAAATTGAGAGAGATATCTATCCAGGTCGTAGACACATAAGTTTGTCAACAAATAGTCCCAAACTCCTTGGGCCAAATTGTTGTAACTTGTGGTCTTGTGCCTTGTTAATATATTAGAGAATAGTGACTTATCGACCATATCAATGACGAATATACCAGTACGAGCAGTCTATAGATTTTATCAGTCCTGCCTAGCTCTGCCTGTTGAGTTCAAAACATAAATCTCAGCATCCGCAATATGAATCATGTATTTCAAACGTACTAGGTTCATATGCAAGCCAAACAGATTATATCGAACCACGAAATAAGGAACAACATTTGCACAAGATCTAGCCAAAAGTGGCTTTGAATATGGGAGACTGTAGTTAATAGAGTGGGTATAATTTAAGAATGGCAAATCTTATAACAACAGTCTGTAAGTCAAATTGAAGCTTATAATAAGAGGAATATAGTTATACATCGCCTAGTTACTCAATAGCTATACAATAAGAATATACGTATAAAATTTTTCCACAAATAGTTCTCAAAACTAACCGTTTATAATTCCCATCGGGATATATCACAAACTGCTAAACCCCCAGAAAATGATTACAGATTATAACGTTAAATGAATCCCCAAAATAAATAGCTCTGTAAGTTTTCGACATTAGATGCTGACCACATTAGTTTTAGTGGACTCATCTAGCTGAAGGCGTCCGGTCATGCATCCGCACCAGATCACGAGTGGAAACGTCATGTTCAACAACCCCTGCAATTGCTAGCCAGATTAGATCAGACGATCCTCGATATATTGATAGCCTATAAAATATATCTTCGAACCTCCTCGCTTCTGTCTTTTGATTTCATTTGGTGGGTATGATTCATATTAGGTGTTACTGTTTAAAGCGTTGTCAAACTTCGAGTACCTGTAGCATCTTCAAGATTAACGTCCATCTCTTAAATTGATTGTGTTTGATTCATCAAACGTACCTACCACAACGAGAATAGTCCAACGACAAATCAATGATAACGGTAAGAACATTAACAACCCATAACAATGTCTGCTGAAGAATCAAACCCCCATAATCTTCTCAGTGTTTCCAGTGTCGATCCGCTGAAATTCATAAAGAACCAAAAGCAAGCCTAGTTGTCGCTTCTACATTTATGTCAACTTTTCAGCTCTGTAAACCTGTATTCAATAACAACATGTTCACTCAGCCTTGAATATAGAAACGAAGTGTCTTATTTTATTCGACATCGGCAAATGTGGGTCAGTACCGTTAACAGCTATGGCAGATTATAGACTATATGTTATGAACAAACCAATCAGATTTAGGATAACAGGGCTTGGATTTTGGCGTCAAATTCATTCATCCATTTAGCTGAATAGATTTTCGGCATTTTAGCTAGTGTCCGTCTGTGATGAAAACTCTAAATCTAATTCCTAACCACAACCACCAACTGTAAATCATAATCTTTATTCCACACACAGGTTTTTAACCTCATGTAGCCCTAGTAAATCAATGCACATTCTCAAGGTCACCTTAGAGCCACCCAAAGGTTGCCCATGATTTATGGTCTCATCGCCAATTCCTATGGCGTTTAGTTTTTAAGCCCATAGATGTTGCTCTGGATCATCATTTAACGAGGTGTCTAGACTCCAGCAATCTCACCAGATACCTTGTTATTTACCGAGTAACTCAGTGTGGGGGAGCTATATTCCAACTTCTGCTCAAACATGTTTGGTTGTACCTAACCTCGATGAGTTGAATCTTATCGTTTCGATCGGTTGTTACAAGTCGGGATTACGGTTTTTCACTGTAACAGGACTACTTACAATTCAGTACATATAAAGTATTACAAACAGTATCGTATTTCACGAGAGGTCTTACATTTGTACTCCTTTTTGGTACGATAGTTTTTCTGGTCGCTGTACATCTTAAACTTAACGGTTGTCGGTTCGGTTTTATCTTTTAATCCAACTCTTGGGTCAGCTTTTCCCTCTGTTAGTTTTTCTAAGTCATTTGTCCGACAAATGGACGGCGCAAAAAAGCATTTTCCGACAGTCGAGTATTCGTTAGTCTGAGGGTAGTGGTGTGCAGGGTGATGAGTTCAAAGAATAATACAACGAAGTCCTCATTAGCCTAACAAGATTTGTGCAGTAATCTCAGCTATGCTTCTCGGATCCAATGAGCTTATTACCAGTAGTTGTTGTGCTGGTGAAGGTAGCTACAGAGCATTGTGCTACAGGATAACTAAAGATGTTTGACTGATTAAAACGTTCCTAATGAATGTCAATGATTTCACTGTTAGTTTTGGATGTATTTGCTTTACTCAACTTCTGAACTTGTTTGTTTGTATCATTATTTTCGGACACTTTGGTTTGATATTTGGGAGTTTTTGCTCCGGGAACCTACAAAATTGGAGGTTCGTTTTGTAATTGTTTTAATTATTGTTAGGACGACAATTAGGTCGACTATCTGTAAATGGCTAATAAACTTTGCTAC
Source organism: Schistosoma spindalis (assembly GCA_946903255.1). Classification (NCBI taxonomy): domain Eukaryota; kingdom Metazoa; phylum Platyhelminthes; class Trematoda; order Strigeidida; family Schistosomatidae; genus Schistosoma; species Schistosoma spindalis. The sequence goes on along the minus strand of OX336416.1, from coordinate 59,741,148 downwards.
CTAAATTGGAGCTTGGTTCGGTTGTTAATTTGGGTTCGTAAACTGCGAATAAATCGATATACCATGTCTCAATAACGGGAGAGAGAGTGAAAACTTGAACTTAACACTCTGTGCCAAGCGCAAATTTGCTGGACGCATATGATGATATATGCTACATTTGTGCACAAAGCGAAGCGCAAGCTCAAAGAGGATCAGTTCACGTCTGATGAAGAACCGCCTGTGAAGAGATTTATCGGAAATAAAAACTCAATAAAGCAGATAACGAAGCAAGTTTCTTCAGTGCTCTGTCCCCTTAATTGCAGCAGTCGGGAAGAAACCTAGCAAACTCTACCGTAAGGTTAGGTCCGTTTTTGACAGCAAGACTAATAAAAGGTAAAGCCCGAATATCCAAGTCTTTTCTAGATTCCTAGACTGGATGGGACCGAACTGTGACTGAAACTCCAGAGAAAACCTAGGATTAGGTACGGGCTCATAGTAAGAAAGAAAAGAACGATCTAAATTCACAAAAGAATGGCGAAATTCTCTAACCGTGGTCGGGAAGCGAAGGGTAGTTAGTGGTACCAAGCCACTTTTCTTTCACAGACTACAGAAGAGTAAGATTTCTGAGCCCATAACTCGTTATAAACATCATATTGGCTTTATTATAGACTCTACCAACACAGATGTAATACCCAAGATAGAAAAGTGGCTGATTAATTCTTTAGAACAATGAGAACATTATTGCGAAAATTGTGGGTTCGCTAGGGCTGACAATATTTAGAAGCATAAGCGAGAAACCCTATTTGTTGAAAATAACAATCTTTTCCCGCTACGGATGACAAATTGCATGAAAACAAATTGTGTGAAGTAGTCAGCCATTGCTTGAAAAGCAAGAAACAAAACTGGCTGATTCGCTTGTTTTGACATATTCCAAACTGTGAGGCGAATGGTGTCTTTCAGGCGAACTTAACACTCAGTCTCCTAGTGATTGAAATTAAGTCTACAGAGACTTAAATGTATCTACATAAAGCTAGAAAACCCTGTCAGGAAATCCTTGTAAAAAAATTATTTAACATAATTATCATATGTATTTTATAGCAAACATATGAAGGAAGCAGCTAACCACTAATTATGCGACGAGAGAACACGTTGGAGATCCCTCCACAGTACTGTCACTTATTTGTTACTTCTCCTTGTCGTGTATTTCAACCTTTGTTCAAGTATCTTTTAATCACACTTTATGTTCTTTAGTCTTTTTCGTGTGACCTTGGTTGAAGGAATACCTTCGTTACCTAATTTTACCATTGCTTTTTGCTAGGCTATTGACTGTGACGTCGCGTTTAACTAAAGTCAAGGTTGGGGCGTGGTTCATTGAATGGCTGTTATCCTCGGACAGTCTGCTTGGAAAGGTTGCCGGAACCCGCGCAGATAGATATCTGATCCCATATTGTCGAGAATATTTTTGTTAATTCCCATGTATCGAACTTTTTTATCATATTTTCCTTTTTTGGTTTTTAGTACGTTAGCTCGCGTTAGTGAAGCCTTCAACTGTATAGCACAGACAGTACCGTTCGAGGTATTTCGCGCTTTTGACATAATTCACTCTCAAACTCAATTTGGAACCGTTTAAGTTAAACACAGAGTTTGTGTTTTGATATAATTTAATATGAGCAGTAATTATACAAGGAACTATACATAAGGCGTCCGCAGGATATTTAAAATACTTTTTGTTACTGTGTAATCCTAAGAATGAAGGGAGATGGCTACATTTCAGGATTGTATGGAAGGAGTAATATTATGTCACTGGTGAAAGATGATTAAAATAAAGCATATATACTATCAAATCACTTCAACAATTTTTACACCATAAAAACACCCGTCTCTAGAGTACAAAACTACTCTTGTTACAGCAAATATTGTGGGCTTTGAAACCCGATGTATTCGGTCCACTAAATAAACATGATGTAAGTACATCTATGAGATTCAATAAATGCATTTGTACTAAAGGAAATCTCACTCACTATACACTCAAAGTTTCTCTGGTGAGCGATTACGTACGACACATCAAAACATGGTTAATAAACAAATTAGTCGAGTACATGAAATCAACTAAAACTTTTTGACCGTGTGGATGTTGTTCTTGAGGTGTGTTTTAAGAGTTGCGTACTTACTTGTGCGTGTGACTTTCATGGAGGAGCATAATCCGCCAACTCGGATTCTCCAACCAAACCTATCCTGAGTTCTCGTTTTCATTTGTTTTAATTTCTGTGGTCTCTTTTGACATCTGCCTCCAATTCCAGATTCCATGTGTTTATTATTCTTCCACTTGTCCTGTTAGCATTTGGCTCATTATGGGATCTCACGAGATTTTGATGATAGACATACCCCATTGGGGATCGATTTGAAGAAAGGAATATCACATAAACTTTGTAACACTCATGATTTGGGCGTTTCCCACGCGTTTGAGTACTAGAACACTGAAATTGAACCAATGGGTGTATTTGAAGATAAACTTTATTAAGGGTGATAACTAAGGGTTTGTTCCGTATCTCCCCTATCAATGACTCAGTTCCATGTTTTTTGGTATGCTGAATAATGGTAGAGTAACCGAATAGTGATAGAAGTCAGAGTTATCGCCGAAGTTCACCATAGGTATATGATGTACTCATAAGTCGTTAGTGATATGAACCTTGTGACGGTTGTCAGTTGAAAATTATGCGTAGTCCTCTGGTCGTGGGTGTATATCATTGACCTTAATCAGCAGAAGGGTGAAAGGTGTGGGTAGTGTGTAGAACACAAGAGAAGGAATAAATTTGTCTTCTTGATACCCCAATTTTTACGAGTGTATCACATCCAGATTTTTTAATTTTCGTATTTGTACAGTAGCGAAACCAGGATGCCTTACTTGAAAGAAACAATTATCCGTGTTAGACTGGACTTGAGAAGCAGATCGAATTCATGAGAGTAAAGAAAGTAATTGCCGCGTAAACAATACTTGCGGTTTGTGTCTATAGATAAGGGAACACTGGGAACCTTTCGAACTTCCCTCCAACGGTTGTAAGATATGGAGCAAAGTCATGTCGCTTTCTGGAGCAAACTGTTAGCTGTGTACTGTTGTGTAAAACACTATGAGAGGCCTAGAACTCTCCATGTTTATCAATCCATGACTTTCGACGCTTTCTATTAACTCATCATCTTACAGGTACTTGTCTCAACCATCCCACTTATTCGAACACATGTATAAGTTTATTTCCGGTATACTAGTATTTCTGGTAAAAACTATGCAATCCCAGACACGTTGTCAATGATAAATTCCTTCAGTCAACTAAACAGGTTTGACATTGTCAAAGTAGGTCAAAATAACTACATCAACGTATAACTGGGTCCCTAAAGCTTCAGAGTACACAGATGGGTAAGGACACCTTACCATGCAATTCGTCATGAAATTGCTCATCTTAGCCAAGACATTGTCATCAAAACGTGTTTGTTTCATTATACAGCATGTCTCGGGCATGTTGGTGGATACAGACTACTTGGTTGGGGTCCGCATGACTGTCGTAACCAATGGTTGGAGACTCTTGGTGACATGGCTCAGAATCGATCAGAATGGCGTCGGTGTATACACTCTCTGTCTTCCTTTAAACTAAGAGATTAAAATCACCTCAAATCTTTCTTTCTACGAACTAACTTTCTTCCTGCGCTATGTCCTTATATGCAATCTTTCTTTTACATATTACCACCACTGAATTAACTACTTCTATGGATCTGGTATTCATCTTATTGTCGTGATGAGGCGTGAAAATTTGGACTGATGCATATGTGTGCCTGGTTCTACGTTGTAGTTGACTGACATATTATGTCGGTACACAAGCTGCCGGAAACACAGAGTATTCTAAGATTCACCCTTGAAGCACTTACGATGCCACCGCAATTTCCATATTAATGGTAATGATAGCTTCCCGTATTTTGTCGTATAGGATTTAATTAGTTGAACAGTACCAGAATACGTGACAAATAGTGTGGTTGCACTGTCAGACGTAACCAAAGCGTTACTTTATTATGTGTTTTTGTGCACTGTGTAGGAGTCAGTTACTGCCGGTGGTTGTTTATTATTGGTATTGTAACATTTTCTGGGTGGCTAAGCCGTATATTTTAACTGCTTAAAGTGACGAGTCTGATGCTACCACGATTTCCGTTTAGCTTCGGTCTAGGATGAAGACTGTTTGGTATTGTGGTGTAATTCAAACTGTTTTGACCGACTTGACATATCAGAATCCTTACAAGAAAGACTTTCGGTTGCTGGTTGAAAATTATACCCAAACCATTCGATGTGCTGAGTAAGCTACTGAGTTCATGCTATGGCAGAATGTCTTCAAGGACAGTTGAAAACCGCCTTTAAGTTATGAATGAACCACAGTAGATATACACTTCTGGGCTAATCTTAATCAAAATTCGCGATGCTATGAAAGGTGGCACTGGATTAATTTAAAACGTGGTTGCTTGCGGCAGGGCATTTCGAATGTTGGGACGTTTTGTGAAACCGTCATGTAACAGTATGGGCACAAAGATTACTCAGTGGGTCATAAATCAACAACAAGAAGAAAAGTGTCCCAATGACAGAAAATTATGTTAGCGTACTTGACATTATGGATCAATCAGTCGAATCAGATCGAATTCCTAAGGCTTGCAGTTATTTATGTAGTTTCTATACTGTGGATTTGCTCAGCATTGCACTATTGCACATTACTAGCGCGAACAGTGAAAGTGGTGATACCTTTTCGCTACGTTACCCCTAGCCTTCAGACTAGTAAGAAAATACCTGATCTCAATTTCATAAATCAAGGTGTCTAACATTCTGTTTGTCTTAAATCAAAATACTGAACGCTATAGTGGCGATATACGGCAGTTGAAAAACTTTCTTGCTGAAATCTACGATAAACTCAACTATTTAGCGCCGCTAACTAAATCATGGGCACTGAATAATAAAGACTTCGGACAACTCACTAAAGTCGAGAGCATCTTAGTATATGTACCTGAAGAAACTACGAAAAGACTTAAGTCTTCTTAAAATGAGGCTACCTACGATATCCCTGACCTCACAGTCCTAATTAAGCTAAGGGATGTTTGCCTTCGAGCACGTAGTATGCCGATTGCCAACTACCAAGTTACCCTCCTTAGAAAAGAATCGAACAAACCAAAATATCCCCTCCTGTTTATATTTAGCTATTGTAGCGATGCTAAACAATTTATTAATACGAGCAGAGGTATTAGCTAGTTGGTTTCACACAGAAACATAAACGTCACTCCATACGTAACACCTTGCTAACATTGTGTAAGGAGACATGGATTGATAGGGTCGCATGGTCATGTTACAGCAAATAACCAACTAGATACAACTCCCAATACTGTAAAGAGTATTAAACACATCTGTCATGCTCATGATATGAACACACAAATGACAGATCATTCTGTGTATCTAGATATGTCTACATATCAGAAATCTCCAAAAGGATACGGATTCCCACTGATACCAGAAAAATGAACGACATTTACAGTTCTACCCTAGGTTGCTCTAATAGCAAGGTACTGGAATAAAAGCCATATGAATATAAAAAACAAATTAAACTGAATCAAATAAATATTGGTTCTCCTAAACATGTTGAACAAGAATGTAGCGCGATGTCGAGTTGAGCTTGACTATGAACACTGCTACAAGACTACGTGCCAATTAACCAATAAGATCCTCGTAGGCCAATATCAGAAGACAGATGATGGCTGTAGTCGAGATGTATTTGTTGGCGATCTCATGGTATCGAAAGAATACCGAGATCGTGCCAAAGGAGTACAAATGAGATCGGCAAGGAAAGGTACGTGCGTAGTCACAAACCGCGTAGAAGTAATGGAGTACAATGGAAGACCGAAATGTCTGTTATTAGCACAGTTAAACAAACGAGCACAGTAAAACAGTCACTGGTAAAATTGGTTATAATAATAATTGTTTTCACTGAACCAATCGCGTTCTGTTGACAAAATTAGGTCACTACAGGAGCCCTCCGCTAGAAAGGGTTTACAATTTCGATAGTTAGCGGTTTGGTTCGTGGGACTGATCGGCAGAAGTGCGTTGTAGGACGGAGGAAATTGGCGGAACAGGAAGTGATCGTCGATTCTCGAGCTGCCAAAGGAAGTCTTTTGCGTAGAACGGTACCAGGAGAAGTGTGCTGTTTTTGTTGGTCGAATTAGCATACTACACCAGAGTGGTTTGTATCCAGGATCTGATGATTGCGTTCGTAGGGATGCGGACCAGAAAACGCTGCAGACGTAGGACGAAACCATGTTGAGCCAAGAAACTGGAAGCGACCATAACGACCAAGCGTATGTCAGGCGAATTCGAGACCAGATAATCGACTGAGTGCGTTGACTAGAGCGTGGGTGATCAGGCCAGCTTTCGCCAAGGTTGACTGAAGTCGACGTTACCAAACGGGCGATGGTCGGAGGCGTGGGTTCAGGATACAAAAAAATCAAAAAAAGAAAAGTGTAGCATGCGTGTAGTATAGGAATAATCCTACACCGTATCTGTTATTGACTGTGCGTTTAGTCGCGAAAGCGTACGGGTAATCGTACTCGGCGACCGTAACGTGAGACGGTAGTCTCGTTTGTACTTCGTGAGCCTGCGATCTCATCCGAGGAGAAGGGCAGCGTGGTCTGCCGATCTGGACGTGAGACGGAAGTCTCGTCCGTAGATAGTGCAGATGACGCGTGTTGTTGACCGGGACGTGAGAACGAGGTCTCTGATGTATCTAGCGTGGGATCCGAGGTAGACGTAGAGATCCCGCTAGAAGATTTGATAGGTCTAGCATTGAGTCTCAAGTTATCGGGTAGGGCAATGTCATCGACGTGTGCTGGTTTGAGACGATCAATGCTGACGATCTTGACGCGGCCGTGTCGATCAACCTTGAAGGTCTTTTCGTGACGGGAGATCACGTGAAAAGGGCCTTCGTAATGCCGTTGCAAAGGTTTGCGTACCAAATCTACTCGTATGAAAACATGTGAACGGGTAGATAATTCTCGAGGGAGAGCGACCTGTCGATGTTGTATTCGAGTTGACACCGGAGACAGCGTTTGCACAAATGCAGACAGTCGATGGACGTAGTCTGATTTACCGGAATCATTACTGCTCCGTGGTGTGAAGAATTCCCCAGGCAGACGCAATGTCGTGCCGTATATAACTTCAGCGGTGGAACATTAAATATCTGCCTTCAAACTCGTTCTGATGCCTAAGAGAACGAGCGGTAAGGTTTCGTACCGATTGTCGTTTTCGTGTGCTCGAAGAGCACTTTTAAGTTGTCGATGAAACCTTTCGACTAAACCATTCGATGCTGAATGGTAGGCGGTAGTGCGTATGCGTTTCGTACCAAGCAGTCGGGTCAGTGAGGAGAATAATGCGGACTCGAATTGTTGTCCTCGGTCAGCCGTGACAGTCGAGGGACAACCGTACAATGCTAACCATCGTTCTACGAAGCGGTGAGCAACTGCCTTCGTCGTAATAGACGTGATGGGAATAGCTTCAGGCCATCTTTTAAAACGGTCAATGCACGTGAGTATGTGATCATACCCATGCGATGGTGGTAATGGTCCTACAACGTCTATATGAACGTGATCAAAGCGAGCATCAGGCGTAGCGAACGTGCCAATGGGGGCAGCTACGTGCCTGTGCACTTTTGATCGTTGACACTGTAAGCATTGCTTTACCCACATACGAACATCTTTATTCATGGACGGCCAGACGTATTGTGCAGCGATGAGACGTAATGTGGCTGCGATACCTGGATGAGACAATCCATGAAGGGCATCGAAGACGAGACGGCGATAGGCAGAGGGTACGATGGGTCGAGGAAGACCGGTAGAAGTATCACATAGGATAGTACCTGAGCTAGTAGCTAGGGGTACTTCCTGGCACTGAAGGGATGAAGATTGTGGTGCTTCTGTACAGACAGGATCGTTTGCTTGTGTGGCGGCCATAGTAGGAAGATCGAGCACCGGTAAGGTAACTGCATTCGTCTGGATACGTGATAGAGCATCGGCAACATATTTCGACTCGCCTTTAATGTGACGAAGGTCTGTCGTGAACGGGGAGATATAGTCCAAATGTCTGCACTCTCGTGGTGAGTAGCGGTCAGACTTGGTGTGCAGGGCATACGTTAAGGGCTTATGGTCGGTGAATAAGATGAAATGGCGTCCTTCTACTGCGTGCCGGAAATGTTTGATGGCACAGTAGGCTGCAAGCAGCTCGCGACCAAAAGCGCTATATCTCGTCTCCGTGGGAGTAAAGCGTCGTGAGAAAAATTCAAGCGGTTGCCAACTACCGGAGATATTCTGTTGCATAACGGCTCCTATAGCAAAATCTGATGCATCAACCGCTATACTAAGCGTGGCTGATGGGTCAGGATGAGCGAGAAGTGTAACTTTAGCGAGAGCCGTTTTGATCTCTGAGAATGCATTACGTGCGGTATCGTTCAGTTCTAATTTGCGTGGATTACCGCGTAGTAAATCGGTTAATGGTCGTAGCCGTTCTGCCGCGTGAGGGATGAAACGTCGGTAGAAGTTAACCAAACCGAGAAAAGCCTTCAGTTCCTTGATTGAGGACGGCACGTTGTACTCCTTGATTGCTCGAATTTTGTCCTCGCAAGGCAGAATACCCTCTTGTCTGATGATGTGACCCAGAAATATTATTTCTGATTTACCCAATTCACATTTCTCTGGGTTGATTACTATTCCATTATCCGAAAGACGTTGGAATAATAGCGTAAGATGCTGATAATGTTCATCTACGTTTGATGATGCGATCAGCAGGTCATCAATATAGACGTGAACAAAATCCAAGTCTCGTACTATGCTATCAATAAACCTTTGAAAAGTTCGAGCAGCATTCCGTAATCCAAATGGCATTCGTAGGAACTCAAACAGACCGAAAGGAGTCGTGATAGCAGTTTTCTCGATATCTTCAAGAGCGACTGGGATCTGGTGATATGCTCGTACCAGGTCGATTTTAGAAAAGATAGTCGTGTCCTTGAGCGATGCCGTGTATGTGGGGGATGGGGTAGCTACCAAAGCGCGTAACTACGTTTAAAGCTCGGTAGTCGCCGCATGGTCTCCAACTAACCACGTCCTTTTTGCGCATCATGTGTAAAGGAGAGGCCCAAGGACTGTGAGAAGGACGAATAATACCAGCAGATAGTAAATTGTCAAACTCACGTTTAGTGAAGTCTAATTTGTCCGGTGCCAGTCGGCGTGGTCTTGCCGTGACTGGTGGTTCGCGCGTGACTATGTGGTGTACCACACGATTGGTCACCGATGAAATCTCCTCGAGCGGTTTAGTTATTCTGGAAAATTTCTGGAATAAAGCGTGGAATTTATCGTCACGCGAATAAAAAGTGCCGAGGATTCGGTACGCGTACATCGGAGTCTATTATATTAATACTATTCTTATCGTTATCCGTCATGTCGAGTATACTATATATTAAAAATTATGAAATTATACGACAGACGTGGATAGATGAACAATAGACTCACTGGATTGACTTCTTTGGAAGATTTGACCAGAGGTTGATGCGTGTTACCAGATTTGGCTCACCAATTGTAGCGCGATGTCGAGTTGAGCTTGACTATGAACACTGCTACAAGACTACGTGCCAATTAACCAATAAGATCCTCGTAGGCCAATATCAGAAGACAGATGATGGCTGTAGTCGAGATGTATTTGTTGGCGATCTCATGGTATCGAAAGAATACCGAGATCGTGCCAAAGGAGTACAAATGAGATCGGCAAGGAAAGGTACGTGCGTAGTCACAAACCGCGTAGAAGTAATGGAGTACAATGGAAGACCGAAATGTCTGTTATTAGCACAGTTAAACAAACGAGCACAGTAAAACAGTCACTGGTAAAATTGGTTATAATAATAATTGTTTTCACTGAACCAATCGCGTTCTGTTGACAAAATTAAGTCACTGCAAGATGACCCGAACCAACATGAATTCATCTCACAGAACTCTCATGAGATACCACTAAGTTCTTCAAACAAGAACAGAAGGGTGGTGAATAGGTACGGCTCAACCAAACTACCTCATGACTCTGATAGCAGCAGTGAACAGACTGACATATATATAATGTGGCCTACCCCAACCTCTATAAGTAGCAAGACTGATGGTGAGCACAAGCATAATCAACCTTTGAACACGCAGACTAATAACGGTTATCATAGTACCGGGCATAATGCTCATCTAATAGGGCCTAGATCAATTAATAAGTAAGGTAATATTGAATTCCTTGCCGTACACCATACCTTTAATCCCCGGGATCGCAATCGTAATTGCTTTTAGAACAAAAATGTTCCACATTCGACAGTACAAACCCAGTAAATAAAAAAGTTCCGAAGTATAAAAAGCGTCATAACAACTGCCAATTACATGCAGTAGATCCTCTCCAGGTTAACCCTTCTGCAAAAAGCTACGACCCGAGTTACCAGCTTATCTTACTTACTCAAACCATTTAAACTCTCCCCTGGGAGTTAGAAGAAATATGACGCCTCAGGGTGAAAGCCGAGTTCCTTCGGAAGCCATGAGGCCGATGCCCCTTCTAACAACCAGAGCAACAATTTTTATAGGTACATGGAACGTCCGGACAATGTGGGAGACCGGGAAGACCAGTCAAATAGCAACGGAAATGAGGAGATACAACTTGGCAGTACTGGGAATCAACGAAACCCACTGGACCCAAGCTAAACAACAAAGGCTAAATACGGGAGAGATGCTACTATACTCAGGTTACAAATAGGAAAATGCTCAACACACTCAGGGAGTTGCTCTAATGCTATCCAAAGTAGCACGAAATGCACTTGTAGGATGGGAATCTCACGGATCCAGAATCATCAAAGCATCATTCAAAACAAAGAAGGAGGGGATCACAATGAACATTATCCAATGTTATGCACCTACCAATGATAGCAACGACGACGTTAAGGATCAATTCTATGAGAGGCTGCAATCAATCATAGAGGAGTGCCCAAGAAAGGACCTCACCATTCTGATGGGAGATCTAAACGCCAAAGTCGGAATGGACAACACCGGATATGAAGACATCATGGGACTACATGGACTGGGAGAGAGGAACGAAAACGGGGAAAGATTTGCAAATCTGTGTGCATTCAATAAATTGGTCATAGGCGGTAAAACATTTCCACACAAACGTATACACAAAGCTACATGGATCTCACTGGACCACACCACAGAGAATCAAATAGATCATATTTGCGTCAATAAAAAGTTCCGAAGGACAATGGAAGATGTGAGAACCAGGAGAGGAGCGGATATAGCTTCAGATCACCACCTGGTTGTGGCCAATTAAAAACTGAAGCTACAGAAGAACTGGACAAACAGCGCTGCAAAGGTTCAATACAGCGTTCCTTCGAGATACTGACAAACTCAATGAATTCAAGATAGCTCTCAACAACATGTTCCATGCCTTACAGGATCTACAGAAGGAAGAAGAAACTACTATGGAGGACAACTGGAAAGGTATCAAAGAAGCATTAACTTCAACGTGTCAAGAGGTTCTGGGCCCCAAGAAGCATCATCACAAGGAATGGATCTCTACAGAAACACTGGACAGGATCAAAGAAAGGAAGAACAAGAAGACAGCAATTAACAACAGTCGAACACGATCAGAGAAAGTCAAGGCACAAGCTGAATATACAGAAGCAAACAAGCAAGTGAAGAAGAGCATTAGAGCCGACAAGCAAAAATACGTGGAAGAACTAGCAGCGACGGCGAAGAAAGCTGCAAGAAAAGGAAATATGAAACAGCTTTACGATACAACGAAGAAACTAGCAGGCAAATATAGTAAAGCAGAGAGCCCAGTCAAAGACAAAGAAGGAAGACCAATCACTGAGATTCAACAACAACGGAACAGATGGGCAGAGTACTTCGAGGAACTCCTGAATAGGCCGGCTCCAATGAATCCACCGGACATCGAAGTATCACATATTGATCTTTCTATAGATGTCAATCCACCAACGACGGAAGAAATCAGAATGACCATCAGACAAATCAAGAGCGGGAAAGCAGCAGGACCTGACAATATACCAGCTGAAGCGTTGAAGTCAGACATCGAAGTAACTACAAGCATGCTTCATCTTCTATTCAAGAAGATTTGGGAGGAGGAACAAGTGCCGATGGATTGGAAAGAAAGACACCTCATCAAGATTTCAAAGAAAGGAGATCTGAGCAAGTGTGAAAACTACAGGGGCATTACACTACTGTCAATACCAGGAAAAGTCTTCAACAGAGTGTTACTGAACAGGATGAAAGACACAGTAGACGCTCAACTTCGAGATCAACTAGCTGGATTCCGTAAGGACCGGTCGTGGACAGACCAGATTGCGACACTACGAATCATTGTCGAACAATCAATTGAGTGGAATTCAACACTGTACATCAACTTCATTGATTATGAGAAGGCATTTGACAGTGTAGATAGGAAAACGTTATGGAAAATTCTTCGACACTACGGAGTTCCTGAGAAGATTGTCAATATTATCCGGAACTCATACGACGGACTACAGTGCAAAGTAGTGCATGGAGGACAGCTGACAGACGCATTCCAAGTAAGGACCGGAGTAAGACAAGGCTGTCTACTCCCTCCCTTCCTGTTTCTTCTGGTGGTCGACTGGATTGTGAAGACCTCGACATCTGAGGGAAAACACGGAATACAATGGACAGATCAGAACCAAACTCCAGTCTTCTGAAGCAGTTGCTATCAGACGCCAAAAACCTGATTTATGTGTTCAGAAGGAAATGATTATTAATCTTTCCTTGCCTTGGTGACTAATATTCCTTCGCTGTATCTTAATATTTTTTCTTTTTCTTTAAACTCTTTCTTGCACTTACCACATCATTGAGTTTCATTCCAACTCTACTCATTTTATTCCTATCAATGTTTACTTGTTTCCAGCCCTTTGAACTGTTGTCACAATGTTCTTTTATATAAGGTATATATTTACAATATTCAGTCTATTAAATTTATTTACGCCCTTGCTATACTATACGAATATGTCTTCAATGTCACTTCCAACCAAACTTTTTCATGTAAGTAATTTAAACCCGTTATAATTTTAAATATCACAGGTTGTAAGCAGCTGACGAGAACCAACAAAATAAAAAATGAATTCATGCTATTCCGCTAGATTGTTTGTTCTTGCTATTTTCAAAAGACAAATGGAACTATGTGTATGAAATCAGATTAATTGATATGTAGTGTACGTGGAGCGGAAGTGAATCTGAAATGTTTATTAATATCAAAAACTAACACTATAGGAATGTACAAATTTACTATTAATTATCATAGTGTGAAATCTTAGGTTCATATTTTTCGCATAAAGATGAAAGCTGTGATTTGAATAATAAACAAACGAATAACCCAGTTCATGGTTATTTTAGGATAACTATGCCAAATTAATAGAAATGACTCACTTAAAATGTTCTGTTATTAGCAAAAACCACTGTAAATGACTATCTTATTACTTAACAAGAACAGTAATATCTCGACCTTGTTCTACTTGTTCATGTGTTAATCTTTAAAAAAATTTCCGAGATTCCTTTAATGATTTGTCAATCATTTACTGCATGATACACAAGTAGGTTTTTATTTAAGATTAACAAAAATAATTTGTATTGGGTAATTTGTTATAAATCATGACATTTATTATCAAACATGTTTATGCACAGGGAAATCAACTTTCTCAAGATAACAAAGCAAAATACCCATAAATCATCAAGTGGAGTATTAATTTGTCTGATGTTTTTTGGGAAGTCTATTGCAGTCGACCCCGAGTAATCATATTCTAATCTTTTTGTGAATTTCGAATGCCTGAATAATATATGCTTAGCATGAATGTTCCTGTTCGTTTGTATCGCATGTAAATTAATACCCATACATTAAAATTAATTCCTGTGCTGTTGCTACTATTTATTTATTTCATGAATAGTTGTTATATGTTTTCCGGTATATTTAGAGCATCCCAGATCCAGAATTTATGTTTATAGTTGTCAAAATGAATTGAATCAATAGCAGCATGTCGTGTAGTCTCATTGTCAATCTGTGGTAATTCATGTGTAGGTGAAAGGGACGTCCATATTGTACAAAGTTATATTCTTCTTGGTTGATGAGATTTATTTTATCGATGATTTTGTATTTGTCTTCTCTTTCTAATGTGTCTTTCAACCTGAATATATTGAAGTTAAGTGATTATGTTGGTTTGTAAGTAAAGTTGATTCGAAAAAACTTCAGAATCTTTGAAGTGGTCTTTGAGATATTTGTAGCATATGGTGGGACGATCTGTTTCTTGATTTCCGGGAGTGCTTTTTTGATGGTATGAAAACCACTTCACTGAAAGTTCTCTGTCAACTGTAGGTACACTTCATATAATTCATTTATTGGAATATTTACAATTTAAACACAAACACTTACCACTATATTTTCAAATGGCTTAGTCGGGGACGTGAAACTGAAATCGATTTTACCGTTCACTTATTTTATTTAAAAAGCTATACACTATTAATTAATAATTCTACTCAATACATTGTGTTGTGCCGAACAAATAATTCTAAACATGAAAACTTGACATTTTTACTGTCAACTTCATTCCTTCAAACTACACAGATTGATAAAAACATCAAAAAAGTTGGAGTTCTTTGTTTAGGCCATTTATTACAAATAATCTGAAGGTAAGTATAAGAATAAAAGTTGACGCAATTAATCTGTAATTCTGGGAATATGACTAGGCCCAATCGTAATTTATAAATCTACATTTTACATGAATAAAGCTATTTAAAAACCAATGACAGTTATCATCAGTCAACAAATGAAACAGTTGTCTGGAAGCTTTCTCAAATCCTGAATAAATGCTAGTTTTCCATACACTATGATCATCTTACTACTTACCTGTTATTAGTAGTATAAAAAAGATAACAATTAATAATTCATTTGCCCACTAGACATTATCATTAAATCACAAATAAAAATGGTAATTTATTTGTCCTTCACAAGTACTTATCGACTTCCAGACCATTTAACCATTAATAAATTCATCAAATAGTTTAAAATTGAGAAAAGAAATTCTTATTATTGTTATTATAATTCTAATAGTAATTATCATTGATTTATTTTATTGATTACAAATCGAATAGGTAGTTTCCATAGATTTAGAATAAATTCAAAGTACAACCTGTAGTTTATTCATAAATCATACATGAAATCTAAACATTATGAATATTGTCACTATTGTTATTCTTGTTACATTACTTGTAATAATACCAATATTTATAGATAACAACATAATGAGAGTAATAAATGTAAACATTGTCAAATAAAAGTAAATCTCTATCGTCTAAATTACTAAAATATAAATATATGCGTTTTTTGTTGTTGTTGTTGTCAACTTGAAAATACAGCTGAATTGATTATAGCAAGCAAGAAAAAAAATCGAAAGAGAAGGAAGTGACTGGGTGTAAATGTATGTAAACATGTCTGTTTTTGTATTTGGAAATGCTTTTTTTTATTCAAACTATCAAGAGATGAGTAGGAGTGCTTATAGTAGCAGTACATATATGACTTTATTTATCCATACTTAGTTATTCTTATGGTATTTCTATGCAGGTTTGGCAAATAATTGTAAGTTTGTATGCATGTAGTACATATGCATATCTATCCAGGTACATTGAAATCTTAAATATATTTGTGCGTATAAATGGTGTATTTGTGCGATTTATAAAACCAATCTGATCTATATCATGATTTAAATTATCAATGCGATACCAAAAGTGAGAATATATAGTTCAATATATTTATGTGAATGTATGAAAGTTGCACTGAAGAAGTATTGCTGGTCCAGCCAACAAATAAGAATAGACAATTACTTAATCAATTTGTGAATCATCTGTCGTGAATCATTGAAATAAATCACCGAAGCAAAATAAAATATTGATTACTGAGTTGTCTCAGTCAACATCAAGCATACATGGATTTTATGCACATATGTATATCTTTGTGTTTCATAAAGATGAATCAAAGCCATATTTTAACAAGCATAACGTGGAAATCACGATGGTGATGGTAGTGGTGTTGACAATCAGCTACAGATCTTTTTTTAAATAGAAATCCTAAGTGTTACTTTTCCATTTAGGTAGTGGTATCTCATATTCACATTAACGCAATACTTACTTTTGAAGAATCAAAGCCAGATCAAGTAACAACAGAAACAAACAATGATTGGGAAATATGCCATAGAAGTGAACTGGAAATTTAACAAAAACTGAAAATACATATAACCATTGACAGAGAAGGAATGTACGTATTCTCTACATTTTTATAAACAATAGAATTTTATTGGTGAGTAAAAAATGAAAATGATTTAATGTAATAGGTAGTAAGAGAACAAGATTTGGTGTGAAAAGATGATAATAGTATCATGACGGCGAAGTAATAAAAATAATTTTTTGACAATATTTCATGATTATAGTATTAAGATTATTTACGAAATCAATAAATGCACTTGTCGTTTACCGATTTTAGTTTGGACTTACCAGTTTAATTTAGTTAATCTTACTCTTTGTTCAGCATTATTACGTTTATATATATTTAGTTACTTAAAAAGGAAAAGTTAGGAAGGAATATTTGCGGAATAAACAAAATTTAACTGAATACATTTTGTGTACATCTTCTGAGTGGAAGAGATATTTCGTTCCAGTAAAATGTAGATTAAGTTTTTCAATATTTGAGGTTCTTTATTGATTGGAGGGATTTGGGTTATATGAAAATAGTCATGGGGTGGCGTGTTTCGTCTTAACTGAGATTTAATTCAAACATGTTTTTGAATATTACTGGAATGGGGAAAGGTTAACTAAATGGATGTGAACGTCTAGAGAGTCTTTGAGTTCGTCCGTAATTCTGGCGTTCCTGGCTAGAGCTTCTGTTGAGCTCACTTCTATCAACTGATGAGCTAGCATGTGATGGAGGACAGGGTTGTCTTGAACCAACTGATAAGCTTGAGCGTGTTCCACTATCTGTTCCGGTAGATCCGGTTGTTGGTATATCTTGAAAACGTGGATGTACACGGATGTTTGATTCATCACTTGGAAGCATCACCTGTTGGTCTCGAAAATCAAAGCCTACTGTATACTCTCTGGCGCTACCCAAAGTGATGTCTGTTTGAGATAACGTTTTTCTTTGAGCTGAATGTGTTCGTATAGTTTTCGCATTACCAAAACTGACAGTTTGTCGAGGATCTCTACTAGTTCTCCGATGTCCTTCATGAGTAACTGCTTGTCTTGATGAACCATTAGATCCATTTCCATATTTCACAGTTCCGCTTCTACCTATTCCTGCATAATCTGATTTATCTGCAAAGAGGAGCGTAACAACAAATACAGTAATCGGTGTTAAAAATCTATCAGTAAATTGTTAAGCACCATCACTGAATATTAAATAAATAAATCATCCTATCAACACAGAACACATTGAAACAATACAAATTTCCTTATGGTTAGTAGTTTTATACTGTTAGGCTAATAGAAATTATTTGATCAAAAATTAAATCAATCAAGAACTAAATCACAATCTAGATATTTCATGCTTTATGTCTTTAAATACGGTGATAAACGATACAGAGTTACATTTATGTAAGCTAGATAGAAACCATAACTTTAAAAGCGAATAAAAGACTGGATTGTGGTACACAGATGTAAAATTAAAGGCTATATAGTATGATAAATCACTTGGGCTGGAAAAAAACATGTAGAAACAGAAGATAGGATAGTGTTGCATAATTCGTCAGTTAAATCAGTCAGACAGAAATAGTAAATGAACTATAACAAATAACTGAAACTGCTAACAAATGTGTAGTACAACTAGAGAATGTAAGGAATAATTTTCTAGCTCTTTAGTCATACAGAGATAATATGAGAATAATATTAAAGATTGACGAGCATTGGTTCATTAATTTGAAATTATCATCATATTGTTAAATATCTAAGTATCAAACTATTGATAAGGCTTGTTCTTCCTTTCGCTTCAAAAGCTGTATAGTGTACAAAAATGCATTTCGGGAATCATTTCATTTAACGATTTACCAAAAGCACTTCAATTTAATCATTTAACACCTAATTTAAAAGCTTTTTCTTGTAAATTATATACCAAATTCTTGTAAATGTAATCACGAGTAATGATGTTATTTTATTCAAGCACTTGATTTTGGGGGGGGGAGGCATTCTTCTTTCTGATAATTTCAAGAAAACATAGAATATTTTTTTATTCACCTTGTAATTTACTATGAAATGATCAAAACTGTTACTTTTACTTCAAATAGATATCACCAGGAACTATCTAATTTTTTGTTCAGTTTATGGTATTGGATTGTAAAATCCTGGGTCTTATTTCAAACGAATCTGTTGAAATACATAAAATGCTTTTCAGTAAAACATTCATTATACGGAACTTGGGATTTGTAAATTAGCCTACATATCCTAATTGATCTGTTCATGTTGACATGATTAGTACATATATATGTTTCACTTTTAAGTGTTGTTATTATCAGTTTATAAACAATTTACCCGATGAAAATCTACGTGAAATAGTTAATAGAAATATAGATAATCAACACTAAGTGTATCTGACAAAACTGGTTATCGAAATTTACAAGTGGGCTCATTCAAGATGTTAGACCACCATTGAAAACCTAGAAGCACTGAACGGCCGTTTCGTCCTATTGTGGGACGCCTCAGCAGTGCTTCCAGGTTTTCAATGGTTGTCTAACATCAGTCGGTTCATGATCTAAATCTAAAACTTATTAATCTCCATAACCCGGATGCTGATAATTTAAGATGAGTAATTAAGTAAATCATATGCCTTAGTATTGGACAGGAAGTATTACCTTCGGATTACGAAAATATGAATCATTTATTTCTCAGAACGTTTATTCATTTCGTTTATGAATATTGTTATCGTTATGTTAAGAATGACCCAAAAACAGTAAGAAATTCTACTCATAAGTTGACTGCTCAATAATAAGCAGTAGTATTTTCACGGTTAAGATCATTAACTGATCTTAGTTAGACTACCATTAAAAACTCCGAAGCACCGAGCATCTGTTTCGTCCTGGCATGGGACTCCTCAGAGATGCGCATCCACGACCTCACATTCAGGAATCAAGCGCTGGCGCTTAATCTCTAAATCAATTAGTCGTCATTCAATAGTTTCAATGTCTAATTATGAACAATCTGTGATCTTGCTCAGCCCTTCATCCACTGCCTACCATGGATAACTGTTTCATACCCGATGCAGATTAAACTCCATTGGTGACGGCTCCTTATAAGGACCTCAGGAGTTAGATCTTAAAACTAGCAACTGGTGAACACGCGATTATCGTTGGTATGGAAGATTTGTGCTTTCAGTGATCCGAGGTTTTCAATGGTTGTCTAGATAAGATCAGTTCGTGATTTCAACTGTGAAAATAATACAATCTCCACAAATCTCCCATTCTAATAATCAATAGTGTAATATTATCCGCTTCAATTATCAAAAGATGTTATTCTAATGAGCACGTATTGACAAAAGGTTAGACACAAGTGATTGTACAAATATTAAGCTTTTTGGATGTCACGTAATCAAGTAATGCACATTTTGTTCGTACAAAATTCAAAGTTTTTTGTATTACCACTTACAACATTAACTTTGTAGTAATTGTTCTACTTGATGGTGACTTTCTGCCTTTTAAAAACTATTAGGCAACCGCGATGTTAGATAAATGTTGAGTGTAAATACTGTTTTCTCTGTTATTTGTAATCACAGACAAACTGCTTCTCATAACACACAGAGGTCACACTCTGCCAAATAACTAACATGTTCAGGAACTCATATCTACTGAATGTGAGAAATGAAATAAAAAATTCACAACGACAGTCACAACCCAATTTAAATAAGCTTTTCTCAAAGCACTAAGGAAGACTAAAAAGTTACCTGATTCGGCCTTACTGGCTAAAATGCTAGATCTTTGTACAGTGTGTGGGGATCGATAGCCCAGACCAGTTCCAGCTGGTCCGGATATTGTCGATCTAATGGCACTTGATGCGCGATGACTGGATTGATCATATCGATGTTTAGGATGGTGATGATGATGTTGTTGTTGAGGGTGAAATCCAATTGGGTGTTGATCTTCTGGCAGTGGAGGATTTGAAGAATAGGGTGAAGTCCAAGATTCTGCAGGATTAAATTTATATGACTTTGAACGATCATCTGGCCAGATTTCTAAAATAAATTTAAATATTTCGGCCATTTTTCTAGGTTCCAGGATATTTGGATCAAGATTCCTCGCAGAACTTGGTGAAGGATAAAATAGGATAGGAGCAAGACAAGTTGCTAAATTTTGTGTATCCATTTTATTCACTTCACAATTATTTGTCAATCGTTTAAAATGATCCAAGAGATACAAAAGGATTTCCTTGAATTAAGAAGATAAATATATATTAAATAGGAATAAATCTGAAGTTATTAAGACAAGTAAAACAGAGTGATTTACTAAAGAGAATGGAATGTTTATGCAATTAAATACAGATCGTCAAATAATGTGTTGGCGTTTGTAGATTGGCTATACATAAAAGTCAATAAACACGTAGTTAGTAACTTATGATGCGTTGTTTTGTTTCTAAAAACTAAGTGATTTCTGCCAATTATAGATTCTCAGATACTGATATACCTATATATATATATATATATATATATATATATATATATATATATATATATATATATATGCATGAAATATAAACATAAATCGATTGAATCTCACTGTAATTCATCACAATCCATTAACTGATATTATCTAGTGATGAAAAGTATTTCTGGATTGCATAGTATCTTCAGCTATTCATTAAGGTAAAATTATTTTTTGAAATAGTGTTTATGCCTCGTTTTTATGAATAATTTTCTAGAAATCCTTATATCGATAGTAGTCAAAGGTTAAGTTGTTTATTACCAGTATTCTATTTAAGTTTCATTTTGAATATTGCATAACACGTTGTGATGACTCATTTTTGAAGTTTAAGCAAAAACTACTGTCAACAGTAAGAAAAAACACATAGTTAGATTATATTCGCATTTGAATGGAATTTAGTAAATAAAACTGAATTCCATAAAATTTGTATTAAGGAAAATAAAAGTATATTATTGACAACAGTAATATATGCTTTTTGTCATAGAAGAATTTATATTATGGTGCTCAAAATTATCGGTACACTTCACATTAATTTAAAATTTGTAGTATACACGGAACAATCAAATTATTTTCAGTTTAATAATTGAATTTATGAGTCAATTAAAGCTAGATCACCATGGAAGACCTGGAAGCACTGGAGGGCCGTTTTTGTCTTAGTATGGGACTCATCAACAATGCGCATCCACGATCCTACTCCGCAGGATTCGAACCCACGACCTATCGGTATAACTAAGATAATTAAATTTTGTCTGAAAATTGTTGACTAGAATTGTTTGTTTTACTTAAATAAATCACATAATGATATTATGATTTATTTAATATTTGTTTAGTCGATTCTTTTACCGAACAAATTATGTTGTCGCTTTGGACAAATATTACTCATAATGGGATACCGAATCGAAAAGTAAAACAAAGGTTCTACATTTCATGTGATATACGATCTGAGATTATTATTACTACCAAGAAACAATACATAAAAAAACAGTTTAGATCTATTTTGAAATGATATTTTAGAATCATATTAATACTACGTTATTATGCTTAACTATAAAAAAATTAAATATATTTTAAATAATAATCAACAAATTATTAAACACAAATAAGAACTTTCGTATAAATTTGATCGGATAGTTTCACAGTATTTGGGAATCGGGTTGATGTGAGACATTAAAGAGGAAGAATGTATTTGCAAAATCTCAGCAAAACGATTTGAAGTAAATCCAATGTTTTGCCTAGTAATCTGGCTCAAGCTTTTCCAAAGAAATATAATCAATCAGCAGTTTACAAATACATTCTTTCTCTTTAAACTATCAAACAGTTTATTTAGTTATTTTATGAGACAAAAGGTGTTTGAGGGATTAGATTTCATGTAAATAAAGGATACGATCTGCGTAATTGCAGCGAATGACATAAAAATTGACAGAGGATGACTTATTTATTGTGTAATTCTTTATAAATGGTCATTTATAGATATATGAATGTTGTTTTACAAATGCCTAAGGTAACGTTTTTTTTAGAAGTTCGGAAGTTATTGATTAATCAAAAGTCATTGATATTGGTAATTCACTATGGTTAAAAAATCATTTCATAGTTTCTAAATTATCCTGTTGAAGTTGTGGATTTATGAAAACATTGATCCTATCTTAGTTGTCTGATATTAAAGTCTATATTTATTTAAACTTGATAGTTTAATAAGCAGGCGCGTTTTTTATAATTATCTCCATCATAGTAAATCTCCTGTTACATCTAAGACAATAAAAGCATTTTATTGCATTGATGCCATATTGTTAGAATTATGTACCTCTAAGAGTAAAATGAAAATGAATAATTATATTTATTTTTTAAGTGATTTTAGGGATAAAACGCACTATTTATATAAATCTATTAAGGTATCTTATTTGAATAATTATGCAGCTGTGTAAATATTTATGTATAAAACCACATATTTTAATCAATGTACATTGTATATAACAACAATTTAATATATTATTTAAAGTATCCATCATTACCACGACTACCGTAATTAGTAAAATCAGTGTTCAATAGTGATATATATATATATATATATATATATATATATATATATATATATATATATATATATATATATAATATCGTGCAATTAAGGGTTTTACTGCTAACTTACGTACGTAGATTAGATCTCTCAAACACGCTCTTAAATTTATCATGATAATTGTAATGATAGTGATAATGTATGTAGAAATGTCTTTATACATGAGTTATAATCGTAAGCGTGACGATAGAGTGATATTTCTTGTGGGTTTTCTCTTTTATTATTATCATCACTGTTCTCTATTTTAGAAAGAAATAACTGGGAATATTTTAAACTATTTTGATTATGTACATGTGCGTGTTTAGGAAAAAGCATAATTTATATTTATTTCCCTACATCTCTCACACACTTCTATTTGATACACAGCTTAAAGTTATTATGCATGTCGATTTCGGTCCAACAAAACCTATATTGGTTACATTATACACATAGTATTTGTTAACATTTAGCAAAAAAGGAGTAGATGTCTGATAATTTATCGTTGAGAATTTTACTAACACTTGTATTTTTTAAAATCAATCTATCAGTAGTATCGCAAGCAGTTTGGACTTAACGTTTTATCATTTTTGTTAGATGCTACTAAATAATTAATCGTCTGTGGAAAGAAACTTTATTATTATTGCCTAGTCGATCAGTTGTAATTTAAAGACCATCAGCTAGAAAAAACTATTGTGACTTAACAGTCTCCCTTTTCATTCAATTTATTTTAAGGATTTAAATTTGGCTATTTATTGTTTGTAGCTAGGGGTAGTCATGAGTTTACTAACGGTTCATTCTAATTATCGGATTGCCATTTTTAAACGTTTTATATTCGTGAAAAGTTGTCATTTACAAGTTAAATCTGCAATATTTCTCATGGGGTAAATTTAAATTGATACATACAGAAATATTATTCTCTGTAGGAGGTAGTAAATCTTGACACCCTGAACAGCTTCATGATAGCGGAAACAATGAATAATATACTGTTCAGTACCATAAATTCAGTAAGAGTGTAAACGTTAGTCATTTATTTCAGATAATTGATAACAAAATCTAGTTTTTACAGAGTCAAAATATTTCTATAAGGTTGAAGGTTAAGACAGTGAAACTAAGTTGCCCTATGAATCTTTTTTTCCTTTTTGGCCCTCTAAACTGATAAACATTTTGATTACTAGTCAACCTTTTTTATTGAATATCGGCCTATTTTTATCCTTTATGAAAGCTACCTCATTGTAATACAGTATGACTAGATTCTCCTTGTGTTCCAGCGAACACAGACCAAGATTTATGATTCATTTTTCAACGTTTTGTAGACCAATATGTTAAGATGGCTAGAGAGACATCCTCTGAGATTTTCCATGCGTATCTTTAATGTATATTCCTAAACAGTTGAGTCATGGTACTAATATATTTCCCTAATAGTAACTTTTAATTTAACTCACCGATTGCCTGTATATTGTTTTGCTGTTCACAAACCCCTGTTAATAATCATAAATATATTTAGTTTTATACCATATGTTCTTTGGTTTAGTACATATCAGGATTCATTATTTATGGTCCATCATGGAATTACATTTTTATGTATAATCAGATTAATTTTAAAGTTTGACTTTTGATATCTTATTATGTTTCCTGTGTAATTGATTGTCCCGAAATATTCTTATATATATATATATATATATATATATATATATATATATATATATATATATATATATATATATATATCAGTTAAATAGATTTACCGTACAACCTACCACAGATTGTACCATTTTTTTATCTTCGTAACACATTAACGGTTAGACTGTTGAAAAAATATTTACTGGTGTGATTTTTGGAATTTAATTTCATTTGACTACAAGTCATAGAAATTGATTTCCTAAAGTTATTTTGAGAAACTGTGGCTAGTGAAGTCAACTAAGATGAAAGGGGATCAGTAGATCACAAATATCACAGTTTAATATAATTTAACTTCAGTCAAAAGATGGGGTATTGGAGGTAGAGTGATACACTTAACGTACTGAGTTCAAAGATATAGACCAGTGGATACTGACAATATCTAAATGGCACCTTGTGATGATATGGTCTGGAGGTCATAAATTCTGTACTGCGCAAGATTGTGGGTGTGCATTTGTATAGAGTATCAAACTAGGACGAAACCACTGTTCAGTACTTTAGATTTCTTTATGGTTCACAAAATTATCAGTTAATGATGAAAAGATTTTGTATCAGTATGTTAATTCATTATATTTGTTCCTATTACTTTTTACTGGTTTGTTTTGTAACCCTAAAATTCTTAATTTTTACGTTACACAATTTGTACGTAAATGGTTGATCTATAACTTTTCATTCCAGATTGATAGTGGATAGAGAAACCACCGAAAACAATCTTTTTTGTATCCAGAAGTAAGCAACCTCTGACTCTTTATGATTAGTTTATGAATTAATAAACCTGGAAAAGGCGATTATATTACCATTAAATGTAATTTCAGTCAGTTCATAATAAATGACGATAGTTACGTTATTGTATAGGGATGCTTCCAACCATTTTATATCAACTCTTTAGGAAATAACCACACTTGTTATGTATGTTAATTAATTTGGTTAATAGGAACTAAATCATTTAGTAATTGACAGAAACTAGTTTGACATCAATATGTTAAAATCGATTAAAGATGATTTCATATTCCCAATATTTATTTAACTTTATGAATAAATTATAAATCTTACAAAGATCTTATTGTTTATTCAAATATGTTGCTAAGTAACAGAACGATTACTTCTAATATTTCAAATCAGGAATAAATCTGTATATGATTTCATTTCCCTGAATGTTTAATTAGCTTGTGATAAATTATGATTGTAACAAATAACTACCGTTATCAATTCTGTCATACATATTTATGTCTCCATGACTCAGTTTTTATCGCGCTAATTTTAATCTGTAAACAAAAAATAACATCAATTCCAATTCAGAAGGAATAAGTTATTAGAAAGATGTAAAGATTAGGAATACATTTGTCTGATTTATCGATGAAAAAAGAGGTAGTCGCAGATAATCTGGTGAAACATGCGTTTTTGTAAATTCTAAGGAGTGGCGAACGGTTATTTATAACACGAATCTTAAACTGAATAGTACAAATAGTACTATTTGGCTTACCATTATGTTGTATTATCCCATTTGCTCTATAACTCAAATTTCATGTTGTTTATAGCACTACTAATATCAGTGTCTGTGTGAGAAAACTTAATTCGAGAAGACCAAACTAGACGCCAGCAAATGGGATGGACTTACAAATGGTCAGTAGGTAACCTTATATACAACGATGAGAGAAGTTTATGAGGGGTTATACTTTAGGCTGGATTAGTAGTAATACTTTGTCTTGGTTCGGTTAGAAGGGATATGGATGCTGATGGTGTTATTGCCAACGTTACTCAACCCAGTTTGTACTTAAAATTTCATCTAATTCTTTGCTAAATAAATGAATTTCCAGTAATGAGGACAAAAACTGTTTCCTTTTTTATGATTGTCAGTAAGCATGCATAAAATAAGATACTTGTTAGAGAACTAGAGCATGGGATTGATTACGTGTATATGAGTTGTAAATGAGATGAACGTGATGAATTGTCACATTTTCTAAAGGAAATATATGAAGAAATTTTTAGCACAACAGTTAAAAGAACAGTGTAAATTCATAATTTATTTAACTAGTTTAGTTGAGTCGTTGCTTTTCTATATGAGAACTTATTAGTTCGTCTAAAATTTCAGATAGAAGTACATTAATATAAGTAAATAATATTATTTTCATCATCAGGCTATACTCTAAAATACAATCATATTTACATGCATATATGTGAAGTATTGGCACAACCAGGGGAATTTATGAGTCAAAAATAATCAAATAGATAAAATGAGTAAAACATACAATTTAGTCAACAAGTTAGCCAGCACTTCCCTTCGTTGTTTAAAAGGGATCATAGAAGATGCAGGAAATGAATAGTTTTTAAGTTCGGAACAAACCATCATAAGTGTAAGGACATTTTTTCTTTCTACGATATATTTCGCTTACAAAATAAGATGTATTATATACAGAATAAAAGCATTTCGTAATAAACAGTTACTGAATTTTAAACAAATAAATGTCTTTTTTACTTTTTGAAATAGTACACTTATTCAGTGTCTGCTGTATTATTTTTTGATACACTGAACTAAAAACTCTTATAAGAGCTGAGTT
Organism: Schistosoma spindalis; assembly: GCA_946903255.1. Classification (NCBI taxonomy): domain Eukaryota; kingdom Metazoa; phylum Platyhelminthes; class Trematoda; order Strigeidida; family Schistosomatidae; genus Schistosoma; species Schistosoma spindalis. Next base: position 59,714,062 of record OX336416.1, on the reverse strand, counting down.
ACCGTTGTACGTATCACCAACACAAATATAAAATAGAAATTAATGAATATCAATTCAGTGACCGCGTGGTATTGTGCTCATTATAAGATCTCAAGTTTTGAAGTATGACAACGTCGATTGTTGTGTTTACACTGTCAGTTCATCATGAAAACTATCCTTGTATGGGATGAATTTTAATAAACATTCTGAAGAAACAGTAAACCTTTCATTGATACATTATTTATTATGCCTACGAAGACTAAAGAATCTTTATTTAAAATTACCTGCTAATAAAACAAATAAATTTCATGAAATTCATTATGGAATATATGATTCAATAAATCTATTGTATTTAAAGTATTAGTAATTTGTCTTCATATATGATTTGTTGACTATTTTAATTTAATGTTATGTTCAATGAAGTAGATTACAGTAGAAGTGACAAAATATATTTACTTATTCAGATTTCAAGACTCTTTACTCATGGAAACTAATAAACTCAGTTGCTCATATTTCGTCCGATAAATTTAAAATTTCATTTAAAGAGACACAATAGTAAGCTCGATATATTTTGTTTTTATTATACATTTAATCAGCATTGGAGTTTATTTGTCTTTTTATTTTATTTCCCTAATTAGTGATTTACAAATTTTTTTCAATCACCTACCTTTCTATTCATTTAACTAACCAGGCAATTATTCAATATGAGAATTTAATAAGTAGTTCAATGTAAAGTTTCATTTCTTTTTATTGTCGGTTTAATAAGAATATATATTTAATATGGAGGTATTTTCACCAATTATTGCAAATGCTTAATTTTGTATCCTTAGAAAAGTTTTCAAACTGTATATATATATATATATATATATATATATATATATATATATATATATATATTAGCTAAAATTTTAATTTGTTTCTAATCTGAATCGGTTATTGTGTATCTATTTACGTGTTCATTTTATTTGTTAGCTTGTTTACTGATTTAAGTATTGATTTATTTCCATGGATAAGTAATCCAATAGAATTAAATCATAACCCTATTCATAATCTTGATGAATCTGATTTTTGAGTACATTTTTTAGTTAGTTTGTTTTTTTAGAAAAAAAAAACATTTTTTGTATGTATGATATAGAAATTTCTATTTTGAATAAAATTAAAGCACATTGTAAAATGAATTATTTATTGGATATGGAAGGAAATCATGGTTTATTGGATACAAATATCAGTTAAATAAACTAGAAAATGTCAATGTCTCCGGTACGACAGTAATAATAATAATAATGTTAAAGAATCAGTATTTAGTTATTATCTACTTTGAATTTTCACTAATTATATTTATTAAATAAAACGCCATCTGGTTTTCTTGTCAAGCTACTTCTAGCATTTCATTAGACTTCCTACTAACTGTGTAAAAACGAATTTTAAGTCGATTTGTTTGTATATATCAAATGTTGAATATGGAATAAGGTAAGTTGAATGATCAACTATCTTAATTTTATTGCGCTGCTTCAGTAAATTGTAGCAATTAATTTTTTTTATATTTTCAAATTCGCTTTTGTTGTGTTTTATGTTTCGATAATTTACTCCATGATTAATAAAGCACTTATGTAGTGCCAATTGTTTTGTCGTTTTTTTGTGCTTAACCTATCACTTTACCTACATTCGTTATTTGTTACTTCAATACATTCAAATGAATTAGTTTGTCAATAAAACAGTCAGTTTATAGTATCTTGATATGTATAAACATATTTCATTTATCCATTTGTAGTTATCAATCAATAACTTGATACGAGGTATCGAACTAATTGATGTACAGTAACATATACTTATTTAAAAATCAAATGTCTACTGACTAAATTATATCATATTATATTTTCTAGGGTGCATGAGAAACAATTGTAAATTCATAGTTTCAGTGTTATATATATAATAAAAAAGTAAAAAAAAGCAGAGTAACTGTAAATTATTACACTGATCATGTATCTCGGATCAAGAATTAGTCACCTCAGATCACGTTACTTATAAGTAGAATTCGGTGAGCTATATAGTTTTAAAAACAACTCAGGCTATAATAAAGTGTGCCTCTCGCAGTAATAGTAAAATTTTTCACTCTTTATCCAGGTAATCTTTGCTTGAAGATTTTGACAAAATCTTAGAATACATATAAATATTAAATGAAAATTAACTAAGCTGTAGTATTCGGTTGCAAATTTTATTTACAGAATAATGAATCCTTAAGAAAGAGTAAGTTACCTAAAGGTCATATCCAACTTTACGAAAACATGACAATCCACCTTCTCAAATATTGGATCTTAGTGCTATTTCATGTAGTTCATGCAGATTCTAAACATTAAGAATACATCAAGCCATCTTAAACACTTTTGAGCGTAAGTTTTATAAATATTTGCAAAGACATTATTAAGTTCTTGCTAATGACTGTTCTGTTTATATTGATTATTGTTTCACTGTTACAAGTACAATAGGAAACTCAAAAGTCTGAGAGTCAATATGAAGTAAGGACTTCTATAATAAATTATCCAATAATATATATATATCGATTTGTAGAAGAGTAGGTTTACAGGTATCATAAATTCATACATTAACAAATGAACTAAAATTGCTTATCGATCCGAAAAATAAGAACGATAATAGTAAAACTGTAGTCGAAATAAACTTTCAATAGGTGAAGTCATGCTACAAATTGAAATTTATGCATATTGTTCTCAGAAACGATAACTGAAATTTCTCAGTTAACTATTCGATAACTAATTCAGACATACATTTGGGTACAGTGTTATTGAGAACGTTTTTGTGAATGTATATGTCTGTATGCACAATAGTTTACTAACTGTAATCCAAAAAAGGATAAATGTCTCGGAATTTAATGTTTGGATTTAAGGGTTGACTTTTCGCCTTTCACAGGTTATCAGTGGTATGATAAACATAACGAACTTTTTTTATTGAAGACTATTCAAAGGATTAGGCGGAAGTAATAAGAAGTTTGGTATTACAATGTTGAAAAAGGAGTGAGAGATACAGTGTATGTGTGTGTTTGTAGACAAACGTGTCTAAAAAACTTACTTTCAAACAAATTTCCAGTTTTCGTTCCTCTTATTGTTTAGTGGATAGGATGGAATTGTCAGTTATGAAGCTGCACATTTTATTTATGGATTCTATTTGGTATTGAACTGTTGATGGAAGTTTTATTTGATGGCCAGCGTGCATGATCGCTGACATAATAATTTTGTTGTTCATTTCCAAGCTGATTCATGTTTATATATGAATTAGCTTAGCGTTATGTCTTTATATTATTTTTGTACGAGAGTAAATACCCATGTCCATATAATGCAATTATAGGCAACTACAACTTAATGGCTGGTATACAACTAATGATCATAGAAATGCTACATAAATATTTTTATATTTAAGAGTTCGAAATGATAATCTTTTACATTGAAGCGAGACAACATCCAGCTTAGGCAACTTTAAAGGCGGTATTCTCTGCATATAGACCTCAGTTGGATGTACCAGACACTCTAAAGAAATTATAAATTGTAACACTTTTAATGTATTAATGTTAGCTTCCAGAAGGCATCACATTCTTCGAATTTACACTAGTTAATCAACCTCCGTAGTAATTTTGCCAATGTTTAATAGATTTGATACCCATGTTTTGACCTACTTCCTATTTTGAAAAATTGATCCAAGCTTTTATTATTTTTATCATTACTAGTACACTTGTCATCTTACATTGAATTTGTACTATTCGCTTATTATGTTTAGTTATGCGATCTATTTAAGTATTATCATTAACTCACACATTGTCCTAATTTACTGATATAATGGAACAAAAAGGCTAAATCACATTTTTAACCCATTATGGTTATTGTTCAACATTACTTCCGTTTTTAATTCAATATTCAGTGTGACACTTTATTCAGTATAACAGTGATTCACTTCAGTGTAATGTTCATACAAGATTTGGTATTTTTGTATTAAATCAACGTTAACTGTGTTCAGGATGACATGCAGCACATAATTTGTTAGTGTTGATTGGAGGTAGTCGAGAAGAAATTCTGAACTTAAGTTTCGTTGAATTTGGCACTCGTTAACAAGGCGCACCTTTAACCTTAAGGGAACTGATGCTCCCTGATGGATTTGGTCCCGTATAACCCAGTTTCATAGTCAGAGACTTTACACCTAGTTTCCGGGCCACGACTGACCTCCTGTAGGACTGAGATGTATTTACAATTTATTGATCACTGGGTTATTATTAATGTCATTTGTGCTGAAAATTCTATATTGTACCAAAATATAATATTGAATAAATCCATAAATAATGATAATAGGTCCTACTTGGTGCAAATCGAAGTCCGTTGATCAAGAGTCAAATAGCACGAAACCTATGTTCATGGTTTCCTGTCGACTACTGCCAACCACCACCTTATATCGCAAGATCATGCACACGATATCGAGTCACCTAGACTATTGGCCACATTGCAACATGGTCGATAGAATTCGACCTGTACTAAGAAGTACCTGACACACATGACATTGGCCATTACCCAGTAATCAGTCAATTGTAAATTTTCAATTGAGGTGTTGTGGAGATTGTCAAGCTTTTGATTGAGATCATGAACTGATTGATGTTATACCACCATTGAAAACCCGGGACTCCTCAGCAGTGCGCATCCACGATCCCGCTCGTGGGATTCGAACCCAGGGCCTTCAGTCTCGCGCGCGAACGCTTAACCTACTAGACCACTGAGCCGGTATCTAACGGTGTTAATGTCTAACCTCAACCGATCCACGAAGTTGCGCGACCATCTTTCATTGTAAAATAGGACGAAACGGCCGTCCAGTGCTTCCAGGTTTTCAATGGTGGTCTAACATCAATCGGTTCATAATCTCAATAAAAAGAATTGTAAATTTATTATAGTTCTAGGCGATTTTCATATGTGACTTCTACCTACTAATCAAAATAGGTGTACAACCAACATATAAATGAGTGTATTTCCAACTAGGGTCATCGTGTTTTTAGGTTAATAAATCTTCGCTTGTACCAGTCTTTCATGTTCACACTTCGCGTCGTGTTAACTAGAGTGGTTCCTCGTTCTTTGTGTAAGTGTAAGTAATAAGTGACGTGGATATAACATTTGAGCAATATTTTTCATGCATACAGATAAATGTCACTGTACATTAGAGCCTGATGAAGATCAAACTGAAAACAATATCGTTCACTTATCTGTGTGTGCCGAAGCAAATATCTATGCAAAATTACATCCAATTTCTCTAACAGAATAGCAGTAAACTTCTTTTTAGAAAGTTTTTTAGTAAGGTGGAAAAACAATTAAATGTAGGTGGTTTACAAGAGAGTTGTAAACCACTATATTAGACCTTGCCGATTGTCAAACATTTTTTTCTTTTCTTATGCAATAGGGTATGAGTAAATGTATTATCAATTGTTAAAAAGCAAGTTTAAAAAATTATAAAGCAACATATGCCTTATATATTCTTCTTCATGTTACCATAGTTATTTGCTCCAAGAAAATTTCTAAATTGTCTTTGATGTTCAAAGACATAGCCAACAATTTGACATGAAAGGAATTGATTTTGGGGTCACCCAATAGAATCAATCATTCGGAGCTTGTTAAGAACTTATCCTTTGAAAAACAGTTTAAGGGAAAATTATTGATGTACTCAATTTTATATCATAAGGAAGTTTTACAAAACTTTTTTCAGTGGAAAAGGAAATATCATGCCGAATAAAGGAGGGAAAAGGTGAAAGACCAATAAATTGAGCCAAACAAACAGTAGAAGACATGCAGTTGATCATCTCTCCCTTGTATTTAGGATAACATTGTCTTCGAGAAAAATAAGAGGATAAGTAATTAGCTATCTATTAATAAGTATTTATCATGATTATCTCATTTCACAAAACTGGTAATTAAACAAATCTACAATCATACTTAAATTCTGTGAAAGTCGATAACACGGATTCAACACTTTTATCTAAATATGTTTTATCGAAATAAGATAACAAAACCATACGAAATACCTCTTTATTTTTGAATCCTTACTAGTTTCTACGTTCATCCGTCCTCAATGAAAGCTCCTATATAAGTAATGGAAGTCTCTCCATCGATTAGAGTTTGAAGAAAGTTTTGCCTTATGTTCACATTTGAAAATTATCAGAGGAGAATAACTTCAGTAACAGAATTATTGTAATAATGTTCATATAGTCTATATGAGAATTTTCGAGAACGAATGGTCAAAAATGTTGATTAAAGTATTTGTATGAGATATCAGCACAATTTCCAAGTGTTAGGCTTCTCATAAGGTTCAAACTAGAGTGATAAGTACAATCACTTAAAATGTTCTTAGAAGGCTATTTTCAGTGAACCTAGGTAAAAAAGTTTTGAATATAATCAAGGTACTCATAAAATTAACATCTTCAAATCTACAGTTCAAATAAGTTTGCTGTTTAAGTATTTTCATGGGCACCCAATAAATCAGAAGATGGTTGTCATCCTAAAAGATAAGAAGTACTGTATAGCTACTTCATTCTATTTTGCAACTTCTCACCAGCGCCACTTAAAACTGTCCATCATACAGAAACAAAGACTAATGACGAGTGACCACAATAATATTTAGCCACTGCTCATTAAATTTCTACCTAATGATCAAATCTTAGCCTATCCATAGTGTGGAATTTAGTGTTATGTCAACATATTACTAGAATGGCTACTTCTAAGCAATTAGTGCTACCTTCAGCTGACAAGCGATCATAGTCATAAAATATATAATCTAAAATGGGACGTATGCATAATTCGTAGTTCATATTCAACAACTCTTCATTAATTCAATATAGATTGTTTGTCCTTATAGGATTAAGAGGATTCATTAGCGAAAAATTTAGGTTACGTTTCAAATTAAAGGGATAAAGTGACTTGCTCCATATTTAACACTTTAACTTACGTAATTATAGTTAATAAAATGAATTTATCATTAGCTTTCTAGCATCGCTTTATTTTTTTCTCATGAAGAGTAAATACTGAGTGTTAGAAGATTAAATTAAAAATATTGTATTCATTACCTATCTATTAAATGTAAACCTGTGGGCATGATAATATCGACCGAGTTGACGAATCAGTGACTAATCATTCGAAACTAATATAGAGATGTAACGTACACCCCGTTAATCCGTAAATATATACTGGCGCTAAAGTTTATGTGTGTTCGAAAACTTAAATGAGGTTTGATGTTGACGTTCATGTATGCTTATTCTCACTTTTAGACTTGAAATCATTTTGTACAAAGATTGAAATAGAGATGGTACTATTGAACTGTCCAACTTGTCACTCAGATCATGAAAACTTAAATTGATTGCTAGTAATCAACAGGTTTCATTGAAGTCATGGCAATTGTTTAAATGGATGTGTCAAAAACTTGATTGTTTAAGTTTAACTTCGATTGAAGTTTTGATAGAATAGATGTTGTCGCTAACGGTGGTTGAATGTTTTTCCATTTTCTGAGCTGCTCAGTGGAAATAATTTTGTTTGGGATATTGCCTAAAGACGTTTAAAGATTTTGTAGAGAATCATGAGCTAGCCTGAAGTTGAAGCAAGCACTAAAATTTAGTCATTTAGTTTTTATTGGTACTAAATTTATAACAGTCATACACCAATCACAATTTAAGTCCTATAGCAGTTTTTCTCATTGAAAGACAGCTCATGGTTCAAAACTGCGATCCCAGTATCGTTACTGAATTTCATCTCGGAGATTCAAACTTTGAGATAGACATAGTAAAAGAAATCATTATATATTTCGAACTGCATTTACTCATTGATTATGTTGTGTAGTTTTAAGATGTACTAAAAAAGGAATACGAAGTCTAAGACTTTAGTTTCATGTCTGATGATATTCATTGTTAACAATAATCCTATAGTTTATCGGTGGGTACAATATAAATTCATGCTAGATCTTTTAGTCTATAGATTTCCTATTCATCCGATTCGTTATAAGTATATAAACACGTTTTATTTTTTTTGAAATAAGTTTCTTTGTACTTTAATATCACTACTATTGGTATTCACTATTTTAAAGTACTGTGTAATCTATGTAGAAATACTTTAATCTCGAATTGAAATTATCTCACCAAAGTATAAATAAATGTTAAATAAGCAATTAGGAAACATCACAATGAATTCACATAAATTTATATCTGTTTAATGTTACCAATGTTATTTCACTAACTGAAAACTTATTTCATTTTGATGCATTTACATAAAAATTAAATGAAATTGTTGTGTAGGTTGTTATGTTAAGCCCAAATACCGTATTCTAGCTTTTGGACAGGCCAGTCTACTCATTCTATTTGAGTCACATTCTGACTTTGTTAATTATTAGCTTATCAATCTTGACTGATATTATATGAGCGCGTAGGTGTGTGTACACTTCTTATCCCATTCATTACATGTCTGTAGCCTAATTCGGTGTGACTATAAATATTGATTAACGCTTGACTAAATGGAGTTGGTTCACATGCCTCCTCCACTCTGCGTCATTTCGCTTCACTCTTTTCTCTTCGGTTCTCCGATATTTTGTCTGGCCAACGATTGTATGAAATATACGTATTCGAAATTCGTTCCCGTATTTGACTGATTTAATTCTGTTATTCACTAACGCGATATAAGTCGATTATATATATAAGGATTGACGATATGTATATCTCATAAGCAATCAGAAACGATCAAACTGGAGTCAGATCTCGGGCCACTAAAGTAGTGAGCCAGTCGACAACATCATGTGGTCTAATTGACGTTAAAATGAAGGGCTCCACTAAAAAATAACTAGACATTCAATGTAGAGACTACAAAAAAATCAATAAACCGTAAATAATCTTATTGATGAGTGCACTAACAATTGGAAGTAAATACGATTTAAAGTGCGGCAGATGATAGTTAATGAAGAACATCAAAAGAATATCTGAATTTTCCAAAAAATGGAAACTTATACCAAGACTTGATGGCTGATTGGCATATTTTTAAAACAGAATAACATGCTTATGTGGAAAGATAGTCAAATACTTTTAATTTGAATAGTCTGTACGTTTTTCTGCAGATTTCAATTTTTTTAAAATTTAGCATAAAGCATTTTATGTATTTAAGTTATGAGTAATTTGGCTATAGAGTTACTATGAGTAGTAAATGATTACAAATTTATCTGTCCATAAAGGATTTTAATTTCGAACACTTTCACTAATCATTTGATATTCTTTTTGTATGGGTTAGTTTTTAAGTTCACCGGTGATAAAATTGTAGAAAGTACGAAATGAATTCTTTGTCATCACTAAATATTTTTTCTATAAGAATTCATCCATAGTCTGAATATGTAAAGCGTATAATATCTAGTCAAAATATTCGTAAATTAGATTTCAGAAAAAAACTTATCTCTCACATTTAAAAATTTGTTTGTTTGTGTATGGTGTATGTTTTTCATTGAAAGTTTATAACGTTATCATAGTCACAAGAGGTTTTTTGAATGAATCATTTTATACATACAATTGTGCAAAGTAATACCTGAATAATTCACTTTCTTTTTTTATCGTCCCTATTAATAATAATTGATCAGAATACATAACTACTTCTGTAAACTATTTGATTGAACAATAATCAGACGTAAGTGTTAGCTACTTGTGAAATCTAGCTGTAAACGGTTCAATTATTCAAGATAAAATAATAAAGTAAATTGTAATTATTAGAAAAACACTCCCTACTCAAAATGATTTAGTCTTTTGTAAATTCATTTATTATTGAGGATTTGATTATCATACTGGGCAATATGATCACAAGTAGAATATCAGTATGTTATCATTTATTGACAGATTGTACATGTTATTAAATAAATATATTTTTGAAGAAGGTTCCGTTCAAGAGTATTAAAATAGTTATCAAACTAAGAAGTTCTAGACACTTTTTTCATCGTGGGTTAAATTTTCCTCAACAGTTCAAGCCATAAATTCCTTAAGCTAGAAACAAAGCAGTATTCCACTGCGTTCTTTCTGTTACTTCATTAGCTTTCAGAAGACATATAGAAATTATTTGTAAACTTAACCAGTCTTTATTGTCAGAGAGAAAATTTGAGGATATTATAGTAATTTAATAGTTGAATTCATGAGTCAATCGAAGTTAGACCACCATGGAAAACCTGGAAGCACTAGACAGCCGTTTCGTCCTATTGTGGGACTCCTCAGCAATGCTGGCTCACGATCCCACCCCATAAGATTCGAATTCATTGGAGTTCAACTAGGTCTGTTGTGAGATAGTAACTCACTGAAGACAATGGTGGAGAATAGCGTAATTTCGTGGATTGGTTTAAGTTAGACATTAACACCGCCGGAAGTCGGCCGGTTCAGTGGGCTAGAGGTTTTCCATGCTGGTGTAGCTTCAATTGACTCATGAATTCAATCTTTATTGCATTATTAAAATAACTTGATATTTTTTAATTTTGGAAACACATCGTTTCCTAATTATTATGTAGAAAAATAATTACGTACAGGAAAAACTGCATCTAAAATATATCTGCTTACCTGATTATTTGCTGGTAGGCAGTCTAAAATATTCAATACAAGTTTTGCACCACTTTGTGTAAATCCAGGTAATGCTATTTGCATGGCATCATAAAACATTGGATATAATGCACTAGTGAATAAGGGTTCTGGTAATTCTCGCAGAAAATCTTTAAAAACAGCTAAATATAATTTGAAAAAAATAAACAAAATAGAACATATAAAATGTTGTATAGAAAAATTCAAACAAAATAATCATGTAATGTGTATTAGTAAGAAAAACGTTTTTGTAATTATTAAAAAGAAATGAATTATTATTGAATCATATTTGATGAATATAGTTTTCAGTTTCAATTGATTTACTGTTTTTGGTTTTCCCTTATTCTTCTTGAATTGTTAGCATTTCCGACTATATAATTAGACATAGTTGTTGATTAACACATTCACACTTGAACATATATCCTTCTGTTTACTGTTTAGTAATTATATACGAATTGTGTTTCAATGAGAGAGCGATGATCATTATTGTTTGACATTTGTGATTGTAATAGATCAATTAAACATTCATTTATAAACGTGCTCATTTTTCAATGACTGCAACTATAGCAACGGTGAGATTCGAATACAGCTAGAGAATGAGACCTAAGTTAAACGAGACGCATGTTTTACACTTTATTATCAGCCGGGAGTTCCTCCGGGGGCTACTGCCGGTCCCAAGCTCGAATAAAGGAGGAGGGTTAGGCATGTGGTTAGCGACCCCATCCCGTAGAAAACTAACTCGCTAAAAAAACGCTAACCAGAAAAAACTATTCACTTATATTGAGAGTAACATAGATCAAGTAATGTTATTTGGTGACAGTCATAATATATTTCAAACTGATCAATGTTCAAAATGTAAACTCAACTATTACTTAATGTTATCGCAACTGTGTTGTTGAGTGATAGGTGCCTACCAGTGAAAAAATCACAACTTTGAGCAAAACAAACTTTTAGTAATATCTGTTTCTGTAAGATTCACCAGCTAATATTAATTAGTGATGAAAAATGTCTTCATATTTATGATTGAATTGAATTTTTCTTTGAAGAATATTTCACATGTGATATTGAAATACACCCACAGTGATTTTCAACACATATGATCAGAACTTTTTTTATGATTCAGTCTTTATATTATATGTCTTTTGCAGAACTCATACCAAATAATCTTGCCGAGTACTAAAGCAACTAATTTAAACTGTTTAACCTTAAAAATACAACCTTAATAATGCTATTTGATGGTGTAAAACTTTCTTATAGTAAATAACTATAGCTAATTCTATACACATTTATCTTTGTTATTAATCTAAATAAACTGTTGAAAGATTGTTTCTTGGATTTATTTATATTTAATCCTATGAATTTCCTTCAAAATGGATATATAATGAATGAGAAAAGATAAATGATAATAACACTTGAGTAGAAGAGAAATGAAAAGATTTTCTTGTTCAAAAGTGACTTTTTTTCGTTTCATATTATGACCTACAAGTATTAATAATTATTAATCTTCCTTGTTTCATTTTCCTCTGATGAACTAAAATAAATACAAACAAGTAGATGATTATGCAGAATAAAAGTAAATAACTAAATGAATATGAAAAGAAAAGAAAAAACAAAGGAAAACTTATGATTCAGGGGGGTGGGTTTGGTGGTGGTGTTGAATGTACGAATGTATACACGCAAGTATAAATACTCGATAAGTACTTATATGTTAAAAATGTAGAAGATAAAAACATGAATACCCAAGAGATATAAATAGAGAAAATATTATACATGTATACATGTTCAAAACTATTTAGTAAATCAGGTCAAGTGATAGGAAAGAGATATCTTAAAAAGAATATCTAATTGAATTTGAGGGGGTGATATAGTTTTTTAGTAACAGTATTAGATAGAAATTAGATAAGTATGATTTCATACTGTGAATAACACTGAATAAATATTTTAATTAAAAAAACAATGAACTTAATGAACTTTGCTTTTATTTATTCACATATATATATATATATATATATAACTAAATGTTTGTTTGTTTCAAAAGGGATAAACCTTTTTAACGTTTATGTCTTTGTTTTTTATTTTAATCTAGTTTCATTTATGTACTGTCAGCATGTGTACATGTTTCGTATTTATTCTTGTTTATGAAGTCCCTTGTCCTTCAATATATATATTGCTTTCTTTGTATATATCTTGGTCATCGTTTATATTCCTCCTAAATGACTTTTTTTGCCTCATTTCCTCACTTCCACATCACAATATCCAAATATTCAATTAATCTATCAGTGTTGGTTAAAAATTTATTTTTAAGACATTATGTTGAATTGAGAAAAACAAACAAAATACTAATGGTGATTAATATCGTTAATTTGATCATTATAAGAACTAATTATATTGAGATATATTAGTTATGCGGTTTCACTGGTAAACATAGAATTTCATATGCAAACTGACTGACATTTACTGCTGTTATTGATTAATAGTTAAATTATGTTAAGACAAGAAGTAACTTGATAGTTTCTCTTATAGAATATTAAGTGTAATCTGGTGAAGTGCGTCCAACAAAGTCGCAATAGTTTCTTCAGTGCCATACAGTTCTCCAGTTGGCATGATTTCGATGTAACTAATCTACGCCAAAATATTAAGAGAGTTAATCGATTAGTTTGGGTACTTAATTCATAAAATGAATGTACGATTTTCAGTATGAGGTTGTGTAGATTGTTAAATTTCACTGAAATCATAAAACGGTGTAAGTTAAACTGCCACTGAAAACCTGAAAGCACTGAATGACCGTATAAAAATACGAAAATTTCATTTTAATGTGAGGTTATCCACCTGTTTTTATTTTCCAATACGTGAGCAGTATACAGTGAGCGAGATTTGCATATAAATGTTTTTTCATCAGAGTTTAATGGCCTCTTTTCTGACTCCAGTAATATCGTATGCGTGATTGTTATTGAAATATACATATTGTCAATCATCGTATATAACTATTGACTTAAATCCCCTTATTGAATAACGGAATTAAATAAGTCAAATATAATAATGAATTTTCGAATACATACATTTTGTATACTCACTGTTCTGGATAGTCAATCAGAGGGACGAAGCGAAAGAAGCGAAATGACGTGCAGCGAAGGTATGTAAGCCAACTTCATGTAATCAAGCATTAATCAATATTTATAGCCCGATAAAAAGAAATTACAGACATGTAATGAATACCATAAGATATGCACACATATACGTTCACATAAAAACTGTCAATGTTGATAAGCGATTAATTATCAAGGTCAAGAAGCTAGAAGTTATTTGGGCTTAACATAACAACGGACACTATAAGAGATTTGATTTTAAGTTCAGACTTCCACCTTACCTGAATTTTTGATAAGGATGTTAATGTACGCAAGAATTTTCTTACACATTATACAAATGTTCTAAAATAGGATATTTTCGAATTTACATATTTTCTTAATTCAAAAAAAATCAAACAGTTACTAGCCAATCTATTAAAACAAAAAATAATTTTCTAAAATGAAAATAATAAAAAAAAACAATGTTAAACGAATATAACAATTTCAATGTATTACAAAACTAGAACTAATTAAACACATAAAAGAATTTATATCGAGGAAATAAAATCAAAAAAAATTTTTTTCTAAATAGAAAGAAAAAAGCAAACAATTTTTGTCATCACTTTCAATATAACGGAAGTACAATCATTGGAAATGTTTATTTTCTCAATAATGAGAGTATTATATACCTTCTATTAATTACTAATTAAATTAACATTATTTTAATGTTATTAAAACATTAGTAATAATGTTAAAATTCTCATTTATTGTATTATTCTTTGTTTGTATATTGTTAAATACAAATAGAATATATTTTTAATAAATAAATAAAGTATTCGGTCGAAAATAATTTTATATTATTATCTGTAATGTAAAATTTAAACAGACTTCTATCAAATAACATACAAACATTAATGTATAACAAATGAAATACTGAGTAGGACAAAAAGAAAAAGTTAATGAAAAATAAGAAATTTCATTTGTATATAACATCAATTATATAATCAATAGTATATAGAACAAAATAATTGATATAATATAGTAAATTATGGACATTGAATAAATGATTACAATTTACCATGGACCACATACTTGGTTTTAATTTATTATAAATTAAGTAGTAAAGTAGGAGTTTCTTTTTTTAAATTTGTATTTCATAAAGATTTTAAAAAAAAATAGAAGATATATACATAGATATAAACAAAATATTTTGACACGATCCGAAATGGTTATTATACCGGTTTCAGTAACTATTGAAAACTACTTTATATTTTGATGAATAATAAATTTTTAAAAGGAAAATTTTATATGGTTATAAATAATTATATCAGTAGTGTGTGAATAAATTTATCAATCCTATTAAGTATTAAAACATTTGTTTATAATGAAATAAGAAAAAAAACGGATGTATTGAAATCTATTGATTCAAACTTATAATGAAGTCATATTTAATTTATATCGAAAATGCTTACTAGCAGCTTTTAATTTATTGCATTTTCAGTGAAGGCATAGGTTTTATATTTGTATATATAGATGTAAAAAAATTGACAAGTGAGTAAATAACCTTCCTAAAAAATGGTAATATATCGTTGAACATAAATATATCTCATTTTGTTGTATGACCTGAAAATCTTATTTGCTAGATGACGATGTTTTGAAATAGAGCAAATGTCTGACTTATATCTAACTGGGGGATCAAGTACAGGTTTATAAGCTTGGTAAAGAATCAAACTATGTGCGAAATATAGGTATAACCCGTTATCAAGACTAAAGTAGAATTAACTTATTGAAAGTCAATAATTTACTCACTAAGCCACTATTTAAATATTAAAATAATCATAAATAGTTGCCAATGAAGAGCAGCGTCGTCAACTGACATATTCTATTTCTAAACAGACTTGATATCTGGTTATCATTCACTCAGTTTGGTTATCAAATTACTTCAAAGAAAATTAGTCGTAAGATAAAAAGATTGTAATATTTTGGACGAAATCTGTTAAATATAGAAGACAAAATTACTAATGAGTTTTCGTGATATCAGTCAGTTAGTCATAGATAGAGTAGAACCTGTTATATATCTGCATCGGTTCAACTTGCCACACTTCATCAGAATGGTAAGGTGTCAGAATAGTAGAAGTAGGAACAGTAATAATGTTAGTAGAAAAGATGAGGTATAGAAGCTATGATTTTAGAAGTAGAAGAATTAAGAAACTTAGTATCTAAGGATAGATAAAAAAATGAGAGAACGGTTCTGAACCTTGTCATCGAAATTCTCTAAGCATTAGTTATGATAACCTTGGTCTCTAATTAGATAGTCTGCACCTACCTTCAACACTATTCCTTTTTGCCTATTACCTCATGGACTGATACTACCTTTAGTCTCGGGCGCCCCCGGTTTCCTTCTAATCTACACTTACATCGAATCTCACCACGCTTTGAGGTAGACCTGACTAAAAAACAAAACAGAGGATTTCATACAGTTAGTTCCCTTTATGAATTTAAATAAAGCAAGAACAAATATTGATGCAGAATAGTATGAATTCATAATATTTCGAGGTTTCTCGTCAGCTGCTTACAACCAAATATGTGATAAAAATTTTACATTGAGATAGTGTAAAACAATTGGCATAAATGAATGTAAATAACTGGAATGGCAAAGGTTTACAATATATATATATATATATATATATATATATATATATATATATATATATATATATATATATATATATATATATATATATATATATGCTAGAACAGGTCAGAGGTTAATTGGTGTTAGGATTAAGGAAACAATTAAAGATGGGTAATGTAATAGATGAATGGAGTTTATACATTGTGTGATAATTATTTTAGAGGTAGTAGAACAGTGATAAGATAGGTTACGTAATAATTGAATAGAATTAGAAAGGTTAACATGATATAAGAGGATTAGTGGGCGGAAATGTGTGAATGGAAAGTTGTTTTAAGAATTAGGTAATGGGGGGAATATAACCCAAAATGAATATTTTGAAAATAAAATAAGTGAATAATATAACACACACAAAAAAAGGTTACCAGGGTAATGATAAGTTTATTAATGTCTCTTTTTGCATGCATAAATCCGGTTTAAGTTTTTTTATCGCAATCGCTTCCGCGAACCGGAGAGTAGTAGTACTTCGTTGTCTATTGATAATTTTGAAAGCGTGTGAGATATCAATGGTATGCCCGGTGTCCAGTAAATGCCGAGCTATCGCACTGTTAAGAACCTTCATCCCTCGCAGCCTCAAGTTCTTTGGAACGTGCTCAGAAATACGAACATGTACTCTTCTCTCAGTTCTTCCAATGTATGTGCTTTGGCACGTACATGTGAATTGGTAAATGCAGTTGGAGCTACTAAGAAAAGAGGACTTGTCGATTTTAAGATACTGATGCCCAGTATATTTGTCGTACGGTTGGTAGACAGATATATCGCCTAATACACTAATTTCTAAAATTAGAAAAGTCAATCGTCCATATATATCGAAGGGGAAGGGGTATTCGTTAATGTTATTAAATTACTATAATTGGTATATTGTAAGTTGTGGTTAGAAGGGTATATCATTAGATCCTAACTGTACATGGTTTTGCGCTGTTGAAGAGTTCTAAAAAGAAGTAAAGCATCTGTTTAGTGTTTCTCGTAAGGAAATAAAAACCTTGAAATACTGTGAAATGAATCAGTTATTTTCAAAAATATGTAAGATCTATAGATGGCTAGTGTTGTGACCGCGAATAACTGTTAAATAGCTGGAATTAAAAAATTACTGTTATTTTGAATGACTGATTACTTTCAACGAGGAATCACTATGATCTACACTATACAAAATGATCACAATATAAAATTTACTCACTCTTCGAAAAATATCAACCACTTTAAATAATACACTCGTTTATGTATCGTATTTACATACACACGGGATGACATCACATCATATAGATTTACTATAAAAACACATACTGAATATCATTCTGAATTAAATTAATATAAAGAAAATTAATAAACATCACACTGAAATAACATCATTGTTATACTGAACAAAATAAACCGATGTTACGCTGGTTAGTTATCACATTGAGTTAAAACATGAACTCGTTGTCACCCCATCCTAATAGAGAATGAATTCATCTATATTAGATTAATGAAATTTATTTGCTAACTCTTTTCACATAGTTTCAGCGGAATAATGAAATGTTTTCTGACCTAATTTATAATTTATACAACAGTAATTGAAACTTAAACAGGTTATCTTACCATTGTTTTGATCAAGCAACATATTTTTTCGCATTTGATGTTTATTATGATAGTAAGTACCGAGTTGGCACTCAACGATGTCAATGTATAATCCCAATCAATCTACGCGGCTATTTTCAATTGTCTTCGGTAGGTAACTGCCCACACTCGACAAGGTTGAACTCCCTGGTCACGACTTCTAAATAGAACTCGAGGAATCACCTCTCAAAGTTAGTCACTGGTAAGCAAATGGTGATTAATAGTGTAAGGTTGTGAAGATTGTTGAGTTTCATGAACTTTGTTCCTTTGAAACGTTCTTCCTAAAGTATTTCAAACTGTTTTTAAAATGATAAGTATCTTAAAATGTTAAGAATAATAGTTTGACGCTCTAGATGGGAGTATGATTATCTGATCTAATCGATACTGGTCATAATTCGTCCAGTTTGTCGAACTCACAGGCATTGGACCATGAATTACCTCCCAAAACATTAACGTAATGTCACTAAAACCTTAAGATCTCACGCTGTTCAGGAGTAAATTTCATTCGATCTCAGGTACCTACCAGAATAAGGCTAAAATAACAACTACGACAAAATATTATGAATTCATTTTATCTCAATAGTTTGTCTTTAGCTGCCTGAAACCGTACTCGTATTAACGTGCAACACTTGAGTATGAGGTAATATGGAGTGATGGACATTGGTAATGGAAGGAATCAGAATAACACTTATCAGTAGTAACAATATATATATATATATATATATGAGTAAATGTGTGGTCATTTGAAAACGGGATATGCTAACCATCAATTAAACACCGAGCTAATCAACCATCTGGAGCTTTATGATCTTTTAGTTTCAAATTCTTCTAAAAAATGAACGTGTACTCTTTTCTTCCCTTCATGTATGTGTTTTGCGAGTATCTCTTAGCAGATGATCACTAGTAAGACAAAGATTATCTATCAGTCAACTGCGTTCATAAGTAGATAGTTTATATTTTGAAGATAGAATATGAAATGCGGGATATTCCCAGTTGCCTGGTTGCAGTTGCGAATTACCTTCAAGATATAAAATCACAGAACACTCAGGTGTAACATAACAATTGAAAAATCAGAATTATATTGCACTTTATAAACGTTTGCAAAGTTTTCAAGTAGCACTAATTTCACTCACACTTTTTTAAAATCTGTAAAGGATACTATTTAACCCTCTGAGCTACAATAATTAATGATAATATCGATAATTTCATTTTAGTAATTTATCACCCAAATTGATCATGCTTAATATAAGTGATATGATGGGAGGAAAAATCAATATTCGATTGATTTACTTAATATGAGTTTTATTCATCATTACATTCTTTTGATTCAATGTAATGATTACGCAATGTAATATTTCTTTTCTTTTCTCGTATGATATTTATTCTGTATAATATACAATATTCTTGTATTCCATTGACTATGAACTATACTCAGCATATGATTTGTTGTAACTGTGAGTATTTTTCATGTATGTGATTTTATTCTTATAATTATTAATCAAAATGGGTGTACAGTCAATATATAAAGGAGTATATTTTCTACTAAAGGGACTTCGCTCTTTTCTCTGGTTTCTGCAGAATACACTTCTTATTTCAAGCTTGGACTTCTCCCTCTTGATAGCGGGGCTGGGGCGCAGCAATAGCTAGCTCACTGGACCTCGATCATCGAACCTCGTTCTCGTTCGCAAACTAAGTGAAATCGTTAGCTTTCAAATCCTAACAATTTGGCGACGGGGATGGGATTCGAACCCACGCGGGGAAACCCCAATGGATTAGCAATAAGACCATAATTTGAAATGAACATAACAGCAAATGTATTTCCTAATTTTGCATATATTTTAATTTTTTAAAAAAGAAGAGATTTTGACAATATTCTATTTATTTGAAATGGACACTGAATACATCCTATTCCGCCTTAATGAATGTCCCACCTTATTTTAGTTGCTTTTCTTTTGCTTGTTTTTTTTATTTTTTAGAGAAATTCATTTTAACAAAATTTTAATTGAAAACATATTTATTCGTAAGATTTATGTTTATACGACCTTAGATTTTGACCTGAATATCGTTCAATATTATTATTCTTTTCGCTTCTCAATTTCTTTTATTTTCATGTCATATGCTTATTTCCTGATTGTCCTAGGGTTTGTGTATCCATGTATGTTGTATGTGTTTACAGTATATATATATATATATATATATATATATATATATATGCAAGAAGAAAAAATGTTGTTTGTCGAAATAAATTACAAGCAAATACAAATAAAAATGTTTATCTTATTTAAGAACGTTTATTTACAAATAACCCAACTATGTTAAATCGATAATTTTTTTCATACAATTATTTATTTGATGAGATGTTTTGCTCATATTTGAATAAGAAAAAAATTGATTTTTATGGTTTCAAAATAAACTTGGGAAAAATCACAACGACAACAAAAATAAAACAGAAAAATATTCTTACTGTATTGTAAACAGATAAAAATACGATTTTCTTCATTTAACTAGATAATTCCTGTGACTATTAGATATTTGAAGAAAATGATAGTAAAAGTATTTGAGATTTAGTGGATCAACTGTGCAACAGAATAGAATAATAGTTTCTATGATAATAATGATATTCATAATTGAAGGAGTGGTTAATTCCCATAGTCTGACATGTTTTATTGCATGTTATCTACTTAAGTGCTCGATTTGTGATCAAGGTTTATGGTATTTTGCTAGCGTGTTCTATTTGATAGCTTATGTGATAAATAAAATCACCATCGCGTAAAATTATACGCAAGAAACATGAATGTAATAATTGTCTTACAATATCAATCTATGTTCAGCGTTTAAATTGTAAGAAGTTTCTTTGAATTAAAAGTACATTAAGATCTTGAATTCAAAGTTGATCTGTAAGGCCAGCCTTATTCTAAGCTCTGATTTCATGCTAAGAGTACATGCCTAACAGAAATATGAAAACTATGAAATCATTATAATTTTTAAATTCATGTATATTTATTAAAATTTTTCAAAAGTTATTCCGACTTATTTCAAGTAACATCACGTTTTCAGTATTCAAATTCTTATCCAATTTAAAAATTGAAAGACCATAACACTGTGAAATACACCATTACTACCTTTTATAGTAATATATTTGTAGTGTCTCAATGAGTAGGTAATCGTAATTTTGATGCTTCTTATTTTAGTATAAGCCAATTCATAAAAGAATAACTAAAAGAACCAACTTAACACAAGTTTTCAAACTTCTTAAACAAGACAGAAATAAACGTACACAGTGTCACAAAACATGTGTAGGATCTTATAAGAATATTTTCTTTTTAATAGACAACCTGTCCTATGTTTATTTATCTGAAACTATCAAGCCGAACTGTGATAACTGTATTTATAAACATTTTGACTACACTTATTCATACAAACATAACTATTTTCAACATTCCACTTTCGAAGATTCTATGTAACAGAACTGAGTTTCTTATAGAAAGCTTCCAATTGATATTTATGTATAGCTCAGTGAACTGTTATCACACTACTTGATATACAGAAATTAAGTTTGATAAAAATTAGGCTTAGATGACTTTTTAAAAAGGTTTCACAGAATAACAAATGCTTCAGGCTATTTTTTAAAAAGACGATAAATATGTTTGATTTGTTTAATAAGGTCAAAAACTGCTTTATCTAGTGGAATTCCCAGCGGAAATATACTGGTAGGGGGTTCATGATATTTTTAAATATTTTAAAGGAACAAAAATCATTTACTTTAGAAAATAAACAAAAGACTTCAATGTTTCCTTAATATCATTTTACTGTTAAACTATTTAGCAATTATCTAGTGGCTGGCTTATTTACCCTACCATTTACTGTCTCACAGTTTACCAAACGACACATGAATACAATACTGTAAGTTCATCTGAGTGATGTAAGATGTGAAATTTTGTTGAGCCACGGTAATCACTAGTTATGCAGCCTAAATGTATTTAACATGATTTCAATGATTCTCGAAATACAATAGTAAAATCTTACTGTCTATTGCTTCTATTGACTCAACATCGTGCTTCATAGTAACAAAAAGTGGTAATTAGTTTCTTAAGCGGGACATTTTGCTTTGACAGTTATGTTTAAAGATATTATATTCAATGTTAATTGTTTAGAAGGATATTTTCACTGCTCATCTTGTATACTGTATTTAGAAACAGCTTCATCTTGTATGGTAGTTGAGACGAAAACATCCTTCTGATGATTAACAAACTGAATATTATGCGACTTTTGGATTGGAAAGTAAAGCAATTAATTATCCAAAAAGTTGGTTATACAATAACGACTTGACCAGAAAGTTCCAATAACGTAACAAATTATTAAACTGTTAGCCACTAACGCTTTTTTTCCGAAATATGTAATCATCTCATATTTTGAAAATCAATACAGATGAAATTATGTAGTTGGCATATTGTCTGCATATAATTTATCGACGTTTGTGTATGGTAGATGGGTATGTACTTTCTACAGAATGAATTATCGAAGATTTTATCAAGTATTTTTATATTAATAATGATGGCAGTCAGAATATTGCATTCAGATCAAATATTATATAATTTAAAACAGGTTAGGAATTTTATCCTATTCAATTTATCAATTAATATATTTTAGATAAAAATCGTCGATAACAGGATACTGCTGGACTGAAAGTGTTAGTCTAATTTTATTAATCGATTTTTCAGGGTTGTTAATGAGGTGAATGATAAGATAATGTGAGTGAAGCTGATTGTGATACATCTTGATTTGTCACATATTTCTTGATTATTAGTACTAATCTTTTAGGTGTATCTACAAACAGAGGGAACATTTGTTTCGTTTTTAAGAGTTCGTTCTGTATCATTCAGTAATAAGGTCGGAAGGTTGCCAGAAGACTGTTTATTTAGCTGTAGACGTTTAAGACTATATAACTACGTTTGATGAAGAATGATTTTACGTTTCCAAATACCAAAGGCGATTAAATTGTAGGTTGATTACTGTGGTAAAATGATGTGAAGAAAAATATTGGGTTTAAAGAAATAAACTCATCCACTAAATACACAGTGTACATTAAATTCAGTAAGCTCATTATTATACGCTAATTTTTCGCTCATCAAAACTGCAGGAAAGTCAATTTATTAATGATGTTTTAACTGATGATATTGTTTAACTAAATGTGAGAAACTATACAATGACCAGATACTCGATAACCATTCCAGTATTTCACTTAACTGAATTAACATCTTAGTACACTCCAGGATATGAAGTATCTGTAGCATAACGTACAAACGTCTTTGTATAACTTCTTCCCAATTTATAAGAAAGTTGGGAAGATGATATTAGTGTGACTTGGTTTAATCTAAAGTGTGATTGTGAGAAAGAAACTGATAGCTTAACGCTTTATGTGAATAACTGTAAATATTATTTAGTAAATGAGTGGTCTTTTAAGTTCACATTTTAGTAAATAACATGTGGAGGTAATTGATGTAATAAAAACAGCCTGTATCAGATCATACCTACTACAGGCTTGTTTGTAGTTAATTAGAAGTTAAACGTCAATTCGGGCAATCAGTTATTATCGACAATCTGATGATTTGTTTATCATTCAGTGGTAAAAGCGCGTGTTTATTTTAGTCTTACTGGTCAGAGAAAAGCCATAGCGAGCAAATTCCTTAAAGTTCAACGTAACGACGAAAACGTCAAGAATACATTTCAAGAATTATTAGGGGAGGAGCTTGAAGGTTGCCAAATTAATGTTCACAACGATGGGGATTGGTATGATGTCCAGGCTGTTGTGAAAGCATCAGTGATATCAGCGAGTGGCTGTAATTAAATGGTTAAACAATCCAGTAGCGTCTAAAAAATAGATAAGTGCAGAGCAAAAATAGGCTGACAAAGGTTTGAGCAACGATCTTCAAAAGTGATAATAGACGAAAGCAAAAATAGTGGAAAAGGTGGCGGAGATATTGAATAATAGACAACTGTACAAACTTAATAGTTTACTCCAAACTCAGCAGACTGAAATGATGAGCAGAATAATTTGAAGAACAGTTAAACTACTCCCCACCTATCTTTTATTTTCTTATTTTTACCTAGTGGCCTGAGTGAGATGTCTCTTGAATCTCATTGAAGATGAAAAAGCCATAGATAATCTAAAGCAGGAGATAACTGCAAGCAATAATGGACTAAACCTTAAAATCTTTAAAGATGGTGGTCTAGTTTTGGTTATTAGATTGACTGGGATATTAGTTAAAATCTATAGACTAGATATAATTGATATGGTTTTGATCGCTGATCGTCCCAGTCTATAAGGAAGAAAAAAATTCACATGTGATAACCACACAGGGATCAGTTTAATTAGTATAGTGTCTAAAATATCAGCTTCAATAATCATCCGCGTTTAAATAGAACTCGTGAGGATTAAACTCGGAAAATCTAAGCTAGTTTCAGACCTGTACGTGATTATATTCATCAAATATCCACACTTTTCCAGGTTCTGGGGCGCAAACATGTCTACTGACTCTCATACATAGTTGTATTTTTCGGTCTCAAGGTAAGACTGGGCTGAGTAAATGCTTCAAGCGGTGGTAGGAAGTGAAGTAGATGAACGTGCTGATCACTTAACCTAACTTCGGAATCTGGTAAGTTCTGGCGAATTGATTTGCGGCGAAATATCGGCACAAATTCAGAAAACCTGGTTAGTGCCCTCCAACTTACATCACTTGTGGGACAGGCAAGATTCCCGTCTGCCACAACAGAGGGAGTATACTGTACATCAGTTTGCTCTGTTCTACTTTACAGGTGGGAAATGTGGCCTCTAAAATCAGATGACATTCGTAGATTACTAGTATTCGATCCTACGTACCTTCGAAAAACCACTCGTGTATTTTAGGCCCATAAAATTAACAATTCGGATGTTAAAATCTGAGTATAAGGTAAGAATGTCAAACCGTTATTTACTGATGTAGTTTGGATAAGTATCACATATAACTTTACGTCAGAGGCTTGTATAGGAGCAGTTCGATAGTGAAGAGTTGCTAAGTCATGACATAACACCAGTCCATGAAGATTCTGTTGAACTGAGCCACTCATGTAAACGAAGACTACCTGGTTGGGGTTCGTATGATTATTGCAACCAAGGTTAGAGATTTTTAATAACAGGACTAAAAATCCTTCACAGTGGCACGGGTCCATTACTCTTTATCTTTTCTTGGATCCTAAGTTTCTTAATTCTTCATATATACTTCTACTAATTTACATTTTTCTGGAACGAATCTTCAATGTCTAATCATTTTAATTAGTAATAATACTGTTACCACTTCTGACACTATGGGATTTGCTTTAACAATTTCATCACACCGTGCTAATAAAGAGTGATAATTTCAACAAATGGACATACATACTAGGTTCTACCTTGCTCATGAATAATTAACTGACTAACTTGTTGATTTGAATTTATTTACAAATATTTTAGTCACTGATTGACATAAACTAAAGAACTATTAAAACACAGACTATATTGTCTGCTTAAAAAGTTGAAAAGTCTATTAAAAATCGTAAAATTAAACGATAATTCTGTCATTTCCATTAAGCAGCTTAAAAGGGAATTGCTTTAGAGTGTAGATATGATTTGTAATGTTATTCAGTTTTATCAGAAAACTTTGAAGAGTATTGACAAAGAACAAAAAAACTTAATGAAGATCATTAAAATCTGACCTAATAATAACATACTGTTATCGAATTGTGAAAGTTTAAATTTAATCTCGTAGGAAACCATCACTATACATACTTGAGAAATTAGGAATTAATGTAATATTATTTCATATATTTCCGATAAATTCATAATAGCTAAATTGATAGTTTTTCCTCTAATAAACAAATAATGAAAAATAAAAAACATATCATGAATTTAACATTTAAATATAATTAAATTGTTAAATTGATTTTAGTAAGGGGGACAACTTTCGATTTAATAAAAATTAGCTTGATTTTCTTTTTTTAAATAGTAAACTATTTAAAATTTTTGATTTTATTCGAAATCTTAAAAATATTAAGCAAAGATGGATAGTGGCAAGCAGCGGGATCCAGGACGTGCGTTCCGTCCTATTTGGGACTCGTCAACTGGATATACTTACGTCCCAGAGTTGATGTTCACTCCGAGACGCGGACCCAGTACCGTTCGTTTCAAACGCTTTAAAAGCTTGTGACTTAAGGCTATCTCAAGGCGATCCGCACAGGATACACATATGCCAGCATGAGACTGATCAATTGCAGTCCTAAATAAATATTGGAAAATACAAGTGAAATAACACCAAGTGAACTTGAAGATATTGTTTTATTTATCTATTTTTTATTTTCTTAGAAATTTGGAAAAGAAATGTGAGTCTGATCGTAGCCATATTGATTTTTTTCTCCCGTTTTAAAAAAAGAGAATTTTCTAACAAAGTTTTGTTTTTTGTTTGTTTTTAGTCAAAAGAAATATACCTGCTTATGTTTTTAAATCAATAAGATTCTTGAAAATAATCGATGAATTAAAAAAATAAAATAAGTTAACTTAGTGACTAATATAAACATATAATAGAGATACTCCTTGTTTACTATACATGGATATTCATAGAACATTTTTTACTATTATTTATCTCATTTATATAAATTATTCAAAAATCAATTTATTGTCTAGATGATTTTCCACATTAAAGTTAGTTAAATTATGTGTTGTCCTATTCTAATGATTATAAATTCTTTTGAAATAGAATTCACTAGTATACAATTATTGATTTTAAAATGGATACAATTCAAATGTAAACATTTTGTTTAATCTGTTCTGATGACCTAGAATATTTTAAATATATATAAATAAATACAAATGTATTGATAATATATTGGTTGTTATAACAACTAAACTGGAATAGAGGAGAAAGGACAGTTTAACCAAGTTAAAGAAATGAAAGTACATATAATAATGAAGTAATAGGAATAATTTATATCTCTGACGTTAAAATTTCTTTATATAAATGACATTATACAGTGTTTATGGTAATAATAAGAAAAAACGGAAAAGAATTTACCTAAAACTTACAGTCTGTATGCTTACATATAGAAATATATGAAAACCTTATATAGACAACATTTTATTCATTCATATACATTCTAAATGATACAAAAACCAATTACAAGTACAGTTAGATTTATAAGAAAATTTTTTTTAGATGTAGAAATATATAAATGAATTGATATAGATTTCCTGTTTAAGCATATATTTAGAAAATTTGAAAAAAAGTAAAGCTTAAGGATAATAGGAAACATTGTTTTCTTCATTAATCATATCAGTAAACCAGATAGATAATCATCTGAATACTATGAAAGATAGCTCTTGAACATATTACGAGTGTTGAATTCATTTATAATGGATGTCTCATATGTTTGCTAATACTGAGAAATGAGAGTAAAATAATTGATTAAATTGTTAATTTTCCCTGTAATATAATAAAATTTTACTATGAGACTCGCTTAATGTTATTAAGCTTAATGTCGAAGTTATGAAATTAGCCTTTACAAAATGTTTTTTACTGTATGCCCATATTTTTTCTCTGACAATGTACTAACGTAAATAAATTCATATTTATATCTACACCGTACAAATCTATCATCATTAGTTATTACTTAGATCTGATGAGACAGTTCACAAAACGCTATAGGGATGAATCACTATTAAGTTAACAGTTACTTTATTTTAAGTCTAC
The DNA here is from genome assembly GCA_946903255.1 of Schistosoma spindalis. Taxonomy (NCBI): domain Eukaryota; kingdom Metazoa; phylum Platyhelminthes; class Trematoda; order Strigeidida; family Schistosomatidae; genus Schistosoma; species Schistosoma spindalis. The sequence continues at coordinate 59,686,360 of OX336416.1, read as the reverse complement.
TATAAGTGTATCAGTATAAATGAAACTCCTTATATGGTTAGTGTGTTTGAAATAATGCAGGTTGTTGTGTACGGAAATTCAAGAATTTACATTTTCTTATAAAATGCTGTATTGAAATAAAAGAAAATAACGTGATAAAATGTAAATTTACTTAAAAATTATCGATGACTATATAACACTTAAGAGCTATTTGGTTCCAATTATTTAAGCCATTTTGAAGGTTTTATCTTGGACTAGTATATTTTAGAGGTATCACATTTTCATCAGACTAATGTAAGGAGATTTCGATTTCAGAGTTTTGTCTTTTCAGACATCCAAATTAATTCTAAAACAAATATAATGAAGTCATGCAGAAGATTTGAGTTCTCTGAACAAGATGGCTTGACTGAGGAGATTCCTCGTTGGTTTGGACAGTATCATCACCTAATTCTATATGAAATAATCTAATCAGAAATTTTAACTAACCTTTATTTCAATGATATGTAAACAGTATAACAAAATGCTCAGTATAATTTAATTACACATGTGAGTGAATATTTCAAGTTTATTATATATTTATGTTGTACCCCTTTCGGTAATGGTCATTAGTACACATATAATGTATTTTGTTATTTCGTGAAAATGAACTCATATGTAGGATCGTTTGGTTATATTGAAAATTGCATATACAACAATTGTACGCAAAACCACCAGTGAAGGCATTTTAAATATTTGGGTATTTTTAAGATTGTACACTTTGAAGACAACTGTAAAAAATATTTGACCACTACTAAAAATTCCGTTACCGTGTTCCAATATACCAAACTACGACATGATGCTAAACGATTTCGTTACTAATAGGACTTTCTGACGAAATCCACTTCCAGCCTAATACAATCCTTCAATGTTATCATTAAAAAACCGAATATCTCATCGTTATCAAGATATTTTTTTAAGTAGTCTACAAATATTAACTGGAGCTGAGTGAGTTTAATATTTAATATAAGCTATAATGTTAAATGCTTCTTGTTTTAAGATCTACCTGGAAATAATGATATTGGCAACGATGGTACTTATGTGAAAAAAATAATAGTAATAAAGCTAAACTGGCAATGATGAATAGGTACAAGAGGTAAATATAAAGTAGCACTGTATTGCCAAAGAACTCAAGTGGACAGATCAATTTATTGTTTAATGCGAAACTACAAAGTGCTTTCGTAAAATATGAAAATTATATATTAAATATATAATATGTACATATTTCATCAGTTATCCATCACATACGTCATGATTCTTTCAATTCTGTTGTTATTACAATGACTCTCTGTTTCCCTTTCTATTCTTTTCAATCGGATCTTCTCAATCTTCTGCTGACATGCATTTCACTTCCTATTTGTGCTACATGTTACTTATATTTGTCAGCATAAGTAGCATACACTAAAACACTTCGTAGAATATAGCATTATTTATGCAAAAGGAATAAAAGTGATAACTATGGGAAAATGTGCTAGAATTATATTTTGTGAATTATTAGGACGTAATGGTGTACAATTAAAGATAGAGAAGCATATAGTGACAATGGTTATCCCCTACGTTTTAAGGTGCGAATTTTTGAACTAACAGTCTGTATGATTTCAGTTATGTCTTAGAAAAAGCACTGTGTTGAATACTTCTTAGATCTGTCAGTAAGGTGGATGCTGATAACATACCCTATATTCTTAAATAGCTTTCACTGATATCTAGTTAGTCAAATGTCAGTGAAACATGATGAGTTCATTCAAAAGCCTTGTTTTAATCAGAATATTAGTAGCTTGTAAGGAGTATTTAATTTTCTTGAGTTATTTGACAGAATTTGCTTACAGAATCAACTAAGTTATTTAAACATTCACTACATTATTGCAAAATGAACAGATTCATAATGAAAACTATGAAAGGACAGTATTATGTGTTTTTAAGTTTATTCGCAGTTGTATTGTTTTTATACTAACTTAATTTTACCATCAATAAAAGATTCACTAAAAAAAAAATTACATCATACCATTTTTTCTCATCTACATTTCAGGTAGCAAACATTGTGTATGATATTAGATGTAACTAATTCCCATGGCGATACTATAATTTTTGGACGAACCAATCAGGTATAAGATAACAGGTCTCGGATTTTGGCACTAAACTCACTCATCCATTTAGTTAAATAGAGTCTGAGCATTATAGCTGACGTCATTTCGCGATGAAAACCTTAAATCTAATTCCTCAACTGTAAATCATAATCTTTATCCTTCACACAGGCTTATAACCCTCATTTAGCTCTAGTAAGTAGGTGGACATTCTTAAGGCCAGTCTAGCGTCACTCAAAGGTCGTCCACAAATTATTGTCTCAACATTCTTGTTTCTGATATTTCTATTTGAAAACCAAATTAATCATTTTAAATTTAAAAAAAGTAGAAAAATAATTCAGCTTAAGATTTCAGTATTTTGAAGTATCGTAAATGAGATTTTTCTAAATGTGTTACTAATGTCTCCATACAAGAATCATACTAATCATAATGAACTGATCAGTTTAGTATTAAATAGATATGTAGAAAAAAAATTAACAGGCAAAATAATAATAATCCGAAAAAAACTCACGAATGGAACAAAACAAGAAACACATTAGTCTAGAATGTAACAAAATGTAAATTTTTATGAAATGATTGTTTACTAAAGTGCTAAAGGTCTGTAGACAATGAACATAGATTTCTATTGATAAACAGAAATAAATGAAGAAAATCCTCAGATGTCAGTGTTTGATAAAACTTGCTTCAGGTGACCGTTTAGTGACTTTTCATCCTCACACTCTATACCTTACAGTACACAAACGTTTATACATATGTGCAAACAGTTTCATAGAATACATAAATTATGGTTTGCAGTAGAATTCAATAAGCGTGGTTCACCCATTCCGAGACTCATCATCTGGGTTTACCTGAATACCAGTATCGATGATCACATTTAGACATGAACCCAGTACCCTTTGATTCAAACGGCGAACATGTTATCCACTGGGATGCAGGTACATCCAGATGATGAGTTTCGAATAGAAAGAAACGCACACCTTAAATTCCATTATTAGTCATAATCTTTTTCATGAGAACTTGTGAAAATAGCTATGTCGAAGTAATCCGTACAGGTTACACGTATAAAAACTCATTTAAGAATATCAACAACTCAAATTCGTGCAAATTGAAATATGTACAGATATACGCACACGAATTATCTGGAATCAATTACAAAGGAGAACTATAACAAGTCAACTAGCTGACTAATTGATTGACTGACAGATTATTGAATTAATTTGACGAGTTAAAGAAAGTAGTAGATTTCAGTCATGAAATTTTACAGTAGATTTTATTTATTATAGATTTCTTCATCATATGTCTTCATCACCAATTTCGTTTCCATTTCCATCAATAATTTCTATGTGGATCAGTTTCCCTAGCAAAAAATGTCGTTAAGAATAAATGTTTACAATAAAAGGAGGATAGAAAGGAAACGAGCTTTTTTCAGAGAGAGAGAGAATGGGGCAGGGACTGAGAAGTAATAGTATTAGATTACAGTGAGCATTTTTTGTCAGATGCACACACACAGAAACAACATAACTAAAAGCTAAACCGACCCGAATGTTAGTTAAGTAGGCAGTAAACAAGCGAAAAAACGACAAACGTGTGGATAAATGTAAAGATGCAAAACGATAAATATTTTCAAGGTTTTATAAAGGTATTAAAAAGAAACATTCACTAAATTAATCCAAGTTATTATTAGTCCACTATACTTAGAAATGCATTAAAATAAACGAAGAGACAAAATGTGACTAAAATAATTTTCAAAGAAATAGCTATTTCTAAAGTGATCCGTGATTCCAAGTATTAAATGAGATTGAGCAATAATCAGGAGGTTATTATTATTCATTAACAATTTCCATGATTATTATTCAGTCATTATTATGACCCTTGTGTTTTTCTGTTTTTTGTTCACATCTGTCAAGCCGACAATTATCTCCCGTAATTATGATCCGTAAATTCATTTTCAGCCTCGTATTCTTCTGTAATCCCATGATTATTAAACAACCTTATTTTTATATTTAGTGTTTCGAATCACTTAATGATACAAACTTTTCTATTCTTTTATAGAAATATATTCACCAAAACAGTATTATTATTAAGTCTTTTATATTTTGCAATACATCGGTTTGCTTTCAAAAGAATTGATTCCACATTTTTTAAGTATAAGAACTCAGTAACAAGATATTTGGAACCATTATTTCAGTAAACAAATAATAACGTTTAAGAAGACTTAAAGGAGACTCAGCGAGGAAAACTTTTATCACTTGCCTGTAAACTATTATCTCAATTTTCTCGTTAGTCATTGAATTATCACATAAATTTCTTTTTTTTTTGAAACAATTTTTAATATAACGCTATGTTAGGTTTTGTTTCTTCAATATTTCTTTACTTTATTGAAATGATGAACCTTACGATGCTAGACCACGGTTAAAAACCCGGAAGGACTAGGAGGCCGTTTCATTCTAGACTGGGACTCCTCGGTAGTGATAATTCATGATCCCGCACGCGGGACTCAAACACAGGACCTCCGGTATCCAACCGTGTTATTGTCTAACTTTAATTAATCCATGACGCTATGTGAGTTTCAAGTACAGGATCGTGAATACGTAACGTCGAGTTGTCCCATTCAAGGACGAAACGGCCGTCCAGTGCTTCCATGTTTTCAATGGTAGCCTATCATTGTACAGCTTAAATGAATTGCATAGGCGAAAAGAAAATTGTATTTGATGAATAACTTTTAATTACACGATGAATTTGTTTTGTTAATTAACAGATCTGTGAAGAAATTTTGCGAAAATTTAGTCGATAATAAGTCATAATATTTGGGACCTCTTGAAATAAAGGCAAAAGTAGTGCTACCTTAAAAATATTAATCGAGGTCGAATTCTTATCTTTTAATACAACCTCGATATTAAGGATAAACAATACAGGGAAGTGAATAAAACCACTTTCAGTTTACATTGTTTCACTTAATTAGAAGTTCAGATAATTCAGTATTCCATTATCTTTTTATTTGCCAATGTTTACTCTTGAATAGTCACTATTTATAACAAAACAACCAACTCTGATAATAAGACATTTAAGAGTTCTCCGTCTGATAACAGTTGATGATAAAAACCACATCAAATAGAAGTGAAGTAAATCCAAACATTTTTAAATCTGATTTTAAGATCCATGTCATGTATTAATCGAATAGCTTTATAAACAATTTAGCTATTTAACCAGTGTTAATATATATTTGCTAAACTTATGACAAAGTTTTCTATGTCGGGGTAAATGAGGTTAACTCAACGATGTACAAACCCCCTCCTGTTAACATTTTGATATGCTTCAAAAATTGGAGTACATTATTATGAATATATTTATTACATTCAAAGAACTTCGTTTTGAGTACCTAAGAAATAAACTATGTTATTAATCAATGAACAGGAGTGCCTGATGTGATTATTTCATCGCCGATATATATATGTATATATATATATATATATATATATATATATATATATCGGTTTGTGAAATATCGGATGTAATGATCTTAACATTTCTGAATGATTTCGGTGGAGTTTCAATGGCCGAGCTAAGTGGCTTATTCATGGAGATTTTATTTGCTTAAATATTATAGTCATCATAAATTTCAAGCAAAAGTGAGGTTTTCGAATTTTATTCACATATTCATTTTAATTGTCTTCCGCCTTTAACCTGATTCTTAAACTTATATTTGTCATTAATGTTCCTAACTGACTGATGAACTGGGTCGATTTTTCTGTGTTTTTTGTCAGTCGTACGTGGAGAAAAATTAGAACATCTCACACTAGAAGTTTGTTGTTCAGAAGAATAATGAAAACTTCATGAACTAAGCATACTGATCAGAGGACAAATCTCAACCATAATCATCCGCATGAACAAAAAATCTTCACTGCCATACTAAAAATTCTGAATAATGCTATCTGAATCTTTATAAGCCCAGTTATTTAAGTTGTTTTCTCCAATTATTTTAATCAGGGAGTTTGCAGATTGAGGTTGGCTTATTCATCTGTGCGAGCTTATTTTTTGCCTATTCTGTTTGGTTTATGTTACCTGCTTACTAATCTTTTCCTATGTATCATGACCTTACTAAGTGGTAACTAATGTCAAATCGTACCGTCTTTTGTGGTATTCGTCGTTTATCATTCGATTTAGAATTCAGTCACTATGTTGGAAACCTCAACATGAAGCCACGACTTTTGTGATATTTAGTTACTATAATCACAAAATATAGAGCCAAACAACTTAGGTTTTGAGCTAGTCATCACTTGTAACCATATCTTATTAATAACCGCCAGAAGATTGGTGTTTTCCGTGAAAATCAATGTCAGATCACAAAAGATTTCGGTCAGTTTTCAATGTTTATAAAACTATAGTTTAAACATCAGTTTATTATTAAATTTACCATCATTTTGTTTGTTGGGACTATAAGAATTTGCTTTTACAGTTTATGAATCAGATTGTCTCAATCATAAACTTTTCGTAAACCCTACGTTTGTTACTATAATACACTTATATAAGACACCGACGTTACATGAAAATTCTTCATAAAAGAATAAGTAGCAAATACCATGTCATACTGACTTAGTAGTAAACATTTTATGATAAATCATTTTATCATTTTTCACTTAGGTATATTTCATGGAATATAGTATTTACAGAGTTATCGATAATATTTACCTTAATATCATGGTTAGAGACACATAGAATTACTGTCTTAATCCTAGAGTAAAGTTTTATCGATCGGATAGAGTTTACAGTGAATATCAACTGGTAAGCTGACATACAGAATGCGTAGAATTATTCTGGTATATAGTAAAGAACAAATATATTCTTCACTTAGTTAAAAGTATACTTTGAAAGTGTATGACTTTTTCATTCGAGACGTCTCTGTCTTTCCAGTTGGTATAATTATATTCCATTTGTTATTCTAATATTAGGTTTCATAAATAATTCATTACTATGGTTAGTTATATTTCTTAATAATTTACCCACAAACTATCAAGAAGTCACATGACTAGAACGTCTTCTTTTTGTTAAAAAGGCGGAAAATTTGTAATTTTAAATGTGAATTAGAGTGATAGGAAGATAGAAATGAGGGAGAAAAAAAATGGTGTGGGTGTATATAAAAGACAGCAAGTAGAATATTAAACAAACTGACCAAATGAATGCTTATAAACTTAACGCAATTATATAACACTAATAATTGCTCCCTTTCTTCTTCTATAAAATCATGATCAATTGGATAATGAAATGAAAAGGGATAAAATAAAATGTATTCCAATATAAACGGAATCAATAATTATAAAAATTTATTTATTTATTTAAATTTTGCTCTATTACTACTACTACTACTATAATATTTTTATGAGTCATATTAATTTAATGCAAAATAGTGATTACACGAGTAATGACTTTGATAATGGTAGTATATTTGTACATTTTGCTTCATATATTAATGGGTATGATAGGAAATGAGATGAAGAATGTAAATGAAAATCTGTAATTAGGTTTGACGGTTTGATGGGGAAGAAAAAAATCGGTATAATTTAAAAATCCTATTTTTAACACGACGAATTTAAGTTAGAATCATGGTTCATTATGGCATACCCACCAATTACGAGACTTGGAGATCTCATTTGTTCTCATGATCGATGAAACAAATGCTTCTTCAATACTCTTTAGTTTTCACTTGTTTTTCAGCTGATCTCATTTCATGATGTAAATAACTAAGATTTGGCTTTAACTATGAATATTTTTACTCACCATACATTTACATACAATCGGGTGCAACACTCAGAAAGGAATTGAAGAACAAAAATGGACCGATGTACATACACATATCAACTTAGTCACATAAGAGTAAGTCACCTTGAATCTACAGAAAATTGCTTTTGTAAAATAACAAGATGTGATTAACGTCAAGTAACTGTATAGTTAAGAAAATGTTTCAAGTCGTTTTTCTGAATGTTAATAAGATATTTAATTAATATTATGTATGTTTTATTGTTTGAATCTAGAACACTGTTTAAATAATACAAATATAGTGAAAACATCCATTTGAATAAACGTATTTGCTTTACATTCTATTCTTAATCATTATTATACTTATAAAATATAATAAAATACAAAGTAAATTTCAATAATTAGATCAGATTTTATGATAGTTTTTATCAACAGTTGATGTCAGTTAGAGAACTACTGTGTGAAAATTGAAGCATTTATTTATATAATTCTGAAGTACCATTAAACGAATCTAATTAATATTTATTCCTGAATGTTCGGTTCTAATTATACAACGAACAAAATACGCTCCATAATACTTCACATCATTATGGGATTGTTTGTTTGTTTGATATTTTAACGTTGTTATTGCTAATAAATCACACAGCAACTCTATTTGATTTTTATAGGGACATCATAAATAATAATAATAATAATAATATAAATTGTGCCTAAGGGGATTTTAATACATGCCTACCTGGATACACATACGTACATTCATATAAATAAAACAAAACGGATAATGAAAATGGACAAGACAATGTTAATTAACCAGGTCATTTTATCATTCTTATTGAGATTTACTGCAATAGAAAAATTTTGTGATCGTTTTAGTTGGTTCTTGTGTTTATAACATAGTTATTAACATAATTGACTAGTGAAAAAAATTTTTGCTACCATAATTTAAACCATTTTTAGTGGTAGAAGTATATCTTGCCAAGTATGCTTTCATAAAGAATGGTACATAGGTAGACAAGAAAAGTGTACGCTAATTCTAATAGTAGGACTATAATGCTTAACTGTCAACTCTAATTGATCAAACTCAAATTGTAGCTCTTCTAGGGTTAATGCCCGTCCCAAGCTCGGGCGAAAGAGGAGGTTTGGGTCAGAAGGTTCCAGGACCCAATAAGCATAACCATAAGGAATGGATCTTTATCGAAACTCTGGCCACGATTCAAGAAAAGAACGTGCAGACAGCAATTAACAACAGTTGAACAACAGCAGGGAAAATCAACACACGGGTTGAACATATGGAAGCAAACGAGAAAGTAAAGAGGAACACTAGAGCCGACAAGTGAATATACGTAGAAGACCTAGAAATTACAGCGGCTAAACGCTGCAACAGAAATAAGTATGAGACAACTATATGATACAACGAAGAAACTAGCAGTGAAACATAATAAAGCAGAGCAAAGCCACCAGTCAAGAATGAAGAAGGCAAGCCTATCACTGAGATTTAAGAACTGCGGAACCGATGAGTAGAGCACTTTGAAGAACTGATGAATAGACTAGCCCCAGTGAACTCACCAGGCATCAAAGCAGCATCTACAGATATTCCTATAAATTTCATACCACTAACAATCGAAGAAACCAACACGGCAATCAGACAAATCAAGTTTGAGGAAGCAGCGGTACTTGACAATACACCAACAGAATCACTAAAGCCAGACGTAGAAGTAACTGAAAATATGCTCCGCATTGAATTTATGAAGATTTGAGAAGAAGAACAAGTGACAACAGACTGGAAAGAAGGATACCTCATCAAGATTCCGAATAAAGGGTAACACCGACCGAATCACATTTGATGAAGAAATTCTCGAGTAGATGGAAACCTTAACGTAACTGTACAGCATAATCGATGAACAAGGAGGATCTGATGCAGATGTGAAGGTGAGGACAACATTCCTACAACTGAAGAACGTATGGAACTCAAAATAACTGTCATCTAACATCAAAGTCACAATCTTTAATATGAACGTGAACACAGTTCTACTGTACGGAGATGAAAATTTGGAGAATTACTACAACCACCATCAAAAAAGTACAAGTATTTATAAACAATTGTCTACAAAAGATACTTCAGATCTACTAGTGGATATCATCAGCAACAACCTACTATGGCAGAGAACAAGTCAGCTCCCACATGGTGAAGAAATTAGGAAAAGATACTGGATATGGATAGGACATAAATTGTGGAAACCAACAAACTGCATCACGTGCAAGTACTAAATTGAAATTCTGAAGGTAAGGAAAGTAAGGAAAAGATGAAGACAAAGGAACACATTTTATTAAGAATCGGAAGCAGACATCATGAAAGCGAGTGTCAGTTGGAAAAAAGTGGAAAATATTGCACAGTAGAGAGTTTAACTTAACCTTCTAATGAGTGAAATTCTTCAGTTTTCTCAGCTCGGATTACACAGTCAATAAAAAAAGATGAAGGTCTAACAATGGGTCATAATATATATACACAAGAGGTGTTTCATTTGTGAGTGAATTTTGTGAGAAACGATTTATCACTTATCAACACAGTTAATCTATGGAGAAATAATAAGTTGGTACATGAGTAAATTAATAAACTTCCATTTCTTTGTTTTTATGATGACAATTTTGTTAACATATAAGATATCTCTATCTCATTCATCCAAAATTCAATACATTAGGATCGTTTTATATATGGAGGCAAAAATACTTAAGATTTCGTAAAGTTTCTGCGGCGAATTGCCAACAAAAAAGTAAATCTAGTTGAAGACTGTTTTATCGAGATCAGACTCATCTTTAGTTTACCTTCTAATTTTTTATTTATTCAAGGGGTAACGATAGAATTGGATGAATTAGTGCCAAGGTTGAAGTTTAGATAACAAGCTTGAGAAATGTTCGAACCACGTCTCCACTTTTACTTGTTTTTCTGAAGATCTACCTGGTTACCACAGAATGTGAAAAGGAACCCATTTAAAATGCTTCTGTTTGTAGGTGAAACCTGTTTTTCCTAATGGGATCTAGCCTTATATCTGTTTCATTGCCTCGTTTATAAAAAACGTTACTGTCTTCTACTTTCAGCAACCACTTCAGAAGGCAATAATAGTATCGTATTTATTATTCACTGACAAATTTAATTTAAATTATTCATTTCGATGTATAATGAAAGCATTGAAATATGTCTTCATAAATGTCAAAATTTATAGGCTCTTTGCTTTCTTCAGCTTCTACCTAAGTATCAGTGATCCAGGACTTTTTAGATAGCTTTTAAACTTGAGAGTGATGGATATCTTTGTTGATACTGTTAGCGACCAGTAGTTTTACATAAAGTAAGATCTGCTACAAATCTTGCACAGATTTAGATGAAACCATCTGTCTTGCTGAAAGCAATACTCTGAGCTGCCTAGGATAAACAGATAACTAAGGCTATAAACCTTGTTCTCATTCAGACATACCTACGTCTTTTTATAAAAAGTGTGTAACCAACAGACGTTTTCGGTTCTTATATAGCTATTATATATGGTTCGATTATATAGTTTATGAAAGTGAAAAGAATTACTTTTGTGACTGTACATCTGTGACCTAGTTAAAAGAGCTAGTAAATAATAATCATGGTCGCTGAAAATTTTGAACTCTATTTGAGGTTAAATGAGGTGGTAGAACCAAATAATCATTCAAGCCAATATTTAAATAGTTCAAAATGTAATATGTAATACATCGCATACGAATGCTAAATTTTAAGAGTATGGGTAAAAATGAATTTGCAAATAACTGTGGTGGTTGTTTTCAATCAGTGACAAATTTTCTGTCTTTGTTCATGCATTTCAACAGTGTTATTGTTTTACGCCATCAACAACGTCATCGTGGTCATCTAACACCGAGTAAAATGTTTTAGTTTATACGTATAACATCCTTTAAATATAGTATTTTCAAGATAGGATCGGTGAAGTAAAGTTTTTCAAATTAATTTAACTCTGGCTAGTATTTCGGGAAATGTCTAAAATACGTCAGGAGACACATTAAATTGGTCTACTGTAAGTGATTTCAGACTCACCTTTATACTTTTTCAATCCAAAGATAGAGAACGATCATTATCACTCATTAGAAGCTTTGTTTTGAATTTCGAGATTTCATTCAAGTAAATTCAAGTATTGAATTTAATGTACAGTTTTGTAAATATGATAGTAAAATTAAAAAGTTTTCTAAATCGATGATCAGTTGAAGATTTTGTTTTACTATGAATTCCAAACTTGTTACATTGGATCGCTGAAATATCAGACTGAAATATTCGAATCTGTTATGCCCTGATAAGAATAATGAGTGGTAATTTTTGGGATCCATTTGTGGACCAATACTATACGGTAAGAATATTACCACTCATTATTCTTATCGGGACATAATAGATTTGAATATTTCACTAATTCACATACAGTTACGTAATCGTCAACTTTTTGTAAAAAAATTACTAACTTCTAAAGTGAATTTATTAATTACCACTGAAATATTGTTGAAGTCGCTAAAAGGTCCCCATTATATTAAAACACAATTATATGAACGAAAAATATTCTTTTCAATAATTTCTCATCTGGTTCTACAATTATAAATCCAAATTAATAATCCATAAAATTGACCAGATTTAAGGTATAGTACATCATTAAACAAACGTAACATGTGAATCAGGAATTGTTGTTTGTTATGTAAATTCAAATCAAATCGTTAATGTTGCGGTTGACTAATATGAAGTGTTAACTTGAATTAGTTTATAAGTGAAATGAAATTGTGAGATTAATGATCAGAATAATTATGGTCAATATGGGGTGAGAGAGAGAATAATATAATTACAAATCAGAAATTACGTAATATATAGAACAACACGAATTAAGCAAGAATTGGTAGGGTTGGATGCTGAATAAATTTCTCAAAAAGTTATCAAGTGTAATAATAATAATGATAATAATGAGAATGATAAGATGTGTGGATACGTTTAGGATATTATTAATTTGGATTTATAATTGTAGAACTTAATGAGAAATATTGTTGAAAACTAATAAATTAGCTTTATGTGGTAGTCTGTAAATATTTATCTAACCTGTCCCTAAATCTCTTCATAAAAATAAGAATTTAGTATTCAATTCGATTTCTACTATGCAGCATTTTAGTCTTTTTAAGTTTCATTGTTCTTATTTGGTTGTTTTGCTATTATTATTATTATCATCATTATTGCATATTTAATACACATTAGTGAGTATATTTTGATAAGAAATAAAATAAAATGAAACGAAGTGGAACAATACAAATAGGCTACTAAACAGGAGCAAAACCATGAAAAATCGATCGCTTGAAACAATTTATTTCAAAGCGTTCTGTATACTTTATCCAGTTGTTTTTTTCATTTTGTAGTATTAGAATAAATGCAAATATAAGACCCATAGAATGTACCATAAATAAGTAACAGAGTATATATATACCCTACCTCTCTCGTTCTATAAATATTTATGTATGTATAGATATATAAGTATACACTTAACAAGAAATATTTTCAATTCATATCAATGACTTTGTGTTTGTTTAGTTTTCATTATTATTCAGTGTCCTGACTTATTTGATTATAATGTCATGAGACTCTGGAGAATTGGTCGTCTGTTTCCTTCTCTTTTTTCTATTTCCCTTATTTTTTACTGTGCTTCAAATTGTAATTTTTTTTAATTATGGAGTGGCTGACTTTTTTTCTTCTCCTTTCACCATCACAGTTTTTATCTCGTTCTTCATTCTTTTTGCCTTTTTCTCTTTCCTTCTTTCACAATGTAGGGTGTTTTCTTTTTCAAAAATTTCTTTCATTTCAAATAAGCTTATATAATAAGATGTGACTTTTCTAAAATAGATTCTTTTGTAGAGAAACAGTGTGTGAGCGTTCATTTTTATGTCTTCCTTTAAATATATAAATCTATTGATGAAAGCAAATAAAAAAGAAATAGTACCAATGTGTTATTGTTTCCGTTTGCATTTCCGTGTTTTCTTTTTCTGATGTAAGTCATTATCAAGAAATTGAAACTCTTTCTTGTTTAGCTTAAATTATATTGCTTAATATTATTTATAAAAATAAATTATTTAAATAAATAATCTATAAAAATAATAAAACACAATGGTGCCATGAAATGTTTTTCAAAATAAATGAGTTTTTCGAATTTTCAAGATTTTCGCCCTTAGTAGAAAATGTTTTATTAATTAAGCAAAACAAGATCTGATCAATTGTAGGAGGAAATGGCTGTTCAGTGCTTTCAGGTTTTCTATGGTGGTCTAGATTCGATTAACTCATGAGTTGAACTATAAAATTATTATAATATCCACAAAACCCATCTCTAATTGTAGATTTATTAATTCAATGATAATTTCTTTTTATAATATGATAACTAAATATCTCATGTGCTATTCATTCTTTCAAAATTTTTAATGAAGGAAGGTCAATTTGTGAAACTTTGGTGTATAAATGTGCAATTTTAAATACTGATTTCCGAGTGGATATAAAACACTTGTTATAACTATATAAGGCATGTAAGTTAGATTGCTTTATGAATGAATGGAAAAACGATTATGAACTCTTTATATTATAGCATGTACATCCAACTTAATGTACTGTGTCTGGTAAACTTGCCTGATTTTTAGTGTATATGTTGTAATTCAAAAATTTTAAACTCATCGAAAGTTTGTATTAATTTTATTAACAATGGTTGAAGAAGTATAAATCATCTGGTGTGATTTATACTGTACGGTTTGCTACTAATAATTACAAGTTCGTATGAGAAGTGGTTTTGTGAAGTTTGCAGTAATTTCAATAGTTAAGATCATGAGTCAATTAAAACTAGGCCACCATGGAAAGCCTGGAAGCACTGGGCGGCCGTTTCGTCCTACTGTGGGACTCCTCATCACTGCGCATCCACGATCCCTCTCGAGGGATTCGAACCCAGGACATTCTGATACTAATCAACATATGCTTGCTAGTGACCGGCTTCAAGATCTATATCCTGGAGTTCTAGTGAGAAACAGTGACTAGTGGAATTCAGCCGAGTCAGTTGTGAGATAGTAACTCACTGATGACAATGGTGGATGTGTTGCTCAATTTCGTGGATTAGTTGAAGTTAGACATTAACACCGTTGGATACCGGCCGGCTCAGTGCTCTAATGGTTAGGCACTTGCGGGCGAGACTGATAGGTGCTGGGTACGAATCTCGTGAGACAGTATCGTGGGTGAGCACCGCTGATCAGTCCCACAATAGGACAAAACGGCAGTCCAGTACTTCCAGACTTTCCATGATGGTCTAGTTTCAATTCACTCATGATCTCTACTATTGAAATTACAAGTTTTCTGAGTATTCTTACATAAAATTATGCTGAAATCACTGTGTACTAAAATATTTATAAGATCATTTATTTGTTAGATACGTAATGTATTTACAAACTATATTTAGTTAGAAAAATTAAATAATTTATCATTATTTTTAATTGTTAAATCTAAGTAATCTTAATGAACATAATAATGAATGTTGTATGAATTTTGAAACGTGAAGATTAGCAATTGAATTATACACATCAAGCCAAAAGGTCAGATTATTTTATCTATATTTTAACTTGGCTACAAATAAAATATTTTGATAAACCGAAAATAATAAACTTATTTCTAAACATGAATTTTTTTTACTGCATGCAAAGTTTTTTGCTGCTGTCGGAAATGGTTATCTCCAGTGTGTATATGATGTTAGTGACAATAAATTTTTTCAGTAAAATGAAGGGAATTTTTTGAGAACATAGAAATGTTAAAACTTTTAACTCTGGCTTGCGAGTCACTGAGTATTCACGTTAGAATGTTAGTATAAAGTCTAAGTATTATTATCATAATAACAGTAATAATAATAATAATAATAATAATAATAATAATAATAGTGAATAAAACCAGTAAGTTACAATATAATTTAGCAGTCTTACATTTTACGTGATATTTATAAGTTTAAAAGGAATTTTAGATGAAAATGAAAATAAACGATTTTAAAAGATCAGTCGTTAGTTATTGAATATAATTCAGTAAGAGGTGAATTACGAGTTCATGAGCTTAATATAACAGAATAGTGTTTATGTAAATCTGGTAACTGTTACTCAATACTATAGTACAAAATATTCTCGTATTTAATGACTTCGTTACAAGGATCGAGATTTTTCGAAGACTTCAATAAACATAAAGATGATCCAGTGTTTATTTTATTTTTCATGGTTGACTTTTTTGGTTATATACAATGTAGGAAATTATATAAATTCATAAATTCAAAAAAATTAATTTAAAAACGTTTTGTTTGAAAAATAACTTACCAGTAATAGCATGAATATCTGGAATACGCTGGGCTGATAAATCCACTAATTGTATAATATCCCTAATAGCTTTAGCATCTTCGTGAACTATAGCTTTCAGTGTAGACTTTGTAACACGATTAAATAGTTCGCGTACTTGTAATTTCATCCATACAGAACCGGCTAAACGATAAACACCAACAACATCTGATCCCCGTTTGTCAATTTCTTCAACACACTTCTTAATAAATAATGGTATAAACATATAATCAGATGTATTTTGATAAACTAATTGTTTTGAAGAATACAATTCAGTAATTTGGCATATAACACGTTCACGCTCAATCAATTCATCGATCGATACACCAAATAACAATCGATCAGCACTAGTTGAGCTCAATGCACTTGTGCTTAACAAATGTTGATTACGATGAAATAATTTTTCCAATGGTACATGTGCAAGTTCCAGGTATAATACACCTCTTGGTTCAAGTTGCAGGGCAATTTTATAAACATTTTTAGATGAAATTGATACAGAAGGACTGAGAATAAGTCCACTTGTTGAAGTATGGGATGTTGATGCTATATTACTTGATGTTAATTTACCAAGCAAACTTTTTAAATCAATCCCTCCATAAAAGCATAAACGATGCTTGGTACGTGGGTCCCACTGGTAAAGTAAAACAGCTAAAAATCTATTATCTTCCATATCAAGTTCGAATACCTCATTCCATTCAAAATAACTTGTACTAGTGCGTATCATGGAACGCGCCTTACGTACAGAGTCCATTTCGATGACACAGTAAAGATCTCTGACAATAATGTGTGTAGAATTTAAACCTTTGCCTGCAATAACATGCAAAATAAATAATCCATTAAGGTTGCTAGATTTTGGGATACGATCAGCATTTTGTAAATTTACTGTTCTAGACGGAGTATTCGAAGTATTCCAGTCGTATGTAGAAGATTGTGAAGGATGACTTTTAGCCTGAGAGGTCGATAAACATCTTTCACTTGGTAAAGTTAGGAAATCTCCAAAGCGATCTGATAACGTTTTAGACGTTCCAAAAGAATGTGAATCTAAATTTGAATAAGCTGTTTCTAATTCAGCTTGACCAGAAAGACTAGATGGTGCAGTAGAAGTTCGAGTATTTCCAAGAATTTGAGCAGGAATTTTAGAAGACATGTACAGGGATTCATTTGGAAAAGATGATCTGGTTCCAGAAGGATCTGTATAAATATTTTATACAAAATAAGCCTTTAGAATATTTAAAAGTACAACTACGTTATCTAATCAAGTTACTCTATGTACTGTTAAAAATCACAATTATTGTTTAATATGTGAATTATTTCAAAGACAGGTTTGACATAAATTACAATAAAACAATTAGTCATAAATTGAAGTGAAACTTGTGTCTTTAATTCTTATTTAACCAACCTTTAATAGGTTTTTAAATTAGTGGTCCATCACACAGTTGCTTTGTTTCATAACCTTTTGTTTGTTAACTGGAAGAAGCTAAGCTAGTAATACCATACTCAGTTATTTAAACTGTTTAATAATATGGATTACAATGTTAAGATGTTCGTCGCTCATTTATTGAACTACTTGACATATTACAAAGTCCATCTAGACAGAAAAATAAGTAAGAAATAGAAAGAACTACATAAACCAGTCACACATCTATAGTTGTTAGATTGAATATTTGGATACATTCTTTGAATTTAGTTTTCTAACAGGAGAAATAGTCAAATAACTGTTTTTGCATATGCAGATGTCAGTGTGGTGATATCAATTGACTTATATAAGGCATTATGTTCAATCCTCTAGAAACTAAATCATAGTGGATTACATTTTTGTGCAGAAAGCTTGTTATATTTGAAATATACTTTAAATTAATAAGATAAGAATTTCAGAGAAATTTTTTGACAATCTTTAACTGACAGGTTCTTCACATAATTTTTTAAAATAGATTTAATATTAAGTTGTGTGCCAACTACCATCATTCATAATCATCTAAACTAAATGTACTCAGAATAAATTAGGTTACTTCAGAGTCAAAGATTATTTTAGAAATTTCAA
The DNA here is from genome assembly GCA_946903255.1 of Schistosoma spindalis. NCBI lineage: Eukaryota > Metazoa > Platyhelminthes > Trematoda > Strigeidida > Schistosomatidae > Schistosoma > Schistosoma spindalis. The sequence goes on along the minus strand of OX336416.1, from coordinate 59,668,078 downwards.
GATGGTTGTTATATTGTCACCATTGAAATTGTCTTTAAAAAGAATTATATACGGCTTATAAAAGGTACTGTTTAGGATATCCTGACAGTATTGAAAACAGTCATAAATGTTCTCACCATTGACAAAATTACTATTCTTACTAAAAATTAACTTAAAAAGGGAATGTACTATGTAAACTGATTGTTATTTAACTGTTTTGACTTTAGTTTTTGTTTTCCATCATAATCTATTTTTGATAAAAGTTATCAGAGGGACTAGTCTTAATAAGGCGCATCATAGATAATGTTTTACTAGATACCTTATCCACTTGTTATTAGTATTTTGGTTCCAAGTTAATATTTCCGCAACAACAGATTGTCATTAGGATACTGTTCTAGAATGAACATTATTCTAGACTAGATATTCGCATTCTACGTCATATATTTCGTCACAATATTTAGGTCAATAAAGATTTTACCAGTGAGTCTAATTTGCTGAAATCCACCATTCTTATTTCGTAAAAGATACCAGATAGAAGTGGGAGCTTTCAAACAGTAAGCGTGTTTGAAAGCTTATGAGAAAAACTCTGTTCACAGATTTCTAGATCCACTCATCCACTCCAAAATATATGTTACTCTTCGACCATTAATCCTATTACGTTTTAATGAGCGTAGCATATATTATGCCAGCAGTTTTTTGATTGTATTTTTTAGTTTGAATAACGATATTTGAAAATATATTGAACACCAGAAAGTACTGATTAGTTGCTTCGTTCTTCTTTAGGGAATAACCAACTAAACATACTACATAATATCGAAAATAATCCATCACGATTTTGGTGATAAGCGATATTTCAATTGTTACCATTGACTATTCATTAATATCTCAATCTGTTTTCGTCCTGAATTACTTATTACTATCTGAACCAAGATAAATTTATTTAACTGTTTGCAAAGTTTTACGAATGAAATATAATGTTTTACACTTGGTAATCAATTGCATTTTATTTCTCCTATGAATTAAAATTGCATAGACCACTCTGTATTTGCGCTAAATGCTTCCTCTGTAAACTAGGTACATAAATGAAAGTTTATTAAGTTACGAAACAATCCACATTTGGTATATTGTTACATTATCTGTACACCTCAGTATGTTAATGACATTTAGAAAACTACCAGTTTATAATCTTCACAGCCTAGGTTTTGATATGCATTAACATTTATATGTTTAATCATGACTATTAGGTCAGGTGATATAACAGATCGATTTATTGTATACCGAATCAAGTATTCAACAGTTATGGATATGATAAGTCAGTTAATAAGGAGAGTAAATAAGAAGTCTTTCTTTAAGCGGAATTTCTTTTCAAAAGAGTCTACTCATAATTATCTAGAATAATGAACCCATTCACTTAAATTGTATGTTACTTCCAAAATTACACAAATTTGTAGATTTTTCAGTTTGATCCTCTTCTTTTTAGTGCAAACAAATGCAATGAACATTAGTTAAATTTTCTGAAATAATGTATACTAAAATCTGGTTATATCACTGCTCATCTAGATTAACTTGTTATTCTGTATCAATAATTTGGTAAATTATAATTAAAATGATTATCCAACTAAAATTAACTAAATATTGATATTCATTAGGAGCGTGAATTTGATTACTGAAAGAAAGTGTGCTTCATAAGTGTTATTTACATGTCTTACATAATAATACCTCCTATCATTATCATAATCTCAAATTATTTTCATTTGATTTAATCGTATTTATATTGATAAGACTATTCTAGTAATTCTATATGCATTATAAATATGGTTAACACATAACTCCAACCACATAATCAGTTATTCAATAATTATACATTCTAACCAATTTATAAACATAAAATGCTCAAAACAAACAAACAAACAGGAATGAAAAAGTAAAAGTCATTTGGATTAATTTGTGAATAAAATAATGATATTGAATGAAAAAGAAAACAATGTTTACGAGGTGATTTTATAATCTCTCTCGCTCGCTCTCTTGTTGCCACTAATTTTCTCTCATATTACCAAGTTTATTTAGTTTGTCAACTATTTTGTTTCAAAACAAAGAAACAAAAAAAATATATTCAGTGGAGAAACTCATTCATCATTTGATTTTTATTGATTAGAAATAATTCGAAAAAAAAGAGAAGAGATGAAATTAGTGAGTGAAGTTAAAAATAAGAAACTTTTTTTAGAAAATCAATTCCAAAAAAGAGATCTATATAAGATAGTATATATCTTATTATCCCTAGATGATGAATTGAAATTAAGTGAATATAGCGTGTGGATAAATAAGTCAATTAATAAACATATATTGGTTTGATAAATAAATAACTAATCAGTCGGATAGTAAACATTCACAAGAAACTATATAATTGTTTAATGTGACTTGGATAACTAAGTGAAAATACATACATACAATCCTTCAAATGTATAAACATTTGAACGTGTGGTAAAACACAAATAATAGACATACACACATGAATGTACATTCATATATGTTTGAGATTTGGAGTAATATTTTCAGAGACATTAGACGTCATATTTATTGAAGATAATAGAGATAAAACTTTGGATAAGTAAAATTACATAGTTCTAAGGTTACTCTCATTAATCTAATCTGAACATTCACATTACTCATAAGAAGTTGAATAGTCTGATAGAACTATATAAATACATTCAGTAACAGTTTTACAAATATATGTTCACATTTAGAATACAAATATTCATATTGTCTAATAAACAAATATTATGCTTATATTCATTTATCAAGAACGTTTTTATTCTAATGATGATAATCATAATTGCCATTAATACACTTGGGAGGATCACAATCGCTGATAGTCCTAGGTACCCTGGTATCTACTCAGCTTGTACACTCATGATGAGTCGCAAACAAGAATAGCATTTCACGCTCCGTATCTATCAATGTATCTCCGTATAATCTGGCGTTGATATGAGAGTTTTATTATAAACCATGTGTTGGGCATGATATATTTGATTTGCTGTTAACAATATAATCCATGACTCAACTTTCGCCTCCATGAGGACTGATTTGCTAGATATGACTTCAGCTAAATGTTGATGTTCACTCTGTGACTTCGATCGACAACGTGTCTCTACAAACACTAACACGTCAACCAAGCTACTGAATCCGGTGATAAGTTATAAATGTAAGAGTTTTAATTATCTCGCTGTTGACTGAATTTGAATAATCCCAGAATAAACATCATCATTAGAATCTCGGTACATCTAGCTTACAAGTTTCAAAAGATGCTAAACATCCGTAGTGAATACCACTGTTAACCATGATCCAACCAAACAGAAAGGAAGATTATGGAAATCAACAAACTGCATCACGGGCAAGTCCCAATTTGAAATCCTGAAGCCACTACAGAGTTGATTGGGAAATAGGGTAGGGCTGCGAATGCTCCTCCACGAGGGGTAGAAAAATTAAGTAAACTGAACTAAAGTAAACTTTAAATTTTCTATTGGTGAATAAAGTCTACTTGGTAAGCCAAGGAACATATAACAAACTTATTTAACCTGGAAAACTATCGAGATTCAAATTGCACTGACAAGCCGTTTTGTTTTAGTTTAAGACCCCTTAAACACGTAAATTCGTGAAATTGAACTTAAAATTTTCTGATTTACTTTAGATAAATTTTCATATAAGCAATTATTACTAATAATACACTTATTCGCGCACAGATTAAAGACGACATTTAAACAAAGTTCTAGTTTGTAGAAAAGCTCCGTACAGTAATTAGTAAAAATTAACCTGTATCATAAATTGACTGAAGTCAAAAATTTGAAACAATAGATTCCTGTCAAGTGGCCTAGAAATAATTTCATTGCTTTAATAACTAAAAGTTCTAGATTCAATCCTGTATGAGTTTAAGTGCATAATGTTAATGAGTTTCAAACTAAGTATATATATATATATATATATATATATATATATATATATATATATATTCTTCCAATCTTTAACATTTCGCCCAATGATGTTAGCAATAAATAAAAACTTCGATATCTACAAAGATACTCACACTATATTGTACATACATTTTGATAACGATAGCTGGTGCACAGAGAACCTTGCTTTTAATAACAACATTTAAGTATCTCGAAGAATTCAACAACCAGCTTCTGAGCTCACTATAGAGACCCAACGTTTGAGTATGCGTTAAGTTATAAGTTGAAGCTATTTATTACTGACAATATATGCAGAAAACATGCTACTTAAATACTTTATTTGGAATACTGTATATAATTCATAAAAAGATTTACCGTATCTGGCAACTATAAAATGTGACTTTTAATGATAAATCTTTTTTAGAAAAGTATTCAAAACCAAGAAGTATATGACATTTGGGTTGTTTGAGTAAATTCTGCATAACACAATTACTGGAGATTTACGTTTTTGATCAGAAGATTACGTTTATATGGATTAGTTATTAAAATTAATCAGTAACTATCTTTAAGTTTCAATAATCTCAATTATTTGAGTGAATTATATAAAGTTGGATGGAAGTCCATTATTGGAGTTCAGTTTGACGCTTTAAGACATTGATATTATTTTTTTTATTAATTATCGATAAATCCTATTAAAGGTCCTGTGAATAAACCCAAGATGTTTAGTATTACTTAACTATAATATAACATCTATCTTTCCTGCTTAATATTTAATTTGTGACCAACGCAACTAAATTCCTCAACAATTAATTTATTCAGATCCATATTTATGTACTCATCAATTTGTTCAGTCAATCATAAACAACTATATATATATATATACCATGACTTTTTTTCTTAGTAGAATTAGAAAAATCTGAATTACTTGGAAAGGCGTCTAGAAAAGAAACTAATAAAGATTTCCTTTTGTTTATGTTTAGCGGAAGAAATAAAAGATTGACAGTTATAAAAATGAATGTAAAATTCTATCGTATATCACTCAAGATTCTTTTATTTAAATACTTCTAAAAAAAAGATTTATAAATAAACAGGCTCTTTTGTCTTTCTAACATTTTATCATTTTACTTTCTGTACTGCTATCAAAATGAATAAAAAAACTGACGTTAAATTTAATCATACTCATGCATAATTTATTAATCAATACATTTTCATAGTCTACATCATTGACTGATTGTATCTGGACAACTATTTAAGAACAAAAACCAATGGACTACTGCTCAGTCCTAGTGGTCAATATGTGTTGAACTGGAATGAAAAGTGGGCATAGAAATCCAGCATTATAAATAATTTTTTTGCATGATTTTAAGTTAAATACTTAGCGAACAGAATTTTTCAAAATAGTAAGTTAATAATTAGAATAATATAATATAATTTTAATGTTCTTACAATAATGTCAAAACTTAATGTAATCTTACATAATAGTTGAATTAATGAGTCGATTAAATGTAAACCACTATAGAAAACCTGAAAGCACTGGATGGTTGTTCCGTTCTGATATGGAACTCCTCAGTAGTGCTATTATTACAATCTCCACAAAAAAAAACCCAATCTGATAGTAATCTTATATATTAGATGAGATGTTTTCACGATGTGAACTTATAGGTTCAGTGACAAAAAGGTGTTAGGTGATTTCAATTTCTTATTTTTTCTTATGGATCAAAATAAGTATGCAATATATCGGTTTATGCTAGATTTGGAAATCAAACAATCTAAAATATCTATACCTTTGTTAATCACTAATTATTAGAATAAATTTATTCAGTACCGTAAGTGCTAAATTATGTTTCGTTACATTTGTATATGTATACAGTGATAATAATAAATATCCGTAAATTCATATCAGTTTTTATTTATCAACATATGACTTACAGTACATTTATCTAAATTGAAATACATTCAATGAGTAAGCTATTAAGTGTGTATTAAAGCACAATGTATTGAATACTGACCTATAGAAATTACATTATATAAAGGTAATTAAATTAGAAAAAGTGTTAGTCAATCATTATGACTATGCCTCCCACCCTAGTTACATCACACGATGATGACATCAGTTATCTGTAATTATTAAATAGGAAGGTAAAAGATTTTTTCATCAATTCACTTTGCTAATTACAGCTAATTGAAAAGGTATTACTTTTATACATTCACTCAAAAACTTTATTAATCTCTTCTGTACATTAGTTTCACTAGGTTCAAACCCTATATAAACACACTTTTGTAATATAAAAAATTAAACTCGCCATTCATATTTTAACAATTGACGATTTACAAAAAAAGACATATATAGTTATATTTGCTGTTGTTATGGCAACAACGATTGGTTACAGCCCTAAATGACAATAATAGTTCAATGTATCCATGTCTTTTAATAGTGACAATAATCTCTCACTTTTGAAAAAAATGTATTACAGCTTTTCTCTTCTAACTGTGCTTTTTACCATTCTGTCTACGCTGGTGTAAATTATGATAATAATAATAACTATCTGACTTAATACTAAATGAAAGATTTGATACGCAATGCTCAAATTTTCATCGTTACTATAACCCAATACTGATCCTGTTAGAATACTGACTTAAATGAAAGACAGACAGGGAAACAATCATTAACATCATCATTCTTGTAAAACTGTGATTATTATATAGAACTGGAAATTCGGGTACATATGTATGCATGAGATAAGCAAGTACAATGATAGAAAATTAGCTGAGAGAAAATGAAAAACAAGAACTTAATCCATAAAAGAACAACAAATTTTAGTTAGTTCAAAATTGGATCAGAAGTGTGCCAAGTGGAGTGTAAAAACAAGGACAATAAAAAACATTTTATCAAAATATCATCCATATTTAAAGGTCTCTATATGTATTTCGAGATCATATTTATAGATAATACATAAAAATGATAAACAATGTTCATAAGTTGAGAAAAACCGGAGGTATTAATGGTACTTGTGACTTTCATTTATTACCATTTACTAGTAATTTTTAAAACACTTCAGTTTATTCACAATAATGCTAGTTAATTGATGAACAGCTGATAAATAACCAATTGATTTCATAAATATAGTTCCATTTGTCTTTTGAAAATAGCAAGAACAAAAATTCTAGCGGAGTAGCATGAATTCATTTTTTATTTTGTTGGTTCTCGTCAGCTGCTTACAACCTGTGATATTTAAAATTATAACGGGTTTAAATTACTTATATGAAAAAGTTTGGTTGGAAGTGACATTGAAGACATATTCGTATAGTATAGCAAGGGCGTAAATTAATTTAATAGACTGAATATTGTAAATATATACCTTATATAAAAGAACATTGTGACAACAGTTCAAAGGGCTGGAAACAAGTAAACATTGATAGGAATAAAATGAGTAGAGTTGGAATGAAACTCAATGATGTGGTAAGTGCAAGAAAGAGTTTAAAGAAAAAGAAAAAATATTAAGATACAGCGAAGGAATATTAGTCACCAAGGCAAGGAAAGATTAATAATCATTTCCTTCTGAACACATAAATCAGGTTTTTGGCGTCTGATAGCAACTGCTTCAGAAGACTGGAGTTTGGCTGCTTACCACTAATCACCTTGAACGTTTGTAGGGTATCGACCTGATGTCCTGTATCAAGGAGATGTTTTGTGATTGCACTATTTAAAGTCTTTCTTTCTCTTATTCTGAGGATTTTTGTAACATGTTCAAATAATCTGGGATATGCCCTCCTTTCTGTTCGGCCAATGTAGCTGCTTTGGCAGGTACACGTAAATTTATGAATACAATTGGCAGTAACATGAAAAGGATGCTTACCAACCTTTGATTGAGTTATTGAACATGTTGTTTTACATAGAATTAGAAGTTTGGCCACCGGATAAATTCTGGCTAGCGCAGTATTCAGTCTCCTTTTGATTGTGTTTGCAGCATCATCACCTTTGAAGTTAAGATTTATAGTTATTGGTTTCTTATTGACCCTAATTACTTCAGTATTGTTTTCTTTACGCTTTTTATATTTGTCAATAAATTTTTGTGGGTAAAAGTTGTCCACGTTCATCAATTCTTCTTCCAGTTTGTCAGTGGTACATATCCTTTCTGCCCTATAAAATAGTGTTTTAACTAATGCCTTCTTGTAAGTGAATGGACAAAAACTATTGAAATTCAGGTAAAGGCCGTTCCAAGTACTTTTTCGATAAAGCGAACGTTGGACTGTCCCGTCTCCTACGTTTCATAGCAATATCAAGAAAGTGGAACATGTCATTCTGTTCGTGTTCTATAGTAAAATGTATGTTAGGATGAGCGTTATTGAAGAGTTTTAGCAGGCGGATTGCATGCTGTTTATTGTTACAGACAACAAACGTGTCATCAACATACCTGGAATATTCTGTCGTTTCGCTAATCGCCTGTTTAAACACCATGTTTTCAAAATATCCCATAAAAATATCTGCTAGAATCGGACCTAATGGACTTCCCATTGCTACGCCGTCGATTTGACGATACATGGTGTTATTAAACTGGAATTGAACGTCTGTTGTGCACATTAATAGTCGTTTTCTGAATTCCGGGGTTGGTAAAGATAGCTGATCATAGTTCTGACAAATTATACCAATAGTTTTAAAAAGTGGTGTATTGGTGAACAAGGATGTTACTTCAAAAGAAACCATGAACTTATCGACAACATTCGTATGATTTAGTCTATCAGCAAACTGGAATGAATCTTTTAACGTATATGTTGCTAATCTCCGACGGACCAGTTTTAGTTTTCCTGCTAGTCAGCGTGCAACTTTGTGATACGGTGAATTGATCATTGATAGGATAGGTCTAAGGGGGACATAGTGTTTGTGAACTTTTGGTAAACCATACATATGAGGTAGACGTGAGCCACGTGGTTTTAGATCATTATAAGTAGAATTACCAATCATTTTCCTTTTTAGAAGTTCTCTAAGCATATCTGTGATTCGTTTTTCGGTTGAATCAGTTAAATATTTTTTTGAATTTATCTACCTTGAATTTCAGTTGATCGTCTAGGATTGGCTTCATCTTAGCGACATAATCAGCTGTATTCATTAGGACGACACCTGAACCTTTATCCGGTCGTAAAATCATCACTTCATTATTTTGTTTGATGTTTCTTAGGGCTGTCAGATGTTCTTTGGATAGAAGATTCGACTTTGGTGTCGATGAAACAAAGTATTGGTTAGCAATATCAACTAACTTTGATTTGAACCATCCCTTCTTTTCCTCATTCGTCGGCTGCAAATCTTTTAACTGGTCAAACAGATTTTCAAATTGAGCTTCTGTATCAATCCTGTCAGTATTTGTTTTTGGTAAATGAAATTTTAGTCCTAGTGATAAGGCTACTGTTTCCATATTATTGAGCTTCATATTTGATAAGTTTTAGTTAAACTTCGAAGGGTTTTCCGGAAACCCTAAACGTAAATGTTCTCTTATCAGAGTTTTCGATTGAGAATTATGGAAATCCTTGCAAACCTTGATTTGAAGATTACGAATAAAGTTCATAAATTTTATCCGATATACGATGTTTAAATCGTTAACCGCGTAACCAAAAGCACTGGCCTCATCCCTTAGTCGCGTAATGAGTAATTTTGTTGACTCAATGTGAGATTTCGTGATGCGTCTTAAGTTTATGAACGATAGTGGAAGCTTACAAGAACGCAAAGATCTTACAAACAGGCGCGGGAAACAGCCTAACGTGAGACATTCTCCATAAAACTTGACTCTTGTCACTTCTCTTGATATTCTGCAGCGTACTGTCACAAAATGGTTCAGTGAACTAAATAATTGTTCAGGGAGGCGCTTTTTGAGAATTTTCAAACACATAGTCCCCTTTATCATTTTGAAAAGAGCAAGAACAAACATTCTAGCAGAAGAGCATGAATTCGTTTTTTATTTCGTTGGTTCTCGTCAGTTGCTTACAACCTGTGATATTTAAAATTATAATTACAATTAATTAATTAAAATTATAATCTCCTTGTACAGGACATCAGGTCGATACCCTACAAACGTTCAAGGTGATTAGTGGTAAGCAGCCAAACTCCAGTCTTCTGAAGCAGTTGCTATCAGACGCCAAAAACCTGATTTATGTGTTCAGAAGGAAATGATTATTAATCTTTCCTTGCCTTGGTAACTAATATTCCTTCGCTGTATCTTAATATTTTTTCTTTTTCTTTAAACTCTTTCTTGCACTTACCACATCATTGAGTTTCATTCCAACTCTACTCATTTTATTCCTATCAATGTTTACTTGTTTCCAGCCCTTTGAACTGTTGTCACAATGTTCTTTTATATAAGGTATATATTTACAATATTCAGTCTATTAAATTAATTTACGCCCTTGCTATACTATACGAATATGTCTTCAATGTCACTTCCAACCAAACTTTTTCATGTAAGTAATTTAAACCCGTTATAATTTTAAATATCACAGGTTGTAAGCAGCTGACGAGAACCAACAAAATAAAAAATGAATTCATGCTATTCTGCTAGAACCAATTGATTGTTTGTTATTTAAAAGAATTATTTTGTTTTATTTCGATGATAACTTTTTAATTCGCAGTTCTAATTCGAATTTTCAACACGATTTTATTCATGACTGCAATTGTGATATATTGTACAGAGTAGCAATTTAAATGTAGATCAAGTCCGGCCTGATTACATACAGGTTTTGATATTGGATGACATAGTTTTAGATTTCATGGATAAAATTATCAAGATTTAAACCTTCCTGTTGTTTACCTTCATCTAACTAACATAAAAATACATAGTAGACTATGAAGTAAAGTATCTTAGTCCATAGAGTTCGATCATCACAAGCAATAAGCTATCACACACTACTAATCGGTCAGAGAGAGTAAAAAAAAATGAATTCATCTATTATAACATTCGATCAGAACATAATAATAGAAGTCACTAAAGGAAACTAAATCGATTACAGGAAGCTAAAAATACTGATAGTGTATCATTTTGAGTACCCTTCATTTTAGCGTTTGTAGTTAATAAACTTCATTGACTAAATAGACAGTTTCTGAACTTCCATAAACGAGATAATATAATGGTGACTAAATGATAGATCAATAGTTACTTAGTGATCGTTGTTATCATTAGTTGATCACTTTGACACATTTCCAAGTATTCCATCTTAATTTTTTTTAAATACCTATAAAAACGCATATAAAAATAACAAAAAATCTCAAATGCATCAAGAACACTGTATTTGTTTGTTTATTTTACGAATAAAATCGTAATGTATAACATTGTAGTTTTGCTGTTAGAAAATTCAATTAAATAAAAATTTTATTTGCCTAAATTCAATGAATGGAAATAATATCGATTAATTAGCTGTGTCAAGAGAAATTACAAGAAAGTTTCACACTAGTAAGAAGCCGTGACCAGTGGAGTTCAACCAGGTCTGTTATGAGACAGTTACTCACTGAAGACAATGGTGGACAATGGCGTAATTTCGTGGATTGGTTCAAGTTAGACATTAACACCATTGGATGCCGGCCGGCTCAGTTGTCTAGAGGTTAAGCGTTCGCATGCGAGACCGATAGGTCTTGGGTTCAAATCTTGCGAGCGGGATCGTCGATGCGCACTGCAAATGAGCCTCGTACTAGGACGAAACGACCGTCCGTTGCTTGTAGGTTTTCCAGGGTGATCTAGCTTCAATTGACTCATGAGTTCAGCTATTAAGTTATATAATATCCACACAATCCATCTCTGATTACAATATTTTTGTGTCGGTAAAAATTTTTATTCCATCAATGATAAATGTACGTTTATGGTATATAAATGCGTAAAAATAATTAAATCCTACAGAAAATGTATATTTGAAAGCGAATAATTTTTACTACTAATCAAAAAATCAGTATATTTATACAATGTATGAAATATAAACTAAATATGAAGGTGAGGTTAACTTTTCAGTGAAGTTTCTTACTTACACAATTGGTTGTACAGAAAGTTTTCAAAATCGAAATGTAATTTTCTCAACTAATTTACAACAGATGAAGAGTTATCAAAAATTGGAAGTCTCTAGTCTTCTGTTTCATTTTAGATTAATATTTATTTACGGTATACAACATGATCTCATAGAAGATCTATTTCAAGACTTTCATGGGCTTGATATAATCATAATATGAAGACTTACCTAGTTACTTTACAATACTTTTCAGTAGTCGTTTTAATGTACTTGATAAGGAACTGTCACATTTTCATTTAAGTAGATCCCACCAGTTACCTTTACTAAAAAGCTCTCAACTTAGATCTTCCTTTATGACAATTTAAAATCTTCCCCGTTATGGAAATAGATCTGGACATTCAATAAGGGAAATAATTTTCAATTCTGGTTACAGTTGACTAGGAAAGAAAGTCCATCTGCCAAGTGATTGTTTAGAAATAAATGAGGGCTAAACCTGTTCTCAAGATATAAGCTCTGTTATCAAGTGTTTATAGATATAGGCGACCACATTACAATATACAAAACACCTAACATTTGATGGAGTTTTGTTCTCTGAATTGGATGGTTTGATCGTGGAGCTTTCATCGTTCTTCTGAACGACATCATCAGAGCAAACTTCAGATAGAAGTGAAGTGTTCGAATTTCTCCATATGCGTTTCACAGCTTGTTCTGTACACCTCGATGTTGATTGGTTCTTATGGACCTTAAATTCGTCATTGTTTACTTTTCTGTTTTGGTTTTGTCTCCAATGGTTTGATTCTTGTTCCTATATTTGTGCATAAGTTTCCTGATTGGTTGATAAATCGGATCGATTTCAATATGTTTGTTGATTGCTGATTGACCCGAGTGCCAGGCTTCTAGAAATTCTCTTGTGTTTTTAGAATTTCCTCTGTCCAAGATTTCCACATTTTTCCAATCGAATGTGTGTCCGCAGTTGTCCACGTGTATTGATATAAGTGAGGAGATATCATGCCGTTTGAATGGTAATTGATGTTCATGTAGGCGCAGGTGAAGGGGGCGTCCGCTTTGTCCGACGTAGATTTTGTCGCGGTTGACACAATTTATTTTGTAGATGACGTTTGATTTATCTTCTTTTGTTATTTCATCCTTTGGTTTGCATAGGATTGATTGTAGTGATTTTGTCGGTTTGTGTGCCACACCTATCCCGAAGGTTTTTAGCAGTCTTGTTGCGGTTTTTGATATGCCGTTTATGTATGGTAGGGTGATCCGTTTGTTGATTTCTGTGCTTGATTTGTGCTCTGATGCTGCATGTGGTTGGTATTTTTTGAAGAAGTTGATTAGGTAGCCATTCTTTTGAAATACGTCCTTCACGTATTTCTCTTCCTTTCTTCGAGCTGCCACCATCTCATTTGAAAGATAATTTAATTCTGCATATTTCCTGAACCTGAAAGATTTACATTCTTTTAGTAAAGTCCCTTACCTCCATACATTCAGATAGAACAGTTTGTTTTACGACGCATCTTTAAATCACTAATATCACTTTGATAATCAAGTGATTTCAACCTTATAAACCATTGTTTTTGGAAGGTTTACTGAAAGTGAATAATGTTCATAATTATCCGTTGTTGATTAATCTGATGAAATAACCTGATATCCTACACATCACTGACCATCTAGCAAACGGCTTTAGCCTGTAGTTCGTTGAAGAATGGTGGCAATCTATTACTGTATGGATATATGTTACATCGTTAATTAATTCACTTTAAAAATTGAACAACCGAATATTATAAGTCTGACAAAAGACACATTTTTGTTGACTTTTAAAGTCTTACTAGCAGCAAACTATATCGCTTCTATCCTGTAACATAGGTAGTCAGTAAAATAGTTTATTTAACCTAGTAGAAATTAAATTAAGTAAACCACCTAAAACTATTGATAGACAATGTTTCGATATTCTTCGTTTGTAACGTCTCCATAACCAGGATACAATGTCACTTGTTTATGACCTAAATTGAAGAGCAGCTGACCACTCATAGATTAAGCATTTACTGTAACTCGACTCTAGTTAACCAATTTACAATACAATGATGGGTTTAATAAATACAATATCAGTGCACATTCTATCTAGTCAACGCCAAATACATTTTGATTCTGTTTGTATGTGTATTGCTACGACTCATTAAGAATTACCTTTCAAAACCGGAAGTTCATATTGAAACCAACATGAATCGATTTACACTCTAGATAGAATTATGTACCGCATGTATGATTCGATCAATGTATTAGTCCACGTTATATATTCTTGATTACCCACCGAATAAGTCATTGATAAATTCCTTATTTCCAAGTGACTCAAGTGATAACTTACATTAATCATCAGTCAAAATTGACATTCTTTTAATAACATTCTTCAATAGAGTTACAATTTAGGTCCTTTAAAAATCATTTTAAAATCACATTGATCCATTTTTATTCATTACCCTTAATTTACTAAAATTTAACTAAAATAAATACGAAAAAAAATGTAAATTAATTATATCAAAATCAAGGTTTTGAAAACTTTACCATTTGACCTAATTAGTGACAATTTGTAGGTAAATGTCTAAACTAATTTAAATGTATATATTGAAAATACTTTTTTTTATTTTTTATTTTTTTCCCCTTTAAATATTTGAAAGGTCAAAACTTCTACTCAAGTAAAAGAATGAATAATTAATTGAAATGAGGATAATTAATGAAATTGAAAATAAAACCAAATTATAATCAAATTTGAACTATTAACTCTTAATAATACTAAATATTTATTAAATTAAATACTAGGATGAAATGACTATCTAGTACCTTCAGGTTTTCCATGATGGTCTAGCTTCAATTGACTTATGATTCCAACCAGTGAAATTATAAAAATCTTCACAAAATCCCTTCTGATATTGAATAATTATTAAAAGTAATAATAAATAGAAATATAATTTAACCTATGGATATCTGATGAAATTGATTTATAGGAAAATTTAATAAATCAATAATGTAAGTATTCAATCAACTTTTACCTAATCTTAGTATCTAATTGAATTGATAACGCAATATGTACACTTCAAGTATGAATAATAATAATAATATTTACCATGACAATGTAAGTGTAGAAAACAAAGTAGAAAATTACAATTGACAGGGACAAAATGCAAATCATCAAACTGCACCACGAGACAAGCGCTAACTTAGAGTCCTGAAGGGAAGCGGAAAAGAGAAAGGCCAAAGAACACATTACGTCAGGAAATAGAAGCGGGTATGAAAAGGATGAATAACAACTGGAAAGAGCTGTAAAGGATTACCCAGGACAGGGTTGGATGGAAAATGCTGGTGAGCGACCTATGCTCCTCCACGAGGAGTATCAGGCGTAAGTAAGTAAGGGATGTACTAAAATATTAGTATTTTTAGGAAAGATGGATAGTGGCTAGCAGTGGAATTCAGGACGCACGTTTCGTCCCATTTGAGACTCGTCAGCCGGATGTACCTGCATCCCAGAGTTGATGTTCACTCCGGGACTAGAACTCAGTGCCGTTCACCTCAAACGCCATCGCGTTATCCACTTAGCTACTGAGTCGTGTTAGCCACCTGCTATCAACTTCGGGATACAGGTACGTCCAGCTGATGAGTCGTAAATAGGACGAAACTCGCATCCTGGATTTTACCGCTAGCCACTATCCATCTTTGCTTAAAGCACTTGTGACTTATGGCTATATCGATGCAATCCACACAGGATGCACATATACCAACATGAGACCGATCAATCGCAGTTCTAAATAACAATCGGAAGATACATGTAAAACAACACCAAGTGAAAATGTTAGTATGTATTAATAATAATCGATAAATAACTCAGTGATAGAATATTTTGGTCATTATTTGCCTTACACTTTCAATTTTTCTTTAAAATAATAAATATGAGGTTCTTCTAATGATAGTGAATAAGTTTCTTTAGAATTGAAATGTTTTCTGCAAATTATGAATTGTATACTGAGGATTGATCTAGGAAATATATCTGTATATTTATTCCATAGTAAAAATTGATGCTAAAAGCTTTTTAGTAAAACTAGAGTTTTATAGATTTTATCTACATATTCTGTTAGTTACAAGTCTCTGATAGTGAATGTCTGCAAATGTTATTGAAAAAAAGACATGATTCCAACGTTTCGTCCATCAAACTTTTCTGAACTTCTTCAGGGTAATAAAAAATCAAGATTATCAAAGAATATATGTTTAACAATTAAGACAAATATGTAATTAGTTCCCTTTATGATTTTAAATAAAGCCTGAATGAACATGGATGCGGAATAATATAAATTCATTACGTTTCGTGGTTTCTCATAAGCTGCTTACAACCAAATATGTATTAAAATTTGACATACTTGCATATATATATTAAAGTAAAAATAAAAATAGTATTGGAAATTGAAATGTTTTTGAAAAGTCAATGTGTTTGTAAAGTGAGAACTACCCAATGAACAATTGTAGTGATAAAATATTCAAGTTAATTTCTGTCAGAAGAACAGTGTATGTGAAATAAATAGGGTGGATAAAGATAGTGTTCAATTACTTGTTAATGATCATTCGACAAGGGGTAACTAGCTGAATATCATCTTTACTGTTCAGGCTGTTCTGATTAGTCTTGATAATGCAATGAGAAGACGAAGTTTATCAGAATTATGCGATATATTTGCGCAATACATTTCGAACAGTCTGATCACATATATTCCGATAATGTAATAAGAAGACGGAGATTATCAGAACTATGTGATATATTAGCGCAATCTGACCACACATATACATGTTAAGAGCATTTATATATAAAAATAAAAGGTCAACTAGACTGGAAATGGGGTAAGAGGAGATAATAATAATAATAATAATAATAATAATGAGTAATAATAATAATCTGAACACAATTCAGAACCTAATCACTCTGGATAATCAGTCAATATTACCAGGGTAGGTTTATGGTAATCTCCGTCTTCTTATTACATTGCTTTAAACATATATATTTGTTAAGACATCTTTATATGAAAATTAAAAGGTTAACTAGACAGATTAAAGGTAAGCAGTAACAAAGAAATAATACGAATAATAAAGTCTACTAAAACAATGTGATTACCACTCTGGATGATAAATCAGTATTACCACGATAGGTTCAGACTAGCCCACATATACAGCGGTTCTGTTATCCATCTTTCTTTATGCATACCATACCATTTCTAAAATATTAGTGTTCCTTCGAAGTTGATCTTGTGTCTTGTTTTTAATGCATGTAACGCTATCACTGACCTATTGACAAGTTTATTTAGATCAACCGAGGATTCAAGAACATGTTCCAAACACTGTTTGTGTATCATCGACTTCACATTCAAGTGTCTAATTTTTTCTCCCACATGAGCTGCATTGCAATCATGACAGTTAATCTCATAGAAAACATTCTGCTGTTCTTCTTTTGGAAACCTATCCTTAACTTTCACTGACGCTGGTCTTATAACATCAATGACCCGAAAATACACTCTTCTATTATGTTTATTTAGAATCCTCTTGATTTCTTCCCATGATTTTGTACGGTGTGTGATGACCGCGGTGTTCTTTCATTCTTTTGGTTTACACTCTAATTTAGTTTTTCTTTCATTTTCAACAATCTTCTTTAAAAACTTCCTAGAGTAGTTTTTTTCATTCCAAGTGTAGAGAATATTACGTTCACTTCAGTCTGTTGATCTTCCTTCTCAGTAATGAAATTAGCATTTTTGTTAATAAAATTTTTCACTACTGTGATCTTTGTACAGAATAGATAAGCTGAACTGTAATCGAAGTTTCTCTCAGAGTGTGTTGACATCCTGAATACATTAATTTTGTGATTACTATTATGCTTTCTTTCAACCAAGTATTCTAAAAACACAAGTTTTTGGTCAATGGACTCTATCTCTTTGGTTAGCTTTATGTTATCCGATATGTTGTCAACATTTTCAAATATTTTTTCTACACCATTTAGTTTATTAATGACAAAAACTTCATTTACGTACCGTCGCCAAACTTCGGTTAGATTTACACATTTTAAACACTGTTTGTTAACAGTAGGAGCTGGATAAAGATTTGCTATGGTTAGTCCATCAGTCAGTCAGCTATATGCAACGTGAAACCCGGCATCACATATGCAGTAATTTAAATTTATAACTGAATTCAATTTGAGAAAATAAATATCTGAAACTTGGGTTGTTGGGAAAAATAATTGTAAGTTTTCAGTTTTGTTTGGCAAAGCATCCGTTATAGGATATGTGTCCGTGAACTTGTAGTTCCTCCGTTTTTCAACGATAAATGTGTGTGCGATATCAGGCATTTTCAGACAAATTTCTGTCCATTTAGTAGGTGAGTGTTGAATAAAGGAGTACAATTTCTAATGAAGATTTCATATCAAGCTCTACCTTTCGCATTATTTACTTTTTTCTAGTAAGCTGGGATGAGTTGCGGAGGCTCTTTTATAGAAAACGGATGTAGACAGCTTTAGATGATTCAAATGTGGTCCCAGGTGAAAATTGTCCTCTGATATACAACACTCACTTTTTAAGCGAACAGAAAATTGCTTGAAAATTCTTTGTTAACCATTGTAAAATGGATAGATTCGAATATTTGTCAATTCAGAAATTATTAATAAAGGGTTTTATTTGCAGATTGAGTTAATTTATGGATGTTTACCATTATCTGACTTTAATAAAGATAGAGGTTAGTTAGTGTGATATTTTGGAACATTTCGAGATTTCGTCAACTAACATACAAATGATCAATGAATAAAAATAAGAAGTTTGTAAACATAAGTTAATGATGTTTTTGTTTATTATCCTCTCCTTTTTCCTGTCATCATATTGGTTATTCTCATTTGTTTACTCTTCTTTAGTCGTTAACTTATACTATGTCTTACTAATTTATTGCTTAAGCGTTTTGCTTAGATTCAATCACAAAAATTTGTTTATTTTCTTTAAAAACAGGATAAAAGTATGAGAATAATAGTGAAACGGTAGATGAAGAAGATATTAGTACATAAATCTATCGTTACTATCAACAACATAATCAGGTAAATATGACGAGAATTAGTAAAGCGAAAATGACAATTGAATTGAAGAGTATAACAGTGAAAAATTAGAGAGGTTTAGTTAAATAAAGTAAGAGACGTAGAGTGTGAACTATAGGCGTGCTGATTATGAATTTTTCCATTCCAGATGACCTATATTTTTACTCATTAAGCGAAAAATGATTCATTAAATAAAAAAGGGAGCTAAATAAGGCCGATAGTTTCATGTTTATCTTTTTTTTATGTATACGTGTATATTCGTTTTAGGTTTTGTCAATATAAATGTTCTCAGTATTCACTGTTTTTTCCCTTTTTTTCAGTAGAAGTTACATGTCAACTAATCATCACAAGAAATTCTTTAGTTGTATGTCTTACTAATAAACATATGTTTTGTACCTATGTAAAAGACTAAAGATAGAAGCCTACAGATCTTTATTTTTGGAAAATTCTGTCAAGCTGTCTAGTAAAGTAATTAGTAAAATAGAATGTAAGAAGCTCTTCGTATAGTTTATTTGATAGGATAGTTGAATCTAATGTAATAATTACTGCAAGCACGACTACTATCATTACTACTAATCATTTAAGAGTATCAAGTAGTCACGAACTTGATAGCGTAAAATTATTTGTACAACACTATGCTAGAATTATCCGATGAATAAAGCTTGAAGAGTGTAGATATAAAAAAATAGAATAAGTAATATATACAGTGTTATGATAATGGATGATGCTTAGCAGTCCTGTTTGATTCAGAATATATAGTTAAAGATTTATATAAACCAAATACGAATGTTATGCAAAGTGTAGATCTATGACAGAATGTGTATGACTAATGAAATTTAATAAAAAAATATCTCCTTACTATACCATAGACTATTTGATTCCGATAGTGTTTTCGGTTCGTTTTCATTTTTATTTAATCTTTATACCTAACCATCATGATGATTGCAGAAAGGAATGTTTGGAACTGTGATGTTGAATTCAAGAAAACATTCAGATTGTATGATACTTAACTTTTAAGTGTATATTTTTTTATCACCAAAATACCCTCGAATCTCTTGCTTTAGACATGAAAACGTCGAATAGTCTTCCAATGAATTTTCCAATAATTAAAAAAAATCAATAATTCAGATATTATTGCTCTTTTATTTTAAATGGTCATGTTATTTCATAGAAATTTATTTCTGTACGACTTTACTTTGACACACAACAAACAGTTCTGATCTTACAATAAAAATACGATATTATTTATTCTTTACAGAGTTTGATTATATTTCTACTCATATGCACTTCATTGTTTTTTTTTTCTGTCACAAAGATAAATTACAGTAAATAAATGACAAGAAATGTCAGTATTAGGTGGTTCAGCAGAAATTCTCTATTATTTCAAAAGGTAGAAAAATGATTCATTTTTATTTGGATAAATTTACAAAGATCCACTAGCCGATAAAAATATACCACGCTATCCAAGAAAAGTGGTTCCAAATAGAGAATTTTAACTCATAAAATGGAATTCAGAAAATAATGTCATTTATCAATTAACTAATGAGTTATTTCGAAAGTGAAGGCGTTTTAAGACATTTAGGACAGGTTTAAATGATGGGAATGGATCGGATATATCACATAGGTGTAGACATGGTATTATAGAGATTTCAAGACCATTGAATCTTATGTGAATAGTGTTGTTAACTTAAAATGAATAACGACAAACGCAGTTTTAGTTTATTTATAGTTTACTCACGGTTGAATCATGAAGATTCTTTTGATTTAGATGTATCAAAATGCATATAAACACCAAATCATTATGCGTTAACCCTATTTCATACATACAAAGTTCAATTTATATGGAATTATATGGTACACCATTCAATATTTATTGATTACTGAGTAGTGACCAATGTCATGACTGTCTAGTCCTTAAGAAACATTAAATTCTATAGATCAAGTTGAACTAGTCTGAATGACTTGAAGTCATATGCTTTAGATTTTAATTATTTGGATGTATTAGGCAAAAGTCTTGCAAATGGATTGGTAGAATTTAATCTATAGACATAATATGTAATTATCGTAAAATTTTTTGTATTTTATAATCGTTATGAGTAACATAAAAATTTATCATCCTTATACAAATAAATAAATGAGACGTTTGTATAAAAAAAAACAAGTGAAAAAATCACTTATTTTTACAACAGAACCGTTTAATTGATTGTATAAAGTATATTTTCTATGATGATTAACTTCACTGTTGTATATGCCTCAAACTATTTTTTTAAATGAAAGCAAAAATTGTTTATTTAAAAATATTATTCATCGTGTCCTCATGTGATCTGATTATTGAAACAACGTAAACTACATTTTTTCAGGGGAAAAAAACAACTTTAAAACAAATAAGGACACAATAAATGCTTTATTACTTTAGAGAGGAAATAAAAATCAATTAACATTTTACTTCACGTTTTTTTCAGATGAAAACATTTCTCATAAAATTGAAAGTGAAATCATTATAGGGTAAGTCCAATGGTATAAAGATTAAGTGTTCGCACATGAAACCATGGACCGATGTTCGATCCCCTATACGGTCGTGAATGCGAACTGGTGAAAACAGATTTTCAGTGCACCCTAGTTTTCATTGGTTTCTAATTAAAATCGGTTCATTATTTCACTACGAAAATTATACCATCTTCACAAACCTCAATACACAAAAATACATTTAGCATAAAATCAACTTCGTACTTTCTCCATTACAAAAAATACATTATGTTTGCAAAAGTTTATATAATGACTTCAAAGACTTCAGGCTTAGTTTAAACTATAACTTGCAATACTAATTGCTGGAGTAAACAACTTGAATCGGGTAATAATAATAATAATAATCAAATGGCGAATAAAAAGTTAAAGTTTATGGTAGGAAAGGCGGTTCTTACAAACTAATACAACCAGGAAGAATTATCTCAGTTAGAGTTTTTATCACTTTATGAAGAGTCACGTGTGGTAGCGTCTCACGCCACTAAGTTGTACTGTTTTTCAGAATCCAATCAGGGAGTTATGAAGGAGCGACAGATCCTGGTCCTGTAAAGTTTTCTTTCATACTCCGACATCTTATCACAAACTGACTATCTTTTCGCTTTTCCAACCAGTCCAAGAGTCAGTAATTAAAGCACCATATAAAAGTCGCTAGGATAACATTCCTAGTCCTTGTCCAAGCCACCAAGGCTGGTGTTTTAAGATGATGACGCCGGTCGAATTATTATTACAGTGACCGAATACTGCTGAATGTCCGCATTAATAACACAGTGTTGCGACCGAATATTATCAACCCTTCTGAAACAACGATAATTGAACACAAATATCATTATTGAGGTTGTGGAGATTATTAAGTTTTTGATTGAGATCATGAATCGACTGATGTTAGACCACCGTTGGAAACCACGATGGTCGCGCAATTTCGTGGATCGGTTGGTGTTAGACACTAACACCATTGGATGCCGGCTCAGTGGTCGAGTAGGTTAAGCGTTCGCGCGCGAGGGATCGTGGATGCGCACTGCTGAGAAGCCCCATACTAGGACGAAACGGCCGTCCAGTGCTTCCAGGTTTCCAACGGTGGTCTAACATCAGTCGATTCATGATCTCAATCATTCAACACAAATAGTTGTTTAGTATCCTCAACATGGAGAGCCCAAGTTTCGTTGAGTTGTTAGGTAGATTTAAGCCTATTTCGGTTTGATATTTTGTTACAACCAAATCTGTAGGAAATTTCCTTGCATCACTCACGCCGACACCACCATTCACACAGCTATCCAGATACAAAATTTTCGCCCACTTCTAATAGCTCACCACCATATTGACCTCACGAACATACTCCTGCTTCAAATGAACTATCCATCTACCTTCAGAGTCTAAATAGTCACTGGTCTGTAGTACGGCGTGTATTTTAACTAATTCGTTTTGTTTGTTTAAATCTTCCGTTGATTTTACGCACTGTGATTCAACGAGTTCCGATGTAAACACTAAC
Source organism: Schistosoma spindalis (assembly GCA_946903255.1). Classification (NCBI taxonomy): domain Eukaryota; kingdom Metazoa; phylum Platyhelminthes; class Trematoda; order Strigeidida; family Schistosomatidae; genus Schistosoma; species Schistosoma spindalis. The sequence continues at coordinate 59,645,061 of OX336416.1, read as the reverse complement.
ACTGAGGTTCAGGCTGATCCATCATACAAGTCCTGAATAGGATGAAACGCGCATCCTGTATTTCATTACTAACGATCGTCTAACTCGGTTTAAAATGGAAATAATCTGGCTACTGGGCCAATAATAATAAAATTTTACTATGCAGTTTTAAAAATGTAATAATTATTCTAGGATCTGTAACACGAAAATTATGTGGTTCGCTTTTAAGCAAAATGGTAGTGTTAAGCTACCACACTTAATCCTACCTTAAAACATATTGAAAGAAAAAGAGTAATAATGTAAGTTTAAATATATCATATTAAAATCTAGTTTCTTTTAATACACAGGGTAATTATTGGTTTAAACAAGTATCAGTACCAATAGCTGCCTTTGCATTGTCTATAATTTCGCACGGATTGGTAATTTTATATTTTTGTGACTAGTGGATAGGAAACCTTAAACCAATATTTTCCACGTGCCAATAAACATCATTCAAGCTTTATAGAATATCGAGAGTAATGAAACACTTTGAGAAATGTGATTAGATGTCTTGTTGTTGAACCTAGTTAGTAGTAAAAGTGTAAACCAATTGCTAAAATTTAGTCCGAATTAAGTACTAAACAAAAGACACTAGAAAATACCCTGTAACCGGTTCGTGTAAACGAATGAATAAAAACGTGAAATTATAAACTACTGGCTCCAAAGTACTCGTCTGATTTATAATACGTCAACATTTCCAAATTTGCTTTATCGATTTGATTTTTAAGAATTACGATGACTTTTTGAAAATGTTTCACAAGAACGTATACAGTGAACTCAAATGTCAACTGACGTTATTTATCCCTAACTGTTTTGAAGGAAATAACAGAAAGGGATCAAAACAAAATAATTGAATTTCAGATGGTAGAAAAAATATGCAGCTCACCATAGCGATTAGTGTGGAGTTAAATTGTTTGACCTGTGTGGTGCCGTCCTGAGGTTAGCACTGGCTTTCTTGACAACATCATTTGTAGGAGTTGATCTGAAAAATGATGTAATTGCACTATACATTTCGAACAATCTAGTCATACATATATAGTGTAAATACATTACATTTTTCAGATCCACTCCGTTTTCTTGTTGCTCTGTCGAAACTTATAGAAGGGACAAATTGCTTTGAACGTCATTAGTACAAACTCCAGATGGAAGAGAGCTATCAAAATTTCTCTACATACCAATGACAGCATATCTCATAAGCATTAAATCTCAAAGCGCTGTTGTCAATACAATACTTCAAAACAATACTTCAAGATGGCTTTAAGGAGAACAGGCACGCGCATAACTTCATCAATAAATACTTGTTAAAATTTCAACAAGATAGAGATCAAATATGGCAAACAGTAAACGGATTATTCTACTATATCAGCAAACACAACAAGAGTATTGAAACCGTTCAAAATAAGCATTGTGGTTGAGTTAAAAAGTGGCTTGTTATTTCCATGCTAATGAAAAGAACAGAGCCATTCACACTTAATATTTACAAGGCAGGATGTCAGTAATTTTAGAGAAGCTTTGATGGTTAACCTTTATTTGAAGATTATATTCATGATACTGTCTAGCACGACAATGAAAGACCTTTAATTATTATCTACATTGCCTAAACAATTCTATTCTTCATAGTAAGTCTCTTTAAAAATGAAAATTATTCTATAAAAGCCATGGTATACCGAATGTTTAAGAGATAATTTCCGTAACAAATTAATATCAAGCAGAGAACTATTGAAGTCTTGGTAATGATTGACAACGGGTACATCCCTATTTTTTGACCACACAGAAGAACGCGTTGATTGCTCGATACAAACTATAAATCAAATTATTGTAACATTCTTTAATTAAAGATAAAATATAAAATGAACCTCTTTTGAAAACTAAACATCATAAAAAATAACTTAACTACCTGTACAAAACACATTTTCCATTTGAACTGAAGGAGCTGGTGCTAATGGCTGCCTAGAAGCTTGTCCTAATAAAGATTCTAAACATTGATAATTTGCATAATCATCTCCAGAAACAGATAAATCTTGAAATTTATTTAATTGTGTGATTAACTGTTGAGTTGCTCGTTGTGCTTTATTATTTTGTTCAGAAAGTGGGACACTTTCAGACACTGTATTCAACGGTTGTTGAGGTAATAATAATGTCTGAGATAAATTTGATTCATTTATATTCATATCAGGCGTACAAAATCTACGTAAGGTTTGCATCGGTGTGACTAATGATGCTGGATTTATAAATCGCGTTGACGATGACTCATCTCCTGATGAATAGGATGAACGTAATTGTGCCGGATTTCTTTGAATCGTATTACTACTGCTACCACTCCCAAACAGAAAAGGAACTTGTCTTTGCATATTTAATGGAATGTTAGTTGAAGATTTAGCAGAACATTGCAATGCAGCCATCGCGGCAGCCGCTGCTGCTGCCGCTGCCGCAGCTGCAGTTGCTTGTTGTTGCTGTTGTTGTCTAATCTGTTGTTGCGTTTGAACTTGATATTGTATGTCTTTAGCATTATTAATTGCGAGTTCAGAATCAGACCAACGATTAGATGTGTTAAATTTCTGTTGGTTCAGTGCTGTATCTATGCCCATTGGTGAGAGATTAGAAGTTTGTGATGACTGCGACTCTAGTCGAGATTTACTAGCAGAAGCAGCGGCTAATAATGCTGAAATTAACTGTTGATAATTTGCTTGCTGTTGATTTGGTTGGTTTTGAAGTCGTGTTTGCTGTGGTTGATTTGAAACCTTTCCAGGATCGTATACTTGGTCACCGTGAATGCGATTTTGAGTTGTTTGTTGTTGTAGAAAATAAGGTGTATTTCTACTTCTGTTGTCAGTCAATTCATTTAAATTATGAATCAAACTTTCAGGATGTGTATCATAAATATGAGCTTGTTGCCGACTCGGTTGCTGTTGACGTTGCCAGTTAGATAAAAGTTGTCCACTACGAACGTTACATGTACCAGTTGTTGCAATACGATTAGTTGGCATATATACATAATCACGTGATGAAAGTAAATGAGATAACATTTTGTTTTGATCATTTATATTTCCTGTTGAATCCAATGTATAATCTGAAGTTAGTCGACTTGGTCCAGGTAAGTTAGATGTATTTACTCCTTCTTCTGGGACAAAATGTACACGAGGATTTAAGGTTTTACCTTCATTCATATTATATCTATTTGTTGGTTTATCACATGTATAAAAATCTTGAATAATTGATTTATTAGGATCTTCTGTCATATTTTTATTCACTTGTCCAATGAAGTTATTAAAATTATTGAAATTCAAAGAATATTTAGGTTGTATTGAACAATTTAATTTTTGGTACGATCCAGATAAATTTGATACAAGTGACAATGTCGATTCAGAGCTTGTTTCAAAGGCAGAGTCAAATGAACTGGTATTGATTTTTTTAAATTTACTTAATACTTGCTTTTTATTTAACTTAGGATTATCAAATGTATAATTTTGATCAACAGAATGTAAGAAACGATCATAATCTAAGTTTGAATTTTTATAAAGTGCATTTTGAAGAAATCCTACATGACTGTTTGTTTTGGTACATTCTATATAAAATTGATTATGAAAAGGGTTATGAATAAAATTGTCCACAGATTGAATCAATGCTAAATTGCGAATATTTTTATTCCTCTCTAATTGTTGTAACTCAATATTTAAGTTACAAGAGGTTTGATCAGATTTTGTAGTGTATAGTTCGCTTGAAATTCCACTGTCTACAGATTCTTCAGCCATCTGATGCTCCAAATGGAGCTGATTATGTATGAAAAACTTACTTGTGTTATATTGTAATATTTGATCTATCAAAAAAATATTACTATATCCAATAATATTATGAATATTGTTATTAAACGGCAATTGATCGATTATTTTGATATTTATATTTCCAATGTTCAATAGTTTAAGAAATCTGTATGTGAAATTTTTAATATTCCAAGAATTCTTTGATTGATTAGAGATACTGTTCAATTGTCTTTTTACAGATTCAAGTATGAGTGAATTATAATAATAACTGTTTTGTCTGTAAAATATGTTTATGCTTAATTTTAAATTATACACAATTTCTATTTGAAAATAATCAATAAAATGTTGATAGCAATAAGAACAATTAAAGTAATAATAGTAATAAATTGAACAGATGGAGACAGATACAGACCACTGAGATAAATAATAACACTGAATAAATACCAATCTAAACATTCTATTAAATAAATCAAGTCGTTCTTTTTTATTAATAATGTTATTGTTCTTTTTTCATGTCTAATCCCTTTATTATTATTATTATCACAACGAAAGGTTATGTTGTGGAAAATTGACAAACATTTAGCCATTAAATTTCGATTGATCTCAAAAAAGAATTATTTTTAATAAAAAAAATTTATCCTTCACTTTAATTATTTATGTTATTTGTTGCCATAGTTGTTTACAAATGATGAGAAATTTAGACCATGTTTTTTTTCATTTTTTTTCCTAAAAGTATAATTTTTCTTTATTTCACAAAAGTAGTAAAGTTCTTTTTCTTTTTTCTTTTCGAAAGCTTTTTTTCTTCTTTTTAAAATGATCCACAGTATATGAGTTTTATTTTGGATTGTATAATGCTATTTTCTTTTTCGAAATAATTAGAATAATATGAATAAAATATTAATACATTAATTCCATGCATGAATAAAGTTTTTTGCTTATATTAATTAGATTGAATTGAAAATATAATTACATTTATTATCAATGAAAATTCAATACATAGATATGAAAATTGAGGATTTCGCTTGTGTTAACTGTTACAGCTGTCGTTTTCTGCTTTATAGAATACTCTGTCATTCATAGACAGGTAATACACGTGTTGGTAAATTGATCCATGTTTTTTTTCATGTTGTTTTACTGCTCTTCCGGTAACATTAAATAAAATGATTATAATAATAATTCCTAATATTTGATTCAATAGAAGTAGTAGTAATAATAGTGGTGGTAGTACTAACTTTTAGTGGGCATTCATTGAGACTATAATTAATCGATTTATTTTGTAGTGGGGTTGACAGCCAATCTAGTTGAAGGGTAGAGCTGGATAAACTGAGTAAGTGTGTGAGTAGGAATCTTTTAGATCAATAAATGCATACAAACATGAAACACTGAACTGTAAGATTCAAACATGTCTGTCTGTTAGTTTTAAATTTACTATTCTCACTTGTCATTCATCTATGTATACAGACAAACATACACACCATATTACACAGAAATATATACATACAGTATACATGTATGTTTGGAGTAGGAAATTTTTATCCAAAAAATTTGGCATTATGTTCAGATAAACTAGTCATATCTGAGTAAATATAGGAATACAAGGTGAAGCTACCTTCATATTTTAAGGATATACACATATATATAAATATATACAGTCAAGCAGGGAGTAAGTCCAATGAAAATACTGTATGTTGCCGTTTCTAACAAAAATAGATATGAACACGGGTAGAAATTTTATGAATACCTCGTCAATTTTATTGAGCACTGAAGTTTCTGAAAAAACACAAACTAAAAAAGTTGAACTTAGACCAAAACTAGTTTCATTCTCAGGTAATACACACACCCAGTCGCTTGTATATATATATATATATATATATATATATATTAACAATATTAACAATAATCTATTCGATAATCCAATACTCATATTGTATCCATATTTATACACGTGAAACATGATAACTACACACTCATGTATTGATATCAAATTATACAATAAGCAAGTAAATATTTCTTTGTCAGGAAAAAAAGTCAATGATACAAGAGAAATGAGATGCAATATGAAGGTCTTGTTTCAGTAATTTTCTTTTTTTTGGGTAGTTTATTAGAATATTTTTGTAATTATATATACTCTTGGGATTATAAAGATAATCATAGAAAATTAAATTTGAATATAGCTGAAATAAAATAGTGAAATTTTCAAAGAATATCATAGTAATAATTATGATTATTTTTACTATGTACACATATAAGTGTACTACAAATTTAAACCAACGGAATATAACACTGTTTATCTACCCGTTAACAAATAGGACATGATAATTCCATCCTCATTCGACATTATTGTGCAGTTAAGTTAATATACATCTATGAAAAATATCAAAATAATCAATGATAATATTGAAATAGATTACGTAACTAATTATGATAAATAAAAAGTAAAAATTACTTGTATTTTTTTAATATTTGATGTCAGGTTATGGTACAAATTATCTGTCAATAAAACACTTGATATTAGTTTTATTAATAAATTCAACATTTAACTTCAACTAAAATCAATGCATTAGTATTTCTGTTTAGTTTTAGTACTGAATATTTGAAGATGAAAGAAATATAAAGTAAGTACTGATGTATACATATATATATATATATATATATATATATATATATATATATATATACATATATATGTATATATACATATATAATATTGATACACTTACATTACATTGAACTGATATTAATAATACTGTCTTAATTAACTCACTATTTCAATCACTGAGATCATGAGTTACTTGAGGCCATACCACCATGGAAAACCTTGAAGCACTAGACGAACGTTTCGTACCACTGTGGGACTCTTCAGCAGTGAAAATTTACGATCCCGCCTCGCGAGATTCGAACCCAGGACCTATCAGTCACTGCCGTCCAGTGCTTCCAGGTTTTCCATGATGGTTTAGCTTCAATTGACTCATGATCTCAACAATTGAAATTACTAAAATCTCCACAAAACCCCCTCCTGATAATAATTCACGATTGTTAAACAAGTACAACTAACATTATCAATTAAAATGAACCTACCATTACAAAACAAAAGTTTATTAGCCTAACACTGTCATGCAACGATTTAATTACAAAATATGCATTTAAATAAACATATTTAATTAAGATGATGATAATGTCGAACAAGATATGGATACATTCAACATCTATATATTAGTATATAGGTATTTGAATATATGTAACCGCATATATATATTAGTACATCCGTACACGTATACACATCAATCCATAAATGCATACACATGCACATTAATACATAGAAAAGAACAAGAACTTTGTACATATTTTTCAATGTCGTCACTTCCTCAATATAATTGTCTATTAGATTAAGAGTAATAAGATTTCTTTTGACATTTATTAAATTAAAAATAGATTAGAAGACAATTTGCTGATGCAAGAAACAAATGGATAACAAATTATCAGAATATATTTTAGTAATTTAATAGTTGAATTCATAAGTCAGTTAAAGCTAGACCACCATGAGAAACCTGAAAGCACTAGATAGCTGTTTCGTCCTAGTATGGGACTCATCGGCAGTGCACACTCACGACCTCGTCACACGGGATTAAAACCCGGGACTTATCGGGGTCTTACGCGCGATCGCTTCACCTTTATACCACTGGACCGGCATTCAATGGTGTTAATGTCTAACATCAATCAATCCAATTGTTTCTTCTTTTTAAAAAACTCCAATTAGATCACGTGAAATATGAATGATCTAAAGGAAGTTATATAATTATTCTTAATTTATCAATAATAATGTCACGTAATAAACATTGATATGATGAAGATCTGATTTTAAATCTTTAAATTTTACAAATACGATCAATTATTTAATTAATAATCGAATAAATTGATTAGCGAGTCTATTGATTTTTTTAGTTGATTTCGACTGAGATCAATCCATCAACCAACAATCAAAAATAATCTTCATAAGACTAATTCATCTTTTAGCATCTGAATCGAAGTTCAGTAAAGGGTAGGTTGTACTTAAATCACTAAATTATCATTTAATGAATAGGTCATATTCAATTTCAATCTGCGTAAGTAGGGTATATGCTAGCAGTTTAGAATTGGTTGCAAAATGAGTCATTTCGAATGATTTAAATACAAATTAATACACAAGCTAGAACTGACTTCACGGGTAAAATGGTCTTTTCTACTTATTACTATTTTTATTCAGAGTTAGTCTCATTGAAATATTTAATCAGAATGTTGAGAGCATTTGCTTTATACATTACATTATTATTGTGTGAACATTTGGTCAAGTTTTAGAATCCATCGTTAATAGGAAATAATTCAGGATGACGTAATAGATTTAAACTCCAAAAATTTCGGAATTAATCAATGTTTTAACAATATACGAAAAACAAATATCATATATGAAGTACCACAAAACAGCAACAAAAAATTCAGAAATATATAAAGTTAGTTAATAGCTATAAGCTAACGATTTACTTGTTCATGTGGAACAGGTTATATCATTCGCACAAAGTGAGCTGTTTCCAAACGTATCTCTAAACAATACCGCACCTGGCTTTGCAAAGGATTACAAAAGTCAATCACACGTTAATCTTGGGGCGTATAGTCAATCCTGGTCACTCTGCTTCACCAGAAGCCTCGTTCAGAATCATACTTATCGTCCGAAGATTTCGTCCAATAGGAATGGAAATGAAAAACTTATGTACAGCAGAAGCTATTGCTATCCACTAGGTTAAACCTAACATTTGAATACAAAACCAATATGTTCAGTCCCTCATTCTTCCATGGTCTTAACAGCCCTTTCTATCTTCCATAATCTATTGTTTTTCATTTCATTATTTCTAATCCTTTCCAATTATTTTTACAACTATTAATTAGCAATTGATAAAACTTCTAATTGTTCTGTTGTTAATTGCCATATAGTAGACAATTATCTTCAGCTTACCACTAGCTTCACTAGCCAATTATCACATAGATTCCTTTCAATATCTTATTTTAAATTTATGACAAGATACCACTTCAAGCTATTTTTAATATTCAACACCATTCTAAATTACTATAGACTACTATTCTAACAAACAAAAGTAACTATAAATACGATTATACAGCTTAGGTAAAGTTTTCAAGAAGAAAATTTACTTCAATTGAATTTTTTTTTTTTTTGCTTCATTGACACAGTGAATCTCTTCCGTTATTTGGAAACATGAAAAGACTGAATTGTTTAACGGTTAGCCTATACAAGTATTTAACAGACTATACGTTTTAATAGCTTGACCATTTATTGTTTGAGAATTCTGTAATCCTCGGGATATTCTATTCGTATTAATGCTATATTATTTTACAAGAACAGAAAAAAAAATCCAATAATTATGACCACTCTCATGTAAACTTATATTGGCATGCAGATAGTAACAGTATTTCAACTTCTGAAAAGAATCATAGAAGAATATCAAACATTAAAATAACATCAGAAGGGGTTTTGTGGAGATTTTAGTAATTTCAATTGTTGAGATCATGAGTCAACTGAAGCTAAACCATCATGGAAAACCTGGAAGCACTGGACGGCAGTGACTGATAGGTCCTGGGTTCGAATCTCGCGAGGCGGGATCGTAAATTTTCACTGCTGAAGAGTCCCACAGTGGTACGAAACGTTCGTCTAGTGCTTCAAGGTTTTCCATGGTGGTATGGCCTCAAGTAACTCATGATCTCAACTATTAAAATTAAAATAACAATTTTTTTGAATTCCAATGAACTGATGAAATTGTTTTTAAAAAAATCAGCATCTTTAACTCAAAAGATTGAAAATAATCTCCATTTAGTGAGGAAATATATATCATTTCACTGAATATCTAAATTTTGATTGTCCTTAATATTTTGAGTATAATTACTTTGTTGAATAGTTGATAGAGACAAGATAATCTTGAAAAGAGGATAAGTTATGGTCTGATATTAGCTGAAGAGCAATAACAGCATTTTACGTACATATATTCCGTAATAATTTTATATTGAATGATCAAACACATCTCACTAACTAACTATCAAATAAGATACATATGTTATTGAGATACTTTTTAAATAAATCCACTCTAAGATCCATTTTTGTCATGAAAGAAACCTCTGTCATTTATTGTTTAAAACGAATAGTAAATTTTAATTGTTAGAAATTTCTAAACTGTGTCACTGGTTTGTAAGCAAAGATGGATAGTGGCTAGCAGTGGAATCTGGGACGCGCGTTTTATCCCGAACTCAGTACCTTTCGCTTCAATAAGTAAAATAACACCAGGTGAATATATCACTGGGTTTTTTTGTAAAACGTTTCTTCTTGACATCTATTGTATAAATTTCTTGATCAGAATTTCAATTGAATAGTTGTTATTTTTACTTATTTATTTATCTCTAAAACACAGAAATGTAAACAACAATCTCCAAAAACGTGTAAGCACTACTAATTAGTCACTGACATTGAACAAATAATGAATGTTTTATGCACTTTAATTTCAGCAACATTTCAGTTATATAATCACGTTGTGTTAGATGGAAACAGGTTGAAAACAGGAATCAAATAGAAATCAAACACTTAAACCGATTGCATAACATGAAGAATGTAAGGAAATAGTTCAAAATACTGTCGGAAATAAGATGTTTGAGTGATTTATAGGAAAATTGAAACAAGATAAAAAATAATGCTAGATTACTTTGTCAGAAATTATTATTTTTTATTACTCACTGATCTCAAATATAAACAAAATTTGGAAACAGCAGTAAATTGATCTATTTCTAATAAAATAAAACATATGACTAACTCATATTGTGTATTTATGAAGCAAGGGATGGAATATAAGATGTTGTCTAATCATCGTATCCCAGATTTTTAAATTAGATTTGGGATTAATAGGTAAATGAGCTGTACTTCTTTTTCTAGCTGAGAGTAAGATTTTATTGTTATTACTTTTCATTAACACATATCACAGCAGATGAATAAGATTAACTGATTTACACTAATGTTGTAAACTTTAAATTACTAATAGGCTGGGGTCCTAATTTCTTTGACACACAGAAATACTACTTCATTACGTTAAAGGATATGTATACATATATGTATAGAAGAGAGGATCCCTTTATGTAAAAACGGAACTTTGTCTACAATTTAGAATGTGTCGATTGTGACGTTTCTTTGTACTACACAAAAAATCATCTAATAATCCTACAGAATTTGGAAAACTCCAAATTACATAGTCAAAACAGTGCACAACATCTATAATCACCAAGCCGATAATTTTAATATCAAAATGATACTAAAAAGCTTTTCCAACGATAAAGAAAAGTGAATAGCTAAAGCTTTTCATATATTGTTAAATCCTAGTGTTCCCAATGGGAAAAAAGGCCTTACAGTTCATCTGACTTACAACATCACTTCGAGCTACCACATCCGAATCTGTTCATATCTCACACTGTTATCACACGTTCGAATTCAACTCTGTCCATTTACACTACAAAAGTCGCACTTTACACACCCATTAAGACACTATTACACAGGTTGGTCTGATTAGTTTATTTATTTATTCTCTATAGCAATGGCTTACAATGAGTCACTAAACGTCAGAAAATTTATTTTTTCTACTCATTTTACCACTACAAATATATGATTTTTGTAAATGGCAACCTGTTTAATTCTCAGTTTATTTGAAATTACTAAGTTGAACCTTGGTAATGATACCTACAAATATGCGTAATATATTATAACGTACGAAAATGCACAATGTTATTTATTTAGGAAAATTTATATAGAAATATAAACGGCCTTCATCTCAAGGATTAGTGATAGTAAACTTTAGCAAGGAGGTGGATGTCATTTTGAAGAACTAAACTTTTCAGTTAGACAATTTCGCTATATATAAGTAGTCTATTGTTACTAGCCATGTGCAGAAAAATAAATGAGTGTGATCAATGAATAAGTTGATTTTTTTTTACATTTTGGTAGGAAAGCTTAAAAATACAGTTTACTTTGAGGAGTCCCATATTAGAACAAAAGGGCCGTCCAGAGCTCCTAGGTTTTCAATAGTGTTCTAACACTGATTGGTTCATGATTTCAACAAAATTCAACAATCTCCTCAACACTGTACTTACAGTTTGATTCTGATTGATAAAAACGTTGTACAATTTTGCATAAACTATTACTTAGAGTTAGTCATTAAATATGCCTAAAGAAAAACGTCCTAACATTCATAACATTTACTGTGAATAAGAATTTATCATGTTTCATTTGTTAGCCACCTTAAAAAAAATCTCATAACAAAACAGAATGAAACACTTTGGAATATGTGATCGGGTAGAAAGCTTGAAACTGTTTCAATTTTAATAAAGCGAATACTTTATGTAACTAATTTATATCTATATAAAATTAAAAAGGTCACATCTGTCAATCATTTATGGTTAATATAAAATTCATATTTACCTAGAGACTTATTATGTTAATACTAAACTGATCATTTTGCATATCAGATATTCGTCTGATTGATGTATCAGTTGATAATTTATCTTGAAAATCTAGTGATTCATAGTTTGGGAGAATCGCTACATATCCTTTATTGCCTAACTTGTGATCAGATTCCAGTGAAACTAATGATATCATATAATAACCATTATTAGTTTAACCATTTAATAATAAACTAAATATTTCACATAATTTAGCAGAAGTATTAATGATCTCGGTTCTTGAAAATTAATAAAGATAATAGTCGACATTATATATAAATAATGTTCGATTTTAACAAAAACGGTCAACATTGCCAAGATATTGATAGAGTTTTCATAAGTTCTTCATGGAGTACTGTTCCAGGAAGCATCTAAAGTAAACAATTAGATTTAGTACCGTAGTGATATATTCTTGCAGATATAGTCATGTAATTTTATTCATCTCAACTCTTGTATCATCAAAAAGCAAATGAAAGTATTTAAATGACCAGATTTGCATAAAGTCTACTTTAACTTTCTTGATTTAAGAATGGAATGAATAAGTGACGTCATTTTATAGGAAAGAAACTCGAGTAAAACAGTGGTTAAAAGGCCAGTATGAGTCGCTATTTATTATTCCAGATGTATTAAACTTAAGGAGTGATAAATGAGAATTCAGGATTATTAGAAAGAGAGGCAATTTGTAGCTATTTACTGAAATGGAAAATTATTGTATTTTTAGCTTGCTATAGACTGACAAACCACTGGTAATATACGGGATTGAATGGATGTTTCATCTTTAATTTAGGCTCCTCACAATACACACCTACGAACCCGTATGTCTTCGACAGCAAGACACTACGAGTTCACAATAAGCACGACACTTTTAAATCACTAATAGGACTCCGATGTCCCTCATTTTTAACTTTAGTCTGTTTGGAATATAGCAAACGATCAGTTAATTTTACAGAGGTGACTGTCATAGTCATAACATGGTCATGTTCAAAGGCTGCACCTTCTAGATTTACTAAATCTTTTAATTTACTTTCAAAATAATATGAATATACTAAAAGACAAAGTTACTGAGCTTTACACGTGATATTAAGTTCTCAACGATTCAAATAAACCATTGTTTATGTAAAGATAAAATGGTTATAGGAACTGTGCCTTGCAAACTGCCTTTCTATTTGATTGCTTTACTGTCATCTATTTATTAACTACTACAACTTATCCATTAAAACAGATAATATATTGTGTAAAAACAACAGCTTGTGCTCTCTTTGATTATAATGTTCAATGATAATTTGCATAAACTTTTCTGATTAATAAAAAAATATTATAATCCATTTTAATCAGAACTGAGTCAAATCATCTAAACTTCAGTGTTGTAGAATATTAAAGAAATATTCATCATTCATTTCAATAATAAATATTTGCTAGAATAAACTATTCAAAGCAAAGATGGATAGTGGCTAGAAGTAGAATCTAGGACGCGCGTTTCGTCCTATTTGGGACTCGTCATCTGGATGTACCTACATCCCATAGTTGATGTTTACCTGCGGGACTCGTAAGCAAAGATATATAGCGGCTAACAGTGGGATCTAGGACAAGGCAATCCGCACAATATGCACATATGCCAACATGAGACTGATCAATTGTAGTCCTAAATAACAATGAGAAGATACAAGTAAAACAAATGAATTTAAACTCTTCAGAGTTTTTAAAAATTCATTTCAAAGTAATCAGTAATTATAAACCAAAATAATTAGTCGAAATTGCCTAGTAAAGCTTTTTAATAACAAGCATTTCGGTAAGTCTAAAACTACTTTTGTTCTTAGTCACATATTCTCTTCGAAAGTTTTTTAAAATTTAAATTCCAAAATTTATACGTTAAACATTTTGAAGCCATTGGGAATTCACAATAAATAATTCTGATTCATAAATAGATAAAAATCAAATAGAAAAATGTGTTCTGTTTTAAATTATTTTATTAAAATGGTAATAGAAATAAGTAATATATTCTGTTATATTTTATGATAACTTAGTTGGTTAAAGATGACTTAAGTAGATATTATCAACAGATGAGTAGAATTTACAAAACTTATACTTTGTCGTTAATGATTAAACAAACAATTCTTGATTTAGAGAAGGCTTTTTGTGGATATTATAATAATATGAGAGCATGGGCCAGTTGACCATCTCCAAGAGATATTTCCTGGAGTTCTAGTGAGAAGCAGTGACCAGTGGAGTTCAACCGGGTCTGTTGTAAGATAGCAACTCGCTGAAGACATTGGTGGATGTGTCGCTCAATTTCGTGGATTGGTTGAAGCTAAACATTAACACCGTTGCATATTGGCTCAGTGGTTTAGTGCTTGAGAGCTCGTGCGCAAGACTGATTGGTCCTGGGTTCGAATCTCGAAGGAGGCGAGGTCGTGGATGCGCACTGTTGAGAAGTCCTACAACAGGACGAAACGGCCGTCCAGTGCTTCCAGGTTTTCCATGGTGGTCTATCTTCAACTGACACGTGATCTCAACCATTGAAATTCTTGATTTAGATTTTTCTGCATAAATATCTCTGAAGATGAGGTGGAAAAAAGGTATTATTATTATTAATATGATTCAATTTCGACTATTCTTTCGGGATGTTCTGATTATACATTAGACTAGCAACTATAAACGGCAAAAAGGCTATAACTCAAAGAAAAAACACACACATCATTTTCTTCTTTTTAGTTAGAAGTGTTGAATTTCACATTGTTATATGGTAAACAATAACATTAGCTATTCAAAATGAAAAAAAAAACATATCAATGATCAGGTTTGGTTATCTATAACAATAAAATCTTAATTAGAATAAATAATTTTTCTAAAGAGGTTTTGCTTGAATAACATGTAACGTTCCACTTAATACTCTTATTGTATCCCAAGAGTTAAATACTTCACTAAACTAATATAATTAAGACTAGGAAAATAATTAGACAGATGATCTTTTGGTAGAAATGAAAATATATATATTAGTTTAATACATAGAGCATTTTATAGCAATAATAAGTGGTAAGTGCACTTATAAATTATAAAATGATCTCTTAGATAATGATTACATTATTGAACAATAAATTTTATTTAATTAGATGACTCTTGTGTCTTTTTTAATCCTCCCATCTTATCTTTTATCAAACTTTAAAGAAACATTTGCTTTACTGTGTAGTTAATATAACAAAAATATCTAGTTAGCATTCAATCTCAATTTTATAAAGAACTAGTCAATGATCCAAGATTTTCGTGACCTAATCAACAGAGCAGTAATAAATCAAACGATGACAACAATGGCTGTAACGTTATAGATTGTCATTTTGAACAATATATTTAGTAGTTGCATCAGAAAAAAACGAGTTTTTCTTTAAAATTTTATCAAATGTTAAATCGAAATCATCTGATAACGTTGTTCGTGATAAATTATCAAGAGAAGTCAACCAACCTTAAAGCAAAACCACCAAAGTAGCATCTTCAAATTTATATTTTTTTGATACGCGTTGGTGATGTAAGGAGGAAAATAGAAAGTTAAAGTAATATAAATATAGACAGGAGTTAGTATTAGTGAACAGGAACAAAACAGGGGACATTTTAATGTATTTGAGTACAAAACTACAGAACATCATAGTAAAATCTGAGAACCATACAGTAAATACTTAATTTGTAAAATGTCGATCAATTGTCTCGAACTTGACTGTTCTTTCGTTTCTACAACAATCATTTTCTGTTTTGATTCTCTTTCCTTCGATCTTCTTAACCTTTTGTTGCCAGGTATTTCACATTCGATTGATGATATATACTACTAATATCTGTCGATATCAGTAGCATACACTACATAACTATTGCCAAAATTAATATTTGTGTCAAACAAAAATTAATTTTAAATGATCTCTCTAAATGTATTAATCAAGTCACTGAAATATTTTAAGTTGCGATTCACAGTTTGATATTACTTAAATATTAGATGATAAATTTTTCTGATAAAAAGGTTTTATTTGATTATCTGATCCAACTGTTTATATCTCAATAAATGTTTTCACCAGAACATGGTTAAATGAAACATTTCATGTCACTTTTTACTAAGAACAATAGTGGTAACTTCGATAAGTATGTATGCATATACATATATATTTATATTAGTTAAAATAACAAACTGGTCTTAATAAAACAACAACTTTGACCCCTGGTAGTGGGTTCATGATTGCAGACTACTGAAGAGATCCACACAAGGTCAAAACAGTTGTCTAGCACTTCGTGGTTCTCATTGGTTGATTGATTAAAACCAACCAGTGATGTTAACGGTGGAATTCAATTAATAACTTCTGTCTTATAAAACAAGTTTGTTAGATTTTCTCAGCAATTTTGAGGAAACTTATGCTTCTTTTGGTCGTTGAATAGTAGTTGAACGGTGTTTATTGCTCAGTAGTAGTAACCAAAACGTTGTTTATTATCCTGATAACTGAATGGTTTATTTAAGGAATTGAAATTATTGTCAAAAATGAATGTGATGCATACACTATAATATATTCAATACTCTTGTGATTTAATGTATTGCTCTGGGAACAACAAGAAAACACTACGATTTGGCTAGTTATAATAATAATATATTCTGAAAATAATAATTACAGAATTCATGCCAGTTTACAGGCACGATCAGCTTGATATAAATAGTAACACCAAATATAAAGAACAAACATGTGATATAAGTTTGTTTTAAGTTTACTAACTCAAAAATTGTTTAAGCAGTACGTTTATGACATGTATTACATCAATGAAATGCATTAGACGGGAACTTGTAATTCTTTTTAAGTGAACATCCTGTTAATGAATGAACGGTGCATTTAAAGCCATTTCCTGTGCCATAACGAATTTATTATAACCATCTATAACTGGATAAAATAAAGCAGAAACAGAGAGCACAGAACAAAAAGGGCAATAATTACTACGATAGGTTGGTCAGGTCTACCATAACACATATGTCAGGTTCTTTTCTGATCGACTGTTCGTGTTAGATATTATTCAAATTGGTTAGGGTTGCCAGGGATAGTGATATTGCAGATTAACAGTAGTTTGGTGATTCAACTTTGTAGATTCAGTAATAATAATGACTAAACACTTAAAGTTCCCAAAATTTCACTTGTAGAATGAGATACATCTACAGGTGCAAGAACATTTAGTGCACTTTTAGAGGAGCAGTAAGTAACAATGCAGTGAACAAAGGATGGGAGTGATTTCATTTTAAGGATATATATTATGGTAGATTAATCCAGAGTCTAGAAAATTTAATGGTAAAGC
Organism: Schistosoma spindalis; assembly: GCA_946903255.1. Classification (NCBI taxonomy): domain Eukaryota; kingdom Metazoa; phylum Platyhelminthes; class Trematoda; order Strigeidida; family Schistosomatidae; genus Schistosoma; species Schistosoma spindalis. The sequence goes on along the minus strand of OX336416.1, from coordinate 59,627,458 downwards.
AATTCATATGAAGAGACGATTTAGAATGGGTTTAATTCACTAATGACAAGGAATTACAGATGTCGTATTTAGGAGTTTCTGCGTATTGAATGTAAAGGATAATTTATTAAGTATTTTGAAGAAAAAGATAAGATTTAGTTTTAGTCTCTTCCTCCATAAAAGGTCGAGTTCAAGTTTACTATATCTGGAATTATAATTCAAGGTATAATCAGTTCCAAGAATCCGAAGTGAAAATCGCCTCAGTACGGATTCCAACCTTAATTTATTCTTTGTGCGCATACTACTAAGACTAAACATGTACATAAAAATACGTGACTCAATGTTATAAAGGTTTCGAGTTATGCAACCATGGATGTCTGTTTCAATACTTGTTCCGTAAATGACAAATCGTACGAGTACCTAAGTCTCATGTCTACTACAGTATGTAACCTATATAACACTTCACCATTTATGGTAAGATCTAAGTTGAGTGATGTATTACTGAAGTATATACATCCACATTTAGCTGTGTTAAGCTCCAGCTGCCGTGTTCAACACTGCTGCGCTACCTTGTTAAGCTTCATTCTGATGTAATTTTGCATATTGTTAAGTTCATGAAGAAGAAATGAATAGACTACTTTAAGATCATCTGAATACAACAGTAGCTTACCCACACAAAAACATTCAAAAATATCATTGATAATAACTAAAAATAGCAAGACACTACCTTGTATTGTACCACTTCTGACAAGGACAGCGTTCAACGATGAAGCGTCAGTTTTCACTATTTGATGTCGGTGGCTGAGGAAAGAATCAAACCAAGTAATCAGAGAGTTTTGGACCCCGCAAGACGCGAGTTTATCCATAAAATGTCGGTGGATAACCATGAAGAAGGCTTTAGAAATGTCAAAGTATAGCACTAAGACTAGATATCCTTGGTTACGTTGAGAAAAGACTAAATTAAAGAAGTCATAGTGGCATGTCATACAAGATTAATTTTTAAGAAATCCATGTCGAGAATCATTGATAAATTTTTCCGCGAGTAAATAGTTGGAGAGTTAGTCACTAACAAATTTTCCATGATTCCAGAAATAACTGTAGTGATTGTTGATGACAGTCTTATCTCCAGATTTGTAACGTGGTATGATATACGCGGTTTTCCAACAGTAAGGGTAAGTACCTTATTTCATAGAGAGAGTAAACAGCTTTGCAAGAAGTGGAATATCTAAACTACCATATTTGTAGAGAAAGGATAAATTCTATATACTCCATGACCACTTGAGACTTTTAAGGTATTTATAGATTTACTAATTTTCAAGCATGTGAAGAAGATTTTATTGAGTTACTCTTGAAACAATGCCATTCAGGAATTCTTTACCATACGCAAAAATACCACTGAAAAGGTGTGCTATAGATTTAGAGTCGTACATAAAACTGCTATTATGCAGTAGGCATGATATATCAAACTTTTAAGTTTCATTAACGCGTTTATTGAAAATTAGGTTTCGTATTTTTGAGCTAGTATTAAGTGCTAACAGCTCCTCATTAAAGGCTTTTAACCTGTGCATCTCTTTAATTTGGTTAAAAATTATTATTATTATTTGTGCAACTGCAGTGAAATCGTTTGACTTAAAATAACGTTTCTGTAAGCATCTTTATTTATTACGATATTTAGCTGGTATATATAATTTGTAAAGTTTACTAAACATGTATGTTTTAAGAGGTGCACAGGAATCTAGACAATGTTTAATGATCAGATAGAATGTATCGATGCTATACACGAGACTATTACATGAGATAGGGAGAGCACAAACTACTATTTTATGGCCACTACTTTCAAGTTCATTGTATACTTGTACAGATAGTGGGATGACATCTCCACTAAATGTTAGATCAAGTATATTATCACCCCCCTGTTAGGGTACGAACCCACTGTGACCATTAGTGCATGTTAATAGTTGTCGAGAGTTCACGATTGCATAACTGACGATTACCAGTATTACAGTTTATTCCAGGATAATTGAAATCTCCTGTAATAACCTTAGCATTGTAGTTTAGAGCGGATGCATGTATAAATGCATTGATAATAAGATCATTCACATTATCCGAACTCTGTATATACATCCCATGAGTAGACTATTATTCAGGATGTTGATTGACATCCAGACCGATTCTGGCAAACTATTGAGGACACTGTCTTTATTAGTTGTTAGGGTATCTAGAGCATATATAAGACAACCACCTCCTTGCTTAGTTTCTTTGTCACAGCGATAGAGTCGATAGTTCTGATTATTTAATTCTGAATCAGATACTGCTTGAGAGCACCATGTTTCAAAGATAAGTATGAAAGAAGGCTTGGTTAGAAAAGCTAAGGTTCTCAAGGCTGAAATTTTATTTAGAATCGAACGTTCATTGATAAGTAATAGGTTTAAAAAGGGAGTATGGAGTGTAGAAAAACGGAGAGCTTACTTACTTATTTACGCCTGCTACCCCTTATGAAGGAGCACAGGTCACTTACCAGCATTAATTATGCCATAGCAGGTGATGATATATATCTAGTTACAAAAAATGTGCTTTCAAGTAAACCTTCGGCCTTTTGGTTAGTGGATAGTCTTTTTTTGTAACTGAGAAATATTTACGATCATTAGGAGTCTTGTTTGTTTAACAGTAATTGAAAAATGAGGTAGAAGTGTCTATGAAGTAAAAATATTCTTAAAAACCAAACCACGGAAGGCTTAGTACACACTAAATAGATTTTTTATGATGAAATCATATGGAACATCTTACAATCCTCTGATGATTACAACAGTTTTAAGTTTTCAAGTTAAAACAGAATAGCTTCTTTGTCTAATTTCATTAAGTTGGAGTACTATGTAAAAGTTAACTAGTATTTGTTTGTGAACATATGAAAAACTCAAAGAACACAGAATACAGTAAATTCTTCTCATAATATACTGTTTTTTGCTTTGCTTTCAAAAAACATTTGCCATGGTAACTGAATGCGTAAAATGTAATGAAAAGTTATCTATGAATATAATCTACATTTGTATTCATTTTGTCTGTACAAGTAAATTGACATACACAGATGGGATAACCAAACAATTTATGCTATGGAATTTGATAAGTATTCTTCCTAATAACTTAGTGTTCCCAACACCAGGTAGTACTTTCGAATTCATTTATGACATATTTTCATCTATAACAAAATTTTGTCTTCGTAATTATTTCATAGATACTAACAATGAATTTAAAATGTAGCTGTTTAGTATACATTAACATCATTTCTAGATTATTTGATAGATAAGTATAAGACAGCCCAAAATTTATCCCAATCTCTATAATTCTCTTTAATATTTTGTTATTTCTTGTAAATTATTCAAAGTATAGTCTTATCAATCAGTCAATCAATGTAATGAGAAATGTTTACTACTCAGTTATTAGTATAACTAACAATTAAGAAAAGATAGCTAAATGACTTAGTTTAATATAAAACAAACTGGTTTCATTTACTGATTACAAAACAGCCAGTAAATCTTGCATTAATAATCCTCTAAAAACTGAAAGGACAATAAATGGTTTCCTCAAATATTCTTTTTATTAAAAAGGAATTATTTATGTGAATATAGCCTATATTTTCTAGTCACAAGATTGTTCTTTTTTTCTGGACTCAATGAAAATTCATTTATTTCTTCATCAGACTTGTAATACTCAGATATATATGTGTTGGTACGCTTTTAGTTTGAATTTGACTATCGTACAGGATGGATCCAATCTAAGAACATTTAATCGTACTTGGCAAAAGAATAACACTTATTTATATGTCATTTAAGTATTGATCGTTCTATTCTCAATTAAGAAAGTATGTTGTTAGGTATTTTGAAAAATTCAAATGTAATTAATATCACAGACCACCATATGCTAGAAGATTAATAAAAGCAAAAATTAATAGACCGTAATAACTAACCTAAAAATTTCAAAAAATAACAATGTCCAGCTGTCAATTCAGATATGCTCGTCAGTCAGTCAGTGAGCTACAACGTAGGATCAGGCACACATATGCATCAGTCCAAGTTTCCACACCTCATTACGACAATAAGATGAACACTAGATCCATAGAAGTAGTTAATTCAGTGGTGGTAATATGTAAAAGAAAGATTGCATATAAGGATATAATACAGGAAGAAATAATTAGTTCGTAAAAAGAAAGATATGAAGCGATTTTAATCTCATAGTTTAAAGGAAGACAGAGAGTGTATACACCTACGCCATCGTGATCGATTCTGAGCCATGTCACCAAGAGTCTCCAACCATTGGTTACGACAGTCACGCGGACTCCAACCAAGTAGTCTGTATTCACCAACATGGCTCAGACCAGAAGTTAGTGACTTCAAGCACTGATGCCACGTTTTGGTTTGACCGCCCCTAACTTTCTCCCAACCATCTTCAACACTAGCCAACATTGCGCGTCGTGGTAATCGGTGTTCAGCCATATGCAACACGTGGCCCAACCATCTCAGTCGATGAAGGTTCACAACCCCATCAACTGATTTACCATCACTCCCTAATACCCTGCGTCTAACCCCACTATTACTTATCCGGTGATCCCAGCACATGCGATCAATATTTCTAAGACATCTGTAGTCAAATACTAGTAGCTTACGACCTCGACTGTAGTTTCATTACATTCCTCAACTGGGGCAACAAAAACTCTGTTCAATTCTATATCTAGCGATATAGTCAGACTAAGATTAGTCTTAAAAAGAAACTTTTTTATTTTCTGTGAAAGAAAAAACTAAAATCCTAATTGAAACTACCAAATTTTATTCTATAGTCACAATTTTATTCACTCAATGTGCTACAGAAACTAGAAGAGAAAAAACATTTTACAGGACCACATAAATGATTAAAGATTAAAATGATTACATTACATCAACTAGATTTGATGTAACATCAAAAGATGATTAGGAATATTGACCAACAAAACATTTAAATGTAAGAAATTCTTCAATATATTCTAACTGGAAATAAATTATTAAACTAAATCAGTTTATTAATGAAAATAACTTAATTATTTAAGCGCACGTAACCGTTAATTTTGTTGTTAAAATGATGCTCAAATAAAGTGATATGTGGAAAACAATAAGATGAAAACCATAATTATCTTACAAGAAGAAAGAGAAAAATAAAACAAGGCCATTTCATCTCTGTGAACCTTTATTCATGGTTTGTTTGTTTGTTTGACTTCCCTTATGTAAACACATTATGTCATTATTTATTCTAATTTATTAAAGAAGAAATAGTGGTAAAAGAAATAAGATAATGAACAACTATACTTTAAGCAATAATAGTAATAGTAGGAAGTAAAGTTAAAGTCATTTCGTAAATTTTGTAACATCACTTAGAAAGATACCATCACTACTATAAAAACAATGTTTTTAAGAAAAAAAATGAACAAAATACAATAAATCAAAATAGATTTCCTTTTTAAGTTCTTGTTTATTTTATACCCTTAGTGAAATCTAAATAAACAAATAGTCTAGTAACTAAAGAGAACAACGAAGAGAAACATTTATACCCATCAACTTCATGAGATCAATCTAGATTTTTAAAAAAAACCTGTGTTTATTTATCCCAATCAGAGTCAGTTTTGGTAGCATCAAGACTTTAGTTTCTCCATAATGAGCTGCATCCACATAACTTTAGTATGGATAGTTTGAGATTATGATTGGATTCTTAAAGGAGGAAACGTTGAATGGATTTTCGTATTTGATTATCAGAAACTCCACAGAAATAATTAGGCTAAAAAAGCTTGTTTCATCATAGTGATGACATTTTATGAAGGTATTTCATCTTAATATGCTGATACCAGCTACTCAGTTACGTTTTAAACATATATTCTCATAGTCTTTCACATTCCATCTTATTTCTCCAACGTAAAAACTGGATAAAAAAAGTTATGGGAAGGAGAGCAGCATATAAGTCTCGCCTTAATATGCGTAGTAGCTTGTGGCGAATTATTATCACTTGATCTATCAAGACTTCTAGGATGTGATTCCTGGGACAGTGTAAACCATTAACTAGAGAGGCCATGAAACATAATTTGGAGTTGAGGTCTTTGAATATTATGTTATATTTTTCAGTCGCTTTACTCTTAAACAATTTCTCCTTTTAATATTCTTTTATAATTACTTACTTTTTTTCGTCCCTTCACAGTTTTATCATGTACTGAAGTTATTCTGAATATCTTGCGGTAAATAAACATTTCGTTTATATATATCTTGCGATAATAATATAACGAGCCACTCAAATAAAATTAAATTGTAATATAACTATAAAGATTTCATATGTATATTACTGCGTTACAAAATTTTTAAGGCTACAAGAATAATAAATAACTTTCAATTAATTAGTTCTGTAAAGAAACATTTAAGTAATCTTAGTAGTTGAGATCGTGAGTCAATTGAAGCTAGACCACCATGGAAAATCTGGAAGCACTGGACGTCCGTTTCGTCTTATTGTGGGACTCAACAACAGTGCACATCCATGATCCCGCCTCGCGAGATCCGAATTCAAGACCTATTGATCTCGCACGCGAACGTTTAACCTCTAGACCACTGAGCCGACATCCAACGGTATTAATGTCTAACTTTAAATAATCTGCAAAATTGAGCGACACGTAAACCGGCTCAGGGGTCTAGAGGTTAAGCGTTCGCATGCGAGACCGATAGGTTCTGAGTTCAAATCTCGCGGGGCGGGATTGTGGATGCGCACTGCTGGGGAGTCCCGAAATAAGACGAAATGGCCGTCCATTGCTTCCAGGTTTTCCATGTTGGTCTAGTTTCAATTGACTCATGATCTCAACTATTAAAATTACTATAATATCCACAAAAACACCTGATTTAAAGAATTATTGAAAGAATCAACTGTTCTGTAATTTCACATTAACAAAAAATATAAGAAACAGAAATTAAATCCGTTCAGCTTTAAAATGTCATAAAATTAGTGAATAAAGCATTGGAGTATGTTTCTTGATAACTATCTGTGAAATAAATATGTAACAGATGAAATTCCATTCAATACTGTGTTTGTTGAAAATAAATCGCATAAAATGAAAAATACAATAAAAAATTTAGTAATAAAAATGTCAACTGATACAAAATTTCTGATATGTTTCTTTTACTGTACAAAGAGTCCTTCAAAAATATTTCTATAGTTGAAAGAAAGAGACGAATAGCTAATAAAGCTATATAATCATGAATATGAAACAAAGAAGTTATTTATATGTAATAGCATAACAGTTAAACAACTTCACCTGTAACTCTTCTACATCTACTGCCGGTCTTATGAGCACACAAAGGAGGAGGGTTGGGCGTAGAGTCAGTATCCCCATCCATAGAAAACACTGATCAGAATAAACAATCTAAACTATTTAAAAGCTGCCCTCCGAGTTCAAGAAAGAATTATGACGCCTCGTGGTGAAAGCCGAGATTTTTCGGTAGTCACGAGGCCGATACTTTTTCTGACACTCAAATTAACAAATAACATAGGTATGTGGAATGTTTAGACAATGTGAGAGTACGGGAGGACCGGCAAAATGGGGAAATACGACTTAGTTGTGCTCGGAATCTGCGAAACCAATTAGAAGAGGATAGACACAGAATAGATCCTGCCATATTCTAGTGACGAAGAAGACAGTGCTCCTCACACTAAGGGAGTTGCTCTGATACTGTCAGAAGAAGCATGAAAACACACACAGGATGGAGATCTCATGGACTTGGGATCATCAAAGCATCTTTCAAAACAAAGTAAGTGGAAATTGTAATGAATATTGTACAGTGCTGTGCACTCACCAATGATAGAAATGACGACGATAAAGATCATTTTTACGAGGGGCTGGAATCAATTATGGCGAAGTTCTCAGAAAACGACTTGACCATCTTGATGGGTGACTTGAACTCCAAAGTCGGAATGGATAACGCCGGCTATGAAAATATCATGGGACGATATTGACTGACTGGGATGTAGCCGTCACTTCACCAACGATCGAAGAAATCAGGACGGTCATCGGACAAACCAATAGTGAGAAAGCAGCGGGCCTGACATCATTCCAGCTGAATCGCTGAGGTCAGACATAGAAGTAACCGCAAACATACTAAACGTCCTATACAGAAGATTTGGGATGAGGAACAAGTGTCGATGGACTGGAAAGAAGGAAGTCTCATCAAGATAGCAAAGAAGGGAGATCTCATCAAGTATGCAAACTACAGAGGCATCACATTACTGTCGGTATCATAAAACGTTTTTAACGGTGTGTTGCTGAACCGAATGAAGGATTCAGTAGACGCCCAACTTTGAAATCAATAGACAGGATTCCGTAAGGACCGGTTGTGAATAGTCCAAATCACCACATTAAGGATCATTGTTGGACAATCAACTGAATGAAACTCGTCACTAAACATCAAATTCCTTGATTTAGAGAGAGAGCATTCTACAGTGCGGAGAGGAGAACATTATGGAAACTTCTTTGACATTATGGAGTGTGTATCTGAGAAAATCGCCAACATCATACGGAATTCATACGACGGATTACACTGCAAAGTCATGTATGGAAGACTGATGACAGACGCATTCCGAGTGAAGACCGGAGTGATATAAGGCCGCTTACTCTCACCCATCCTCTTCCTTATGTTGGTCGACTGAACTATGAAGCCCTCGACATTTGAGAGCAGGCACGGAATACAGTTGACAGCTTGGATGCAACTAGACGATTTAGACTTTGCAGGTGAGCTCATCCTTCTATCCCATACACATGAACAAATACAGGTCTATACAACCAGTGTAACAGAACCCCTCAATATACCCAAGAGAAGAAGCAAGACCCCCAAATACAACATGGAGAACACCAACCCAATCTCACTTGTTGGATAAACTCTGGAAGAGGTGGAAACGTTCATGTAGCGGGGCAGCAGCATCATCGGTGAACAAGGAGAATCAGATGTAGACGTATAGACAAGGTTTGGCAAAGCAAGGTCAGCATTCCTACAGTTGAAAGACATATAGGAATCAAAACAACCAACATCAAAATCAGAATCTTCAGTACAAACGCCAAGACAGTTCTGTTGTAAGGAGCTCAAAATTGGAGAACCATTACAACCATCAACAAAAAGGTACAAGTACTTATAAACAATTATCTATGCAAGATACGCAACATCTGTTGCTCGGATAACATCAGTAACGGCCTACTATGGAAGGGAACGAATCAGCTTCCAACTGAAGAAGAAATTAGGGAAAGACATTGAAAGTGGATAGGACATATATTGTGGAAATCAACAAACTGCATCATTAGGCAAACACTTACTCGAAATCCTGAAGAAAAACGGAAAAGAGGAAGGTCAAAGAACACACTGCGTCAATAATTGGAAGCAGACATCAAAAGAATGAACAGCAACTGAAAATAGCTGGAAAGGATTGTCCAGAACAGAGCTCTATGGACAATTCTGGTGAGCAACTTGTACTTCTCCACGACGGGTAACAGGCGTAAGTAAGTAATAACAGTTAAACAATTAATTTCGGTATTTTTTCTAAAAAAGGTAACAAAAGACGTACTGATAAATCGTATAATTTGAGAAAAGTCAACGCCCAAATAGAAATCAACTCTTGAAAATACTTGTAAGAGCTTCATTATCGATAATATATAACAAGAGATAGTTTAGTTTCAAGGTGAAATGATGGGAAGAAGTAAAATGTTACCTATAATTAGTCACGAGTGTTTTCAGAATAATAACAACTCAACTTCATTCAACATTACTTATTAACTATACACTTGAATTCACTATTTTACAATGAATGGTTGTATTTAGTATATTTTAACGTAAACGAAAAACTAGATTACTTTTTGTGTTATGAAAATAAGAAGTATCTAGCAAAACTCCTATCAATCTCATTTAGTAAGACTCTATAAATGGATCACGTCATGAATCTATCAACCTAATGAACAGGATGAAGACAAATAATTCATTATAATAACTATTCAGACAGCGTATTTTATTTTCATAATATTGATGGATTGAGAGTCAAATAAAGAGGAAGTGGAAGTATTCATTTGATTGTTAATAACCTCTTTAATTCAGATAATGCTATCTTATAAAGGTTCTATTAGTTAGACTGAACAAAATTATTGAGAAGCTAACAACTATTTGTAATTCTTTATCAGACTGTTTCTCGATTGCACATATTCCAAGTATTGCATTCTCTGACCTTTATAATTTAATCATAGGGCTAACATTATCTTTCCAGGTAATATCACCAACTCAGAGTACAAAAAAATGTGTGGTAATAAAATTTCTCCACAATTGGTTAATAGCTAGTTATAGGTATATCGAATATGACTGGATGCTTTCCCTGAATTTCCTGACACTGTTTACATTTTTTCCATGAATGCTTCATTCCTTGATATTATACCTAGTCAGCGATCATTTTCCCTAGATAACGAGATTGAATTATCCAACTTAGAGAACACAAGACTTTCAGAGTCTCCCTCGTGAGATTGTAACCTCCATTATCTGAATACATATATGTACCCAAACTAAGCTATGAACTTAAATTCTTCTTTACTTAAAAGTATTTTATGTGTTAATAGTGATAGTACGTGTTGATGATATTGTTCAGACGATTGATGAAAGCTTATTAACCAAAATATCCAGTTCAAAGACCACAACTCCCACATCCTCATCCTGAAGTAATAATATCCTCTATACTAGTGGAAATACTATCATGCTATTTTTCTGAAAACACATCAGATAAGTAAAGCTTTAGAAATTATACTAGTTTTTATTTATAAGAGTTTGAAAATTAGAAAGTCTTCCTCCATATCACTCGTAAATTAATATTTTGAGAACCGATAGTCGCTGTAAATATTCAGTGGATTATATTGTCTATAAAATATTGTTTTAATTGTTATCCAATTTACAGTAACTTTCACCAAGTTTTATGTATCGTATTAACGGGGTAGTACTTTGTTTGTGAATGGTTATCTGATATATATGTAAGATACCCTGGATATAGTTTCGGTCAGTTTTTTACTAAACCAAATGTTTTAAATTAACTAATGTCTACTATTTCTTGACAATCGCATATATAAGGAATAGATTCTGAAGTAATTTATAGATGTGCTATGACAACTACTTATTTCGTGTAGCCTCCTAATATAGTTTTTTGCATCAGACTGAGATTTCCAGTCACTATTCATTGGTTTTTGCTGCAATTTAAAAAAATGAAAATATCCGTTTATTACGCTATAGACAGAATAAAACTCACGTTCTGAACTTCATTAATAGTTCGATACGATAAATTCATAACATTATTGCTAAATTTTTTCACTACCCATCATTGAGATTTCTGAAATAGATGTCATTATGCATTAAAGTGATGTCAGTAATTTGTGGAAGACTATATTTATATTTATTACAGTTAGGTTCTAGACTAAATCATGGGGTATATAAGTCTCACAGTCTACTCATTTACTTTTTCTATATTTTCATTAAATAATTATGGAAATATATTGATTGATAATTTCTGTTTTTATTTGGACCATTCAGTATTGTTTATTTGTCAATCGTTGATTGCAATTAAATAAACAAAAACCACATATTATGAAATAAATTAATTAGATTAATAAATTAAGAAGATAGTGGAAATGTAAAATGATTCAAGTTGTCATACCCAGTAATTTCGTAATAGTAAAAACAACCCTGAAGATAAAGTGTTTAAAGATCGATCTTATTACATTATTCCAGTTTTATTAGCTGTGATCTGAAATCAGCTATATTTAGAATGAAAAATGTATTGTCAACTTTATGAGTGTTTTAGAAAAATAACTGTTGGTCGTCTTTTACAGATTTCTTCACATTCTAGCTGATACTACTGGGACACTACCAAAACACTTATTTTAAATACAGTGGAACTTTTTCATTTGGTATATTTATCAGATATTATTAATATTTTACACCTAACGTTTATGTTACTCATCCATTGTTAAAGCTTTTGCAAGCCACTATCACGTTGGATGCGCAAAGCATATTGCTCAGTAATCTCTGTTGACTCTTGAGGCGACTGAACTGTTAGACACAACTAGAAAGATGACCAGATAGAGAGCCAGCAGCAGATGAGCAGCTATCAGATCTTGGGAAAGCAATAAGTATTATCATGAGTCCAGTTTAAATTTTGAGTGAAACCACCAAGGTAAACCCTCAAAACGTAGTGGATGGGAAATGAACAGATGAAGGAAAGATTTCAAGGAAATAGAGAAAGCACATATAGGAGAAACGAATTACTAACAGCTCTAAAATATGTGAGTCAAAGTTCTCAGCTACGCAGACCTAATCCAGTGCAAAATAGACTATGGAGGAGAAAGTCTGAACACTGTAGAAGACTTCATCATTAAATAAAATAAAGCCAAAGAAGTGAAACCTGAAGGTCTGTAACTAAATCGAACTATGGGGATGAAATGAAATTAAGAAACAAAACCTAAAAGCAAGTCAAAATAAATCTCCCAGAGAGGTTAGTCATTATCCATAAGTTAGGAGACTTCTGTAAAGGAACAAACACAATGTTCGAAAATGACCTAAGCGATACACAGCCTTCAATAAGCAAGCTACTGACGGAAACAGTTTCAAGACTTAGCATATATAAGCTTTACAGAAGAAAATAAAGAGAAAATTCCGAGAGTATGCAGGCAATCGGCCTCTCAATGGTTACTTTTGCTTCGTCTGAGGGAAGAAACCTAATACCAAAAAATTTACACAAACTAACTGTACTCTGAATATAAGTCCGTGTGGATCTCAACCTGGTTGATTGTATTAAAGGACGATCCACAACAAGTGTCTTTTCCTAATTTCCTCACCATGTGGGAGCTGACTAGTTCTCTGCCATAGTAGGTTGTTGCTGATGATTTCCACTAGTAGATCTGGAGTATCTTGTATAGACGATTATTTATAAATATTTGTACTTTTTGACAATGGTTGTAGTGATTCTCCAGATTTTCAGCTCCGTACGGTAGAACTGTCTCAATGTTCTTAAATTGTGATACATGATGTTATACATATATGTGTTTAGATAACCACCAAATATTTTAGGAAAATAAATATTCGCAGTTAGGATAAACTATGATACCCTGACAATACATAAGAACTTTTCCGTCATAAAATCAATTTTACTAGAAAGCGTTTTCCTAGCATTTCACTGGAAAAGAAAAGTATTTTAAATGACATTATTCAATATATGCTTAGTACAATGTGGAATTCTCGGCACACGATATTTCAACAAGTTTCACAAAAACAAGAAACGATTGGTAGCTCCATACACATATACGTGAACTAAGTGAGTGAATGATCTAGAAGTAAAAAGAATCATTTCAAGAATATGGGAATCTATACAACTGTGTATTGGTAACATGTTCAAGAATATAAGATTTTGACTACGTTAGCTCTTATAACCTGCTTAACGCGTAATAAATTTGCTAGATATAGTATTGTAAAGTTTTTATACTTTTGCTTGTACTCATGGATTCTAATGTAACAACGTCTCATTCTACCAGAAGGAAGAAAATGTAAATGGAGTCGATGGTTAGTAACTTATAAGATAAAACTTACTACGAGTTTGTAACATTTTAAATGACTATCCACAACTATATTCATTATGATATTGAAAGATTCACTAAATACCTTGGTAACTACCACTATCAACTCTATAAATTTGAAAGTGGAAAATTAATTTTTACTTTCTAAATGAATTAAGATTTCAACCAAATGTACATTTTATTATTTTTTTTCAACTATGATAATTTACTGAATGCATATTTTTTGAACAAAATAAAGAAACGAAATGAAATTCGATGTTCATTTAATTGGTGCAGTTGAACGAAATTTATTATTCATGTGCACTTATTTCAGTTTTTATCTTATGTATCTTCCTAACACTTATTCAGTTGTTTAATTTGCTTATTTCCTGATTGATGCACTCAACAAATTCGTTGTAACATTGAAATGGGGTGTGAGCTCTCTTTGACTTTTTGAAATATAATAAAAGGTTGGAAAAGACAGAAAATAAGACATTTTTTAAGCCCAAACTTTTGTTTTCCTTTTATTTACCATTTGCTCTATTTTCATGTGTGTATGTGTATGCGTGAGTGAATGAATGAGTGAGTGAGAGTTTGTAGATGTGCAAGTATGTATGAGTTTTTACATATAATTATATATCTTTATGCCTTTTATTTTCCTGTTCTCTTATCTCGCAACCAAATATGACTGATGGTTTGTGAATGATGACGATGATGATCATGATCATATAACATGAAAAAGTTTAGAAATAGAAGATAAAGCCAGAGATAACTGATTGCATCAAACAAACAAAAAAATAATCTTCAACCTAACTGCATGATTTGTACTTTTCAAAAACTTTTTTATTTGAATAATCAATGATTTACTATTATTGTAAAGAAAATAAACATTTTGGCATTGAAAATTGGACGAAGATCAAAGAGAAAGAAAGAGAACTTATAAACATTTGATAAAGATAAGTAAAAATTACAAAATTAATATTTTGACAGAAAAATAGGGGATAAAATTCAAACTTATTTTTATGTTTAATGCTTATATGCATTAAAAGCATACTAAAACTTGATATTTCTTGATGAAGAATAATGGAAACTTTTGATATTTGACTTTTTAAGTAATTCAATAGGTTACAAATAGATCTGCTGTACTACTTGTCCTATTAGTGTCAAGCATTACAATTCCCATGAAGTGGAATGAGAACACCAAAGAGTAGTACGAGTAAAGATTTACTCACTTATAGAACACGGCAACTCTAGTTGAAATCTACATTCACTTATATATTGATTTATACATCCACTTGATTATTAGTTTTTAAAAATGTACACTTATGAAGAATAGGCAGAATTATATCGAAATAGTATGCATCATGTCATGCTGAATATACTTCACGTTATTTTGATATAAAGAATATCATACTAAATCAAATGGCACATTGAAAATTAAACAAATAATACACTGATTAATCATCATATTGAATTCAAAAGAAGTATTGCCGGACAAGAAACATATTGAATTAATCAAAAATGTGATCTCGCTTTTTTATCATATTTGGTTAAAATGATCTTCACATGATGAATGAAATCACTCATCTTGGGCAGTAGAAATCTAATGTTTGACAGGTTGTCCACTTGTTCCGACTTAACAATTTTTAGTGGTATTTTGTTCACTGAGCCGGTTGGTTTGATCGTGGAACTTTCATCATTCTTCTGAACAACATCAACACAAACTTTAAGTAGAAGTGAAGTGTTCGAAGTTCAAATCCACTTGAGCTACAAATATTCTCCACCCGCTCGACTTAACAATGTTTGTCAAGTTTAAGTTAATAATAATCTAATAAATTTAGGTAAACGGAGGTTAAGTGAGTTTTCTTTTTAGCTTTTGCTATTTATCTATTGCATGTAGTTTAGTTATGTCAATCAGCCTATATCTGTTGCACTAGATAGGATTTAGTATCAGTATTTATGAATCATATGAATTCATTTCTTTTATTAAACTTATGTATACTCTATTTTGATTATTCCAGTTCTTATTAATGCGGTACTAGGCACTTGTCGTTCACTGAATAAATCTAGTTGTAGTAATCAAATCACTTCAATAAAAGAGACGTATTTAAAGGATTCATTCAAAACTAATTAAAACCTATTCAAATTAATGAATGAGGTAACTATGCTATATTTTCTTTCTTCAATCCAATACTGTTATTCACTAACTCAAAAGAAACCCGTTAAATTTTCAGATCTGTTTTCTAGTAAAATATATTAAAATAAAAAATTGAAAATGACTGTTTTATTAGATAATTTAATATTATGACTACATTTTCTCCATCATTTCACGAAAGGAATTGATAATCCTTAGTGAAAATTATATGGATATTAACTTAATCTCTTTAAGATGATTGAGATAAAATATAGTCGAGATTTCGATTGATTTTCTTTATTTTTGAAGATTAATAGAGATGTTTAAAACAAATGTTTAACCCTATTTAGTATTCATTAGATTGGTATGTTTGTATTACTCTTAATTTCCATCTGAAACATCAACAAGACTTATGTATTTTTATTGGGATAAAACGGTATTTTATGCGCTGTTTAGGCCAGTTTGCCGTATTGATCTAATCATTACTAAATTTCAAGATATGCTACTTGTTAAATAAAGACAGAAAAGTCCTACTTAGAAGAACATGTATATTCTTAGTCTTTATTTGTTTCATTAGAAAAGAAACAACACCTTAACAGTATCAAAGGTTCTATACAGAAGGCTTTCACGTAAAAATTATTTATTATCACTTTGGTATATGAGCGTAGTTTTGAAAAGTATATTATATATTTACGATTATCTAATACAATGCTACTATGATAAACCGTAAAACAACAATTACCAGAGTTACTTGTTCATTCGCAACTGGAAATGTAGTCCTGCGACTATACGAAGAGTTCTGGCTCAGAGCAGTAATTAATCGCCTCCTAACCACTACAAATTGTGTTCAAACCTGCTTAAGGTATTTTGATCCATTCAATCAGACATTATCATCAGCCTCCAAACTATAATTATAACTCAGACGGAGTAGTGAAACAGCAAGAATGTTCTTAAAGCCATCAAAGCTAGCTGAATTTTCTTGATTTTTTTATTAAGTTCCATTTCGAATAATATCAAATAAACTTTATGGAACTTTATTAGTTTAGTCTGTGATGTAAAGTATTTTCATAATTTTACCAAATGTATTTTTGAGCTTGTAGGAACATTTCCCATATACTTACAGTCACAATTATTAGTGAGATATGAAATATATCCTGTTATTTGTTAAAAATTTTATAAATTACTGTCCTCTGAAAGTTTACATATCTATAATAAATTTTGCTCAGTAAGAGAACTACTGAAGTGTATTTCAGTTATATTGACAGATATAAGTAGTATGTAACAACAATCGAAAGTGGAATGCATGCCAGCAGAAGATTGAGAAGATTCAATTGAAGAGCACAGAAAGGAAAATAGAAAGTAATTGTAATAACAATGAAATTGAAATAATCATGAAGCATATAAAGAATAACTGATAGAAAATGTACAAATTATATATTTAACGTATAGTTTGCATATATTATGAACGTACTCTGTAACTTTGCATTCAACAATAAATTGATTTTCCTCACCTGAGTGTTCGTTCACTACAATACGGTAGACCTCGTAACTTCATATCTAGCCTTATATTAATCATTGATATTAATTAATCACGTTATTAGTCATTTGTTTGTTATTGTTCTATCAAACTAAAGCAAATAATTATTCAGTATCATTAGTTTTTATATGATTACTAACTAAGTAGTATAATCTTCTGAGTGTTATTTGAATATATAATGATGATTAGAGTGAATGAATACAAAAAAAAATAATTAAGATTTTGATTTTTATAACAGAACAAACGAAATTAATGAATTCCTTAATTATTTTCTCATATACAAACATAGTTATTCATATAAGGAAACAGAAAAAAAAAGCAATCAGAAATAAACTACTAACAATTAAATATTAAACTTTACATTGCGTGAATGCCAAAAACAAATTATGATGAATGATAATTTTATGTAAAAAAATACAAACAAACAAACAAATATCGATAGCGGCTTAAATGAATTCTTTTCCTGTTAAATATAAAAGTTTTGTTTATAAAATTCACTAATCTATGAATAACTTTCATAATACTCTTCCCTTGGTTTACTTCAAGCAACTCTTCAACTTTACTTGTTTGACTTTGTGTATCTTATGCATTGTCTCTTTCCTTTTTATTATCATATACATATCAAGTGTTATATGTTTTTTATAATTTGGATAACGGTATTATTGCTAATGTTGTCCTTATTACTAGTAGTTCAGGAATTAAAATGATTAAAACAATATATAAACTAAAAGGAATCAAATTAACAATCGGTACTTACATTTGGTATATTTTCCTAAAGTATGTTAATGTTCTTTTCTTTATTCCTTTGCTTCCGTATTCGAAATTACTGACTTGATATTTATGTTATTTGTTTTGGTTGCCTGTATAATTTTACCTATTTGCATTTGATATTTACGAAAGTATTTTTTTGTACTCAAATATTCGTGTACATGAAAAAAAGTGTTTGCTTTATTGAATACAAAAGATTTATCTTTGTCTTTAATTTACTTTACTACTGTGTTTTTCTCACTCAGTTTATGCTCAAGAAACATACACATTATAATTTACAGGTCAAATGTACACATAAAAAAGCACTGAAATAGACATTCTTTTATGATGATTATAATTTTGTTTTAATGAGTGTTTATAAGGATAGTTGTAGTAACAGTGAAACTAATAACTGTTTTTCGGTAGTCAGACCACACCTTGTCTTGTTTCGTTTTGAAAAGGTTTCAGAAAAAACCCCTTAAATACCTACTTGGAATAAAAAAACATTAACTCTAATCAATATATCATTTAGGGTAATTTGAACTAATTATTAAAACGGAAACAAAAAACTTAAAGTGGCAAGTTTAAATAAAGCGTTTCCAAGTCTAAAAAACAATACCTCTTGAAAATACTTTATACAACCTTTAGACATCAGCAAATAAATAAACTGGTAAACATTGAACAACTAGTCCATCCGAGTCTTAAACTAATCATTAACAACTCATCACTTGTCTTAAAAATATAAAATAGAAATATTCCCGCTTGAATATCTGGGTTACCTGTTCTTGCCATCTGCATAATTCAACAAGTTGTCTGTTTTCTTGTTTGTTTTAACACATCATTATGCCTATTAGTCGCATAACCTATTCAGGTGCGTTTATCAAAGATTAACGACATTTCGCTGTACAAGTTACGAAAGAGACCAATCAGAGACATCATGGTTGCTAAGAATATGCATCGAAAAGAATATACAATAATCAGATGTCGACTCCTAAACTCCCAGTATATGTCGCAAATGTCGATTAAGAAATAAGAAAAGGAAACTTGTTCAAATACTTTATGCTACGAATTCTATATTGTACCAAAAATATGATTTTGAATAAACCCAATAATAATAATATATGATATTTACTTCGATCTTTTCTATACTATACTCTCTGGTATTTCACACAATTCACTTTAATAACCAATTTTTAAAGTTAACTTTCCAAATTGTCTTTGAAAAAAACCCAGCTATTGTTTATTTCCATGAAGAATCTCTGGCCATTTTTCCATGTGAAATGTTGGAATTATTTAGATTTTATTCACTCAGTTTGTTTCAAATATAATTTATGTTTTCGATGGCCTGTACATATTTTGCATCCAATTTCTATCACATTATTGTTTCGGATTTCGAAAAACGTTGACACAAATTCTGAAACATCCTATAAATTTCGGAAACATAAACATTAAATAAAGGTTTTAAAAACCAGGTGTTATCCATTTTAGTTCTTTGTACAAAGAGAACTTTCTAGTAAAGTGTGACAATTTCACATACTATCTATGGCATTAGTAAATAGGTTATACAGTTCACTAATTTTATCAAATTCTTCATATTCAACTAAAAGAGACCTAAATGATTTCATGAATTGATAGAATTCAACAATGTTAATCATTTGAATAACAATTCGACAGTCTATCAGCATTGTGTTGATCATAAGGTTCACTCTTGTGTCAAGCTATCAGTGTATTCAATCCAGGGATCTCGAACGAGAATACGACAGTCGTCTAATGCTTTCTTTTTTAATAATTCTTTACTTAATGTTGTATTCGGATACAAATTACATTGGTATATTAGACATACTAGCATGGTATGTCTCCATCAGTTATTCGCTTAATTTTAGAGCGTTCTAAAAAATTTATGATAACACTTATCAGCATAAAAAGTATTCAAATCCAACACTTACATTGTCAAAATGATTATTAAATTTAATTATCTTACCACTTCGATTTTTTTGACATTTATTTTAATCAAATTAAAACTGGTATCAACTACTGAATATAACATCCATTGAAAATTTTCATTCGTACATTCTCGGATAATTAAATCTGCTTTTTTCAGTAGTGATCTAGTTTTGCTCACAATGATTTTCTAATACTTCAGAAATCATTGTGAAATACTAGCTGACATCATTAAATTGATCAATATTATTGGCCAGAAATATCATATTGAAGTAGTTGTAAATATGTATTACTTTATATTGGTTGAAAATGTTTCGTATAGAAAGAAAAATGATTGTATCAATGAATAAAAACCAGGTATTGATTATTAGTTAGAGGTACTCATTACGAGTATCAGTATAAGGTCACGGCTTCTCACTAGAACTTCGAAAATTCCCTCACAAAGCTAGTCACTAGTGAGCACATGGTACTCACTACGATCATTATTTCTTAGCATGTTCATATACAAGTCAACTTTTTAAAACTTTCTTAAGCACAAATTACAGTAAACTCAGACATCATCACTACTTGATTTAGTTAATAAATAAGCAAACAGTATATAAATTATAACTTGTTGTAAAGTATTATTGCTTCAGAACAGTTATTCAGTGCTTATTACTGATTGTAATTGCATTCTAACTAAACTCCAAGATGGCAAAGTCACGAAAACTTATAAAATTCAATATATAATTATGATTATATTCATATATAATATAATTTATTTGTTTCGTTAATCGATTTTTACTATTCAACTTTTCAACAAGAACACTATGATGAATTTAACTGTTCACCATTAATTCACTTTTACCTATCTCTTGATAAATTCTTTTGTGAGTGCGCATATATATATGAGGGTAACTAATAAGTTTAAGCACGGTTATAAATGAAAAGAATGAGATGAAAATGCAAATATAAAATAAATCTAATAATAACGGAAATACAACCAAAATAAACAGATATATTTTGTTGGAATTATAAAAGAATCTGTGCTAGTATTATAACATGCAAATTACTCTGCCGTTTTCTTCTTTACGTTAATAAAGATTTTTGTTTTCTTTATAACCCAATTTACAAAAGGCCTGCAAATGCCAAATGAAACAATATTATATCAATGTTTTTATGGAATAATCCATAGAGAAACAAATTAACAATACAACTCATATTCATCCTCATGCTTTTATGTGTCATCAAGGAAATAGATGTATTAATATTTATATCCATATATTTCCGATGCCCACCAAAGACAATAGAAGATGGTGGTCTAAGTTAGGCATTGAGATGCTGGATATCAGCTCAGTGGTCTAGAGATTAAATGTTTACGCGCGAGATCGAAGGTCCTGAGTTCGAGTTGTGGGTGAAAAGTCGTGGATGCGCACTGCTGAAGAGTCTCATACTAGGACAAAACATCTATCCAGTGCTCATAGGTGCTTATGGTGGTCCAACATCAGTCGATTCATAATCTCAATTAGAACTCAACAATCTTCACAATCCTATTCTGGTAAGTTTGAAATCGTTTTACTCGGAGATACTTGCAAATATTACACTATATGAAAGTGTATGTTGCAAAACACAATGAAAACAAAATCTCTAAAGATTCTTAGCACTATTTCTTTGGTCTAATGCATAATGATAGATTCTTCCGATAAACTAAACAACTATTTATTACACACGTCAATATTTTACAGATTAAAGAAAGATCATTTTAATCAAACAACAATTTTATATTGTGGTAGTTTGTGAACAGTTCAAAAATCTTTAAACAGTGATTAGAAAAAAACTTTGGCAAACAGTTAATAAAACCGTTTAAATGTGTAGGTTTTTTTGTTTTTAAAAGAGTTATGAAACGAACTAATTGTATGAAATACTTTAATTAAAAACTTACTTATTTAACTATCTTTAAAAGAGATGTTCCGATTTTTGGTGTTAACATTGACCGAATGTAGTAACTGTAAACTTAAGTCAATGTTGGTATTATCAATTTACACTGACACTTAAAATAAACGTATTCTCTGTACAAAGTTGTATTCTAACTGATAATTTCTTTCAGACACTTAAACAATTTTCATGGTTTGATTTCTGTGAAAACAGTGTTTACATGAAATGTGAAAACGATAAACAAAATTTAATCCATAAGTTATTTTAAACTATAACTTATCAACTTTACTATATTCTTTCCCTTTTAATTGTTCTGTAACACATTTGTTAAGTATTATTAGTACAATAATTATCATCCATAGAAAACTGAAATTAGAATATTCTAAATGGAAAACATTTAGGAATTTTAAACAACAATTTAAATCTTCTCATGTTAACCACCTAAATAAATAAATAACAATGTTGATTTTAAATAACCTGTGATAATAAATGACTTTCTGCCGAATTCTAATTTGCTCTCTTTCTTCAAGTGGTTTATTTAGAATAATATATATGATAAATTTAGATTCTTCATGATAATTTTCAGTGTAAACTTGATTTATTATTATGACTAGTAATGTTAATATTAGTATTAGTATCAATAGTAGTAGTAGTAGTAGTAGTAGTAGTAGTAGTAGTAGTAGTAGCAAGAATAATATTGTTTGCATAAAATTAATTGGTCAACATTAGTGTTACTTTTAAAAATAATAAAGAATTCTTATTTACCTATTGATTTTTTCCGTTTATTGTTTGAAAGTATAAATGAATGATAAGTGATGCTTATGCAATTTGTTTGACTTGTAAATAAATATGATGAAAGGAAAAATTGAAATGAGGAACAGTGACGCAAAACAGAGAAAAAAAGAGGTTAATTTTTTTATACGATTTGACGAGGAAAACAATCTATTTTTACCATCTTCGAGATTATTTCACATTCAACTCTTTTAAGTTACTTAAATTAATCACGAATTATGTGATAATGAGCCTTTGTTACTTTCATTTCAAGATTTTATAAATAAAAAAATCGCGAAGTAGTCGTCGAAAATGATTTTGGATATTATTGATTCTTTAGACTTGTTTAGCCGTAATGTATCTGATTAATAGGAGTTTTATGAAATGAAATAAATATTTCGCCAGTTTAATAAGTATTTTCTTCACGATTAGTGAGTATTGATTTTAATGGTTCAATCTAAGCTGTAACATCAACCACTTTGAAACTATGGCAAAATGTGAGGAATGTTTGGAAAATAAATTTAAAAAAATATTTATTTGGTCTTGTTTTGAATAACTGAAGGAATTTAATTTCAGTAGAATTTTGATTTACACCTACTTTTCACATATTAGTCTACCAGTATGTTGCACCACAAACTGAACATAAGCTTGAGTAAAATGACTTACAATAATCGATTCGGATGTTATTGGTTCAGTTTAACTAGTACTGATATTTTGAATTGATAGTATTTCATTGGAATTACAACAAATTGGTGGAACTCTTCTCATCATACAAAACTATATAGACTGTTAAACAGGAAGAATGAATTCAAAGTACAAATACGTTCTTCCTCTTTAATGTCTCACATCAACTCGTCGCCCAAATACTGTGAAACTGTTCGATCAAATTTAAACGAAATTTCTAATATATATAGACTGTTTGTATTGACCATATCCATTATTGTGAACTAGATAGACATGTTATCATAAAGCTATAAATGTTTTAAATCTGCAGAAACTAAATTAATAATAAACAACTACTATACAGAGATGATCAAATTCATGCCCACTTTCGGTTCTTATATAATTTTTCTAAAGTTTCAGAGCTTAAACTAAAATCCATATCTTATTATCCTTGGAACAATCAACTTATTTTTTTACTTATCGGCATAGAGTTTAAAATATATGAAAGCATAAGATATATCATAGCTATCAAAATTCTATATTATTTGGCGTTCTGAAGTGAATTACCCCAAATGACATTAAGAATTTGCCCAGAAATCTCTCTATTGGTAAAATTCATTTAAACAGAGTCAGTTCTGTGTGTTTCGGACTGTGGTTGAATGCACAAATTCTAACTGCAGATAGTTTACAGCATGATTCAACACAAACAATAGGGACAACGCCCAGAACCCAAAAGCGCGATTAAGCACAGTAAGCTGTGGACATATTTTGTGATTTTTGCTAGTAGTTAAATCCTTGAATTCGCTGTTGACTAAGGTAATTCAAGCCACTTCCTATAGGTCCATCAAGGGTAAAATTCACATATT
The DNA here is from genome assembly GCA_946903255.1 of Schistosoma spindalis. NCBI lineage: Eukaryota > Metazoa > Platyhelminthes > Trematoda > Strigeidida > Schistosomatidae > Schistosoma > Schistosoma spindalis. Next base: position 59,603,291 of record OX336416.1, on the reverse strand, counting down.
ACAAAGGAATCAAAACAATGTTTCGCTGCAATTTGTGAATGTTTCTCCTTCGTTTATTTGATATACATGGGTTTAATGATACCACAAGTATCCGAAAGTTGATAATGCATTTACCAGTAACACCTTTATAATCAAAGTATTCCAAACTAGTCAAAAATAAAAAATTTCGAAGGTATATTTGGAAGACTGTTGGCATGTGGAGGAAAGATTGATTTAAGCTGGCTAATAGTTGGGAGGGATGCGTAGCACGGCGTATCCACTTGCGATATGGAGCGGATGCGAGACTGAGAACATTCAGTTGAGTAAGTTCAGTAAAACTAGTGAGGTTGGCATCAGATGTTGAAGACTTACAGAGAAGATTTATTTACCGCTGCAGGTTCTAAAATGGAGGCACCGGTGATCCACTTCTACTAGATGAGGATGCTCGCTAAGCCAGAGATATTTTTATTAAGTCCATGATCGCTCGAGTGAATTACGTTTGGTGAATATCTAAAAATACGAATGCAAACAAAGAATAACCATAATATGTGCATACGTCTGACATAAATATTACATAAAACTAACTGTGATTGTAACTTAGTTTGCTTAACGCAAAATCATATTTCACCTTGCAAATTAACCGCGCAGACCAAACTCAAGGTTAAAGGTGCGTGATTAATATTACAAGCATTCCTATTAAACGATCGGTGAGCCAATTCGAAGTAACCGTATTTGATGTTGTACAGCACTTCAGAGTTTTCAAATTAATAGCATATTGTTTCGCATAATCGATGATGTTTCTACGTTATAAGATACTTCATTTCTCTTTCCCAGTTTCAAAAAGTCTTGAAGCTCCACTGCCCCTTCAGCTTGATTTTTCTAACTTCTCACTTATTAATATGATCCCACAATGAACATTGTGGGATGACAAGGCGCCTTGTCATTCCATGGTACGAATTTGTATTGCGTCTCAATATCAGACTTAAAAACTGTAGCAGAGAAAAGCTCAAGTTTACAGTCTACAAATATATACAGTGCTACAAATATTGTTTTTATTGTTGTAGTAGGTCTTAATATTTAATCGGGGGCACAGTAAAATCATTTCGCGTATCCCTATTACTTTTCTCTCAACTAGACTAATGGTCAGCTGACAGCTATCGCTAAATAGTACAATGACCTTCTGACACTATAATTTGGAATTTATAAAATAGTACATGTTAGGCCACTAATCTTTGAAAAGTGATGTGTTGAATGCTGCTCGAAAGTCGGTAATGGTACGCGAGGCTTTCAAATAAACTAACTAGGACTGCGCTTATGGTTTTCCTCTTCTCATATATTAAAGGCATAAATCCTTTAGTGATAAAAGAGAATTAATTCTAATGATTAAGTCTATAGATTACCATCCACGTTTCAACACTGTAGAAGTTTAGACATCGTGTCTTATTACGGCGTTAGCAACTGAGAAACTGCCAGTTTCGTCCATAGCTTTTACAGGTATTTGCGTTGTCCACACTAAATCCAAACTGTTTGGTCCCTTTTTGTAGAATCTGTTTTATACTCCAAATGGATGAATTCGAGGAGTACAGGTATGTGACTGTTTTCATATCTCAGTGATTTAGAAATCCACTTACTAAGAGATATGCAAGCCGTGAAATGGTGTGCAATTTCGGAGAAAAACGAAAAGTAATCCTCTGGCGCCAACTGTGGATATGGTTAGCAGAAACACAAAAAGAGTTGGGGTTCGATATCACAGGTAAGCTATCATCAAACTCTAGTTGGATAATGAGCATATTTTCCATAGACTAAGATAGAATCTTCATGTGTTTATAAATGCCAATACCTAACGTATCTGTAGTTAAGAAATCTCACATCTTGATTCGGAAACTAAATTAGCTGTAGAGGTTCACACAATTTGAAAACGGTTTCCTTCAGTACTTTATTCGCTGAGTTCTTGTAATATTTGCAGCATCAAACTAAGTAATAATACAGCACGTAGTGATGTCTGTTTTCAGGTTCTTCATTATCACCTTTAAAGCTACACCTAGTAGTGATTGTAGATAAGCTTAGTACACGTGCCACACATTTTTTCATGCTACCTATAGATATGAGAATTTCTCGTATTGGATATCAGTTAAGCGAAAGATATATATATATATATATATATATATATATATAGAGAGAGAGAGAGAGAGAGAGAGAGAGAGAGAGAGAGCCTTGGGCATTTCGCTTTTCAGCTTGACAGTTGTTAACCTGTAAATTGTCATTTCCCCAATGATAAACAGTGTGTGGCTTAATTCCTTTATACCTGATTCAGCACTATGTCGTTTACTATTTTTCCAAATCTTTATTTGTCAAGTGACATTCCATGCCTATATTGTACTTGTATTGCTTTGGCTATTAGGGATAGCCTATCTAGTTCAGTCAGTCAACTTTTATCCATCTTGATTCATTTCTCATATCTAAGTTATGCATTTCCCCACTCACAGGATTGTTGTTTTATTATATAACTCTTCAACACTGATTTAGACGAACAGATTGATGAAATGAAAAGTCAAAGAGATTTAGTCGATTTCGGGACTGCCGCAGCTGAAGAAAAGGCTCGGCGACATGACGTGATGGCACATGTATACACTTTTGCTTTAGCTTGTCCAAAAGCTGCACCAATCATTCACCTCGGCAAGTTTACCTTCTAAATATTATTTTTAGTTAATTGGTTATGGTTTCTAAAACATTTTATCTATTTGAACACATAAACACTGGTACAAGGGGGCACCAAATATATATGCGCCACACAATAACAATGAGGCCAGCAGTAGTTACCATTGGTTTCTGTGGGGGCTGTGATACTGCCTGGGTGTCCAAACTGAAGCAGGATTTATAAAACAACATGTTAGTTTCACTTTTGCTAAAACCTGGCAATATAATCAGAGTTCAATCCATATACTGGGACACAAGGCATGCCTATTTTGTGTAAAGTAAGCTCACAATTGGTGGGTGCAAAATAAAAACGTAATTCATGACTTTATTATATACACAGCTTAAACTAAAAGTATGTGCGAATCCAATTACAAGTTGTGTTTACTACCGATATTTTTAAGTAGTAATGTGTTTTTGCTAAGGAGAATTGCGGCTATCTGGCTTCTATAATCACATACTAGTTCGTTTTTTAAAGGATAACCTTAATAACATTGTCCTGATTCATTCTCCCACAATGACTCTTACTATCATCTGACTGGTTATCATCATTTTTAGACTGCCAACTTTGCATCCCAAAGTCACTGGACTTTACTATGTAGACAGATTTTCTCCATTTCAATTTTTGACTTTTGTTGGGAATATGAAGCTATCCTGAAAGCATATGCATTATTAACGTAGAAGCATTGTTGTGTCAGTCATCTGATTTCTTTAAATTCCCATTCTTTTGCGTTCGTATCGGTAGAGTCCCAATTGTTTGTAATCAGAATTTATCGTTAAACTGTACTGGACGCTGAATTATATTGAGGTCTAACAATCATTCGCAGTTTGATTTTGAACTGCTACCAGATTGCAATCGATCTTCTAATTTTCAGTTGGTTATCGAGATCAAATCGATGATTATATCCCGACTTTTGTTAAATATAGTTGATTTTATGATCGTATTACTCTGGCATTTAGTAGCCTACTAACAGTATTCCATTGTGTTGTGTTGAACAAGCATCATAAGTTACAATGAAATAAGAGGATCAGACTACGACAGGACGTTCGTAAGAACATTTGTATTTTAGGGCCTGAAGAATAAACATGATTGTCGAAAAGTAATGAAAGCCTGTATCAAGCAGGATTTCAGGTTATAAGAATGGAAGCCTGTTTCTAAATACTAGTCGACCTGTCTTTCTGGCTGGTAATACCTGCATGCACACAGTACGTAGTGATAATCACATATTCTAAAGACTTCTGCTCAACTGTTTGTACAATTTTAAGACCTAAGTACATTTGGAATGAAAGGTAATATTGTTTGTTTTTAAATATTAGTGTGATCCCTAACAATTTAATTGTAAGCTCATTACCATAAATATGCTATAAAAGCTGACACTAATAAAGTTAGTTATAGGAAAAATAAGTCAATGAAGATACATTAGTTATAAACCAGCACTGTATGTGATTGTTATTACTTCTGTAAATAGTGTCTGTGTAGAGTGTAACGTTATTGATGCTTGGATTCACCCTTCACATTTTTGAGTCTCAAATTTATTCTTGAAGCTCTTAATGCCAAAAATTGATCTAAATTTACTACCAAGTGTTCAAAAGACTGAAATACAGCTTTACGGCCTAGAGTAGGGAGAGTTCGTTCTTCATCCCAAAATGCTTTCACATGGCCACGTGTATACAGCCACTGTCAAAGAAGTACTTCTCACTGCCTTCTCGTAGTAGAGGTCTTGTGAACGGGATTGGGAGGATGAAAAGTGGGCGCACGGGCAGTATTTCAGTTTTCACAAAATTCGAATGATGAAGGGTGGCGCATATTTGTTTGGTGCCCCTTGTACCAGTGTTTATGCGCTTAACTGATAATAATAGGAAGAATAAGAATAATGTAACAACCCATATGGAATCCACTAATATTGCAATTCTTTGTGTACTGTACCATATTTCTGTTTAATGAACACAGTATAGCGTAGTTGCTAATTTCAGAAAATTTCATAACGGATAATGCACTACATCACTTTTTTATTTACTTACTTACGTACGCCCGTTTCTCCTAATGGAGCATAGGCCGCCGACCAGCACTCCAACCCATTCTGTCCTGGGCCTTCTTTTCTAGTTCCATCTAATTCTTGTTCATTTTCCTCATGTCTATCTCCATTTCTCGGAGTAATGTGTTCTTTGGTCTTCCTCTCCTCCTCCGACCTTGAAGATTCCATATGAAGGCTTGTCTCGTGGTGCAGTTCGGTGCCTTCCTTAATGTGTGTCCTATTCACTTCAGGCGCTTCTTCCTGATTTCTTCCTCTGCTGGGATCTGATTTGTTCTCTCCCACAGTAGGTTGTTACTAATAGTGTCCGGCCAACGGATCCGAAGTATTTTGCGCAGACAACTGTTAATAAACACTTGTATCTTCTGAATGATGGCTTTCGTAGTTTTCCAGGTTTCCGCCCCATACAGTAGAACTGTCTTGACATTTGTATTGAAAATCCTGACCTTGGTGTTAGTTGCCAATTGTTTTGAGTTCCGGATGTTCTTCAGTTGTAACTATTCTGCTCTTGCTTTGCCGATCCGTGCCTTCACATCTGCATAAGATCCACCGTGTTCGTCGATGATGCTGCCCAAATATGTAAAGGTTTTTACATCTTCCGAATCTTCTCTGTCAATTGTGATTGGATTGTTGCATGCTGTGTTGCATCGAAGAATCTTGCTTTTCCCTTTGTGTATATTGAGACGTATTGCTGCTGAGGCTGCTGCTACACTGGTTGTCTTCTCCTACATTTGTTGTTGTGTTTGTGATATAAGAGCCAGATCATCTGCGAAGTCTAGATCATCCAACTGCATCCTAGATGTCCACTGTATCCCATGCTTCCCTTCAGATGTTGACGTCTTCACGATCCAGTCGATCACCAGGAGGAAGAGAAGAAGTTTGTCAACTGTCCTCTATAATTTTTTATTTGGTCACTGTATAATTTTCAATTAGATTTAAGGTTTGCAATCTCTTTTATGAAGATGAACAAATTAGTAGTATGTAAAGTTTATCTAATCAATAATACCGCTGTTTCACTGCATGTAATCAAACCATACGTGTTTAGTTCTATTCGCTTATTCATGGGATCCATTTGTGAATGAAGTAAATTAGCTGATAGTTCTGAATCATCAAAATATTGAAGTCCAGTTTCTTCTCTCAGAGTTTTCAGGTAGTCGTGTACCTGAGCAATATTATCCTCTGAGGTCTCTTTTCTATTATATGCAGATTTAAGTTCTTTAGCTTCTTCTCAAAACATAAACACCATTTTTAGCAAACTACATTTTAATAACTAAACACGCATATATTTATGTGTATCACTGATATTGTCCTGTTTGGTTTTGATATATACACAGGTGCAACATCGTGTTTCGTTGGCGATAATGCTGACTTAATCATGCTTAAAGATGGTCTAAATATACTTTTACCGAAGGTCGCTAGATGTATTGACAGGTTAGCTAAAAAAGCTATGTTGCACAAAAGTTTAATATGCCTCGCCCGCACCCATTTGCAACCCGCTCAACCTACTACAATGGGTCGTAGAATATGTATGTGGATACAAGATTTGTTATTAGATTTGGAGAATCTGGAAAGGTTGAAGAACCACACAATTCGTTTTCGTGGTGCTAAGGGTGCAGTAGGAACTCAAGCATCTTTTATGGATTTATTTCAAGGTGATCATCAAAAGGTTAGCTTTCTTACTCTTGTGTCTTTTTATTGTACCATGATTATTCGTTCAAATAAAATATATTGTATTTCGAAAGGATTCTCATTTTTGACGCCGGATTATTTCGAATTAGCTCCAAATTATTCTGCCTTAAGTACCCAACGTCTTATAGGCTCTCAAGAGAGTAATGAATACAGTTCTTGAGTTACGGTCATTCTTCAGGGTTATCGTAAAAATACTCTCAAAAGATAAAGTGTGCTGAGAATTCTATATTGTACCAAAATATAATATTGAATAAATCCATAAAAAAAGCGTGGTGTTATTTAACTACATATATTTTATCGTGCTCCTGTCGTCTTTGTGGCGAATATGTATTGTACGGCCATTGTACGAAATGCTTTCGTTTAGTTGTGTAGAGCAATCATTTTCATATTCTCCGATAATTAATACCTATCTAGTGGTGTGATCTTATCTATACAAAAACTGATATGGCTCAACACGAGGAAAATGCAGAAAGACTACATATGAAGATTTATTGTGTCAAAACAGATCGAAAACCATGTCCGAATATACCGAGTTTTATATGGTTTGCCTATACTAATCCATATTCGAATTTGAATAAATCGAATTGGGTAATACTAGATATTGATTATTCGGTAACTTAGTACCCAGACAAAATTTACATCATTGAATTGGGTTGTTATTATTAAGAAACGTAACTATCCTACTAAGTTAAATCATTACTCCATCCTAATACCTTCCCCTTTTCACTTGATATATATATATATATATATATATATATATATATATATATATATATATATATATGAATTGTGTTAGCGTCGTGTAGCAGCTATTTATAGTGAATTCTATTTTACAGGTTATCAAATTGGACGAAATCTTAACCAAAAAGTCTGGATTCCAACGTTCTTGGTGTGTAACTGGTCAAACTTATCCAAGAAAGGTAGATAGTGAGATCACTAACGTATTGTCGAATATAGGTGCAACTGTTCATAAAATATGCACCGATATACGACTGCTGAGTAGTTTTCACGAAGTTGAGGAACCTTTTGAAACCAAACAAGTAATACCTTTTTCTGATAACTTGGTTAATGTCCAAATATATTTTAAAATGATTTGACGATAAGAAACAATTTGTTTTCCGAGTTATAACTTATGGATTTTCCAGTGTCGTTGTTGGCACTACTTCTAGTAATACTTGTATTCTGATACAGATCTCAATTATCATAATATACTCTTAAGTGACTGAATGATCAAGAACGGTTTTAATTCAGACAAAATTGATGTCTTTATGCGAAAACAATGACACTGTTAGAAGATGAAGTTTTATTTCACTATCCAAACAAAATATAGCATTTGTTTTACAAATACATTCATTTATATACATGTCTGCTTAAATTGATTATCCATTACTGAATCCCACACTGAATGTATGCAAAACGTACTGGTACACCTAACTGACACAACAAATTTTATAGAAACAGGTGTTAATACCGAACGAAATATCATACTGAATTAATACACGACCTCACACTCCACCCGATCCTAGCAACAACACATCCTGAATGTCTCACTTTTACTCATCATAATGATATATATAATAGTTGATCCAAGATCATTACGATAACAATTAGCTGTTAAAATATCTCCCCATTTGCAAATTTGCTGACTTAATGAATAAAGGATCAAGTTGTAAGTTTGAACCTACTTCGTTTTAACAGCTGTGTGGTATCGCTCACCCTCAAACAAAAATTTTAGCTCAACACCAAAAACGCAAACTCACACTTAGCTACTGAGTTGCATTATAACATTTTATAAATTAATTTAGGTATCAAGTATATTACACACCTATCACTTCCGTACATATTGTTGATTGGGTTTTCAGATTCAACTGAATGTTATGATTTGATCAATAAGTGTTCCTCACTGACCCTAAACTATTTGTTGGTAACGTAGTGAGGAGACATTTGATCACTTTCATTGGGATTAATGAGCTCTTCAAATATAGAATAGTTTGATCTAGCTTTTATTTCAGAGTTATAAGCATGGCTTGTGTTTTACAGGTGAGTTCTCAAGCATTTCGGAAGATTTGAATTTTATTGTCTGTTACAATAATGTTATCAGCACATTCTTTTGACACTGTTTGCACACAACTAGGTTTATCGGTGGTAAGACCCATCAAAGTAGTGTCATGTGGGTCGATTTCACTGAAGATCTGATTATCTTTTGTTTCAATAAAAAGCCCCATTAAAGATTTCGGAAACGATGATGAACTCCATTAAATCATCAATATTATCTTATAGACCAAACAAATAAAATTATTCTAACCCAAAATTATAATACTCTCATGGAGTGATACCTTACACAAGGATAAAGGACGTAAAGTAAAACATGGTACAGACTCATACAGAGTGCTCTAAACTTTCTATTAGATAAGGAGGTTAACTATACAAACTAAGAAACTTCATGTAACTGAAATAGTGTAACTGAATTTCTTAAAGTTCATTATGATTTGTCCTTTGAAAATTCCGGAAAAATCACTCATTAGTTTTTCGTACTTTTGTTAGCATATATGAATACTTAAGTCAAGATCAAGTCGGAGCATGCTAATTGGTTAATTTCGAACTGATCAGCCCTCTTAGACTGATTTGGATAATACTAGAAGATTTCTGTGTACATTTTATACGAACTTTAACGTTTTTACCATTATATCTTTCGATGTTCGAATTTTCGGAATATATTCTCGTTCGTTTTTGATTCGTGCTCCGACTAATCGAGTAAAGTATTTTATCTAAGACATACCAAACGGTAAAAATTATAATAAGCCTTTTGTTGTCCCCCGGTAATAAACTGAAAGACCGATTATAATTCGATTTTTGATTTACAGATCAATTCTAATTTACTGACAGCTCAGACTAATATCGTTTTTACACTCCAAAATAACAAACACTAGTTTTCTCTCTAAAACTGCTTCGTTATTCAATAGTTTATCCACACTGGTACATACCACTTCATTTAGCTCACATTTTGTAGCCTACACGTTTGATTTGTTTTATGCCAAGTGGCTTACCCAAATCCAATGTATCCATTAATATAAAAAGAAATCATTTTAAGGTTTGACTTTTTCATTGCCAGATATTTTATGTAAACGAAATGACTATGTACCATAACTAATACGAGAATGAATATAAATTCAATAGTAACGTTCTATGTTAAACTGCTAAGTTCATTGTTTGTTTTAACAATATTGCAAACAGTACTAGGGAGTATATCTATTTTTTTCGCCAATATGAACTTTATCTCAGCTTAAGTGGGTCAAATCATCATACATTCATGTGATGATAATATATATTATTTTTTGTACACTTTGCCAATACTTCATGCGTTCCTTTTTCATCACTTGAAATGTATATTATTACTACTATCAAGTTTATAGCATTTAAATTGTTCACCATTTTGTGTATATATGGTATATATATTTTATTCATATATTTATACAATTTGTCCGTACTCCTGTAATTCATTTTAATAGTTTCACTATATCTATTTCATGTTTAATTGTACAAATCTAGATCGGTTCAAGTGCAATGCCATATAAACGTAATCCTATTCGTTCAGAAAGAGCATGTTCTTTAGCACGTTATCTAATGAATATATCGACTTCCATGGTTTCTACAGCATCTGTTCAGTGGCTTGAACGTTCACTAGATGATTCAGCTATTCGTAGAATCGTCCTCCCAGAAGCTTTTCTTGCAACCGATGCATGTCTTACTTTGCTACAAAACATAGCTGAAGGATTAATAGTGTACCCAATGGTATGTCCAGTCTTTGCCGATTTGTTTATTCGTTATGAAATAATTTTCTATAGATGCTTTTGGAATCTCAATATCTTAATTGTATTAATTTTCAAGAATTATTTCCGACAGTCATATGGTATACAGTTCTTTTTAATCAGTAAACTAATTAAACTTGAAATTTACTATTGTTCTCCACTGTAGTATTATGTCTCATTAAAATAATATTAAGATAATTAATTTAATTGCTGTTCAACAAAACAGTTGATCATATTATTAAAATCATTACTTAAAAGTACATCCATGTTATGAAGCTAAAACTAAGTCAATACGTTCAGTGAAGAAGCCCTCAAAAACTCTAACGCAATTAGTTAATGTTTATTCTTAGTCAAATTCCAGAAACAAATGAATGCGGCCCTTGCTTTTACGTCTGCACTAGATCCTCCTTGTTCATCTATGATGCTCCTCGGATATGTAAAAGTTTCCACATCTTCCAGAGCTTCTCCATTAAGTTCTTCGGTGTTCTATCCACCTGTTCAGCTGTTCTTAAATGTCAGTGATTGGCGTGTTTTTTTTGTCATTGACTGATTGCTCTTGTTTACTATGTTTCCCTGTTAGTTTCTTCATTATATCATATAGTTGTTCGATATTTCCTTCTCTTGCAGCGTTTTCTGCTGTTATTGTTAGGTGTTCAACGTATTTCCGCTTGTCGACTCTAATGATAATCCTCACTTGCTTGTTTGCTTCTATGTATTCGGCTTTTGAATTGACTTTCTCTGCTCTTGTTTAGTTGTTGTTAATTGTTGTCTTTCTATCCTTCCTTTCTTGAATCTTGCCATGGGAATCAATAGAGATTCACTCTCTATAATGGTGCTTGTTGCGACCCAGAACCTCCTGACATGTTAAAGTTGTGTATGCGTTTGTGGGGGAATATTGTGTCGCCTATAACCATTTTGTTGAATCCGTACAAATTTGAAAATATCTCCATTCTGATTCCAATATGCCAGTCAGTCAATATCGTCCCATGATATCTTCATACCCGGTGTTGCCCATTCCGACTGTGGAGTTTAAGTCTCCCATTAGGATGATCAGGTCGTTTCCTGGGCACTTCTATAAGGTCGGTTACAGCCTCTCACAAAACCCGTCTTTACCGTCTTCCTTGCAATCATTGGTTGGCGCATAGAAATGCATATTATTCATTGTGATTCCCTCCTTCTGTGTTTTGAAAGGTGTTGTGGTGACTCTAGATCCATGAGATTCTCATCCCATAAAAACTTTCCCTACTTTTTTCGACAGTGCAACTCCTTGTGTGTGCGGAGCATTTCTTCTTGATAACCTAAATACAATGGCACCTCTTCCGAATTTAATCTTTTCAATGGATTTCACCTATCCGAGAATCGCCGATTTGTTTCTCCTCGTCTCTGTAGCTGTTTGGTTAGCTCTCCCAGTCTTCTACATTGTCCGAACATTCCATGTACCTATATTAATTGTTGCTTTGGTTATTAGAAGGAGCATCGGCTTCGTATCTCGGCTTTCACCAAGGCATAATACTTCTAAATGAATGTTTTCCAACTTCCAGGGCGGAGTTTAAAGTGTTTGTTCTGGTTAGTGTTTTTTAATAAAGTTGTTATCTACGGGAAGGTGTTGCTGACCCACGTTCAACCCTCCTACTTCATATAAACAGAATACATCAGGTTCGATAGAAGTAATAATGTGGCAACAAATTAGCTTCTAGATTATAGGTTACAAAGCACGTTAATTAACAGGTGGATAAAGCATTTGCTATACTTAATATTTCCATACCTTGTAAAGCAGTTCATACCCTCAAATCAAACACAAATATAATTAAAGTTTTATTAAATAGCATTAGTGTTGAAATTGGTTGCATTATGTTGTCCGATTACGTGTATATTCTTTATCGGACATAATCTCAAATTGACAGATAATTCCCATTTAAACATTAAAAATTAAAAACATGAAGTTCAGCGAAGGGATCTCTTTTCAACGAATTTATTATCAAGCTATACGTCATCCTGGTTAGTTGTGTTCACATTTCCTCACGGAATTAGTACTTTTACAAAAACAAAAAATTTTCGTATATATACGATTGTATAGCCTGATAATAAATTCGTTGAGAAGAGATCCCTTCGCTGAATTTCGTGTTTTTAATCATCTCAAATGTTTATTTCAATAGCCAATATGATTTTGTCAATAGTGTGTATGTACAAATGCGCACATATCACGCTTTCATATTTATATTTGACTACCTCATTTTGTCTTGTGACAAGAAAAATGATGTGTGTATATCTTCGTTCATATTTTTCAACAGGTAATGGAAGCTAATCTAAATTCTGAACTTCCTTTCCTCGTTGTTGAACGTATCTTAGTCAAAATGGTGTCTGAAGGCGCAGCCAACCGTCAAGAATGCCATGAACGCCTTCGTAAGCATAGTCATGAAGCTGCTGCAGAAATTAAACTAAAAGGTTTAAAAAATAGTCTCATGGACAAGTTACTCAACGATGATTACTTTACCCCAATACATTCGTTACTTCCAAATTTATTAGATCCATCTTATATGATCGGTCGTGCTGTTGAACAGGTAATGATTTTTATCACACCTGCTTTACTGTTAAATATCTATAACAGTTTTATAAAATTTGATTACACAATCTGGTAGCCCGTTGTTGTAATGGTATCGTTCATGATATTCTGATAAGGAAGATGTTAATGTACGTGGGATCTATAAGATAAGAATATTTTTTAAAATAAATATTCTAGTTTACTAGGAGAGGTATTATGTAAAAAAAAATAATTTTCATGACACAGAGTACCATTTTGAATATAACTCCTTAATTTTCGAAATATCATGGCTTTACCCTATATCCAGTTAGATCGAACGACATTTTTTGTAACGTCTCATGTAGATATTTTTCGTAATTTTGACCATTGGTGCATTCATTTATAAGTGTTGTACATTTTAAGGTTTTTTTCATCGATTAATATCAACTGAAAAACTGCTGAGAACCAGGAAGCACTAGACAGCTAGCTTTACACTTATTGACAACGCACACTTTTGACTTTTTGATAACTATTATACCCTTAGTCTACTGAGTCGAAATCCAGTAGGTCATGATTCCAACTCCAGTCATTTTGCTGTTTGATGTGATCATCATTTAATGTCATCGGTGATATCTCTTTCACTTTTGATATGACCGGATTCCGTATGTCGAATTCTCACTACAACCCTTTGAGCATATGACTGTCATCAAGATAAATAGTTTTGTGTAAATTGTTAGATTTGGAGTTCTCTGTCATTGCTGACTGATATCTATGAGTACATTTTACTCATGGTCACGGGATCTCAGTATATGCCTAACTGATCGAATAATCAATAACACGCCGTGTGTATAACTTATATTCATTTGACACAGAGACAGACCAAACGAGAAGACCCTGCAATTCACATTTTTTTACATTTTCTACAAGCTCTTATTCTATCATTAGTCTTTTCAAGGTCAATATAACTAACTAAATGAAATATCTTCTCACCAACCAATAATTTTTTTAGTTTACATTCAGAATAAAGATAAAATAGAAGTTTAATTGTCTAGACTTGGTTAGCTAACTATTTCATTTCTTCATTTCTTTAATATTTAGGTGGAAGTATTCTTAAACACTGAAGTTGACCCAGCAATTCACTCATACAAAGATTGTCTAGCATTGAACAGCAATATCACAATTTGATATGATAACTTGGTAAATAGTCAAATTGTAGTAAACTTTTACTTCAGTCCATTTCTCTTGACATATTTGAGTAATTAACTTTTATTATGGATTTTTACTGCAATTTTTCGATTGTTTCGATTCTAATATTGCTCTGATTTTTTTCTCTTTTTCCTATGATATCCATTAATTTGATCCAATCTTTATGTGATATCTATAAAATTAATTTCTAGGGTTCCATGATATTGTTGAGGATTGATTAGACAAATCAATGTTATGGTCAAATTGTATAAATCATCGAATATAGCTCCGTTAATTACATTAGTTACTGTATTTATATTTCAGACCTAAGTGGTTTATATACAGAAATCCCAGACCGCATTACATAAAATGAGAAATAACAATTATACATGAACAGGTCAAAAGTGACTGTGAATAGAGGAGACTTAATAATAAATAGGCAATAAAATAAGAATATGAAGTCGCATGTTAGTAGTTTACGGGCTAGCTGGAAGCTTATAATAAAAGGAATACATATACATAGCAATCTAGTTACTCGGTAATTACACAGCAAAATTTCCATTAATAATAATTCGGAAAGCCAGTTCCAACTACTATAACATTCGTTTAGTTATGACACTATCCATTTGTTTAAAATTGAAGTAATAGTGAACTTGCGATCCATTAGTTAGAAGTCAAATGTTTTAACCACTAAGCTACTGTTCTACGGATATAATTATTTAATACAAAATTACGATAAACAAAGTTATGCATTTAATCTTCCTACATTTTTGAATATCTCAACTGCCTATTAGGATATGAAGTGATAATAGGTGTCATGTACTTGATCACATTTAATTGTAGCTGTTGGCAAAAAGTTAATAATGAAAAAGTATAATATAAATTACTTATTTTAACACAAAAACGTGTCTTCACTATTTACATGGTTCATTTGTCACAAAAAATTGTTATTTGATGCTAACAACATTTTAGCATCTTGTTCCCTAAAATGAGCACTGTCTCTATTGTTTAAAAATGCTTCCTGCATTTCGCGTAGATTCATTTCCAGTTGTTGGCGTAATTTCCGTTTATTTTCTCTGAGAATCTAGGAAGTCAGTAAATAAATAAAAGATTTATTTAAGAAGTTGATATAAAACAAACTACCATTATAAAAATATAACAAATGTTTGAGCTACTACTATTGAAAATGTCGAATTGGCTTGTAAATAGTGATCGACTATAATCAGTTTTTCATTCTTAATTCCGAGAAACTGAATAAAACGACAGTAGTGTGGAAGATTTTGCATTCTGTAGATTTGATGGTTTAATCATGAAGACATTTGACTGTTGTACTGTCAATTCAATCCGGTTGTTTGTTTACTTTGAAAAAGTGGCTTGCATCAAGTCACGAAACGTCAGAAATACAATATTTCTACTCATTAGGATATCACAAAAAATATATTTATTATTAATTCTCTACCTAATGCTCAATTTATTAGAAACTATCATGTCCGACCTTGGCATTGATACCTATAATGGCTTAAGAGACTGAAATACTTTTTTAATAAGGGCTCAATAAATTACATGATCTCGTGCAAATGAAAGTGTTCTATCACCTTATATACAGAGAAATAAAACCAACTTGTCATCAATACAGTTTAATGAATATTTCAATCATAACAATACTGATTGTAAGCCGTATCAACGATTAATCAAAACAGCACACTGGGAACATAGAACACAATGAATATCGTTTCACTATAGCTTATGAAAATAAGCATAATATTATATTTTTAAAAAATAATTAAGTTACAGTCAAAATGTTTAGAAACAATACAAAAAGCTTATAAAGCAAGAAATAGCATGAGGACATAGATTTTTTATAAAAGCATTATCCCTCTTACAGTTATTTATACCAAACGTTAAATTACATGATAGAGTAAGCATATATTTGAATTCAGACGTACTTTTTGTTCTTCACGCATACGAATCGATTGTTCTTCTCTTTCTTTATTTATCTTTTCATTCATTAGTTCCAAGCGAATACGATATCTATGGTTTTCAGAGAGACATAAAATTGTCAAAAAAACGTTAAATCAAAATAATCAGGTCTAGGATCAAAAGTGATAGAAACTTTTAAAGCAAATAAATAATTCCTCAATTATATTCATGAAAACAAATCCCCATGAAATAGCCCATCCAGTGATCTAAAAGTAAGATGCTTGTAGAAAGATCTGAAGGCCCTGAGTTAGATCTTAGGTGGCCGGGTCTTGGATATGCATTGCCAATCAGTCTCATACTAGGATGAGAAAGTTATCCAGTGCTTTTTGTTTTTCAATGGTTATCTAATTAAGATCATTCTCTGACGTTACCTAGGAAATTTGTTTCGTTATTGGAGTCTAACATAATCATTACCATCGAAGCAACATATCCTCCTGTTCCACAGTGTAGAAAAGTGACGGTGACTACCACCAATCGTACATGTTAATTTTTCATAAACACTTGATACTTTAGCTATTTATGTTCAATTCATTGAGAAAATATTCCTGGTTTTTAAAATATTCTTATGAATGCATTCAAAATAGAAGATGTGTGAAGTAATTGTTCTGACTTTTGCCCTGTTAATTATCACGTGGTATGAGCACCAACTTATATCACCTTGGCACAATGCCAAACCAATAACGTACAAGCCAGTGCGAGAAGTCTAGAGTCAACTCTGAGTTCTTAATAGTCCTCTGAGATATTGGCTTCTCGACTAATCTAGATGGTTCAGTCCAGAACACCAATGTCAGCCTCCGAGATGTATTTCAGACATACGCAGTTTATATACAAGCAAACTGTTGGGGACGATAGATCCCCAAAAACTCATAGTTTGTAATTTATCTTGTGGAGCTTGTATGCAGATGTATACGTGGGCATTTCTTACCACCCACGCACATAGTTGATTGACGAATTTATCGATTAAATGTTTAAATATTTCAATGGCAGTCAATTGACGAACTATCGATTAAATGTTTAAAAGCTCCATGACAATATCGATGTATATATATTTGTATATATACGTTTTAAGATTATCTTGTAAAAAAGTTTGCTGGTTTCGGGTTGTTGCAGAATATACTTCTCATTCCAAGCTTGGTCTTCTCTCTCTAGATAGCGGGCTGGGACGCCTCAATAGATAGCTTACTGGACCTTGCTCACCGAATCCTCGATCTCGTTCTCAAACTACGTGAACCCGTGATAGCTCTCTCTCGCTCTTTCAAAACCTAACACAAACCAAACCTCATTGTGCCATAAAATAAATGATAACAATCATACAAATTCAGGTCAAAAGTGGCTGTGACAGTGAGAGACTGCAACTAATAAATTTTGGTCAGTCACCTGCAACGTAGGACCAGGTACATATATGCATCGGTACAAGTTGCCGTACCTCATTAGCACAAGATGAACACCAGATTCATAGAAGCAGTTAATTCAGAGGTGGTAATATGTAAAAGAAAGATTGCATATAAGGATATAATACAGGAAGAAATAATTAGTTCGTAAAAAGAAAGATATGAAGCGATTTTAATCTCATAGTTTAAAGGAAGACAGAGAGTGTATACACCTACGCCATCGTGATCGATTCTGAGCCATGTCACCAAGAGTCTCCAACCATTGGTTACGACAGTCACGCGGACTCCAACCAAGTAGTCTGTATTCACCAACATGGCTCAGACCAGAAGTTAGTGACTTCAAGCACTGATGCCACGTTTTGGTTTGACCGCCCCTAACTTTCTCCCAACCATCTTCAACACTAGCCAACATTGCGCGTCGTGGTAATCGGTGTTCAGGCATACGCAACACGTGACCCAACCATCTCAGTCGATGAAGATTCATAACTTAAGAATGGTAAATCGTATAATAGTAGTCAATAGGTTAAATGCAAGCTTATAATAAAAGGAATATGAATATCAGTCAGTCAGCTACAACGTAGGATCAGGCACATATGTGCATCGGTCCAAGTTGCCATACCTAATTAGCACAACAAGATGAACACCGGATTCATAAAAGTAGTTAATTCAGTGGTGGTAATATATATGAATATACATATAATATTGTTACTTCATAGATATACGGTAAAAATATTTATATAATAACAGTCCATAAATAGATCCCAGCAATTACCATTCACTTATTCTTTGTTCTTATACAACAGTAATATTTATTTTAAATTAGTACCTTACCAACAGCTCTACACTGGTGATGTGTGGTAGTGAAAGTACAGTATAATTGGTTGTTGAGCCTGGACAAACATCCAGAGCTCAAGAACTATTAAATATGTGATTTTCCTTCTTATCATTGATTTCTACTGTGTGTGACTGCTATTTTGGGTAGCGAATCCTGGTTCTGGTATAACGTGATTAGTCTTATTAACGTATCATCGTAATAAGCGTGTGAGAGGGAAAAAAATATTGTAAACCGCCCCTCATCAACCGGTATGTAAGTTTCGTTAAGTATGAAATTTGTACCTAATAAATGGTGGTACATCGATTCAGAAATATATCGCAATATTTTTTCATAAGGATAGTAGTTACAGTCATTTATTCAATGAATGTAAAATTAATATTAAAACAAAATTGCATAAATACTCAACCAATAATGCAAGTTCACTTTATCTTTAAGTTGATATTTGTTCAGCACCAAATTGCTTGTTACCTTTTAAGAAAATATTGAGATAAACTTTCAAATTGATACACCATAATTTATTTGGCATTGATTTCTAATTCATTACGAAATCTACATATTAGTGTACATCTAGGATGAGGAACTAATTGGAAAGAAATACTTCTTTGATCAGCTTGAGCTTTGAAATAAATGAAGATATCTTATGATTAATAAGCATAAATATCTTAGTAATCAACCTTGAAATATGACTAACAACTAATATCACAAACTTTAAACTGAGTTGAAAATAAAAATATGCTAGTACTCATGTTCTAACGATTCCATAATTTTCCTTTTTTGTTCGTCTTTCTGGAGCTTTTCTTCACGTTCTAGTTTTTTCACTTCAAAAAAATATTCCTTTTGTTTTTGAATCAGTTGCTGAAAAAATTGTCGAAATATCTGAAATGAAAATAGAAAATCAATATAAATTAACATGAAGAGAATTAGCGTGGTGTATGCTAATTATGTCAATAGACATAAGTAGTATATAACAACAAATGCAAGTGGAAAACCTGGCAGAAGAAGACCGAGTTGAAGATAATAAAAAGGAATTGTGGACTGGGGGAATCATGCAGAATATGAAGAACAAATGATGGAAAATTATTAATGAAGTATTCAGTGTATGGTTCTCATATGTTTTCAAGAAATTCTATAATTTCGTATTTGGATGTCCCCGCATGTGTTCTTGCTTATTATAGAAGAATATAAAATATTGGTTCCATTGCTAGGCAATAAAAAATATAGGATATTTTCTAAGCTTTTCAGTGTGAGTGAACTTTATAATTTGCAAGACGTTGATTTGTGGAAAAAGCCCAATACATATGTGGCAGGTTGATTTGACAGAAATTGATGATCGATGTTATTCACTTGTATTTCGAAACAACTGCGTAGCATAAGTTTATCTTACTGATGTAACGATTTAGTTATTTAAAGAGCAGTGGTTGACTATTTAAAGCACTTGATCGTCAATCAATTAGATGAAGACTCAAATCACATTTGAATTAATTTAATTTGAACAACTTGGTAGTATGATTACATTTAACATAACTAACTTGTCTCTCAAAGTTAGGTACATGAACTTGTACTTGGTAAATGTATTATAACATGAATTTTTTACTGGTTCAGAGTAATTGGAACTGTATAAAATTAATTTGAAACTTATAAACTATTAAAAGGTTTTAAATTACTACTATTATTGTAGTATTATAGACTAGTTAGTTCCTAGATCCCTAAAATTTATATATTTTTTTCTTAATGCTACTAACACTGCTATTACTTCAACTACTCTGGGGTTTAGCTTGCTGATTTCATATCTTTGTGTTAATATGGTATGGTAACTTAAAAAAATGCGCATATGCGCCAGGGGGGTCAAGGTACATATGACTAACTGAATGAGTTGGACGGAACCCAACTAATACACTTCAGCTGGAAGAACTGTAGAGATTCAATATGGAGAGACGATCAGAAGTAGCCTAATGAGAAGGTTAATCGATGGCAATCAGGACTCACCTAAAGGACATGTGCATTTCATTGACTAAGAAATAGATCAATATCCTAAGGATTAGAGTGGTATATATATATGAATGAGTATTTGTGCATTTTATTCGGTAGTCCAATACACTTTCCCGCTCACACTTATGTTCTCGCTCAAGTAGTCAGTCGGGAGGTTAGCGCATAGCACACCATGTATCAGTACCAGATCTCGCACACCGCACTTCACAAAAGCATCCATTATTTTTTAAAATTATTCAGCCCAGTTCGATAGGACCCTAGATTTGGTGCGTTGAAGTGTTAATTTATCAACGAAAGACTTTATAGTGTTCTAATCATGTTTATAATTGCTTACGTTGATTGTACGTTAATCTTTCACTACTCTCAATACCAGTTTTGCAAATCGTCTTTCTTAAACCGACTTCTGTGATCATTTTAAATATTTGAAGTCGTTACTGTTATTCTCGTCTTCTGCCACCACGCATCCACTATTAGTCATATCCATTGTATACACTCTTAGTCTATTGGTTTTCAATATTGCTTCAATATATGGATTTGAGTGACACAGGGATAAATAATTCAGAAAACGATAACACTTATCTAAACCGTTTAACTTGACAAATCTGAATGAATTAAGTCATCTGATAAATCTCAGAACTTGTGGAATGACTTTAAATAAAGTTTAGTTGACTTAGAATTATTACCAAGATGGTGTGTGAGATTAAACCGTAAGGAAACTACGTCTTATGGACTTATGTAACTACCTTTTCATCAGTATTAACCTTGGCAATTTTTTTCAGACGAAATTCACGGACAAATTCGTCGAAATATTTCCGAGCTCTAATCATTTGGAATTTTCTCTCTCTCGCTTCTCCTCGAATACGCCTCTCGACGGTTTCGCTTGCTCTTTGGTGTCTGAGGTTTTCAATTTGACGATCATAATGAACTAACTGTGCAAGACGACGTCTCTGCCTTTCCTCAATATTTTGTGAATGAGATTCAGGAACATGTATGGGAGATAGACCAGAAGAGGAATTGCTTGAAAGCTGTCTCATTACGCTTACTTTGTGTTTGAAAAGGAAATAATTTAAAAAATTGTCAGTTCAAACTCATGAAAATACGATGGTAGTAGTTATAGTATTAGTAGAAAAACACAGATATTTGCTGCACATAAAACTTAAGATTATAGAAATCAAATAGTAGTACTGACATAGATGCAAACCAAGCGAATGTTAAAGGGAGCTTTTACTATCTAGAGGTGACGTAATTACCTGATAAACACGAGTGGAAAATTGTTATCTAAATAACCCTAAACATGCAAATTATAAAACAATTTATCACAGGTATTAAACGAAAGTTGAAAATAAGCGTGGTTGGTATTTTTTGGGGCACGATGTCGAGTAGTAAAAGAAGGTAATAAACAAAATAGTAATTACGATTCTTAGAACGACATTAACACACTTGAAATATAAAATTTCGATAAGAACTAATGTATTAGACTTATCCTCTGAGTTTCGTACCCATTTATATAATTATCAAATAATTATCAGTATAAAACCCATTAGAATGACGTATAGAATTTTTAAACAGTAGAAGCCATTGTTTCAAGATAGTAACATCGTGCAATTAGTTCCCTTTATTTAAATAGTAACATCGATTGAACTGCCATTACTGTACCATACCTCGAGCGTGAGAAATCCCTCAAAGAGTACGATGACCAAACACAAGCACTCACCGAAAATTCCCAACTTGAAGAATCCAGGATTCACATGTATATCTTACTTGCGTACTCTATATCTATGGTTCTAAAAAAGCATCCATGACGAGAGTAAACTAAAATCGGAAGAATGCGCAGGCTTTACATATACCACTTGGAGCAAACGATTACAATGACACTGCTGTAAATTGCAATTGAATCAACAGTGATCAAGTAAGGGCTCTCCTGTAAGCTTATTTAATTATTTAGTATCCCTTATGAAAATAAACCATCAAAAACCTGTAAATCAGTAAGGTCAGATTAAGAAAAATGACTACCATTGTGTGTCTTCAAGTATGCTTAGGTTTCGAAGTCAGTCAGTCGCAACGTAGGACCATACACACTTATGCATCGGTCCAAGTTGCCATACCTCATTAGCACAACAAGATGAACACTCAAAACCTGAGAAGAATAAGAATTCAATCCAAAAACTGCTTGACATTTTTACGTTCGCTTCTTTCCGAGTTCCACTTGCGCCTTTAATGACTACGAAAGCTAATATTTTAAGGATTATATTAGTATAATATCGATAAATATATAGCGAGAACACTAATAAGTCACTGACTACATATTAGCCAGTTTGGAGCACATAAATCTAATTATAATCAATAAGATATATACAATGAATAAGATGACAAATACTTATGCATATTATCTTATGTCAGTCCAAAAATGTTATTTCCCTAGGTACATATAAACGCCTCAGACATACGACACTTTAAAATAAATTGTAGTTCAATAATACAGAAAATAAAATCTTGATACTTAGGCTAACTAGTCAAGTAATACTAGTTATTTGGACTCACTGTTACAAAGAATTGCTTAGTGTCATGAGTCCAACTTACCTCTCCCTATTACAGTGATTATTAAGTTTAGTTCGAATAGTCATTTATCAAAAATTCATATGGGATCCTGATACTTACTACAAAAACTATTTCATCGAACAGTTAACAAGACGTTGTTTTATCATGACTAAGTGAAAAGTTGCTATAATCAATAAATGGAAATTTCATCAGTGAAAACCTGTCTTCAAAAAATTCAACTTACATGCCTTTTTGCGCAAAACCCGCTCTTCATGTTCATCTAAATCTATTTTAGGAAATCCATCTAATAATTTATAAAACGATTGATTGGACAGGTCTTCATTTTCTTCAGTAACACTGATAGGGTAGGGTATAGTTGAATGCTTATTCGCATAAATATGCAATGTATCCACTAAAGGTTTGGCATGTAATTTAACTACACTTTTGCAACCGCAGTTACAATTGTCAGAAGGACGCTTTAACTGAGATTACATTTTAGGAAGGAATAAAACAAACTCTGATAATGGATTTAAATAAATTTACGGTGAAAAAAGCTCTAAAAAAATATAAATGTTGCACAGATTCTCTCATACTACCAGCTAGAATGATGTACTTAACTTTGCCCTGCTTCGGTTTGGGCACCCGGGCAGCCTCACAGCCCTCACACATATCAAATGAGATCTGTGTGGCGCATATGTATTTGGTGCCTTCTTGTACCGATATCTATGTGTTAAAATAAATAAATAAATACTTAACTTTGCCACCCAGGTTTTAAAACAATTAGTATGAACCTCTTAACTTTAAAATTAAGAGGTCAAAACTACGAGATTAAATGTGAGCAGGTATTAATTTGGATCCCTTGAATACAAATTTTTCGGGACTTAGAACTTATTACCATATATTGCTTTTATTTAAATACAAGCAAAAAAAGTGATAGATAACTAATCAAGTGCATGTTTACTTTTTCTGTCAAGTTTGACAGAAAACTTCAGTGTTTATTAGATTGACAAATGAGTGTTCCGATCTTGAGTTAGTTGTCGATGGAGTTTTGTTCTCTGAGCTGGATGGTTTGGTCGTGGAGCTTTCATCGTTCTTCTGAACGACATCATCAGCACAAACTTCAGATAGAAGTGAAGTGTTCGAATTTCTCCATATGCGTTTCACAGCTTGTTCTGTGCACCTCGATGTTGATTGGTTCTTATTGACCTTAAATTTGTCATTGTTTACCTTTTTGTCTTGGTTTTGTCTCCTAATGGTTTGATTCTTGTTCCTATATTTGTGCATAAGTTTCCTGATTGGTTGATAAATCGGATCGATTTCAATATGTTTGTTGATTGCTGATTGACCTGAGTGCCAGGCTTCTAAAAATTCTCTTGTGTTTTTAGTTAGTTGTATATGTCAGAGAAAGCTTGTTTATCTTACTATCATGTCTGTGCTCAGTTTTAAAGTCCAAAAGTCATCAGAAGTCTCTGCTTATCCATATCGTAATAGAAAGCTTATAAACAATTTTATCCTCCAGATTGTTAGACTGGTTATATTTCAAAAATCGATTTCTACTTATACTCAGTGGCAGGTTGTGGAATGTATGTAGTTGCCAGAGCGCATTACATGTGTCGAAGATAAAGCTGAAATTTAGTAACACTTCTGTGTATTGAAAACCACTTAAGTCATTTCTTTTACAAAAAGTTAGTACATTTTAAAAGGTTTCAGGTTAAGTGATATAACATCGATTGATGAAAGTAAAAACTGGAAGTGACACTAATTGGTTATCATTGAAATGTACATTTTCTTAGATTACAACACTAATATTTCACGTAGTGGTTATATGGTTGAAATTATTTTAAATAGTATATGAATGGCTTGAAATTATGATTATATGAAGCGATTAATCTCCAAATAATCACTTTTAGATTGATAAAAACCTAACATAGCAAAGATTATTCTAAATTGTTTGAATAACTTGTGGAAACTAGTTTAATTTAAAGGTATATTCGGTCACAGACTGACGTATACCAAACAGCAGCTGAAAACTAAAGAGGACCAAATAGGTTTTTCCGCTCTGTCTAGACCTTGTTAGCCATACCTAAAAACCCACCAGGGATGACATGTAACATTCAAGCCACTGTATTAGAATCCAGTGATCCACCTTTTGAGCTTCAATTAATCCATGGTTTAACGTAACAACCATTTGATATAATTGGCAAACAACCGCATCACTTCAGACCTAGATGAGACCCTCCAGCCACTTCTTTCGTAACAAGTTACCAATAAATACAATTGCTAAATAATCTGGTGGATTGCAGGTATTATTTTGATTGGAGGACCAGTCCTGTTCTTAGCGAAGTTAAGGGGGCACAGTGATGAAAGGCAGCAGGACAGCTTTCCAGTGTGCCATGGTTCCAAAGCTCACTTCGTTTCATAACTGAAGCTATTTCAAATTGTACCAGTTTTTCGATAAACTAGTAATTAATTTTAAAACTAACATGATTTGCATTGCAGTAATTAGAATATAGTAACCTGGTTGACTTAATGTTTTGTTTTTACACAAATTTGTTGCAAAACCGTACAACACATTGACCGTAATACAAAAACATCCAGCGAATCTACCTGTTTAGTATGAAATGAGTTTGACCGAGTTAGTATAGACGCACCATCGCTTTTTGAACTATTTTCGTCAAGCGGGATACTAAGTAAACATGTCTTAAGTTTTTCTTGAAGATAAGCCAACCTAGCGCTACTACTTTCTGTAGATCTATCCATATTTTGTAATTTAGAATCCATGTTATCGTGTGATCGTGATTCAAAATTGTTTTGTGATTCCTGAAATAGAATCGGCGAGGACTTTTGTTGAGAGTATAAGTTACGAACTCTTTCAAGTTTACGTGATACGTTTCCACACAATTCATCTGGATTTCTGAATAAATCAAGATGAAAATAATTAATAAATGGTCAGTTTATTATAAGTCACTAATCAACAAACATCGGTTAATGAAATATTATTTTAAAAAACTTTATACAGTGCCTGGACTATGGTAGCTAGATCTCCTTTGTAGTCATAAGCACAGACAAAAGATGAGAGTAAAGTTATGATACCAACGTCGTAAAAAGACCACGCTAAGAATCGCCAATCAGAAAAAACAAATTAAATCTTATCCTGTAAGTTAAATAGCTTTCGTATGTAAGAATGATGTCACCTAATTGGTATACCAAATAGAGATTTTCATCAACTGGTTTCTGACGATAAACTCAATACCTCTTTTTTAAAGAGCATATAGATAAACTATAACTTGTTTTATGTTATCCAGGCTGAATCTCAGTCGGCTTTACTTAATATATGACACCGAATGAAGCAGTCAGACTGAAACATCTGCGGGTGGATAAATCTTGGCATAACACCATTACAACTGAGATTAAACGTGTCGAGTAATTTATGGATAACATTGGTTTGAGTGATACATGTGCGTCTATTCTTTCCAAATATCCATAATTTCATTACTTTTTGTCCTCTTTCCCGTTTATTTTGACATCCTTTTTTCATGATCATCCCTAGTGTATTGCAACGTGTGACAAATAAGACCTATAAACGTTTGTCATTATACTAATATACTTAAAGTTTGTTTAGATAGAAGATATATAAATACTCATGAATTCTATTCAACTGTCACCATTAGATCGTTTAAAATTAACACTGTCCTTTTGCCTTGTAAGATGGTTAAGTGAGGTCGATAATCAGGAATGGATTCAAGAAACCCGTAAATTTAAGTGACTAAAAAAACGAAAACATTTGAAACTAATTCAGACTAGTTATTGATTCCTACCGTAAAAATATCTAAAATTCGGACGTTTTGTTATTTTAAAGATACTTCATAAGTATTTTTATTGTGAAGTAAAATTAAGTATTTTGGCATAAAATTTACTACTCTCGGAATTAGTATTGAGTATATGAAATAGTACTGGAAGTTTATTGCCAAGAAACACGAGTTATCTCTAAATAAACTGCAGATACGCAGAATTAATTAAATTTAGAAGTTATATATGGTAATAAGGATTGGGAAAACAATATATATCTGAAGACTCATCAACTTATGGACAGACCCCTTAGATAAAAACGTTTCATCGCCCCAAGTTTCTTTATCCTTATCTGAGTTATCCCATTACAAAATGAAACATTATGTAACATGTTGTAACACCACAGGATGTACTAATCGAAAATATAATGGAAATATGACAGTCTTGGGTGCAGTAAACATTTTTCTACTTCGACTGAAAGTGTAAATCATATCTACTTCACAATAAATTATCAGGCACATCTGCATACACCAATTGGTCTCAAGTAATGTGAGTTTATTTATTTAGGCACATAAATCATTCGATTTGTGTGAGGGTTGGATACTGCCCTGGTGCCTAAACAGAAGCAGGTGGTTTTCTTAGGGAGCACTCCATGAACCTTCGACTTAAAAGGCCTAATCCATAAGGCAGTGGAGCAACGTCAAGAGATACAGTCCATGGTATTCGGTTACCAACGATTGGTTCATACGCCATTTGTTTCTTCAGGATACTGGAGTCCATGTGTACCACTTGTTCGTAATCAGGGTTGTCCAACTCCACTAGATGAACCCTCCGTGTCCACCAACCCGGTTAAAGCGCTAGACATTCGCTTTTTGTTCTCTCAATTTCGTAAACAACACCCCCGCGGCGAGAAGGCAGTGACTAAGACTTTTCTGGCAGTGGTTGTATGCACATGGACATATGAGAGCATTTTGAGAGAGCTGACTCTCCCCAATATCCGCCGTACAAGGGCATTTGGGGGCCATAGTATATATATGTGTAAGTCCAAGTTACCACACCAGAACATTACAGGTAATGTTTTACGGGAATAGAAAGACGTGAATGTACATGATCGCCTTAAAAGGGCAACATACCACCATAAAGCTTGGTTAAAACGTTTATTATCACGACCTCCTGACACACCATACAGAAACGTCGATAGAAACAATTTTGATAAAATTCATCTGTATTATACTGAATCATTTCCGAATCGCACGTGTTGGTTTGGCCATTCGAATCCATCATGTAAAGAAATATTAAAGTATGTGAACTTCCACGTCGTGTAATGAAAGGTACTGTCTCAAGTAAGGAAGTGTGCTAGCATGTTTTCTCTGAATTTTTTACCGAGTAAGTAGCAGACAAAACTTCTTTTCATGATAACTAGTCTTAAATACCAATAAAACGTTTTTGAGGACAGACCAGATTTGGATGTTTGGTTGTTACATCTGATAACTTCCCAATCTCCATATTTTGGGGAAACTGGGGAATTCGGGGTAAATGTTGAGGTACCCCCCCAGACTTGGGGAAAAACTCCAAAGTATTGTAAGATTCTGGGAAAATATTGGGGAAAGCCCAAAATGTACCCGGGTTTTCTATTGCTGTTTCACCGAAATTTATTCAAGACGGACAGACTTTCCACCAAAACAAAGAGATTGGGCTATGCATCTTTACAATACGACAATGACCATAAATTTGGATAAATATGTGCGTCTTTGTGGTGAAATAGACTTACAGCCTTTCATTACGAGTTTGCTCTGCCACTTTAAAGTCTTTCTGAACAAAATTGTTTTTTGCCAATAGATCAATTAGTTCAAGAAGACTATATACAACATTAGGATCGAATGTGCGTAAATGTCTGATGGATATATAACCAAGCGAACTGCCCATCAATCTAGATAGTGATTGCAGCAGGAAATCCCATCGAGGTTTATGATCTAAAGTAGCTACAAATCAATAAAAACATAGTGAAACACCCTTGCCATCATTTTTGAAGTCACTAATCTTCTCCAGTATAGATTCGAAAAACTCTATGTTGACATCAGATATACTGTTCGGTGCACTTAGTCCGACAGTAGAAGCCAGTTGAGAAGCAAAAGATATTACATCACCGACGGCCCGCCCCTGCCTCAACGACATGCGAAAACAAACTTGAAATACCTCAATATGAGATTGATAAGTATTGATTGATCCAAACAAATACACAATGAATTCATGATAATGGTATCTGGTATTGAGTCAAAGACAAATTTTCAGTAGATAATTCTGTTGCCAACCTTCTTTCTAAGAAGATGTCAACAGATTCAAGCAACGATAAATACTCCAGCTGATGTTTTGTTTCAAATGAATACGATTCTTTTATGATCATTGAGGATAGAATGCCTACTGCCTGTGTACATCTGTTTTTTATTAGGCCCCCAAAAGTGTCTGTTATTCTCTTAAGGGAATCAATCGATGGTGCGAACATCACTTTCTCGAAGTTATATTTGAAAGACTATCGATAAAACGAGGAGTGTTTGGTCTGAGATGGCTAATTGTTGTAGAATATGCTTAGCGCGGCGTACCCGCTCGTGATCTGATGCTTACTGGGTCCTTACCATCATCCTTAAATCTGAACATGAGTAAAATGGTAAAAGAGATACTCAACATGTAACACCAAGAGAAGGTCAGTAATGGTGAAGTCAGTAACATTCATTCGAAATTCAATTGATTGGATGTCATGACTTAGCCTAGTTAGTGTGCATTTTTTATCCATATTAAATATATTGTTCTACCTTCAGTCTGAATATGTTCTTCATCATGCATTGGTGATTGTTTAATTACGTTCAGTCAGTTTAGACAATGATGTGACTTCCACATAAGATCTTATAGATTAGGCAGTTACCTCATGACAAATCCACAATTCCAGTGCTAGGTCTTTCATTATGGCAGTACTTATGAAGAAGCGGACCATAATTCAACAAGCCTGCTAGTAAAATAGTTTAGACCTACATTAATCGAAGATGATGGACCCATGAATTCTCCGTAAACCAGTTGGGCTGCAGAGTATCCAATGTCAGCTTTCACTGCAAGTACCGAGTACAAGGAGTGGAAGAGATTCTGTCTACTGTGAATGAATCTTCAAACTCAATTCAACATTTTTCTCAATTACACAGAACCTGATTTATTATTATTCTATCATAATTATTCTCTTTTTCAAATATGGCAAACATAATGCTAACATAATTAAAACTTGTGTATTATTCCATTTTTGAAGAAACCCGAAATGGTTTCTTCACAACACTTATGTACCCGTATGGTGTTTATGAATAACAGTAATGATAGCTGTAATACTCCTTCGATTGCTGAGTTGGATGCGTCTACTGCGATACTAATAGGTACCTGAGTATTCTGATGTGCAAGCACGGCTGATTTTGCAATACGTTCCTTAATTCTGCAGAATGCTTTTCTCACGGTACCATCCAAATTGATGGATTGTACATTTCAACGAAGTTGGGACGCGTTTATAGCCAACTTCAGCTTTTTTGGAGCCAGTCAGCTTTCGACAATACAGGTGGTTCTGTAGTCATCATGTGGTGTGTAACGGTTCTTGTTACGCAGGGCAATTTCGGTTGCGTTAGATATATCTCAGAGTACTTGTCAAATAATTGTTGGAAGAATGGATTTATCATGCGACTAACTGTGACGGGAGATCATCTACTACTGGAAAAAGAAGTTACAAATACAGATAAATCAGTGTTTCCGTCTACTAACCTCCGTTGGCGCATGTCGATCAGTAAATTATGACGTTGTAGCAGGTCTATACCAATGATTGGCATAGAATCATCCGCAACAACGAAAATCCAGTGAATTTGTTTGCGTAAACCCATATTAAATTGGGCGTATCGTTTACCATATATGGCGATAGGTTTTCCGTTTGCCGCTTGTGAGCTTTAAACCGGTTTGTGCAGCCAGTTGTAAGTATTCTCTGAAAAAGCGCCAACATCTACGTCAGCGTCGATGAAGCAGCGAACTTTCGTGATCACATCAATGACGTATAACAGATGCCTGCGTTCGCCGTTAACGCGTGCCGGCTGGGAATTTTCCAGAAACGCTTTTCGTGTCGGTTGGTATGGAGTTAGGAAAACTGCATGGTTTTCTGTAATTTCGAGTAAAGTTTCCCTTCTACTTAGGATACCAGCACCAATCGGGTTTATATGCCACTCATGATCTAGAGACAGATCACTTTTCTGAAGTAATCCTTCGGGAAGTTAATGATCACCTACTGTCCCGACGAATACGAAGGTAACGTGCCGGACTATGACACAGTTCCATAATGTCATTCTGTGTCGCTTGATGTTTTACTTTGACTGAAAAAACCTTGCGAAGAATTGTTTATCTTTAAAATGCGATCTGCAGATGCAGCCAGCCCGCCTACGGAGTTGTTTGAAAACGAAACAAGTACTGCCTGAACCTTCTGGGGAAACTTAGACAAGAAAGTTGTTTAAATAGGCCATCATCGAAAGTCCTTTGACCAATCATCTCTTTCACTCTTAACAGCATTTCTGTAGGATTATGGTCTACTATGATATGAGAACTGCTCTAATAATAAACTCAATCCTCAAATTGTAGATTTGTCATGATGTAACTGCCTAATCTATAAGATCTTACGTGGAAGTCACATCATCGTCTACACCAACTTATCGCATCGTAACAATTACCAATACATGATGGAGAACAAGCTTAGGCCAGAGATAGAACAACACATTTAATATGAATAAAAAATATGAGGTAACATTCCACATGAACCACAGCTGCATGGCCGAGCCACGCCATTCGATCAACTACAATTTATTCAATTCATTGTTCCCGCCTCCTCCACCATTTTGTTTTTTCTCCGCGTTAAATATTAAATATCTATTTTCCCATTTATTTCGTGTTCAGCTTTGAAGATTGTGTTGTTGGGGCCCAATGCCGCTACACTACTCTCCCATTAGAATCAACGTGATGTTGGTTCGATACGAAATTGGATGGGATCGTCGGGCATCGGAGGTTACCGAGAATAAGAATTTCCCGGGTTTTGATAAGCTGAAAGACAAATCAAAAACAAGGCGGTAGTACCTGGTCGAGAAACACATGTAAGAATTTTGAAATGTCTGGTTTAATGCTTAACACGCTTAAAATGAAAATTTGGGTGGAGATTATTTGAGCCAAACAAAGCGGTATTATAATAATAATGAATTGACTCAGTATAGGGATATTTTAAAAAGCCGCCGTAAGGTACGTAGTAATAGCCATAAGGTAATAACATTTCCTGTTTATAAATATTAAAAACAATCGATTTTGTAGAAATGTTAATATTGGCATTATATTTGGTTGAAATTATGAAATCAAATAACGTACATACCGTTAAGTTGTCCTTGAGTTGATATCCAATTGCATCTGCATTAGTAGGCTAACTGAAAGAACAAAAGTATAACCGTGGAGAAGAATTCTAACTAGTGTTCCAGTTAGTTTGATACGGTTTATTTAGTTACGGGGAGATTTCCTTGACCTCATTTTTACTTGACCGTGATAGAAGTTAGTAACACTGCTAATGCATATGAACGGTTATCAGAAAAAAATTAAACACGCGAAAATTGATAATTATGTGAATTTTGGACAGATAGTTAAGAACAAATCGTTTAACATGAGTGTAACAACCGAACTACCAGTATTCGGTTTGAACGCAAGACTGACGAATAAAAAATTATTCGAATAGGTCAGACTACGATCTTCCGTATAGCACGCCAAGAGTTTTTGAGACACTCGTATTAAATTATATCAAAACACAATCTCTGTGCTCAATTTATACGGTTCTAATTTAAGAAATAGAACAAATTATATGAAAAATACAAAATACCTCAAACGGTACAGCCTGTGCTATACAGTCAGAAGTTTCTCTAACGCAAAGTAGTGCGCTAAACAGTGAAAGAAACAATCAATACTAAAGGATTTGACACCTGAGAATCAACAAATATATTCCCAACAAACGGGATCAAATATCTATCTGCAGGGATTCCAGAAATCTTCCCAAGCAGACAGTCAAATGTTTAACAGTCACACTGAATCACGCCGTGACCTTGAGCTTAGTCAAACACGACTTCACTGTCAATAGTCCGGCAACATGCAATAAAAAATTAGGTAACAAAAAGATAAGTTTTTAATCAACATCACATAATTAAAGCTCAAACGAGATCTGAACAAAGGTTAAAGTATATGACAGGGAGAAGAAACAAATAAATGAAAATACTGTCCAACAAAAAAGGCTGTGGAGGGATTTTCATCGTTCTCTTTCCGCTACAATGAGTGTAGTCGTAAGAAACATATTCTTGACTCAATGTTCTGCCTTGCCACATACTATTTATTTATATTTATACCTACCGGCTGGTGGTGCATACAAGTTAGTTGCAAGTATGCAGTTCAATATAGGACGGAATGCTATTTCATTGAGATATAGTGATTATAAGTTGTTGACATCAGTTAAGCCTGTGTGCCACATTTCTAGGTGATGTGATGCTGCAAGATGTATATGGCTAAATACGTTTTTACAAGATAAATAACAGTGAGTGATGCTCATGTGATTATCAGGGAGAACATAAGTTGTAACCAAGGGGAGTACACTCCCAGCTCATGTCTATGATAATGGCTTGAACCTTAGTCAGTGTTGTGGTAAATTCGACATTGACGTCTTCATTTTGCAGGAGGCTTGCTCAACTGCATAAAATTAATGATTTGCACGCATGATTGTGTCGCTAAACGTCCAATTAGACTGACAATGTTTTGAGATATTTATTGAATGAACAACTGATAGAGAAACATACTGAAATAATCTGTAATGGATAAATATACCGAGAAAACAACACTATTTATTGGTAATTACAAGTCAGTCCGTTGACCGATTTTGTTAATAGTTTCCAATTTTATCAATCGTATTGCGTGATTCGATGGTGATTGGAGGTAGTCGACAGGAAATCCTGGACCCGGGTTTCATGCTACTTGGCACTCGTCAGCAAGGTGTACCTGTGATCTTTGAGGGAACTGGTGCTCCCCGGCGGACTCGATCCCGTGTCACCCAACTTCATAGTTAGAGACTTTACCACTGAGCTATCCGGGCCGTGACCGACCTCCTATAGGACTGAGATGTATTCACATTGATTGATCACTGGGTGGTGACCAATGTCATGCTTGTCTAGTGGGTGACATGGGATCGAATCCGCCGGGTAGCACCAGTTCCCCCAAAGATTACAGGTACACCTTGCTGACGAGTGTCAAGTAGCACGAAACCCGGGTCCAGGGTTCCCTGTCGACTACCTCCAACCACCACCTAATCTCATAGTAGTGCCCGCAGTGTCCAGACACCTAGACTGGTGGCCACATTGCAACATAGTCGATAGCATTTGATCTGCACTAATAATAAGGACTAGACACGCATGACATTGGTCACCACAAAGTGATCAATCAATTGTGATATTACGTGATTGCCAAGTCATGACAATGCTTTATGACGATATCCCGAAACTATTATGTTAAACTAGTCGTAGTGTTGATTGAAGAGTAGCCAGTTGAAAATAGGTATTGCTGTTTTATGTGCTTCTGAAATAGCAGAAGTTTGTAGCGTTAAAGAATCCGAGATGTCTAATTATATTATAAACCGCAATTTAAAAACATTCGCTTACATAGTGTTAATTTTAGTAGTAGGCTCAGTAGTTTTGTTTCTTAATATTTGTTTGGCCAACAACTACCTAATACTTTATTTATTATGCTAGTGCATTATGATAGCACTTAAATTAGGTGACTTTATTATCCAAACTGTGTTCGTGTTTTTAGGCCACTAATATGATAGACCAATCCATAAACCCAAAAACGTATGGTAATAATGACCATGACAAGTTTATTGAAGATGTTACAGGCGATTCAAATGATTTCTAAACTTAAAAGACATGGAGATATGATGCAACGCATGTACGGGCCAGGTTAACATGCAGGTTGTTGAGATATATGACAGTTTAAAAATAATAAACACGGCCAGAAAAACAATTTTAAAGTTAAGGCTACTCATGAAATTTCAGGCAGGAATATGATGCTCTGTAAACTTTCAATAAGAAGTTCCTGCATTAAGCCTAGTAACACATATGTGACAAAAGCAACTGGAAAATATATACATGTTAAGTACGAAAAACCATCAAGTAAAATAGTCAAACGCGCCTGAATTGTTTTTGAGAATTAGATTATTCAGTAGACGACATATGTAACACCATTCGTGAGGAGTTGTAATGATCCGAAAGCCTCTAGAATAAAACATGCAGTATGGTAATTAATTCTAGGGTCCTTGATGCCGCTGACGTTTTTTCACTCGCTCGAATCAGAACAACCGAATGAATCCAGATAATTTTGTGGTTGCCATTGAACGAGCCATCTAAAATGATCTTATGATTGCAGAAAACTTATAGCTGAAACTCATAGTATGTTTTTGTAGTAGTGTCATCCTTGCTGTTTGGCAATGGGACTCGAGAATTGGAAATTAGGCAGGCAGTGGTCGGAAGAAAAGATATTACAGGATAGTGCATAGTTTAGGACAGAATGAGGAGTTAAGTGAAGAAACAATATGAATAATTAGATCCAGATAACTATTTAGCCCTTGCTTACGTTGCTAGTCAATGTATATTTACGTTATTTGCGGGTCATATTTACTAAAGCTTGATGCTCAAACAAGTTTATTTTGCGGTAGCATGTAAATGATGTTTAAGCTTGCTAATGAACTATCAAAGCTAATAATTAACATAGATGATCAGCTTTTACTAACGATTGAGCTAGTAAGTTGAGTACTAATCAATATAACGTTACGATAATACATATTAGCATTAATCAGAAGACCATTAGAATAATGGGTTTACACAAGTAAATATCGATCGAGGAAGTTAAAGTGGAAATACGGATGAAGAATAAGAGGTTGCGTTTTTCTAGTCAGGCCTACCAATGTAGAATTATGGTCCACTATGATATGAGCACTGCTCTAATAATAAACTCAATCCTCAAATTGTAGATTTGTCATGATGTAACTGCCTAATCTATAAGATCTTACGTGGAAGTCACATCATCGTCTACACCAACTTATCGCATCGTACCAATTACCAATACATGATGGAGAACAAGCTTAGGCCAGAGATAGAACAACACATTTAATATGAATAAAAAATATGAGGTAACATTCCACATGAACCACAGCTGCATGGCCGAGCCACGCCATTCGATCAACTACAATTTATTCAATTCATTGTTCCCGCCTCCTCCACCATTTTGTTTTTTCTCCGCGTTAAATATTAAATATCTATTTTCCCATTTATTTCGTGTTCAGCTTTGAAGATTGTGTTGTTGGGGCCCAATGCCGCTACACTACTCTCCCATTAGAATCAACGTGATGTTGGTTCGATACGAAATTGGATGGGATCGTCGGGCATCGGAGGTTACCGAGAATAAGAATTTCCCGGGTTTTGATAAGCTGAAAGACAAATCAAAAACAAGGCGGTAGTACCTGGTCGAGAAACACATGTAAGAATTTTGAAATGTCTGGTTTAATGCTTAACACGCTTAAAATGAAAATTTGGGTGGAGATTATTTGAGCCAAACAAAGCGGTATTATAATAATAATGAATTGACTCAGTATAGGGATATTTTAAAAAGCCGCCGTAAGGTACGTAGTAATAGCCATAAGGTAATAACATTTCCTGTTTATAAATATTAAAAACAATCGATTTTGTAGAAATGTTAATATTGGCATTATATTTGGTTGAAATTATGAAATCAAATAACGTACATACCGTTAAGTTGTCCTTGAGTTGATATCCAATTGCATCTGCATTAGTAGGCTAACTGAAAGAACAAAAGTATAACCGTGGAGAAGAATTCTAACTAGTGTTCCAGTTAGTTTGATACGGTTTATTTAGTTACGGGGAGATTTCCTTGACCTCATTTTTACTTGACCGTGATAGAAGTTAGTAACACTGCTAATGCATATGAACGGTTATCAGAAAAAAATTAAACACGCGAAAATTGATAATTATGTGAATTTTGGACAGATAGTTAAGAACAAATCGTTTAACATGAGTGTAACAACCGAACTACCAGTATTCGGTTTGAACGCAAGACTGACGAATAAAAAATTATTCGAATAGGTCAGACTACGATCTTCCGTATAGCACGCCAAGAGTTTTTGAGACACTCGTATTAAATTATATCAAAACACAATCTCTGTGCTCAATTTATACGGTTCTAATTTAAGAAATAGAACAAATTATATGAAAAATACAAAATACCTCAAACGGTACAGCCTGTGCTATACAGTCAGAAGTTTCTCTAACGCAAAGTAGTGCGCTAAACAGTGAAAGAAACAATCAATACTAAAGGATTTGACACCTGAGAATCAACAAATATATTCCCAACAAACGGGATCAAATATCTATCTGCAGGGATTCCAGAAATCTTCCCAAGCAGACAGTCAAATGTTTAACAGTCACACTGAATCACGCCGTGACCTTGAGCTTAGTCAAACACGACTTCACTGTCAATAGTCCGGCAACATGCAATAAAAAATTAGGTAACAAAAAGATAAGTTTTTAATCAACATCACATAATTAAAGCTCAAACGAGATCTGAACAAAGGTTAAAGTATATGACAGGGAGAAGAAACAAATAAATGAAAATACTGTCCAACAAAAAAGGCTGTGGAGGGATTTTCATCGTTCTCTTTCCGCTACAATGAGTGTAGTCGTAAGAAACATATTCTTGACTCAATGTTCTGCCTTGCCACATACTATTTATTTATATTTATACCTACCGGCTGGTGGTGCATACAAGTTAGTTGCAAGTATGCAGTTCAATATAGGACGGAATGCTATTTCATTGAGATATAGTGATTATAAGTTGTTGACATCAGTTAAGCCTGTGTGCCACATTTCTAGGTGATGTGATGCTGCAAGATGTATATGGCTAAATACGTTTTTACAAGATAAATAACAGTGAGTGATGCTCATGTGATTATCAGGGAGAACATAAGTTGTAACCAAGGGGAGTACACTCCCAGCCCATGTCTATGATAATGGCTTGAACCTTAGTCAGTGTTGTGGTAAATTCGACATTGACGTCTTCATTTTGCAGGAGGCTTGCTCAACTGCATAAAATTAATGATTTGCACGCATGATTGTGTCGCTAAACGTCCAATTAGACTGACAATGTTTTGAGATATTTATTGAATGAACAACTGATAGAGAAACATACTGAAATAATCTGTAATGGATAAATATACCGAGAAAACAACACTATTTATTGGTAATTACAAGTCAGTCCGTTGACCGATTTTGTTAATAGTTTCCAATTTTATCAATCGTATTGCGTGATTCGATGGTGATTGGAGGTAGTCGACAGGAAATCCTGGACCCGGGTTTCATGCTACTTGGCACTCGTCAGCAAGGTGTACCTGTGATCTTTGAGGGAACTGGTGCTCCCCGGCGGACTCGATCCCGTGTCACCCAACTTCATAGTTAGAGACTTTACCACTGAGCTATCCGGGCCGTGACCGACCTCCTATAGGACTGAGATGTATTCACATTGATTGATCACTGGGTGGTGACCAATGTCATGCTTGTCTAGTGGGTGACATGGGATCGAATCCGCCGGGTAGCACCAGTTCCCCCAAAGATTACAGGTACACCTTGCTGACGAGTGTCAAGTAGCACGAAACCCGGGTCCAGGGTTCCCTGTCGACTACCTCCAACCACCACCTAATCTCATAGTAGTGCCCGCAGTGTCCAGACACCTAGACTGGTGGCCACATTGCAACATAGTCGATAGCATTTGATCTGCACTAATAATAAGGACTAGACACGCATGACATTGGTCACCACAAAGTGATCAATCAATTGTGATATTACGTGATTGCCAAGTCATGACAATGCTTTATGACGATATCCCGAAACTATTATGTTAAACTAGTCGTAGTGTTGATTGAAGAGTAGCCAGTTGAAAATAGGTATTGCTGTTTTATGTGCTTCTGAAATAGCAGAAGTTTGTAGCGTTAAAGAATCCGAGATGTCTAATTATATTATAAACCGCAATTTAAAAACATTCGCTTACATAGTGTTAATTTTAGTAGTAGGCTCAGTAGTTTTGTTTCTTAATATTTGTTTGGCCAACAACTACCTAATACTTTATTTATTATGCTAGTGCATTATGATAGCACTTAAATTAGGTGACTTTATTATCCAAACTGTGTTCGTGTTTTTAGGCCACTAATATGATAGACCAATCCATAAACCCAAAAACGTATGGTAATAATGACCATGACAAGTTTATTGAAGATGTTACAGGCGATTCAAATGATTTCTAAACTTAAAAGACATGGAGATATGATGCAACGCATGTACGGGCCAGGTTAACATGCAGGTTGTTGAGATATATGACAGTTTAAAAATAATAAACACGGCCAGAAAAACAATTTTAAAGTTAAGGCTACTCATGAAATTTCAGGCAGGAATATGATGCTCTGTAAACTTTCAATAAGAAGTTCCTGCATTAAGCCTAGTAACACATATGTGACAAAAGCAACTGGAAAATATATACATGTTAAGTACGAAAAACCATCAAGTAAAATAGTCAAACGCGCCTGAATTGTTTTTGAGAATTAGATTATTCAGTAGACGACATATGTAACACCATTCGTGAGGAGTTGTAATGATCCGAAAGCCTCTAGAATAAAACATGCAGTATGGTAATTAATTCTAGGGTCCTTGATGCCGCTGACGTTTTTTCACTCGCTCGAATCAGAACAACCGAATGAATCCAGATAATTTTGTGGTTGCCATTGAACGA
Source organism: Schistosoma spindalis (assembly GCA_946903255.1). Taxonomy (NCBI): domain Eukaryota; kingdom Metazoa; phylum Platyhelminthes; class Trematoda; order Strigeidida; family Schistosomatidae; genus Schistosoma; species Schistosoma spindalis. Next base: position 59,563,938 of record OX336416.1, on the reverse strand, counting down.
GCCATCTAAAATGATCTTATGATTGCAGAAAACTTATAGCTGAAACTCATAGTATGTTTTTGTAGTAGTGTCATCCTTGCTGTTTGGCAATGGGACTCGAGAATTGGAAATTAGGCAGGCAGTGGTCGGAAGAAAAGATATTACAGGATAGTGCATAGTTTAGGACAGAATGAGGAGTTAAGTGAAGAAACAATATGAATAATTAGATCCAGATAACTATTTAGCCCTTGCTTACGTTGCTAGTCAATGTATATTTACGTTATTTGCGGGTCATATTTACTAAAGCTTGATGCTCAAACAAGTTTATTTTGCGGTAGCATGTAAATGATGTTTAAGCTTGCTAATGAACTATCAAAGCTAATAATTAACATAGATGATCAGCTTTTACTAACGATTGAGCTAGTAAGTTGAGTACTAATCAATATAACGTTACGATAATACATATTAGCATTAATCAGAAGACCATTAGAATAATGGGTTTACACAAGTAAATATCGATCGAGGAAGTTAAAGTGGAAATACGGATGAAGAATAAGAGGTTGCGTTTTTCTAGTCAGGCCTACCAATGTAGAATTATGGTCCACTATGATATGAGCACTGCTCTAATAATAAACTCAATCCTCAAATTGTAGATTTGTCATGATGTAACTGCCTAATCTATAAGATCTTACGTGGAAGTCACATCATCGTCTACACCAACTTATCGCATCGTAACAATTACCAATACATGATGGAGAACAAGCTTAGGCCAGAGATTCAACATTCCACATGAACCACACCTGCATGACCGAGCCATGCCATCCGATCAACAACGGCAAAGCTTCAAGTGCATCGTCTACTGATGGAGGCTGCGGGCACTTGAAGGTCAAACTGTCGCAATATGTTTGCTGCGTAACATCCACAATTCGTGAAGTTTTTCAGAGGCGGTCAAATCAAGACGTTTTTAGGTTTGAATTGAGTTCAGCCACATCATGTCTGATAATGTTCATCCTTCAAGTAACGAAGATGATGCTTTTAAGATCCAAACTAGGGTTTGGATTGAAGAATAGCTGTCTAGGTGGGTTAGACACGCGCCCTTGCCCGGTTGAAACCAAAACAAAGTGATAGGGTAAAATGAAGGTTCTATAATTCATCATAAATTTTAAATGTACATTGTTACCTAAACAAATTTGACCACCCAGCTATCCAACCAATAGTTCAGTTAATCAAATCTAAATTACAATAAATAAGAAAGTTGGAAAAGGATGCGAGAAAATTACCAATCGCAACAAATAAATGTTATTCTATCCTATCTGGATAGATCACACACAGATTTGTTCAAAAGATAATGTTTGGTTGCTTTATAACACCAAGTGTTTTCAATTCTGGAAGAGTGCTTCAATTCGCAATCAAAAATGCACAATTCCAGTCAATTCAAGCAATACAATCAGAAGGGGGAACAAACTAACATAGATGCCGCCATGATTAAGTATCAGGTAACATAACATAAATTCAGTTAAAAAAGAAACACGGAAACTTAGTGAAAGCGTAAGAAAAATGAAAACTATAATAAAATACAAATGGTATCAACTCAAATGGAATGAAAAAGACTAACAAAAATGTACAAACAAAGGTATCAATAAGAATAAACGGCAAGTGTATACATGGAGGGATTTTCACACACAAAACACTCAAAATAGATCTTACAACTTTATAGTGATAATGCATGATATAGGACGAATCTTCAATGATATTATGTTATCTCGAAGATTTACGAGTTGGAACAATTTTGAGACCTGTTTGAAAGAAGTACATAAGGTAATATGACTTCTGTGGTTAATGATTATTTTTGTAGTATACGCATACTAAGTACGTTATGTCAGTATGTAAAAAGAACAATGATGACCCAACTCTAAAGTATTTTTTCGTGAGATATGTCTGTACATATGGATGTAAACGCAGTTTGTCAGAGTCAGATGCTTGCGCTTAGGATGTAGATGGTGATAGTGATCATCATTTTTCCGAAGAGCATACAACTTCCAACTTACCCTCACAACCTAAACAAAGACGACGTCGGTCATCTACGTATGCTTTACTTCAACTTAATTTATCCTCCAGGTCGAAATATTGCCATTGTCAATCTGGATTTTGGGTCCATGCAGTAAATGGTGAACTGAAAGTCACCTCTCTTAAGGCCGTGCACAACCATCCTTGTACAGAAGGATATGTTTCTGTAGACCCTTCAAGACGACAGTTGACGTCAAGTGGACGTCTATATTTAAGAACGTTTCTATTGAGTAATACGCCAACTCGTATCCCACGGCATCTGGTTACTTGGAAGTTCCATAAACAGCTTACCAAGGAATACTTCTCAAAAATGCGTTCACAGTCGTACACAGGTTGTTGAACACACATTGTAATTAATTGAGTTTAGACACTAAAAATATCAATGACATTTTAAAGCGCGTTCAAGCAAACACTGAAGTTGAAGTGTTCAGTGAACACGGGGTCACATCTATGATTTGCCTCAGTCGCAGGGAGAAAATAGCTGTTTACCACGCGATCCCAGAGGTAATATGTATTGACTCGACTTATCAGACCAACAAAGTTGGGTAAGTAGCGAATAGCAATAAATTCATCGCAAAGTTTTCCAATGTTCCAGCTTGTGATGACTGATAGTCTTGGGCAAGGGTACACTGTTATTCATGCTCTTTGCTGGCAAGAACGACGCGAATATATCGTAAAATTATTGGAATGCTTTAAATACATACTGTGCAGTACTTATGATACACGCACTTTCGTTATGGATTCGGCAGCGACCGAAATTTCAGCAGTGCAGTCTACGCAGAGTTCTAATATTGTAATCTTTTAAGTATTACATAAATTTATTTATATGGCCATTAACTCATTCTTATAGAGTTACGGCAGTCTTATGTGGCTGTGAGACAGGGAGGTTGTTTCGCGTTCTTGTGTAATATTTACCATTTTGGCGCACACGCGGCTAGTCATACAGACCGTTTACCAAATACTACAACCTTGAACATGGTCTACTATACTACTAAGTTGAATTTCGAAATGTCACGATAGATAAGCATTGCCGTAAGTAAAAGACTGATGCGATATAAATGAAAACGTTTGTTAAAGTTTAAATCCAGCACAAATGATCCATTAATAAATAGCTTCCAATTCTTAAGAATTGTTCCAGTTAGGTCTGTGAACACTTGCGAAGCCAGCTGGAAATAAGATAGACAGGAAATAATTATTGCAGTATAAGTGTTTGCCAAAAACTAGTATAGAAACAGAAACCGGTATTCGACTACATTGAAAATCAGTCAAAATTGTAATGAAGAAGTCAAAACGATAAATCTTATCATGGTATCGTCACTTGTAGCGCAGTTTTGGTAGCCTTGACGACAATACAATTTTTATGACGATATATGTTTGGATAATGTTATTTCATATACAAATAAATGACTTTTCTGCCCTTAGTGAATAGTCAAGCAAAAATAATTGCTACTCTGCTATGCGAATACGTAAAAACTATTATAGCAGCACCTGAATAATGAATTTTCAAGAACTTTGCGATACCATATTCTGCAAAATGGAAAAACTACTTTTCACTTAATTGTGAAAACGGAAAATAAACCTTCATATTTATTTATAATTGATTTCGAATTTTGGCTGTGCACAAACCAGAAATGAAAAAGTGGCGCAAAAATGTGTCGCCATACAACTGGAGTGTTGCCATCAACTACAATTTATTCAGTTCATTGTTCCCGCCTTCTCCATCGTTTTGTTTATTCTCCGCGTTAAATATTGAATATCTATTTTCCCAGTTATTGCGTGTTCAGCCTTGAAAATTGTGTTGTTGCGCCTAAAGCCGCTACATGTTTATAGATGAACCGTATTGCAGATCGATATTATTAGGCAGTTGATATAAAAATTGTTGACCGGTTAGGTCACTGTACATAAGAGAAGATCGTTCAAAAAATTCGTAAAGCTCCGTAACGTCACATGCAAAATTAAAAGATGTGAGGTATTTGTTAAATTTGCGCCGCATTACCGTGAAAAAAAGGGGAGCGATTATGCACATCTCCTGTAAAAAACGTGCTATTAGAAGACAGACTCTGAGTAGAGGACCCAAGCTTGACAACACCTTAACTAGGAACACCTCCTAGAATCGAAACTTGCCAAAAGTAAAATCAAAAGTCAGAAACAAAGATGTTCGAAGATGTAGCTGATAAGCCAATGATCTATCGAGAAGTGACGGGTCTAATCTGGCTAGCGGTTGTATGAGGAGTTGAGACAGCGTGCCTACTTGTGATCTGTGGAGATGCGTGACCGAGCGCCTTCAGCGAGGTGAGTTCATTAAAATTAATATGGCCAGCATCAAATGTCGGAGACTTACCGAGCTATTAATTTTGGGGATTTATTCACCGCTGTAAATTGTTACTTTCTATTTTCTGGTGCGATGTGGTATGGTTCGTTCGTATATCAACCCTGCATGCCTGAAATAAGATTCATATAACGGGGGCGGATATCTGCGTTCTAAACTCAACAAGCAAGGATAAGCGGTATGCGACCCAATAATAACGATGAGCTGTTCATACAAGTTTATACGTGATTGGTCCGGTCGATAAATCCCTGTTCTCTAATTGATGATATTATCCCACTACATATATTTACGGGGAACAAGGTCGCAAGCTACAACACTAGGACTGTCCGAAGTGCACATGCATATGTATCAAATGTTATTCCTTACCGACGTCTTTCAATATGAATGCAATTTAGCACCGTGAACTCAACTATACCCGGGGGTTCACTTGCATACGGTATAAATTGGATATCGTCTAGCCAGAATTACATTGGTTGAAATGAAGGTGAAGTTATAGTCTTCAACTTGAGTACCTTAGGTGTCTGTTCCGTCATAGCAAATGTGAAGTATAGGAATGAAGTAGGGGAAGAAAACGACCTAAAATACGAAAAAATCACAATATGTAGAAGTTAAAGTAAAGAAATGATATATAAAGTTCCAAATAGGAACAGATTCGCATTTCATAAACGGATGTGCCGAATCATGTCGGGCTCACCACTGAGGATGCCACAGGTATTGGAGTTTGACAACACCATAACTAGGAACACCTCCTAGAATCGAAACTTGCCAAAAGTAAAATCAAAAGTCAGAAACAAAGATGTTCGAAGATGTAGCTGATAAGCCAATGATCTATCGAGAAGTGACGGGTCTAATCTGGCTAGCGGTTGTATGAGGAGTTGAGACAGCGTGCCCACTTGTGATCTGTGGAGATGCGTGACCGAGCGCCTTCAGCGAGGTGAGTTCATTAAAATTAATATGGCCAGCATCAAATGTCGGAGACTTACCGAGCTATTAATTTTGGGGATTTATTCACCGCTGTAAATTGTTACTTTCTATTTTCTGGTGCGATGTGGTATGGTTCGTTCGTATATCAACCCTGCATGCCTGAAATAAGATTCATATAACGGGGGCGGATATCTGCGTTATAAACTCAACAAGCAAGGATAAGCGGTATGCGACCCAATAATAACGATGAGCTGTTCATACAAGTTTATACGTGATTGGTCCGGTCGATAAATCCCTGTTCTCTAATTGATGATATTATCCCACTACATATATTTACGGGGAACAAGGTCGCAAGCTACGACACTAGGACTGTCCGAAGTGCACATGCATATGTATCAAATGTTATTCCTTACCGACGTTTTTCAATATGAATGCAATTTAGCACCGTGAACTCAACTATACCCGGGGGTTCACTTGCATACGGTATAAATTGGATATCGTCTAGCCAAATTACATTAGTAGTAATAATAATAATATATTTCTGCATGATCAGGTACACGCCATTTTCACAGGCATGATCTACAAATTATAACATTAGTTGGAGCATAGCATGCTTCCTAACTTATTAAGTTTATAGTTGTTATAAAGTACACTCGTAGAGCGCTTGTTATAAACCATGGCCTTGAGTTGACGCTTACGTCAAGTATGTTCCAGACGTTAGAAGTTTCATAGCTGTGCCCTCGGAGTAAGATTCTGAAGAAATCTTCAACTTGAGTACCTTAGGTGTCTGTTCCGTCATAGCAAATGTGAAGTATAGGAATGAAGTAGGGGAAGAAAACGACCTAAAATACGAAAAAATCACAATATGTAGAAGTTAAAGTAAAGAAATGATATATAAAGTTCCAAATAGGAACAGATTCGCATTTCATAAACGGATGTGCCGAATCATGTCGGGCTCACCACTGAGGATGCCACAGGTATTGGAGTTTGACAACACCTTAACTAGGAACACCTCCTAGAATCGAAACTTGCCAAAAGTAAAATCAAAAGTCAGAAACAAAGATGTTCGAAGATGTAGCTGATAAGCCAATGATCTATCGAGAAGTGACGGGTCTAATCTGGCTAGCGGTTGTATGAGGAGTTGAGACAGCGTGCCCACTTGTGATCTGTGGAGATGCGTGACCGAGCGCCTTCAGCGAGGTGAGTTCATTAAAATTAATATGGCCAGCATCAAATGTCGGAGACTTACCGAGCTATTAATTTTGGGGATTTATTCACCGCTGTAAATTGTTACTTTCTATTTTCTGGTGCGATGTGGTATGGTTCGTTCGTATATCAACCCTGCATGCCTGAAATAAGATTCATATAACGGGGGCGGATATCTGCGTTATAAACTCAACAAGCAAGGATAAGCGGTATGCGACCCAATAATAACGATGAGCTGTTCATACAAGTTTATACGTGATTGGTCCGGTCGATAAATCCCTGTTCTCTAATTGATGATATTATCCCACTACATATATTTACGGGGAACAAGGTCGCAAGCTACGACACTAGGACTGTCCGAAGTGCACATGCATATGTATCAAATGTTATTCCTTACCGACGTTTTTCAATATGAATGCAATTTAGCACCGTGAACTCAACTATACCCGGGGGTTCACTTGCATACGGTATAAATTGGATATCGTCTAGCCAAAATTACATTAGTAATAATAATAATAATATATTTCTGCATGATCAGGTACACGCCATTTTCACAGGCATGATCTACAAATTATAACATTAGTTGGAGCATAGCATGCTTCCTAACTTATTAAGTTTATAGTTGTTATAAAGTACACTCGTAGAGCGCTTGTTATAAACCATGGCCTTGAGTTGACGCTTACGTCAAGTATGTTCCAGACGTTAGAAGTTTCATAGCTGTGCCCTCGGAGTAAGATTCTGAAGAAATCTTCAACTTGAGTACCTTAGGTGTCTGTTCCGTCATAGCAAATGTGAAGTATAGGAATGAAGTAGGGGAAGAAAACGACCTAAAATACGAAAAAATCACAATATGTAGAAGTTAAAGTAAAGAAATGATATATAAAGTTCCAAATAGGAACAGATTCGCATTTCATAAACGGATGTGCCGAATCATGTCGGGCTCACCACTGAGGATGCCACAGGTATTGGAGTTTGACAACACCTTAACTAGGAACACCTCCTAGAATCGAAACTTGCCAAAAGTAAAATCAAAAGTCAGAAACAAAGATGTTCGAAGATGTAGCTGATAAGCCAATGATCTATCGAGAAGTGACGGGTCTAATCTGGCTAGCGGTTGTATGAGGAGTTGAGACAGCGTGCCCACTTGTGATCTGTGGAGATGCGTGACCGAGCGCCTTCAGCGAGGTGAGTTCATTAAAATTAATATGGCCAGCATCAAATGTCGGAGACTTACCGAGCTATTAATTTTGGGGATTTATTCACCGCTGTAAATTGTTACTTTCTATTTTCTGGTGCGATGTGGTATGGTTCGTTCGTATATCAACCCTGCATGCCTGAAATAAGATTCATATAACGGGGGCGGATATCTGCGTTCTAAACTCAACAAGCAAGGATAAGCGGTATGCGACCCAATAATAACGATGAGCTGTTCATACAAGTTTATACGTGATTGGTCCGGTCGATAAATCCCTGTTCTCTAATTGATGATATTATCCCACTACATATATTTACGGGGAACAAGGTCGCAAGCTACGACACTAGGACTGTCCGAAGTGCACATGCATATGTATCAAATGTTATTCCTTACCGACGTTTTTCAATATGAATGCAATTTAGCACCGTGAACTCAACTATACCCGGGGGTTCACTTGCATACGGTAAAAATTGGATATCGTCTAGCCAGAATTACATTGGTTGAAATGAAGGTGAAGTTATAGTCTTCAACTTGAGTACCTTAGGTGTCTGTTCCGTCATAGCAAATGTGAAGTATAGGAATGAAGTAGGGGAAGAAAACGACCTAAAATACGAAAAAATCACAATATGTAGAAGTTAAAGTAAAGAAATGATATATAAAGTTCCAAATAGGAACAGATTCGCATTTCATAAACGGATGTGCCGAATCATGTCGGGCTCACCACTGAGGATGCCACAGGTATTGGAGTTTGACAACACCTTAACTAGGAACACCTCCTAGAATCGAAACTTGCCAAAAGTAAAATCAAAAGTCAGAAACAAAGATGTTCGAAGATGTAGCTGATAAGCCAATGATCTATCGAGAAGTGACGGGTCTAATCTGGCTAGCGGTTGTATGAGGAGTTGAGACAGCGTGCCCACTTGTGATCTGTGGAGATGCGTGACCGAGCGCCTTCAGCGAGGTGAGTTCATTAAAATTAATATGGCCAGCATCAAATGTCGGAGACTTACCGAGCTATTAATTTTGGGGATTTATTCACCGCTGTAAATTGTTACTTTCTATTTTCTGGTGCGATGTGGTATGGTTCGTTCGTATATCAACCCTGCATGCCTGAAATAAGATTCATATAACGGGGGCGGATATCTGCGTTCTAAACTCAACAAGCAAGGATAAGCGGTATGCGACCCAATAATAACGATGAGCTGTTCATACAAGTTTATACGTGATTGGTCCGGTCGATAAATCCCTGTTCTCTAATTGATGATATTATCCCACTACATATATTTACGGGGAACAAGGTCGCAAGCTACAACACTAGGACTGTCCGAAGTGCACATGCATATGTATCAAATGTTATTCCTTACCGACGTTTTTCAATATGAATGCAATTTAGCACCGTGAACTCAACTATACCCGGGGGTTCACTTGCATACGGTATAAATTGGATATCGTCTCT